>CM023484.1:7888123-8005928 GCA_013339685.2 Hyalomma asiaticum | reverse complement strand
ATGCTTGGCTATCACAACTATTATCACAAACTTCGCTGACATGGTCAGAGGACGGGAGGTTACACTCGTGAGCAATATCGCAAGGAACAAAGAGCCCATGTTGAAGGAACGATCGCTCGATGTTTGCACAAAGAATTTGAAGCAGTAGTCTTGGAAGACGCCTTCTCGCGTAAGGACTTAGTGTTATGAGCAAATCCCCACTTCGCAGCGGCATATGGTCACTAAAATATCCTGAAGGAACCTTCATTCTTCCATTTCATATCATTGGCAACAATATGCATGGTAGTAACATAGTAAGGATCTGGTCGACGAGGAGCGGTACCGCATGAAAGGCGGCGGCCATAACAGCCACACACGTTATAAATAGTAAAAGTTACGTTCCAGGCTTCAGCTAACGCTAAAAACAGCATGGATAAAAGCATTGAAAAATAAATCCAATAAGTATGTACAAAACATATATTAAAGAGATTTATTTCATATTTATTATCACGTGTCTTTCGTTATAACTCCATTGCATCATAAATTCTCGTTTGACTTAGGTTGAAGCGTTCTGATTTGCATTAATTCATAGCTGATTCTTGTAACTACCCTAATTTTTCTGATGTGATCATTGATTAACGCTCAATAACTTTGTATTCAATTAACCTTTATAAGTTTATGTTCCACTGACGTTTTTGGACTCCGTTCGCAATTATTTGACATTAGTAACTCCAACAAAATGGGATATGATCTGTATGCGCATTCTTTCTTTTTATCTCACATTATCTCTTAAAACCCATAATTCACTTGCCATAATAATTATTCTTAGTAAATTTTTGTTTGATAATGTTGCTTTACTTTACAAACATGAATTCATTTATAATTGTTTCATTCACACTCTTTAGTGTGAATGTTGATTTACGCACATTAGTTGTTCTTCACTGATTATCGTTATTTCTCTTAAATGCCTAGCTCACACGCGTGACGTCACGACAGTTTTTCTTAATACTACCTCCTGTACACATGAAATACTGGTGTCAGAATCGCTTAACTTGTACTGTTCGCGGTCACGCCAGACGGCCGCGCTCCCTACATACCGGGAGTTGCAGAAAATGTGTCCACACATATGATTTCATAAACGCAGCTGTTTGAGGGCTTTTTGCTGCGATGTTTTGTTGACGGCGGGGGCACTGTAAAACGCGCGTGAGTGAAAGGTTCAACAGTGATGGAACAAAATCAAAGCTAAGAACTCTTAAACGAATACAGGTAGATGCTGAAGCCTAACTGAAGAATGAAAGGTATTTTTACATGAAATGCATATCGCTTGAAATCTTCGCAAAAAGGTATGATGATTATATCTACAGACAGATGGAGCCAGACTAATTTTAGGCAGGAAACCGAAGTTAACTCGTGAAAGAGCGCAGTTGCTGCTACCTGTAGTGATCTGTGTGACAGTTGTTCCGCTCGCACTGCCGAGCAACGAAGAGGAAGAGTCGTTATCAAGCTGCGACCGTTAACATTTTGTTGGTGCGCCTGAATGCACTTGCCGGAATAGCAACTGGAAAGCGACAGACAGTCGTTAGCCACTCGGGAGAGTGAAGGGATCAGCTATGTCTCACGGTGCTTTAAAACGGGTAGCGGCGAACAGTTCTCTGACCACACGGTTTCGTTTCCTAGTGCAACTAGCCGAACTTTATCGATCGGAGGGCATTCTATGAACTGGCACGGCCATGAGCTGTTACAGGAAAAAGCGCATTTTTTATGTTAATTAAAGCCACACACACGTTACGTACAATTACGGTGTAATATTTCTAGCCGGTGACTAAAGGTTCACTGGCAATATTTAAGGCCCACTTGTGATGTCCGACATTAAAAAAACCAAGAACTGAAAGCTTGCATCTGCAGCACCATGGTCGGACTTTCCGCGAACTAGGAATACTTGTAATCATAAAATCTATGATATTATTCCGAAGAACATTCTAAAGTTGATAAGAATGGCAAGTTCCAGTTAAAAATATTCCGGCCTGGTAAGGCAATCAGAACACCACCTCAAAGGAGTTCGTTAGGATGGTGACGTTGATACCAGGAGATTGCAAATGTGGCGGTTGATGAGAGAAAAAGGAAGATGGGCAGTTGAAACTTCAAAGAAACTGCCTCCATAACCTGAAAGCAACTCAGATATAAATTGTCCATAGGAGCTATAAACGGACATGAAGTTGAAAAAAACAATTATTTTTCTTGTTTCAGTAGGTGAACTTTTCACAATAACAAAAATGTCATTCTTGAGAGAAGAATACCACTGCTAGTTTAAAAATGCGCAAGGAGAAAACACCGGTGGCGACTTCGCTTTGAGATTCCAGCACTAAAACGCGTGACGTCACAGTTTTACGGCCTGTGCTCAGTCGTACATAGCTTTATATCGGTGAGAAAGAATGTTCTAAGGAAAGCTGGGGACTTCACACAGCCAGTTTCACACGATTCGATAGAGCGAATTTGGCGAGGATAAGTAAGGTTGAAGTTGGCCTTCTGACGTCATTCACGCCGAAGATCTTGCCCGGATTACACAATCAAAATTTCAAGTTCATTTTTTCTTTTAATGTGCAACATAACATGGTGAAATTAACGACAGTTAATTGAGGTATTGAAATACAAATTATTATTATAAGCCGGTTCACCTGTTCACCTAAGTGTGCCTCTATGGTGCAGGCGTGAGAAGGGCCAATGATGATGATCGTACTGTTTTGATAACCCATATGTCACCCGGCTTTAGAATACTAAACGCGGCATCACTACTGACGGGAAGCCGAAAAACTTGTCTCGCGTGTGTTGCAGGTTCGCGAATACGTCAAGGGATTGTGCTGGGTGCTGCGGTACTATGTACAGGTAAGATTTTTGCGCGTCCTCTAACGATACCCGGGTACTACATTAGAATTATCACTAGCTGTGCCTACTGGACGTGGCCTTGAATGCGAAAGAAACAAAAACACAAATGAAATAGCTCGATAAGTGCTCGATTGGTTTATACTCGCTCATTCGTTGTAGTCAAGCGCTCGTCTGCGTGTGCACAAAAGTAACACGAAGCTGCCGGCTTGGATCAGTGGTTTCAGCTAGAAAGCTCAAGCCTTCTCACGAATTATGTGTGTTCTGACGTCAGTACCCAGCGGGAGGTATTTTACTGAGGCAAGGCTGCAATTTTGCTAGGCAATGCACGTAGTACTAACGCTGGCACAGCGAAAGAAGTCCTAGGAACAATACCAAGTCTCATGTGATGAGCTTGCACAGTTGCACATTTTGAACTATTCGTTTCAGTGATGACGGCTCTGAAAAGCAGTCTTCCAGTAGAGCATCGTATATGCACTGAACCAGTATAAGGCAACAGCAGGACGACACGATGTAGTATGGCGCGCGCTTGCGCCTACTAGAGGAACTGTGGATGCTGCGATAGAGAGATGTCTCAGCATTGTTTATTTGATTTCCGCAAGAGGGCACGCAATCTAAGACATGTAGAGACTTGAAGCAGGAACCAGGTCGGTTTTGCTTTTCTCCCTCCTTCTTCTACTTCCTTTTTTAGCGTGCAATTCACCACGACGAATGGTTTCGTGTATCCCGCGAAGCCAGCACCGCTTACCATAACTATCCAATAGTTAGGGGTTATCCTGAAAAAAGCCAGGACAAGTTAGGGGCCGATTACCTCCGCTCTGTGTAGCCTTGCGCCATTAATGCAGGCTACCCCCATTTTTGCCCGAGACAGTGAATGTTGGAATGATTTCTCCTGTTATGTTCGCGAACTGCAGCTCTTTCCTGTTTCATATTGTAGATGCACTTGTTTGAGATGTTTGACATGTCTACAGTTCTACGCCTTCTACTCTTTCTATGTGATTCAGCTTTGCAATAGCCCTGCATTGGGCTGCACTATCCGAATGTGATCAATTCATGTATAATGCCGCATTTCAAACTTACACAACGCTACTTTCATATTGCGCTATTATAATACATGTACGTTGCATGCTATTAGGCTTAACTCAGCTTCCTCTTCTTTTTCTGTTTGTTTCACGCTGTTCCGGTTTCTGGCATGAACGTTTCAGATTATTAAGATTGAGTGCATGATTAAATGTTAATTCACTGTAACTCACTTCACGTTTGGACGCCCGGTAATTCAGTTGACCTCGTCCTTGATTGACTTTAGTCGGCCTTTATTCAGTTCATGTTGGTTTATGTGCTTTGACTGCCTGAAAATGCTATTATTCTTTGTAACTTACAGTTATTAATATTTCACTTTAGTTATTGTTCGCACAGCTCAATTCACCGCATTTCGCTTCATTTGCGCTTCGTGTTTACTTGGCTTACGGAAGATTATGCCGTGTGACTTTCATAGAACTTGAGTTCGAACGGTGGCCATTTACGTCGGATTCTTCGTCGCATGAGGAGTGCATGGCTTTGGCCAGATTAAGCAAGCATATGGCCTGAAAGTGAGAGATGCACGCCCCTTGACTTCGACTGAGCGCCGTGTTTACAGAGATTTCACGATATTTGTCGCATCTACCAGGTTGAAGAATATGTTACGGCTGCATGAAAGTGAAATCAATATTGAAAGTAAGCAATGCTATACTTAGCGGAAATAATAGGCTTCATTAGAGAGGTTTTCCAGTAAGCGTGCTTGCATCCCACCTTCTTCACTCTGTGTCGTGCTTACGAGGCGTATAGAACAAGGTGGTATTTTTTTGGAAGCCTTCATGCGATCTGTAAAATGTCCAGACGAATTTACAATACAATATAGAAGCTAGAGGCTGTGCAACTGCGTGCCGCGGAGAAATTAGCCACTCTGACTGTATAAAAGAGGAATTAGCCACTCTGACTGTATAAAAGAGGAAAGGTACAGACGCTATGGTGCGACGTGAATGAGACTCGCACTTGAAAGGAGCAGCGCGACCGCATAACTCGTTGGGGAAGGCCGATAATGAAGCCCAGAAACGCAGGCACATCCAAGAACGAGCACGTGGGGAGAGGGACGCGGAAAGAAGTGGTAGTGCCGCCGCCCGATTAAGGCGGGAGCTCTTGTGAGGCGTGTTTGGACGTTAGCTTGTGCTGCGTGATCGTATGTCGTGTGGTATCATCCTTATGATGGTTGCGGATGTCCTTGTGTTATGAAAATAGAGGGGTGTGATTGTAGCAAAGAACACAATCGAACCCCTTTTACACACTATTTACAGGCAAATACGCATAGCCTCCTAATGACATGTCGACAGTTAACTGGTTAAGTTCATGCAGTCCTACTGCTCGACAAAAAACATGTCTCTCGCCGTGTTTCTGCGTCGTGGCCTGTGGACACGTCGGCGCGGACTTCCGTGAGTCGATGCGATGCCCAGCTCGTTGATGACGTCAGCGTGCGTCGGCCCGCGACACAGCACGGTTCGTGCCTCGGCAGGGGTATGGGCCACCGTGGCAGCTCAGTAGCAGAGAAACTACTATGCTGCTCTGGCCGCTCACCGGACACGGGTCAGCCACATCGCATGGTAGCAGAACGGGATCAGATGCATGGGACGGCAGCCTGAAGAGCGGTACGTCGCCTCGTCCCTGGGCCACTCACCCAGCCGGAGCACAGGTAGCGTTCGTGGGTGGCCAGCTGTCAGGAACGGCAGCCAGAACACCGGGCCTTCGCCTGGTCCCTGGGCCAGTCACCCAGCCGGAGCACAGGAACAGGACAGCGCCGAGAGGACGTCGCCAGGATCCTCGAACCGGACGTTTAGCTGAGAACCGCGCCCTATTCGAACGCTAGGACTGCCTCGAACGCCGGCACGCGCTCTCCCGTCACGAGTTCACGCTGGTTGTTCGTCTACTCCAGCGTCACTCAGTTTCGGTTTCGCTCTTCTACCACGTATATCATCACAGCCAGACAGTACAAAACGAGATTGCAGCCTGAGAATGCTCGCAGAGACGTTTTCCTGTAGAGAAGAGACGGCATGCTGACTTTGGACGATCAAGGAGGCTTCCCAGAAGTGAAGGGGTGGTTGGTTGTGTCGCTTGCTTTGTTTTCACCTGACTAACCGCTACAAATTTGAATCGATGCTGGCTTATTTACGCCGCTGCGCTTGGTCTTCCATCTCTGCAATAGCGCAGTGCTTCGAAGCGCATTTTTCGTAGTATACACGTATACTAATTACGTAGAGAATATAAAAAGGGAAGATTTGATAGAGAATGTTGCTTCGAGCAGTACCGTTACTGTAACAAAGTAAGTGCATTGCACCTGATATATCGCACTGCGGGTAATCTGACATTCTTCTGTATCTTTGCCACTTGCGACTTGGTTAGTAACATGGTAACATGCAATCGCCACACAAGTGGACATAATCAGCAGACTTGAAACGACGTGCAGACCTGAAGTGACGTGAAAACACAGGACCCCAAGAACATAGAGTGCCAGCATTATAGCTCGCTTCTTTTGTGGCTGAAGCAGCATGTGAACAGGTCGAACTGGGTGTTTTAAGTTATGCAAGTTTTCCGGTGTTCCTAAATCCAAAGGAAAACGAAAGCGATCGGAGTCACTCACGCAAGTGACTCGGTGCTCGAAAGTTACAGAACCCCGTTATAACTTTCTTTTCTTTTTCTTTTCTTTCTTTTTATAGGGGTGCACATCGTGGACGTGGTTCTTTCCGCACCTCTACGCACCGTTCGCGTCCGACTTCGTTGACATAGATGATGTCATTATGGACTTTGACTACGAAGCGGAACCCGTAAGTGAATTTCACCTCAATGCACAACCTGTTAGGCCTCCAAAAAACACACCCACATTAGGCAGAATGCATACATGCCGAAACTATACCTCTAGAACATGTCGAAGTAAACGTGCATTATAAATATCTCCAGTGCAGGCGGGGAAATATTTTAATGCTAAGCTTAGGCACAGCCATCCGGCAACTGGTGACAACTTAATAAAGGCCTAAATAATTAATAAATAAATTACTGACTTGTTTATTTCGAGAGGCAGGAAGTGAACCCTACTGCCTGTGCAGTAGTTTTAATGCTGTGCACAGTGATTTTTTTAGACATTAAGTGACATTTTTCCATCGCCACGCTGCTGCTTTGCTTCTGCACGTGCTCGATGTTTCACGGAAAAATTCGACAATTAGACGTTAGTCTAGCGGCATGACGTGTGCAATAGGGCAGTATCCGCGTATGCTGGTGCCTGTGTACGTGCGTGTGTGTGACTTAAATTCTAAGGAGTGCCGTGTTGCTGCTAACCTAGTATGCAGACAATGACTCTGTTGCATGTTTGTTCACTCCGATATTCGCTTTTCTTGTCTTCTTTCTTGTGTACGTTTCAAACAACTTTCCTTGTTTCCAGTTCAAGCCCATGGAACAGCTTATGAGCGTGCTGCCTGCGTCCAGCAGCAAATACCTTCCCGACCCGCTAGCCGAACTCATGCTTGATCCTGTGAGTTTCCAGCGAAACAAACCTAGTTTAGAGTGCGTAGTCGAATATAATGGTTGTATCTGGAGAGGAAATGCCAATAAGATATGTGGGAAAAGATAATGCAAAATATCGTGCATTCGATTTTGCATTAGCAACGCCAAGCAAATTCTGCTGTCGCGTTTGTCCATGCTTCTGTTGCTTCTTTGTTGGTTCTGTGCAGCGCTGCACTCTGTGCAGCACTGTACATGCGCGAATAAACAGCGAGCCCACCGTGTTGTAAAATTCGTCGCAACCAAATACTTAAGATTTGCGAGCGACCTTTGCTGCTCTCCAGTGAATTTCTGTGACTAGCTTGTGTTCGGTGATTTAATACAAGGATACATCCTGCTGTACTGGTGTGAACTCGCAACAGGATTATTCATGGCACCAGTCCTCATATGTTGCAATAAAACTTGTTGTTTGTCTTAGTGGCTTCCCACCAATGCAAACACCCAGGCAAATACACCAACGCGAACACAGGGGAAACAAAGCAGGCTGTTTTTTTTTCCACCAGTCTTCTCCTCTGTTTTGGGCATCTTTGTTTAGCACCTACTAATAATGGCAAATGAGTCCTGCGGAAACCCGTAAGGTGGACTAACGTTTATGAAAGGGAAAATTAGCATCCACCCGTTTTGTAGCGTAAGGTTGCAAGGAAATCCATACGGATTTCTCAGAAGTGAAAGCTTCGTAGTTGCCGAAAAATTCGTCCTGGTCCGGGGTTCGAATCCAGGACCAACGCCTGTCCGGGAATCGAACCCGGGAGCGCCACAGGCAGGCGTTGGTCCCCTGTTCGAAACCCGGACCAGGACGATTATTTAGGGTGATTTTAGGTGAGGAGCACCTTATGCTTTCGAGCTGTCGGCGTATTCTCTAGCAACCTTGTATCCTCTTGTAGACGCACTGTTATGATATATCGTCTGTTTTTGTTTTTGCTGTATGTCAACCTTGTAACAATGTGTTTGTGTGAAAATTCATTCCACTCCTGCAATAGCCCTGCATAGGGCCGCAGTATTTGAAGATAAATAAAAATAAATAAAGAAATGGAATCATAGCGCGAGAAGACAAGAACCGCCGCCGTCTAGCGGTCTCCTATTGCCCGTCACGGTAAAGCAAACGGTGAAATTATGGTAAAAAACAAGCGTATAATTAGTAAAAACAGGCTCAAAATAAACTAATATGACTTAAGCTATTTTAAAAGGCAGGAAAAATTGGGAATAATTGCACGAAGAAAAAGTGAATATATTCTGTTGCGAAAATGTTGAGTGCTGATCCTGGAGGCTTGGCCACGCTGTGTCCGAAGCAACCTTAAATATTTTCTCTTAATGAGCCTTGGCTGTCGGCACCTAAATTCGTCCTCATCGTTGCCAAGGTAAAGCAAGTTCATTAGCAGCAATTGAGGTCTTCCTGTGGGAAACATAGGCGCATCATGGTATTCTTCGTACCTCCCAAGCTTTCACGTTAGTGTCCTGATCTTTATTTCCCTTGTGGTCGCCGCTCCCTACAGATTGCTTGTTATCTTGTTTGGTGCCAGAAATAACACCACACAACCCCTTGTGTCGATTCTCATTTCTTGCTTTCACGAAATGCTTCGTTATAGCGTTCTCCCATAACGGATTTCTACCCGGTCGACTTCAAGATCGATCTGAATGGCCACAAATATGAATGGCAAGGTTAGTATACGTTGCTCATTCGCCTGGCCTCCTAACGGTCGTCTACACGTGTCAGTGCTCTATCCCAAACGGTGTGACCCATAATAGCGAGCATTCAACTCAGAGCGCGTACCAGAGCCACGTCAAAGTATTTAGGCGATAAAACAAGACATGCACGAATAAAACTGGACCTTTGCATCTTGACTGACCATTTTCACCATGAATAATTTAACCTGCAAAAGCGGTGCTTGCATTGAGCTGTACAGGGTGTGCCATGTAACAAGCACGATTTAAAAAAAAAGGGGGGGGGGGCTGTTCAGTGAAATGGTAACCAGCGCATACTATTAACACTGGTGTGTAGTTATTCAGGCGAATTTATATTTGTCCTTTCATTACCTAATTAGATATGGTCACAGCTAACATTATATTTACAAGCTCGAGAAAATCAGTATATTTTGTAAAATTGTCTAGCGCCCTCAGAGGCCACTTACTCTATCGCTGTCATTGCGGCACGTCCCACGTAGTAAATAAATCGCGCAAAGTATGGAAAATAATAAATAAAAACACGTGTTACAAAGTGTCTTGCGCATTGCTGTCGTACTGCCAGTTTTCCCTCTAGTATTTTAGTAGGAAACTCTATAGCAACACGAGTGCGGCCACGGTGAAGCAGCTCAGTGTTGTGATGCTTCCCGGCCCCTGGGCCTCTGGGCTTTGTCTTAAAATGGCGCAAATGCAAGCTGCTTGCTGAGCGCTGCTGAGTGATAAGGCACGCAAGCATTCGCTCTCCAGGCGACCTTGCTGAACGATTGAACGCTTGAGAGCAGCACTATAGTAGTGCCCAAAACGCTCGGTCACGTCGTTTTTTCGCGTTTCGCGCGCGTCTTTTAAAGCGCGCAACAAGTGACGGCGTGCGACGTGTCCTAGAAACGAATTCAATCGGTGGTTTCTGAAGATACTCTGAAACTTTTCAAATCATACTGAGGGTCTCCAACCGATAAATAAATAGTTGGCTAATAATCGTAATAATTAAATGAGGGAAACGGAAAAAAGAAATCCTGATGAACTGCAGACAAGCGCGAACACTATGCTCTTTGTTCCAGTCGCCTTCTGACTCCCGTTTTATTTTAAATCTCTTAGGTTACGTGCACCACCCTAGGTATTGAAAACTCGTATTAGAACGCAGATCACTGATGCTTTTGTTGTACACCGTTCGGGAAAAATACCTGCTGAAGGCAGGTAAATGTGAAGATGTGCTGCTTTACTAAAGGTTAAGGTGCTTTAACCTTTAGTAAAGGGAGCATATTTTCACATTTTTGTGTACCTATAAAATAAACTAACGGTTACCGTGCTAAGAGTGTATGGCTCTTCGCACGCGTCGCAAGCGTAACACGTATCATATGAGAAATGATAACGTCTTTTGCGTGGCACCACATTACTTGAACATGCTTGAGCACGACATCGTTCGGGAAAAATCAACTGGTATCCCCCGTTTATTGGAAGCGAGACGCCATAGGGCAGAGAAACGTAGCGCTCGACGTAAACAGCAACGTCCAGTTCAGCCCTCCTGCTTGCGTATAGATTTAAAAGGGTGTGCTTCTTGATGCTTTCTGACGTATGCTACTCTATCCTGTTATAACTAAACTCGCACACCGCCATGTTCTAAAGTGTTGTGGACTTCAAAACTTCAAAAGCTTCGAGTAACGTTTCACATCTTGCTAATTTTCAACGTAGGCGTCGCGCTCCTGCCATTCATTGAAGAGAACAGGCTACACGAGGCGATCAGCATGGTCTACCCGCTCCTGGACGATGAACAAGGTAATGTCCGGTATATGTTATTGACAAGAGTGGTTCTCACTTTTATGGGTACCCATTGTAGTAAATTAAAATGTGTAGTAGAAAAAGCGCTTGTAAAAATCGCTGATGCGAGATACTGCCACTATATTCTATATTTAATAGTCGCTCATTTCGGTATTTAAGAGCGCCACAAATGCCTTTTGCATAAGCCTCAAAAGAAAACGGACGAAGAGTGCAATACAGGTTACGTTCATAATACTGCATTGCTCATTCCTTGTGGAAAAGCAAACTTGTTAAGTATTTCGTTATTATTTCCATGAAAGCCTATGCGCCACCTTACTCGGAGCATGAGAAAAATTCATTAGGCCGCAGAAAGTCGTGGCCCGTAGCTTATGGAAATGTGTACGTGAGTACACATTGGCTGATAGGGTGGTCCGCCAAACCTTCAATACGAATTACGTTTGGCTTAACCTGAAGGTTGCTCCGTAGGAGCTTCTACGATGCGTTGTGCAATATGCTGTCGTCGTTTATAATTGATTCTTTATAGCATACGCAGTTACTCGCATATTAATGTTATTAACATCACGGTGACATGTGAAGGGCTATTGCTTACAAGAAACAAGTTAGGCACAGCTATGTTATCAGAAACAATAATGACGAGCGGAGCTGAGGGGGCTTAGCAAGGTGTTGGCAACGTAAACGAAAGGAGACAGGATTTTTTTAGGCAAACGAGGCCTAACCATGGGACGTAAAACCCCCGAAATCGATCATCAGCCCCACCTCACTTTTCTTGCTTATTATGAGCACTCTCCTTTTTCCGTTAAGGAACCCAAGGTGGTTGCAGTTTGCGAAGACCTCTGGAAATTTCGACCCACTGGGATTGTTGAGCTCGCGCTGACATCGCACGCGCTTCAACAATTTGCCTCCATCGAAATGCATCGGCTGCGGTTGGGATTTCTTCCCGCGAGGTTTACCGAGCACGCGGCCTTCACTGCAACGCCTGTATTTCAGCTTACGATCCAACGTCATTCACGTTCGACCGCAGAAGTTGGTCTCATATCGACGAGCTGGAGGCTACGGCACGCCGATGTGCATACCGCGACCAGGGTTCACTGGAGTGGTAGACACCGTGCGGCCTCGACCATTTTTGCAACTATTACTGCCAGAGTCTACTAATGTCAGCGTACTACTAGAATGCTTAATGCTCAGATAAAAATGAAGCGTCTGTAGTCAACCTGACGCCAAACTAGTACACAGGTAAATAAACAAATCTCTGTGGTAGCTAACAACGATGAACGCGCAATGATACTTATGAAAAGCCACACCCTCGAAAGTTAGCGATGGGCAAAATAAGCGAACAGTAGCTAGCGCTGGAAGGAATTATGCACCACTAGAGTTGATTAGAACGCACTAGCTAACATTACGTAACATTACGGAGCTGGTAATGGATCGAGGACTTCCGTTGAGAGAATTTGCTTAGCTATTATATGGATATGCAAGCGATGATAGTGTTTCCAATGCTGCTAACAATACATATAGCGTACGCTAGCGCATTTTCCGCATGAGAGGCCTTTACCGCTAGGCGAGATCATGCCTTCCCGCAGCCAACAGGAACACTGAGGGCGACGACATGTTGTACGTCCGCGAAGGCCAGCCAGCCTACGACTACTTCACGACACTCTACGACGCTTGTGACGACTACAACAAGGTGGGATAAGCGCTTTACATGAGCACTTAATATAAAGCATGGCTACCAGTAAAACTCCTAGCGGGCCTACTGTGTTACTCATGATCAATACTAACTGGAAGCACAAAAAAAGAAACAACCAAGCACAAGAGACTAAATGAGGACAGGCGCAAAGTCCTCTTTTACTGTCTTCTGCTTGGTTTTTTTTCACTTTCGTTTAGTCTTAAGCAATGGTACGTGTGGTTTGCAGTATTGTACGGATGGTTCAAAATTTCTGAAGTCTTTCTTTAAATATACATGCAGTGGAGTAACTTACGCATACAAAATATGAAAAAAAGTGTAACTTATTAAAGCGTTAGCGAGAAAGAATTAAGATGCGTAACAATCCGTCAATCGCGAAAGTTAGTTCTCAGTGAAACTTTTAGCTGTTATGGAAGATTAACGGTGTTTGTTCTGCTTGTAATTCAAATGGGATAGGTTTCTGCTGTTAGCTTCCTTACGGCAGAATGTCAGGGTATCGGATTGCGGAATATTAACATTTTGGCGACGGATGATGCGAAATCAGATGTCCGTTGGCTCTTGAGCAAGCACAGACCGTAAACATGAACTGTGGTAATTATGTTATGGGGAAATAAAGAAAGGAGTAGGAGAGCTTTTATGTTCACAGCGGTCAAGGTTCTTTTTGGTAGCCCACACGCATTTCGGAGCAAATTTGCGCATCACGAACATATATGTTGAGGTCGAAAAAGCCGTGAAAGCAATGCAAAAAAAACTGTCCTGGAATTTTAACATGTCTAAAGTTCCAGAGCTTTTTGTACGACAGAAGAAACACAATCTTAGCTTTGTCAATAACCACTGGTTTTTTACGTGCCGAAAGCCGGATAAGATTGTGAGAGACGCCTTAGTAGCGGATTGCGAAAGTATCTACCACCTGTCATTCTTTGCGTTCGCAGACAGCACATTACGCGAACTTCGCTCAGCCACATTGAAACGCGCCAACCGCGGAGATGTGAAAAGCGTCTCTTTTTAGGAGACATTCGTTGAGTACTATGGCATATCGGATTTCAACGTGTGGATCTCGAAATCCTGCGTCTTTAATTGTGCATTTAGCGTGCCTGGTTGGGAAATCCACCCTTTCGAACGACGCTTCTTACTTGACTCCTTCCTTGGGAAAATGTCGTCGTCAAGTGCTAGGTGCCCTTGCACAACAGTGATATAAAGCGAGCTATTTTTGCAATGCAGGAGTTCGACCTTGACCCAGAGTACTTCATGGGAGTACAAGGAAAATGCCTGCTCAGCCGAAGCGTTGTTCGGCAAGGATGGTAAGCAGATTGTCGTCGTTATATGTGCTCGTCCAAACATTCTTAGTCATCATAACCGCGGCATCATAAAAGGGAGAGAGAGAATATTTTATTGATGAATCCGGAGATGTTAGCCTGGTTAATGGCCTGGCTTGCTACTCCAGGTGTTTAGCACTGATTATGACATTTACAGTGATCAGGTCTAACACAACACGTACATGCAGTCACACTTACACACTCATATATACATATATACACTTTAACTAAGTTTACAGCGTTTCATTGAGGCATGTTGCCCGTAGAAACGCTATCAGCGCCTTGGTGCTACGTAGTGCGCAGGCGCTGTCTTGCCACGGGCCTAGGAGATGCCGCAGCTCCAAGGTCGAACCGTGTTGCAAGTGAAGCGCTGCCTTCAGAGTCTTTCTCTCCGACTCGTAGCGCTGGCAGTTGCACAGGACGTGTTCAAGGTCCTCTCGTGTGTTGCATGTAGAGCGCAATGGAGAATCAGGCTGTTGTATTTTGTGCTTATAATCTCTTGTGTATGCTACATTAAGTCTTAATCGGTGAAGGCACGCCTCATCTCGCCTGGCTAAACCTCGTGGTACGTGGAAGCTGCAGGCTGGGTCAATAGCGTGTAGTGGTCCGTGCTGACGTCTTGAATCACACCAGAAGTGTCGCTGCTGATTCCAGGCAGATGCCGAGACCATAGTCGCCGCATCTTTTCTTGAAAGAGGTATGGCTGTTAGTGGTGTTTCCACTAACAACCAAAAGGGTATTGCCGTTTAAAGCTGTGGAACCGCTAACGGCTTCTGTTGACGCTATGAGCACAGCAATTATAGAGCCAAGCACCGAGGATGGAAATAGCAAAAGGTACATAAATGTACACCGAATACATACCTTAACTGAAAGAGAAATCTTAGAAAGGCCCTGAAACGACTTGTTGAACATAATGAGAAAACGGCGGCAATCAGCTTTGGACGGTACTATGAAGACTTAAGCCAAATATTAGTGTGCTTCCTGCACAAGGGAATTCGCAACGTCGTTTCAAATTTTTACTCCATATGGCTTGCTCTCCTTTACAAGTAGCAGCGAATAGATCGCTTAATATTTTTTTTTCTTCCTAAAGAAAGATACATATCAGTTCTGTATACCTTGAACTCAAAACTAACATATAAGGCATTGCCGAGGACATTTCTGCGATTAAGAAATCGCTAATGTTCTACTTAAGCGACTCAGCCAATGTTCTTGATGGCATCATGTTTTGAGGCGGTTTCCTGCCGTACCTGGAATAGGATTGGGAATTCCCTGGTTCTAGCAGAGCGCCAATATGTGGCGCACTTGTTCACGGAAACACCCCCAACTAGTGGGCAGGTTTGATATCTCGATAAAGAACTATTGCAGCGCACCTTTAATCATAGGTTGCAGTGACTGGAAAGATTAAACACCTGCTCTTAATCTGCGCGATCTGCGGCGAGTGAGTGACAATAAGAAGAAAATGAAATACAAGCTTTTCTATAGAAAAAAAAAAATATATACCACTTTTCTGTAGGTCGCAGGGCAGCATGTTCTGCGCAGAAGGCCGTGAGTGATGTGTGCCCGCTGATCCAACAAATAGAGCTGCACTTCCCGTGACTGCAGTCCGCGAGAAATCGCATAGAACATTTCATTCGTTCTTAACCTCCTCATTCGGCCGTTCAGCAGACCTTTCAAATAACCCTTACTAGTGTGACGGATAGGACAGGATATGGTAGTAAAGTTCTTCTTCTCCTTCTTGTTATTATTATTATTATTATTACTATTATTAAACAGTTGTTGATTTCAGAAAGCATACATGTATCTACCGTAGAGAACGACATCCTCTTAACATAAGTTCCATATTTTGATACCGTGGGCTTACTCATATATTTATGTACTTAGATACTTCACTGGCCCCGCGCAGAGGTCATTGAGTAATGTAATAGGGGAAAGAGGGATCATGTTATAGACGAAAAGATCTGCTGACGCAAGACAAGCACAACACGAACAGCAAATCATTGGAAACATGAACACAAATGCGGTGAGCAAAAGTAGAATTTAGTAGGCGCCTTAGTACATTTTACGAAAGATCCTTACGACCGAACGTTTCTTATTTTTTTCTTCCTGCTTTTAGTACCATAAAGTCAATGGTGGACGGCGTAAGCAATGTACAAGACAGCGTCGTTTTGTGGTGAGTGCTTCCATATTGTCGTTCAAGCGCAGTTAAGAGTACGCTAAACAACTATCAAAGCACTTGGTGCTTGAGTTTCCTTGACCTTGAGTTTCCATGCATGGGAACACCGCGTTAGTTAGCAGAACTTATTCTTTCTTTTCTCCTCTTGTTGTCTTTAGCGTGCGCCATCGGTGTCGCAAGTAAGGCAAGAAAAATTCGCCCGGCAAACGCAAGGGTAAGTCCAAGTTCACACCTTGACAATGTATAGGAAAATGTTCCACAGAGCGCGCTCGAAAGGCCGCATGACTCGTTTCAGTAGAAGTATCCAGGAAGCCTTAGGAACAGCATTGAAGTACAGAAATGCTCGTTTTTACGGAAGGTTCTTAGAGTTTGTTACAGATACGCACAACGGAACGGTAAAGCTAAAATACATCTTCATTGAAAGCTGTTCTGCTTTCTTCATATGTGCTGGTATAAAAGACAGCAAACATGTTTAAGCCGCACTTGAACGCTTATTTCAAGCTATCGGTCATGCAAGCATTGACCAATTTTCACCTTAAGGGGCGCCTATCGCAGAATGTCCAGCGTAGGCCTGGGGCGTTGGTGCCGGCTTCCACGGCGGAAGAAGTCACGCCGAGCCAGCTCTTCCACACAGGCCCTCCACCACGGCGCGTGTGCGTTAGCAAACAAAATTGAGTTTCTCAAAGTAAAATCCGCCAGGATAACTGCCAACTGCGAGATAACTCCGTCTTACAGAATCATGGGATGATATTTGAATTTACAAGGAATCGTAGCTCTGTTACTATGAAACTAAGATGCAAACCCCTTTGATTGCATTTCTACAGCGCCAACAGCGCAATGCGTGGTCAGAGTCACCTGCGTATATGAAGGTTGGCCCGGGTAGATCACCTGCGTAAATATCTCTGAGGTTGCATTGGCTTCCTCAACAGTGCCCACGTCGGGTTATGTGGGGTAGTTGGTGGTTTTGATCATGTTTTCTCTGCCTTTTAACGCGGTACCATGAAAAACAAATGAGATAAAGATACGAGAGCTGGTCCCGATAAACGTATCACTTTCCTTTCTCAAATGCTCACCTTTGGCAACCTACAATATTTTTCTTTATTGAACTCAACGTCTTTTTGATCGCGGTCGGTATACGAAGCGCATATACTAAAGCATTTCGCAGCAGCTTAAGCAAGGGCTTCGTCGTGTGGGGCCACGGAACGACACTCATCTGAGGGCCTTTTCATTGTCGCTTGATCGTTTCATAGAAGCCAATGGAAGCGCAGGCATGGCTCACACAGCCGCGGTCTCGGCAACTGCCCGATTTGTGAATGGGTAGAGGAGAGCGCTGTTCCGGCTTCAGCAAAACTTTTTTCTGTAATTTCTGCACTTACATAAAGAGGGGTGCTTGTGGGCTCATACAAAATGAAGGCGAGGAATGTTAAAAGCATGATATGTGCCTGCACCGTGAGGTAACCTATAGACAGTGATATATCTTTAGATTATGAAGACGTGACAGCTGATGCCCTTTGGTGTGTGCGGCCGCTTAGACATAAATAGGCTTGTGCGCGCACGCGGGAAAGGCCATTTTTGACTTCCATTGAAGCTGGTTGGCTTACCATCGTCAGCGTACGCAACCATCACGATTAAACTGATCCTGTGTGACCTCCGTAGATGCAGTGAGAGCACGGTCGGTACTTGTGTGAATAAAATGTTTACGATATGAACCTGGAATGTTCTTCCGCATTGGAGAATCTCAGCAGTACTCGAATGTATGTGTAATGAACAGACAGAACAAGCATTAGAAAATAATAAAAATTTTAAAAGCAGTTAATGCTTGAAAACATTTGGGAAGCTAAGAATCAGTTTCACCGCTACTTGGTAGATGGGCGCACTCAGAAAATGAGGGATCATATAGAACGGACTTCCTTGAAAAAAATATTGTAAGTGAGAAAACTTGGTTACGACGATGGCTGCACCGCAGAGCAAAGCCAAGGTCATTATTTAGAGCGAGTAATTAACGTTAGAAGGAAGTCTTCAACGGGTAACTTTGTTCATGTGATCCATATTGATGAATTTCTCTCGTTCATGACATTGAAACAGGGCACGCCGCACCAGCCGACTGGAAGACGGACAAGTGCCGCCAGCCTGTGAAAAGTGCCGCCAGCCTTGGGATGCTGTGAACGGCGTCGTGGGGAAGCTCGGCGACACGTTCACTGGCAGTTTCCGTCAATGCGCCTCGTTGTGCAGGCATTGACCAAGCCTTACGCGTTATTTTTGGAACGCTGATAAAGCCGCAGCAGCGAGTGCGACATTCAGTGGCTGAACCAGCCCCAGTTATCGCGCCTACATTTGGTCACTGTTTGCCTAGGGATGGGCGATTAAATTTTTTAATCGATTAATTGTTAATCGTTCGTCGATTTAGCCATTCGTCGATTCATTGCTTTCGCTGTGATGTTTTAATCGATTAATCGATTCTTCGACTTTTTTATTAAGTGCTTGAAAAATGATGCCTTGTTGTTTGCGAAGCGTTGCTTGTGTTTGATATCCACAGACGTATTTATCCGACGCGCTAGAGATCACGTGTGCGCATCAGGGACTGCGTGAAAATTCGTACTTTCGCCCACTGAACACGGAGCGCGTCGTCTTTGGATGTTGTCAAGGATCCAAGATTGTGTGGGTGGCCATGATCTGCTGACGATTCGGCAGCAGGTCGTATTTCCTCGAAGTCTGGCTACTAGAGCAATCCGAAATCGGAGGCGCTTTCGGCGTCCACGCTGGTTCGAAAGTCACACCGGAAACACGCAGCGTGGCCGAGGGTGAGGAAATACCGAGAAAGGTAAAAAAACACACGAAGAGGAAAGGAAAGTTAAAGACGCTCGCTCTTGTAGTGACGGCAACGTTTCTCGGTTTGTCCGTTAGATATTGTGGAAACCCTCGATAACACTATAACCGCGAAATGACGTCATTCTTTCCTTGAGGTCACTCATGCGAGATTGCACAGCAACATATTGGTCTCAAACAGGCCACCAGTGCAGGAATCTGAGGGAAATAGACTGACACGAGTTTTTCCTCCCGGCTAGAATAAACGGCAGCTGTGCCAGTATACTGCACAGGTTTCACCTGGTCCCCGACTTCACTCGGCGCCACGCGCGCCTTTTCAATCGCGCGTACAGCTCGAACTGTAAGCGCTGTCTAATGTATGAGATATTAGAACACAGTATTTCGCGACTGCCCTCCGCTCGTGCCACTGCAATAGACGGCGGCCTCTAGGCTGGTTGACATGGGAGTACCAACAAGAGATGAAAGCTGTATTTCACCCGAAATAGGCGAACATACAAAATTACCAAATCCTACTAGGTCATTTATTCAATAGAAATGGACTGGATGCTAGACGGTCGCTATACCAATGTGGAAAGTTGCGGATTATGAAAAGCAACTATTAGGCTTAAATGCAGCTTAGGTGGCTTCTTACCATTATGCGACTATTAGACCTTTTTTAATAATCCTCGAGTGCGTGTCCCTGCACAGCATATTCGCCCAACTAATGGCGGCCCCTGTCATGTTTCAAGTGGAGGCGAGTCCCCAGTTATTACTGTTCATCAGTGTCTATTATCAGTATTTATGTCAAGAGAGCTCAGTTCACATTTTTCGTGTCATAGCACGCTGTTTTCCAGAAGTGAACAGCTCACATAAGGTGGGCTAGCTGCATTGCAGGAAAGCTAGCATTACAGTTATGAAGGGGTACATAGGCGTTAAGGTAGACAGTCGGGCTAGATGGTATCAAGCGTAATGAAATATGATTACTAGCGTCCATGTCCCCTTTGAGCAAGCAGTCATGTCTTATTATGTATATAAGGATCACTCATTCTTATCCCCATCATCATGCTTCATTGCTCTTTTCCCTTGTTGCGTTGACCCCAGAGTAGAGTAGAAGGCCGAGGCGTTCTAGATCAGGGCACACTCTACCTTCCAATTAATTATCTCTCTTTCATTGGTGAGAAATAATCTTTAATTCGCTAAGGAGTAAAATACAACGGAAATAAGAACTGAACCGGTCAAGAAATAAGCAGATTGATTGATCTGTGGGGTTTAACGTGCCAAAACCAGTTCTGATTATGAGAGACGCCGTAGTGGAGGGCTCCGGAAATTTCGACCACCTAGGGTTCTTTAACGTGCACTGACATCGCACAGCACACGGGCCTCAACATTTCGCCTCCATCGAAATGCAGCCGCCGCGACCTTCGGATCTGCAGCCGAGTGCCATAACCACTAGACCACCGTGGCGAGGCAAGAAATAAGCAGCGCATATGACAATGTGGCACTCACACAAGAAGCAAGTATAAATCTGGGGTTTAAATAAAACGGTATAGGCGACGTATATCGGCTCGAGTTCATTTCTATCTCTATGGGGTATGGCCGCCTGCTGCTCCGGGCTCCTTCTACTTGCGTAGAAATATGGACCCGACATCTGCATCTGGGCATCGTGCGCCTCGCAATCATGCGCTCCGGCCAAGGGGCGGTGTTCTGGTGGGAAGGAGGCGGTGCCGTAACCGATTAATCGAAGAGCTTTAATTGATTAATTCGTTTATTGAAAGGAAGAAATTCGTGACGATTAATCAATTAACGGTGTACATTTAATCGATTAATCGTTCATCAATTGTACCATCCATATATTTGTCATGGCATTTGTGTGTTCACGAATGCTCGTTTTGCAATATAATAACGGTTATGCCGTCATTGAATATCAAGTATTGCAAAAAAGTAAAAATTAGAATATTCATACTGTAGTCGATTTTGCCGTATGAAATATGCGGTTAGGTTTCACAAGTACCGCAAGCACAAGCACTGTGATGTTTCGGTCCCTCTTAAGCAAGGACAAGACAGCACATTTAGGCACACACTGTACATTTTATAAGACCTTTACGTGTGGATCAAAATTACACTCTGTTATTCCCCTGCCATTCCCGCATGGCTCGAACTTAAAATAACGCACAATTAAAATGTGGCTAATTATGATAATTGAACTAGAATAACTGCAAATAAAATTACTAGTGTTTGACGCGTTTAAAAGCAGAAAAGCAAGAAATTAGTTCTTAAGTAGGAATCTTTGTGGCTAATGGACAGTTTACACTGTAGAAAGTCTCAATTAAAAGAACTTGTCGATAAGGGTGGTAACAAGTGACAAAGGGTGGAATTCTGTCCACCAAAGGAAGAGCACCTCTCCCATATCTCCGCTACACCCTGGCCTACTCGAGTTGGTTCGATTTTGTGCCAATGAATTTCTTAGTTCCATCGCCCTAACCTGTTATTTGCCTGCCACTGCCGACTTTTTTGCCCCTTGACATCCATTTTTTTCTCATTACCCACCTTTGCTGTTTTGTATATTCTAGCGTTAAGATTATTCTTGAAACTCGTATAAAGCATCAACAAAAAGAAGACAGCGGCAACGACCTGCCCACCTGCCGAGGTCCATTTCTTCCTTATTGGCAACAAGCATGCCGCCTGCTACTGCTCGTTTTCTAATCCATGCTGGTCTATATATTCTAGCGTTAAGCTTATTGTTGAAACTCGTAAAAAGCATCCCCAAAAAGAACACAATGGCAACGACCTTCCCCAATTGCCGAGGCCCATTCCTTCCTTAATGGCAGCTTGCTGACTGCTACTGCTCGTTTTCTAATCCATGCTTTTCTGCGTATTATAGCGTAAGTCTTCCATTCCTTTCTTAATGGCAACAAGCATGCCGCCTACTACTGCTATCTTTCTAATCCATGCTGGTCTGTATATTCCAGCATTAAGCTTATTGTTGAAACTCGTAGAAAGCATCAACAACAGGAAGACAACAGCAACGACCTGCCCCACCTGCTGAGGTATATTTCTTCTTTACTGGTGACAAGCATGCCCCCTACTACTGCTTGATTTCTAATCCACGCTGGTCTGTATATTCTAGCGTTTAGCTTATTGTTGAAACTCATAAAGGCATCAACAAAACGAAGACAATGACAACGACCTGCCCCAGCTACCGATGCCCATTTCTTGCTTGATGGCATCAAGCATGCCGCCTACTACTGTTTCTTTTCCAACCCATGCTGTTCTCTATATTTTTGCGTAACGCTTATTGCTTAAACTCGTAGAAAGCTTCAACAAAACGAAGAGAATGACATCGACTTGCCCCTCCTGCCGAGGTCCATTTCTTGCTCAATGGCAGCAAGCGTGCCGCCTACTACTGCTCCTTTTCTAATCCATGCTGTTCTCTAATAATCTAGCGTAACGCTTATTGTTGAAACTCGTAGAAAGCATCAACAAAAAGAAGACAACAGCAACGACCTGCCCCCCCCCCCCCCGCCGAAGTGTATTTCTTCTTTAATGGCAACAAACATGCCTCCCACTACTGCTTGCTTGTTTTCTAATCCAGGCTGGTCTAGCATTAAGCTTAGTGTTGAAACTCGTAGACAGCGTCAACAAAACGAAGACGATGACATCGACCTTCCCCAGCTACCCATGCCCGTTTCTTCCTTAATGGCAGCAAGCATGCCACCTATACTACTGTTTCTTTGCCAATCCATGCTGTTCTCTATATTTTTGCGTAACGTTTATTGATAAAACTCGTAGAAATCATCCACAAAATTAAGACAACACCAACGACCTGCCCCACTGCCGAGGTGTATTTCTTCTTTAAATGGCAACAAACATGCTCTCCGCTACTCCTTGTTTTCTAATCCAGGCTGGTCTGTATATTCTAGCGTTAAAGCAGTACTGACACGATTTTGCGGCGGCACAAAGTATACATTTTTCGTTTTCGAGTCATGTATTGTTAACGCCCCCCGCACGCGGAAGCCAGGAAACACGTGCAAAATATTTTAGTCTGTTTTAAAGTTTTCGTCGAACAGCACTGCAAGCCAGCCCCAGCGCAATGGACATTGCGATGACGTATGAGCACAGTCTCTCAAAAATCGCTGAAATCGCTGTCAGAATCGCTGGACGACCGTGAAATTGTCGTTGTTTGCGTGCCCCACGTGTAACTAATGACAGACGATAGAGTTGCAGCGACGCTCTTACGAATTGCTGTCCCTACGTGACTTACACGTACGTGCGACTCTATTGACACGTCACTAGGAAACCGCCCCCTCGGAATCGAAACCGAAAGTGGGCTTTTAAGTTAGCCGTAATAAAAATATATTCATTGCGTTGCGAGGCACTGTGATACTCTTTTTGGGGTTCTCCCCGCCAGTGCTTTCACTTACAGCAACAATACTAGAATGTCAAAAATTTGTGTCAGTACTCCTTTAAGCTTATTGCCCAAACTCGTAGAAAGCGTCACCAAAACAAAGACAATGACATCGACCTGCCCTAGCTACCGATGCCCGTTTCTTCCTTAATGGCAACAAGCATGCCGCCTACTAGTGCTACTTTTCTAATCCATGCTGTTCTCTATATTCTAGCGTTACGCTTATTGTTGAAACTCGTAGAAAGCTTCAACAAAACGACAACAATGACATCGACCTGCCCAAGCTACCGATGCCCGTTTCGTCCTTAATGGCAATAAGCAAGCCGCCTACTACCGCTCCTTTTCTAATCGATGCTGTTCTCTGTATTCTAGCGTAACGCTTCTTTTTGAAACTCGTAGAAAGCATCAACAAAAAGAAGACAACAGCAACGACCTGCCCCACCTGCCGAGGTATATTTCTTCTTTACTGGCAACAAGCATGCCCCCTACTACTGCTTGATTTCTAATCCACGCTGGTCTGTATATTCTAGCGTTTAGCTTATTGTTGAAACTCGTAAAGAGCATCAACTAAACGACGACATAGCATTATATATGAGAATTTTCTCATACTGCGTGCTAAGGTCACAAAGGAGCACAAGTGCGAGTAAAAATCGGTGCGTAGTGAAAGTACCACCACAATACGTACAAATTTAATTCTCTGACCTCACTCGCCGTCCTGTTTACTCGATTAACACTACATCACATACACATCACGTACTCGCATGACATTATACAAATGTGGTCGTCAAGAAGGTTTTGAAAGTTTCAAAGCAAAATGACAGCGACGTCACTCAATGGTGTGGCCCTTCAACACCTGAATATGGCGGCCGACCTTCATGTTCCGTCGCATTGTTCCCATCCATACCGAGACCTAGAACAGGCGCCGAGCTCTTCGCTGATCTCGGTGGCGCTGCATGTACCACCGCTTCTTGGTGCCCCGTATTTGCTGGATACAGCCACGTGACCTCGGTGGACCTCAATATTGTGACACGCATGCGCTTCGGTTCGGCGAGTGCCCTCATGATGGCAAGGACTGTCACGACAGTGGTGAGGATAATTATCGACACGGCGACCAGTAGAAATTCCCACAAGGGCTCGTCGCACTTTCCATTTCTGCCGCGAGAACTCCGGCTGGGCGACGGCTGCAGGCGGGAAAGAAATTTTGTGAGCTGAGCTATGGTCACATTAACGTAGCATGTAGAAGTACAATGACACGATGAGCACAAGACACACGGCGAATAAAAATTTTCTCACCGTTAAATCATCATCTTTAAAGGGCCTTCTAACACTTTTCTCGCACACGTTTTCATGTGCGTATTGCATAGACTGGAGGATGGACCGACAAATGCTACAAGAATGACAGCGATAGGAGCAGGCAGTGTGAAGTTATTAAGGAGACAACGTTCAAAATGCAAGCAAGAAAATGCGGACCCTCAATTGGAACTTCGCATGGTCAGGTGATCGCATTTCACTCTCCACAAGCCTCATAGGGACTAGCCAATGGAATTGGCTTTAGGCACCTACATGGAGGAAGCTCGTACGCCATGGTTGCCTGTTTGCTCCAGTGTAGTGATGACGCCGTTGACATGTCAACAAACAACGTGGAGCGAGAGCGTGCCGCACTCTCAGTTATGAGCTTTCCTCACCTGAAGTTAGAGCGGGCGCTTCTGCTTCGAACTGAGGCTTTACGCGTCGTTCTGTGTAACGACACTCCAAGGCAAGTCCTGTCGTCTTTAAAGGGGCCCTGGGACACAAATTCAGCAGGTCGTTTTTATCACTGATTCTAGAACTGTTGCACGCGGGGATGTCGCAGAGAGATTACAAACGCCGAAAGCAATGTGGCTATAATTTTAGTGCAGCGAACAAACCGCCCAAAATCGCCTCCTGTTTGAACTGAGGCGACACACAACGGAGATTTTTGTTACAGGAAGTGACATAGAGTGACGACATTGGCGGGGCCAGGCTGCGCGTTCTGATTGGCTTGACGCTCCAGGTGCTTGTTACACACGTGTGGTGTCTGCGTGGTCATGCTATTCAGTGCGAAAATATACTAAAATAGTTTTTATGCTTAGTAAGAAAGAAAGCAGGTATCTGACATTACTTGCAAAACGACACTAGGCGCGCTGTGCAATGGTTTGCGCGTCACGCCATCTATTCGAGGCGCGGCGAAACAACGCCCTGAGCTACCACACGCAGGCTCCTGCAGCCGGACGCTATCTGTGTGCGCGAGCGCTCTGCTCCCGGTGTCTTCCGGTGTCGCTCTATAAGACGCGCGTTGCTATTGGACGCCTCCATTGACGTCAGCGGGAGAGCGAAATACGAAAGGGAATGTTGTTTTTTTTATGCTGTCTGCTCGTGTTTTAAACTTCGAGGACTGATAACTCCAGTTCTAGCTCACCGATTTGCATAATTCTTTTTCCGTTCATCTCAGCATTCGATCCTACACACACTGCAGTACTGCAGACAGCAGTTGAAAAAGTGTCGCAGGGTTAAACTCGCCTCATGACCACTGAGAGGGGCCGGCGAATACAACCATACTACTCAACGTTTCTTCACAGGTTCTTCAGCTAAACACGCAGACATGGACGCATAGGAGTGGGAAAAGTAAATTTGAGCGTGTCCGCATAACCCCACCTCAATGTGTAAAGCACTTTGCATAGAGCGGAATACCGGGTGGTAGACATTGCATGCGCAAGCACGGCAGACCACCGGGAGCGTTAGCGGTCCGCTCCGAATCTTTCGAGTGGTCGTCGCGCGCTATGTAGCCCTTGAGTTGCTAACTGACGGTTTTATTTGCTTTACCTTTGTATGATGAAGCTTCGAGACAAAGCGCCCTTGACAATTCCACACTGTTTCTCAGCGCGACCCTCAAATTGTCGGGGCTGTAGGGTTAGGGAGCGCCTGCCGGATTCTCGGAGGACGTAGATCACGCGGTATGGCTTGTTCTGTTTACCACCTACAGGTGGCGTTACTTGACTAACAAGCAACGCTATCCGCTATTCAGTACGCCTTTGTACCGGTTTAGCAGACAGGTTCAAATTTCTTTATAGCGCTGCCCGCGATACAACACACTTTGACAGAACGGCAAATGCCACGTATTGAGTCAGCGCTTTAGCGAGTCACGAACGTACACAAGAGAGATGAAGCAAAGGGATTCTTTTCGTATGGACATACGACTCGTGTAAGCAAAAGGCAAGAGGCGAAACGGGAGCCAGTGCTTCTACCACATTTTATAATTGTGGAGATCTTTCTACTACGACCGCGGCTATTTGGCGTACAATAAAAACCTACGCAAGCGAAAACCAAAGCCGAATATTACTTACTTACCGATGTAGTGCCGCGAGCCGTGCTAGTTTCATCCAATCACAGGCTCCAGCCCTCAGTCGTCATTTCCGCTACAAATAGTTCTGACAAGCGCCAGTACGCGCTAATGCGGTCGGCAGCGATATGATGATTTCATTGAATGATTACAATATTAAATCAACTGATATGGGCGGCTTGACACCTGCCAAAAATATCATCAGCCGTATGTCTTACGCGAGCCGTAAGTAAAAAATGGGTGCGAGGAAAGTGTTAGACGGCCCCTTAAGAAGAGAGCAAGATAGAGGTAACGTGCAACGGTGGTATTGAAAATAATCGGAAAGGTGTCCCATTCAGAAAAGACGTGTGCAAATCCATTTGCACAGACGGCCGCCATTGATCGGTGTGCTGCATAGACGGCCTGTGAACTATCGACATGTCATTTGCAAGGCCCTGGTTTGGATACGCATTGGGATTTATTTTTCAGCTAAATTATTTTTCGTTGTTTCCAGTGGTGCAGCTAGATATATGGCGCCCGTTTCCTCAGCTATTTGTATTCTTTGTTATCGCAATTAGGACCCTAACCATTTCTCATGTATTGCCAACCGTGCCCATACAGCAGAACTACGGCTATGCGAGCTCCTAAATGTCATCCCGGTCGAACTGTCTCCAATACCAGGCTAACCGCCGTACGTAGAGATGTAAGTTGCCTCGAATTTGACTCGAGCCAGTCTCACGAACGCTTCGCCGCAGGCCATAAATCCTACGTGACTTGCGCGTCACTAGAGGAGCACATGGAGGGATTGAAGTGCGCTCTCGTTTCAAGGCTCCTCAGGGGCTTGCTTGAAATCGACTTGACACGTTATTCCAACACGGCCGCCTCCCTAGCGGACGTCGAGCGGAGGTTACCTGCTCTTGAAGTTACCTGCCACGCCGTGGATGCAGCATTTTCAGAAGCGCCTCTTCGAAAATTCCATCGCCTACCCTGCGTGGCTAAGGTGACAAGGTTGAGCTTTACGATAAATAATACCTCGCTCGCCATAGGTGCACGAAAAACGCCGGGCAACAGCGCCTCGGTGCGATGCCTCGCGGGCAAAGCGTGGACAACTGCAAGAAAACCGCCTGTGCCTTCTACGCTGCAGTCGCCGGCTCTCTGGTTCTACGGCACCAGTACGTTTCAAAGGGCCACCGATAGTCTTGTGCGGATTCCTCGTTAAACATGTGTGCCGCGCATGTGGAACTATGACTGGTCATTGCGAAGCCGCTGTGCTAGATTTTAGTGCGGCCGCGGCGGCTGCATTTCGATGGAGGCGAAATGTTGAGGCTCGTGTGCTGTGCGATGTCAGTGCACGTTAAAGAACCCCAGGTGGTCGAAATTTCCGGAGCCCTCCACTACGGCGTCTCTCATAATCAGAGCTGGTTTTGGGACGTTAAACCCCATAAATCGAGATTTTAGTGTGCTTCCCGCAGTTCGCGCTATCTCCTAAAGTGATGCGGTGCATTCATGAAATGGCCCAATTATGCCTGGACTGCGCACACGCCTGCGATGGTGATGATGGCGACGCCGGAGTGCTGATCATGCATATTTAGTGATTCGTTCACCACGAGGGATCAGTTTGAGGACTCTTTGAGCATATAACGCGCTTTGCTGAAGTCGTGATTGCGAGCGAATTTCCTTTTTTCTAATCACTATTGGCGCTGATGACCGTATGCCGAACTTACCACGGTAATCCGACGAGCAAGTATAAAAACGCCTCAATGAGGCAGTAATGAATGACATGTGTGCTTATTTTGTTGTGTTCTGCCTCTTCTTTTGCAGCTTCCTTATTCAACACGGTTTTAGGTTATCCCAACATTTTTCGAATTGCAGGTTACCCCCGCGTGATACCGTAGTTGTCTTTTCCATGTCTCACAAGACGTGGCACTCCACGGTGTGCTCCTATTCGCGTTCGCGAGTACGGTCAGCAGGCCCTCCTTATCTTTTTTAAAACGAGACGATGTCTTGCGTTGTGGTGCGCTATCTTAGTACGAGATCCTACACGGTTGCAACGTTTAACCGTCAAACCTTTTTGACAGGACAGAAGTGCCATATTCCAAACGAAGCGCGATGGCCTGCGCGCGAGCTCTGGAATCTGCTTTACTAGCAGACAGCATTACGCTCTACTCCTTTTCTTGTCTTCGTCGAATACACTGCGTGCAGGTGCAATTTTATGTTGCTCTCTTTACCAGGCGGTGTATGGCAGGCTGGAGAGGGGGACGCATGCGATCCGTTCGCGTCGTTCAGAGCGCGCTTTTTTTCTCTTTTCGACAGCTTTTTTTTTCTTTTTCGACCTTGCGCGTGTAAATAGCTTGCACCGTTTTTGAAAGTGTCGCGGAGACAGATTAGTACAAGAGCGCTTGTCCTCCTGCTGGAACACCTACGGGAGAAAGGGAGGCGAGCTTCTTTGAAAACCGATCATATGCGATTGAATGGGCCTATCACATCATGGTGCCGGCCAAGGCGACTCACGAATGCCTTGGGGAAGGCGAGAGCACGTGCCGTTGAACAGCAGTATGAGGACACACCATTCATTGCGCTTCTGTGTGGACAAGTACGCCAAACAAGACCTCTAGGTTAAGAGAAGCAAAAAGAAAGCAAGAAAGCCTTTGAAGCTATGGGAGAATGCACTGAAACCCGCGGATAAAGAGCTGTTTCAGCAAGCAATGCTGTACATATCAGCAACAGGCCTCGCGGAATGCAATAAATTGACCTAGAGAAGACTGCAGAGTTAGTGCGCTGAGGGATATTTTGAAGACGTACTTTTTTGTCGTACAATCTGCCCTATGGTGATAAATTTATTAAACTAGAACACAGACGAGCAACACGCTTTTGCTATAAGCACGTCGGTGTTGACGTTTCTGCCCCCGACAAACTTGCGAAGCTCTGTCATCGGACCAGGACTACCGAGAAAAAAGGCTGTAAGAAGTACACCGGTCCATTTGGGCGCTGTCCAGTTGTGGTAGCCTCTGAAACTCCTCTTAGCTGCGGAAAGTCATATGCGAGCCAAACAGGCGGGTGTCTGAACGTTCGTTTGAGGGAGCACTCAAACACTTTAAGTAAATCGAAAGATGCGCCCATTAGCGTGCATTGTAGAGCCTGCGCGTGTGAACCGCATTTCGGGCGCATTGCCATACATGGTAGGAGTGCTAATCAAACGGCTAGGGAACTTTTGGGAGCTCACTTCATTAAAATGAAAGAAGACACGTGTGTGAGTGATACCTCTATATCGCTGTTTGATGCCGAGTTGCACCTGTTTCGCATGCTCTTGAAATGACATAGACAAACTTGCTTTGTTGCAGGAATGCTCTGTGTTGCGTATGTGCTAGTACAAATCGACATCCTTGTTCCGTCCTGAACAAATCAGTTGGCAGTTGGCGTTCTCTGTGTCTGTCTGTCCGTCTCTTGTGTGTGTTGATTTAGCGCCCTGTAACTATGTGCCTTGGCCTAATTGTCTGTTGGATTCATTAGGTTGCTTCCTTGCCGCCGTAGCTCAATTCATTCAGCGCTTCTTCCAATGACCTTTCTCCTACTATTTCCGAACTTCGACTTCTGGGCATAAGAAGACATTGGTTCTTTGTATAAGTCCACGCTAAAAGCTATCGCGGATGCTTCCACATGGACGACATAAGCGTTCTTACCGTATTCGCAGGGGACGCTGGAGGCTCCGGTGGCCCGGTTTCCATGCTTATATCACCGTAAAAAAGTGATGCCGACCAGAATCCTCCCCCAGAAGATGCCAGAGAGGTTGAAACGTTGGAAGGAGGGCCTCGGCTGGCCAGTGATGATGAGGTTGGCAGGCCTGGTTTCTGCACAGGGGAGAATTCACGTAGCTTTCGAGCGCGGTAGCACACTACGGAACCGGAAATTTGAAAAAAAAATAACGGTTGTGGGATAACTTAACGAAAATTCTCTCGACCTTAAAAGATTAAACAGCGTGATCGCTGGTCATTGCGGAGCTGCTTTGCCGTGAACGAATCCTTTTAGAATAATCGCGAAACGCTAGCAATTCCGGGGCGTAGAATTCCGCATATAAACACTAAACGGCGCAATAGATGTTATATAGTAATGGTGAAAATCCCTTGTATTGCGGTAATGTACCGATTTGCTCGATATTCAGAACAAGCGTACGCCCTTGTCCCGGCCACAATACTCTCGCAAATGCGGTGCGCATGCAAGTCTATCCGACCGTAAGGTTCGCGCTTCTACATGTTCGTTATTGCGCTAACAAGAATACTTTGTAAACCACCTTTGCTGTCTAACACGCGCTGCTTTCTTCCGGTATTGCAATGGTTACTCCAACGACGTTCCTTTCTCTCGCTAGTGGCGCGGTTGTTCACAGTTTACCTAAGGCCCCTGGAGGCTCATTGACCCAGTCACTGTACGAAGCTTTCTTTACTGATATTCAAGATTTCTGCCGGTTTGTGGCTTTCCCTATGCTGCAAGGACAGTATACGTTGCTCTTGTAGCCCAATTGAAAGGCTGCATTTTGCGATAAGGTGGTCCGTGGATATATGTAACTTTTCTGGGGAAGGGCCCATTCGATAAACTGATCTAGACTCTTGCAATTCTGCGCAAGTGTTTGGAACACTAACTTCCGAAAGCTATTATTTTTGTCCTTTGATTCTATTTAGTATTTCTTTAGTATTTTTTGTATTGACTTTCTTCAACCACACTGCGACTCCAGGACTATGACGTTCGATCCATTGCTGCAGATCATATGCAGCGTTCAACTGGCACACGCCTTGGAAGGAACTGATTTTTTTGACGTTGATTCTGCCTAGACCGAATTCATCCCAGTCTAATCTATTGGTTAGAGTCCAGCATCTCGGCAATGTGAATGGAATTGAAGATAATAATTTCATTGGCTGACACGTTCTCCGACTGTCATTTCTTTAAGAAGTGCCAGGCTTAGCTAGTTCAAGCAACACTGCCAACGAGAGAAGTTTGATTTCCTTCATTTTGAGCTAGTTGCTGCAACAGGGGACGAAGGAAGGTACACAGGCAGATTCCTGTGGACCTTGCTTCATTCCTCGCTTTCAGCTCTCAGCTGCAGATCGGCTACGCTCTAAAAACTGGAGCCGGTTCCGCAGGAGTGAAACGACCGAGCTACTCTTTAGAGCATCGTTCTACTCTAGCAAAACGCCGGATGGAGTGAAATATCCATGCCTCTTGCGGCATGAGAGAGTAAAATGCAATTTCACTCCCGCCACACACATGTGATGCTCGCATTCGCAGCCGCAAACATGGCGGCTCGGGTGGGAGCGGACGATTGAAGAAGACAACAGCCGCTTTGTGAAGTGTTTTTCGATAGAACTATAGCAGCGGCCTTCCTACGACCTCCGCGTACAAGCGTTCGCGTACAAACGCGTGCAGTGTACGTTTAATGAACGGTGCCTTCCTCGACTAAGAGCCTCAACCGACGGAGCGAGCTGCCTCTCCTGTGTTTTTCCCCGATCGAACGGCCGCACGGGTGCTAGTGAAACCCGCCAGCCTACACGCCTTGGATTCTTCGCTTACGTGTGCGAAACGAAGAGGAATACACTTTCATCGACACAGTAAGCTGTTGTGATCGTCGACGGCTGGTCTCCGAAGACTCACTGGATATAACTCATACATGTAGAAAAAGGCTCTCCTACGACTTCGGCATCGAGCCGTATGACGGCCATGAGCGCGTCGACGGTGAAAATACCGTGACTGCGATCCGTCCCGTTCCCAAGTCTGGAAAGTACAGCATAGTGCAACACTTCTGTTGGCAGAGACTGTATTTCATCTGTGTGCAGAATAACGAAAAACGAGGATTGCATATTTTGTGATCGCTAGCGGTTGTTCGCCGTACAGACGTGCTCGACGGACTCGAAAGGGGACACCGTCGGAATGAAGCGGGTGGTAGCGGAGCACCCGGGTGCCGCTTTTCTTCGCTGGCGTTGATGAAATTCAGCCGCTATTATGTTCGCACTCGCTTCCTCAGGTGCATTTTACATCGCGAACCAGCACTGCGAACTCGCGTTTGCCCGTAAAACGGAATGCCAGCTCATGATAGCAATGCGTTAATCTAAAAGATATTGTATATGTTCCGCGCGTTTAGATTAACAGATCTGTGTGGCGAGCGGCTACCTATGAGCCAACGCTAAATATACACCTGTTCTGTGCATACTTTTTGTTTAATTACGCAGAACAGTACTTTACCACTGGCGCTACATAGCAGGTCAAGTATACGGGTTATATGTACGGGACCTCAGTTTAAGCAGGGGCCGGACACTTCGACTAGTTTCGGTATTCGAAATAAAACGTCCGCCATTGTTTTGGTAGGAAGCGAAAATTCAGCAACGTTTGCATGTGTGGCCTTATCTTTGCAACCTACGCACGAATAAAGTAAAGTTATGCAATTATGCGTAAAATTAAGATTTGTCGTCGGGTATTTTCTTTTTTAACACACTATATATTTACCTAGACGCTGCATTCGTTCCGCCAACGGGCGGCGCTTTCGCTCTTATCTCATCTGCTGCCACTCCGTCCGTCTGCCTCTGCCGTTTTCGCTGTGCACGTGTGGAATTTCTTTAAAGCCTTGAAGGTGAACATTTCGGTGTTTGTGAGTACGAACGCGCTCAAAATGTCGGCGAGACTAGGAAAAGGACAGTAGGTGTACTGCGGTGCTTTTTGGTGCCACAACTTGGGAAGAAACAGCGCAGCGAAATTCCATTTCCGAGCGGAGGAAAGGTAAGTACACTTTTTGTTCGGTACGAAGAAGCCAGGGGCGGTATCTTATAAGGGTTCCGAAAGTGGACTGGTCCACTTGCCCGCTCGTGATTGGGTGAAACCGCGCTTGCGTCGGCAGAAGAGTGATTGCGACCAATCAGGCGAGGCCAAGTGAACCGGTCCACTTCGGGAACCGTTATAAGATATCGCCCCAGGGCTATCCTTATCAAATCAGCTACAGAGCGAACCGAACGATTGCTGTTGGCGCTTTACAGTGGGGTTTTTTTTTTTGCTTGGCACTGCGCATTTTTCAGTAATGTAACAAGCGTGTAAAGCTACTTGTGGACAGTTTCTCGTGAGGCGATTGATGCCAGCTGACGCGCAGACGGAAATTTCGCTTCGGTATCGGTTTTGTTAGCGGTCGCTCTTAATTTCTTTTTCTTCGAGAAGAAATCGTGCTAAGTATGTTCGCTGAATGCGCTTCTTCGACAAACTGGTTCGGCTTTAGATCATTCCGACGACCAGTTCCTTGGAGCGGCTGTACCACATTTGAATGTTCAAGAAATAAGCCCCAAAATCCGTTACGTAGCAGTGACTGCTTACGATCCGTGTAACGTGAAGTTCGTGTTACCTGCGCTAAGGGCAGGCTGCGCTTTGCTTTTGAACCTGTGACATATTCTTTTCTCCCTTTTTCGCACTCTCTGTATTAGCGTCGCTTTTACGTGTTGTTTATTGACTTCCATCTTGGTATTTGTTTCATTTTCTAGGTGTGACATAGGGCGAAATTACGCCAAAAGGGCAGACCTGGAGGGACTCGCACAGGAGCAACTGTACAACCGCTACTGCCTCTGTTCGGACCACTTCGCCGAAAGTGCCTTCGCGAACCCTGCCACAACAAAACACTTTAGCGCATTTCGATGTCTGCGCAAACAGCGTGCAAGGCATTGTATTTGTACAGACATTCATAGCTCACACTGTTGCGCTATAATTCACTGCGCGAACACGAATTTTGAGATCTTGCACTTGATGTGGTGAGGTTGCACAAGTACTAAGAGTACTCGGCATTCTTGCCAGACATACTTTAATGTTAATATCAAATGAAGAGGAAGAAGCTCCTTCTATAAAAGTCAAATATTTCAGTAAGTCAAGAAAGCACGCTGTGCCACAAGCAAGTGTACGAGCAAAGTTGAGGAGCTTTCACCGGTTTGATAAGGCGTCTTCGAAAGTCAAATGACAACTTACCTCCAGCTAATTACAAAAGTAATAGTACAGCTCAGATTAGTCCTATGCTTCCAACATCATGCACGAAGCTGAGCTTATGAGCTCTATAAAATAAACGCCTTATATGATTCAGGCATATTAGCGGAATGTCTTGAAAACCGGTCAGAGTAGGCATGTTCTGAGATATCTGCCAGGCTGATTCATTAAATGCTGTAGATCTGAGTTACTTTTGTAAACATTTTTCCATGTCCTGAAGGTGTGCGTTCCGTAATACCCTTGCGCATGACTCTGTCCTAGCCGAGTTTCCAATGATGATTAACCATCGAAACTTACCTAGACTGCATTTTTTTTCTCAATGGAAAGCTCTGTCTACAGGGTGTCGTTGTTGTTTGATGTTGTAGGATTGTGATACTCATGCCTAAACAGTGATAGAATATATGGGCATTACAAATTGCGAGGAATAACTGCAATGTACTGCTGTAAAATTCTGCAATGATGCCCTGTTAGCAATGCTACAGCTTCGAACGAGGATTTACGCGACATATCGAGAAACATAGCCAAGTGTTATAACGTAAATAAAATTTGCTCAGTATGTAATGGTACATTAGCACAAGCTGAGTTATATAGGAAGTTAGCTTGCTATATAAGGTGATTTCTACTAGCAAGCTTCATAGAAAAAAAAGGGATGGTAGTGTTGGGCTAAACATGCAGGTCATCTGCACTACATGATCAGTTGATTATTCACAAACGTGTTACTATGAACCGTCCTTTCTGGATAATTGTATTGTGTACAGCCAATAAACGTGGTGACCCCTGCAGCGATATTCTGTATACGATGAATTGTGTGAAGACTTCTCTTTTACTTGTGTAACGGATACAGAATGCGAACATTTGTATTTATCGTACTAGATACACTGCTCTGTGCTATTGTGGCATCTATTGAGTTTTATCATTTGCAACGCGTTGTTAATAAAATGGGTGAATAAACCACATTTTCTGACTACACCGTTTTCTTGCTCAAACAAAACTGTCACGCTTCAAGGCTTGTGGCTCGTGCGCGTTGAAACGAGAAATATTTACAAACAAATATATTGTGCCTGGGCTGAAAGTTCGAGAAAATAGCAAACGAAGTTGTTGAAAACAAGAGAAGCAGCAGCAACGCAACCTGAAAAAAAATTGCAAGCGGTCGTGCGCTCGTCGAGTGCATAGCAGACGACAAGCAGCTCGGCGCTTCCTCCTCTCTCATCAACAAAAGCGTTGCCATAGCAGCATCAGCAATTTTTTTATTGTTTTTTTTGGTTTCACAGTTTGGCCTACCAAACACCAGGGGACAAACTGGCGCTAGTGGTGCTATTATCGTTTACCTGGGGGGTATACTAGCTGACCTAGACCTGGTTTAAGACGGTGTATCGCGAGTGTGTTGTGGGCTTTGTGCTTTGGTGTTGTTGTGTTATTGGCGTGTATGTGCGTTCGTGTCATGTGTCAGCCTGTATGTTCTATGTTCAGTGTGATGTAATTAAAAGCCTACTAGTTGTAGCATGGTGGAAAAACGCAGTGGTTCCTTCTTTTTTTTTTTGTCTCTGCTACTCCCTCTGGGAGTACAAGCACCCCGCTTGGTGGGGTAGTAGAGCTCTCTTCAAACGAGTGTTCGAATCGCCTTCGGAGGCGTCCTGCTACTCTGTAATGGGGTTGATCTACTCTGAAAAAAGGAGTTAAATTTGGGACACGAAAGTACTCCCCCAGAGTGAGTGCCCAGCTCTCCCTTTGTTTTTAAAGTGTAGTTAGTGGTCTATGCCGTGCGCCGAAGCGGTTTGTTGGAAATGGCGGACAAATACATCCTATTGTGTCACTGTGTTCCTCGTTCAAACTATAGAACTATAACGGATAAAACAGAGCGTTTAAGCAAAGCTCCTCCTATACAAGTTTGATCGAAAACAGTCGCGACGGAAACCACACTCGCGAGCCAGCACGCGCGTCGAACTGCCCAAACGTACTCTTCCTGCGCGAGTAGCGCACTCTGCCTGAATAGCCTTGATATTCTACACTGCATTGACTTCACCTGCTGAATGGATCTATCCTGGCATGTTATCCGCAAGAACTGAAAGCAGGGTCGTAGTAAGGCTTTACCCGGTCGATGTGCACAATCTCGTGTCCACGGCGTGATAGATCAGAAGGTGGCGCAAGTAGCTGGTTTGTGTAATTAACAGTTGAGTTTGTTTAACGACGCGGTAAGGGCCGTGGGGCTTCGAAATAAGGTTGGTCGATTGGCGAGGACTAGCACATGGAGCCCAGAGACAAACAGCTGATTCTGAGGAGTACGATTTCGGTGATGTTTCTGGTGTGTTGGCGATCTTGTTTCTCGCTTTGCTGATCGGCTGTAGTGAGGACGCGGGACAATCTGGCGGTGCTCTTTCCCGTGTCTAGCAGCTTGACAAACCATCGTCGACTCAATCACGTCAGGATGGTATGAAGGGTGGTGTCGGTCGTACAAGAGGGTTCGCAGCCCTAATGTGGAGAGTATGGAGTGAACGCTAGTGGTGGTCTACATCGCAGTACTATGCTCGTATGTGACAAAGGGGAGATCACTGCCCCAGATGGAGTGATCAGAGGCGATGTGCATGGACAGGATATAGCCCAAAGTACGGTTAACTCTTTCGGTTAAGCCATTCGTTTGGGGATCGCATGCATTGTTGGCTCCGGATAACGATGTCTCATTCTTTTAAAAGCGGTTCTACCGTGTCCGACAAAAATACGCCTCCCCGATCGCTCAATAGCTCACTGTCGGGCGCCATGGCGTAAGATGATGTGGCGTAAAAAGAAAGAACCCACGTCATTTTCCGATGCAGAGGGCAATGCTGATGTCTCAGCGTAGCGCGTGTGGTGATCGATGGCATGGCAAGGATGACCGAGCCATTGCCAAAAGGAGTGATGGGAATAGAGCCACACAGATCGATGTCAACTCTGTCAAAGGGTCTGCTTGGACATGGTACGCACTGCAGTGGAGCAGGGACAGGGGAAGGGGAATTCCTCCACCGCTGGCAACGAGGCGAGAACGAACATAGCAGCGGCGGAAGCGGTACGTGCCACACCAGTAGTAACGGTGTAAGTTTTTAGCAGTCCGGCAAGTGCACAATGAGGGTCGGCATGAAAGGAGCCGCTGATATGTGTGCCGAGTTTCCGAGGGTCGCCAATAGCCACTGGAAGCTCTCAAAAAGAGTTTTGCCGGTATAGCAAACGATCTCGGTTTGCTAAGTGATGCATTTTACGATGCATTTCCCCAGGGATGGCTTCTGATGAAGGTCTGCTGAACTGCGTAAGAGAAGACTTCCAGGGTTGTTTCCGATGCTCCAGGAGCATGTTCTCGACGGAAAGTGATACTAATACATCGCCGGCGGTTAAAGGCCGGGACAGAGCGTCGGCATCAAAATGTTTTCATCCAGATCGGTGGAAGACTGCTGTCGTACTCTTAGAGTCATAATGCCCAGCGCGCGAGACGGCCGCATGGATCTCTCATGGATGAAAGCCAACAAAACGCGTGGTGGCCTGTCACCACCGCAAATGGCGGGCCGTAAATATAGGGTCGAATCTTTTCTGTAGCCCATATGATGGCTAGACACTCTCTGTAACGGAATAGTTGGATTTGGGTTTGGGGAGCGCACAGCTGGCATAGGAAACGACGTTCTTGTCAAATCGAGGCTGATGTTTGGAAAGCACAGCTCCGAAACCGTCACCATTAGCATCCGTGTGAATATCAGTTGAGGCACGCGGGTCGAAATGTTGCAGTATCGGAGGTAACGTAAGAAGGCGGCGGAGTGTGGCGAACGCCTCGTCGCATGCCGATGACCATGCCAAAAGGTCAATGGTTATGGGGAGGACCGTAAGAAGCGCTCTCATACAGACAAAGATGCGGACGAAACGATGAAAATAAGAGCAAAGGCCGATGCAACTGCGAAATTCCTCAGACGTCCGCGGATTAAGGAATTCCGCAACGGCGCGAAGTTACATCGGATCGCGAAGAAAGCCATTGCGGGAAAGCACGTAGCCCAGTGTAAGAAGCTGTAGAGTACCAAATCGACATTTCATTAGATTGAGCTGTAGGCCCAAGGAGGTGTGCCACGTACCACCGTTTCGAGGCGAAGCGGATGCGTTGTGAGGTCACGCGGAAATACCGCGATATAATCCGGGTAGCACAGGCACGTCTGCCATTTAAGGCTGCGGAGTATCTTGTCTATCAGGCGCTGGAAAGTGGCAGGCGTATTGCAGAGCCCGAATGGCATAACGTTGAATTCGTATAAGCCGTCAGGAGTGATAAAAGCGGTTTTGGCGCTATCAGCATCAGTCGTCGGTACCTGTTGGTAACATAAGCGCGGATCCAAGGACGAGAAGAATTCTGCGTCTTGCAACCAGTCGAGCGCGTCATCTATCCGAGGTAGAGGGTAGACATCCCTGCGCGTGATCTTTCTCAACCTACGATAGTCAAAGCGAAACCGCATCGAGCCATCTTTCCTCCTTACGAGAACAACTAGTGAAGCCAATGGGCTGTTCGCTGGCTCGGTAGCACCGCGGTTAATCATGTCGTCAACTTGTTCGGCGATGATGCGGTGCTCAAATGCTGACACACGGTATGGACGCCGACCTAAAGGAGCGTGTAGAACAGTGTCGATTCAGTGAGCTACGGTTGTATTGCGGGCCAGAGAAGGTTAGTGGTGATCAAAACTGGTGCTGAAGCCCTCATGGGGGGAGATGATCTCGACACACTGATGAGCCATGAGGTTATCGTCAATGCGTCGACAAAGTGCGTCCGTAAATGGTTGTTGTTGTTGAAGTTGTTCAAGCAGAAAGATCAATGGCGTCATTCGTAAGGAAATTCGGCTTATCAGGAACGACACACGCATCGGACGTACCAAAATTGTCATTTTTGCAAAGGACTCTCCCCGCAGTAAAGCCGAATGGCAGGGAAATGGATTTGAAATGTAGATTGCGCTGAAATTGTCTTGAATTGTGAGCATGGCGAAAGGAATCAGGAAGCACTTGCGGCGGATGGCGGTTTCAGAAGTGATAAAGAAAACATTTGATTCCTGTGGCAAAGGCTCACGTCGTTGGTATGGTCGCGGTACTTGACCTGGCAGACCAGATGTGTAGGAGATTGGGCGGTGGTCGTAGGTGCTCTACGGGTTGTTAAGCTGTGTTGACCGTCGGTGGAATGGACGACTAGGTTGGTGCGCAGGTGGAGGCGACCATAAAAAGGTGCGCGAGGGCAAGTAGGTGTTGACGGCAAGGAAACATCGTGGTGTCACCTGGGCTACGGCGTACGTGAGCGGAGAAGTCACAGGCAAAGTAGAAGCGGCTACAGGAAGTGCTTCGGAAACTTCCTGCTGTACGACGCGCTCTATCGATGGCGACAGCGTCGATGGAGCAGGTTCAGTGCAGGGCTTCAGTGACAGCTTCCGCGCGGTACGATCTGTTTGAGTTCTAACATTAATGCAGAGCTGCCCTTCGAAATACCAGCGCTCATCAATGCAGAGAATCTCCGAGTAGGTGACGAACTGGCTTGAAGCGGCGATTGAGGCTGCTTGCAGAGCTCGTCATAGCTCTGACACCATTGAAGGGCGTCCGCGATTGTCGACGGGGTCTTTGCCGTTGAGCATCTGGAACGCATCGTAACAAATACATTTCAAAATGTATTTAATCTTTTCTGCAAAGGTTGACATTCAAAGGTTGACCTGCAAAAGTTCTGCAAAGGATGACATGCCTGCAAAGGTTGCCTCAGCGTAGCTGGTGTAGTTTCCACAACTTTGCTGAGCCCGACCTCGGAAGCGCTGTTCGGCATGTAGCTTTCGAAGTTGCGGGTGGCCAAAAGGCTCCCCGAATGCCGTTTTAAGGCAGACCAGGCGTTGATCTCAGTCTCGTGGTTAAGAAACCGCAGACCGGCTACTTCATTCAAGCAAAATATGACGTTAGTGAGCCTGTGGACATCTTCCCATTTTTTTACCTTGCTCATACGTTCGTATTTCTCCAGCATGTGTTATGTGTCTTTGTCATCGCCACCGCTGAAGACAGGATGGTTGCGTTGGCGAAGGGAGCGCGCACAAAGAAGAGTTGGAGTTGTTGAAGTCTAGGGCGAAGACTGCTGCTCTTCGGCCGATACCAGGTTAGAGAATGGAGGTAACGTACGGCTCCGTAGTTAAAGGGCTTCCGATACCTAGTACCTCCAGGGAATGAACCATGGCGTTTAGGCAAGGCTCTTCCTTTACAAGATCAGCAGAAAACAGTCGTGACTGAAGCCTTGGCAATAAGTCAGCAGACGAGTTGAACTGCCCAAATACCTTCCCCCGCTAGCAGCGCCCCCTGCCTCTCTGAGTCGCTTTGATATTCTTCACTACACGGTATTTTTACGTATTTGGCTGTTTTGGTTTAGTTACTTAAAAGCGCACTTCACTGTTTTTGCGCACTTGGTGATGTACTCAGGCGCGCCGCTTAAACAGCTAACAAAATTTCTTGTTAATTACATGTAACTCCTTCACGTAAATTTGTGAAAACATCCACTGCAAATAGTGTATGCAAGCATTAGCATAACGCTAAAAATCAGGCACTCATCGTCCCGATATATTGCTTCAAAGGACAAATTTGCCAGCAGAAAAAGATGTCCTGCAAGGAGAGAAAAATATTTACGAAGGTGTTTTACTAATAATAATTACTCTGCTGAATTTCTCGGCTGTCACCACTGGGGAACGTCGCTGCTAATGCAACATAACTTTTGAAGTTTAATCGGTCGAAGAGAGAGGGTACTCGGCAGCATTGACCACAAGGCCACTGGCAGGGGTTTAAAGCGTGACTCTCCAGTTCGCAAACTGTGTTGGCTGTGACGTTATTCAATCGATTCGCCATGCGCATCATAGAGGTAATTTTAGAAGTCGCAGAGCTTGCGCGGTCATGAAATCAGTAATATAAATATAAAAAATACAGAGTAATCATGTCCGACGCATCGTAGTAAATTTTATATCTGTAATTAGTGTGGTTCTGACCGCTCCGGAAAGGGTAAACTATAGGTGGGCTGCATTGCTCCACATGCGCTATTGTTGTGTATAGTAAAACCTTGTCTATCATGGTTTTCTGTTTTATTACAGTGCATACATTATATGACGCAATGCGAAAAAGTAGCAGTTCAATGTGCAAGCTTTACAGACCGCACTTAATTTTCATTTTTTCATGAACCTCGTGGTAACCGGGGCGTCGTTTTTCATCACAATTCTGATTTTTGTACAGACTAGCGATCAAGTGAGAGGACATGACCTTTACAAAAAGAGAACTGCAATGAACTACGTTAGCAATGGCGTGGTAGGCTAACAAGATACCATGACAATTTCGACGAAGTGCTATCTGCTGTACCCAATAAGAAACGAACGACGCCGGCAAGAAGAGCCTTTGAATCAACGAGAATATCGTTGAGCTGTGCACTAAGTGCGAGAGCTCTTATTATGACGCTGTATTATACACTTTACTTACAGTGACTTGGCAACCCCACCTATACTGCGGCTTACTTGCTTTCCATCAGGAAGACCGTGTCTCTGAGCATCTTTGCTAGGGAACCCGGTTGAAACTTGGTCGGGAGACTGCCGTGCAGTGCCTTCTTCTTTGGCCTGGACAGTAGTCAGAAGACTGTGACTGCTGAGTGGACCCACGTCTTCCTTGTCGAGAACACTTTTCATTGACGAACAGTGCGCTTGCACTCACAGCTCTGTTTGTGGGGACAGATGTAATCCAGTCGTGTCACAGCAAGGGGCAAACATGTATATGCACCGCTGGCCTCTCTTCCTCTTCTTCCCAAGTTATTGTGGTTCGTGCCCGGTACGGAGAAGAGGCAGAATAATGTGTTACACTATGGTGTGACTTGAAGGCTCCAAATTTCGGGTGTTTTGTGGTAAATTAACATGTCTCTTCAGTTCTGAAACGTCCAAGAAATATTTAGTGTTAAATTCAGACAAATAAAAATTTGCAGTGTGGTATTTTATATTGCCAGAAATCGCATAGCTGATGAGCAAACATAGTCTTTTGGCTATGTCCCACAGGAGAAAAAGCACGGGAAAGAATAGCCTGTTCTCTTACCTTGCTTAGCATCTCATCCGCAAATATTGAAAGGGGAAGAAAAGACAGGTAATTGACCCGGCCTGTCTTTTTTTTAGGTTTCGACCTTTCCACCAAAAAATATTGAGAAAGCTCCGTGACCATACCGCTCAACTAGTAATTGTAGGTAAACTATTCAAAAGGTACACAGTTTTTTCCTTGCAATGTAGAAGCGAGTGCGTGTTCGAGAACCGGGGAGAATCTTTTCCCCTTGATTACAGGGAGACTTGAGACGCAAGGCCAAGAAACCTATTCTGTGGACACAATATTTAGAAACAAAACTTGACGGCGTAATTTCTTGATGACAACCTCTGTCCTCCTTGTGCTGACCCTTTGAGGGTCGAACATTTAGGAAAAATGCGACTCCTCAGGGTGAATTTATTATTGCTGAGTTAAAGCGTTCGAATAAATCTATTTCAACAAGAATTGCGTAGTTTTGTTAGAGTGACCATAAAGCGAAAATATATTCGTTCGTCCTGTTACCTACACGTGGTATATTCATTAGTAGGAACGACAAAATTCTAAAACAATCTTCTGCGGTTTTTCTAAAATGATGCCTTCTAATAGAGTTCGGAGACGTACAAGAGAAGCGCACCTGACTTCTTTCCACTGGTCTAATTTGCAGCAGAGCAACGGGCGCGTATTTCTATCGCATGAGGGAGTTGTGCGGGGAAGCACGCTGAACAGAACTGCACCGTTGTGTGCATATCCGGAAAACGAATCAAGGGAAAAAACCTTCGCATTTTTCCTTAGCCTTGGGACCGACAAGGCGCAATTCGTTTTCTTGAGTCCCAAAACGAGAAAATACAACCACGTCGGCAGCGTTACTAGCAGTCAGCACCTGCCTAGAAGCAAGGCTGGGCAGTATCGCGATACCAGAGTATCGCGCTAGTGTTTCAAAGACACGTTTGAGTATCTGTATTGCTTTATAGAGATACATTTGAAAAATATATTTATATCTCGATAGCGAAATACATTTACGATGTATTGCCTATATCGCGATACAATTGTCACGTGGTCGTAACGCACGCAGCACTCAAGGCGAAGCATGTAGAACTCAAGCGATGCCAGGCGACCTGTTTATTGGGCGAACTTGTGCCCGGCAAACAAAGCCAATGACAATGCACAGCAATAGCGGCGTGAACAGTCGTCGGTTGACGGAAAGGCTGACAAGCGGCGTAATGCGTCGGCTTTTCTACACGCGTCATAACGCGTTCTCGCATTATCTCTGTAATTCCAGAACTCACTGATATGTGCGCGTCAAGCATGCAAAGTTTCAAGAATGGTCCACATTGTTCCAGCCGTCGCATGCAAGACAAAGGCGGCCTACGTTGCGCGTAACAGAAAGTGATAACTGCGCTCGCCGCAAACAATCAAAAGCCGCGCGCGTGTCACTGGGAAGTGATAACGGCTTTCCACTTAAAGCAAAACAACCCCATGTGTCACTATGCAGGACACGGATATCTCTTTACTTTTTTTTTTGGAGAATGAGCTGAGACGTGTTTCCACGGAGAAAATGGGTGCCGTTCTGATGCTGTTCCCTCTTTCACCCCCCTGCGTGCAGGCGGCATGTGTCCCGCGACATGTGCGACGGCTGTACGGATAGCACGTGGAAGGGCCCTTGCTGTGTCCACAGAAAAAGTTATTCCAGTCACTCTGGCCACAATGAAATGAAGCAGTTTGGCATCACGTGGCCGAGCCGGCCGTACTGTATTTAAGTGGCGGCTCGTCTCGTTGTACAGTAGGCACGGTTTGCAAATCGTGTTGCATTCTCTGCAGTTTTGGGAATGGCAAAGACGGGCAAAGCATCACCGAAGCAGACATCAAAGGATCGATCAATGGCGAACGGTGAAGGCCATGCAGCACAGCCTATACTTGATGGCATGTTCTTTAGTTCGAACCTTTGGGAGACGGATCCAATCATTCGGTGCTCAAAGAGTTTGTGCTCTTCTGCAGCGGTAGAGAGTCTTTTCTCGTAAGCGAGTCTTGTGTTGAGGCCGAACCGACGATGTCTAGATGACGGTCTATTTGAGAAGCTCCTGCTGCTTAAGTGTAATTAACACGCTGAACTTTTCAACAAAACAATTCATAAAGACTTTTTCTCAATTCGTTCGTGAGTGATACGAACGCTTCGATTCAGCTATGCTATTCTTAGCATAGATAATGCTGTTGCCGCCAAGTATGTCGATTTCGACGTATAATGTGTGTTACTCTTGCCGTGATACAGTATAATGTTATTATCGTGATTATTGTCTGTAAATATGTTCTTATTAACAATTACGTACAGTGTAAGCCCACTTTGTAATGGCTTAACGGCACTTAGAGTACTGTCATAAAATAATGAATAAATTGCAATTTACAGTGGGCTCCAACTCGTTAAATATTATGCTCCACTTAATAAATGTATTTACGGAGTACGAACATCCCCGACGTCGAACAAAGTATTTCAGTGTCAGTACTGCTGTATCTGTATTCCGGAATACTTTTTTTTCTTCTTTTTGCAAAAGCATCTCTGAAATATCTCCCTACGACTATTACAAATTTATCTCAATATCTGTATTTTTGGCTTCCGAACCGTGCATTTTCATATCTGTATTGCCGAACTCTTTTCCGGGTGTCTCCGCCCAGCCTTGCCTGGCAGCAGGTCTAATCGCGCCATGCTGTGAAATGAGGGACAGAGTAAGAAGGTGGTCGCCCTTCGAGAGATTAGAGAGCAGACAGTGATCAGTTTTGCGTGCGCAAGAAGCGGGAGCAGCCCGCAAAGCGAAACTAGCTACCGCCCGTCCTGCGCGCGACCACATGCGCAAGCAGTACCCCGCGCATCGATGTAGTAAAGCATAAAAATAGAAAAGGGCAGACATCGGCGCAAGAAAATTCCACGTATTCTCGCAGTGTGCCATCGCATTTCAAGTAAGACAGATGGTCCATAAAGGAGCGATTTGTAAACATGCAAGCGTTCACATTGCATTCGGTGGCTTCTGGGTTCCTCATGATAGCGTTGTGGCTGACATTGCCGAAGCCCACTTCACATCCACCGTCAGTATGGAGCACTAGTTACGACTATTAAGGCGATCGAGGAGAACTTCTTTTAGTACTAATAGGATGTCGTGCGTCGGAAGATGCTACCTGAAACCAACCATGGTGTCCGGCAGGTGTTCCTAGTAGAGAGAACTGAAACGTGCGGTCAACGTCTTCCTGGAAGCGTCATTGTGTCTGACCAAATTTCGAAATAACAAATGGTTAGCGATTGTTAAAATAGCGACGCTGGAACATACTTATATACGTGTGTACAGCATGGGTAGGAGGCATTATTATGCCGTCATGTAAGACGGTGACGAGTGCCCGCTTGAAGTGTAGGCTGAATTTACACCCGTGTGAGCCACAGCTGGGCCACCTACAACATCTTCGGACATTTCTTGTGCAGACAAATTTTTGCTGTAGAGCGAGTGTCGCTAGGAAAAAAACAAAGGAGGTATGATCCGTAGTTTAGGCTTTCTATGTATAAATGGGGCTGATCTCTCTGTCAAAGAAATCGATATAACACGAAAGTGAAATGTGTCTTCGCATAAGCAGTTGAACGTTTATAGCTACGTCGAGGTGAGCCTTCCCCTAGCTACTCGGTTTTTCGAAGGTACGGCACCGTTTGACGTGGATGAACCCACGTTCAGGCATCGCCTCCATAACGTACAGGTCCAGCTCCTTGTGGTAATTGACATACAGTACGTAGTAACTGGACAAAGTCGACAGTAAATTCCACGCGACAAGGGTATCAATCATATATACCTGCGGCACATTGACCCGTCAAAGTCGTTGCATTGCTTCGGCGTCTAAAGCAGCAGTTTTCCTGTTCGCATCACGCTCGAAGCGTGGTAGGTGTTACCCGCCGACCACGTTGAAAGGTGACCGACGCACATATGGTCGAAGCTCTACGAACACGGCTAGGTTCTTTCTTATCACGTTTAGTTCTGATGCACGCGCCACTCTGCGCGCGTACATCGAGACGGACTTTGAAGCGCGCCTCGAATGGTTCCGTCATCCAGGAGAGACGAAGTAAGGCCGCTGTGATTCACTTCGCTTCTCCTGGATGGCGGCACCTTCCAGACAATAGCGCCTGGATGCACGCGCGTTGAGCCGGACTACAGCATTAAACGAAGCGACCTTCGAAGGAATATAAGGCGCGTTGGTACAGGTTGGGGCACATGCGGCGTCAGCGCAGTGGAAGAGCCCCGGTTACCTTGCGTCGTGGAGCAGCCGGCTACGAGTCCGATTCCCAGTGCATCAACAGAAGTTTTTCTGAGTGTATTTATTAGTTGCTCATGTTCATGTTACCGCCTAAGATTCGTTACGGTAGTGACGTATGGTGTCCCGGTGGACCCCGGCATGAAATACTTTCGTGTTAAAAATGCACACATCTCCACGAAGTGAATCATGACGAGCGAGGCGAACACTGGAGATCGTTCGGTGTTGCCGTAGATAAGCCGTGACATGGCGCACTCACGCATGTAAATGAGTGACAACGCGTGTGCATATTTACGCAGGCGTTTCCATTGATGCTCCTAGTATTTATGCGGTTACTGCGCTCCAACATCGTAGATTGTGCCGAGATCCAGGATACCTTTAGTTAACGCGCACGCTGCAAGTCTCTGCTATTCAACTGCGAACAAGAGAAATCTCCCACGGGCAATATATTGCAGGTCAATATCCAGTGCCTATGTATGCGGCGTGGCTGATGATCGGTTGTGCAGCGCGAGAAATTGGTTTTTTCAGTCAAGAAACTTGCTACCTTGTAAAAAAGTTTTGCTGAAATAAACAAACTTTTGGGAGCTCACCTGCTATAAAATTTCTGTTCTTTTCTGTATTCCGTATTCAAGTTTTCTGAAAGTTTACATAGGTGGTTGTGTTCCCTGCTACGGAAAATTTGTGTAGCTTCAAGTGCTTGTTCTGTCTTCGTCCAAACTAGAAAAGAAGCTCAGGGGAAGATGGATGCTTGAACCGATGAACAGAACGCAAAATACGATTTAGAACAGGGAACGTCGCAGGAGCCAACGTTTCGACAAGAGGACTTTCCATCGTAAGGGCGGCGACTGCCTTCTCCAGCGTTCGTTTATGTTCGCTATTGCACACTCCCTCCCGTCCTCAGAAAGAGAGGAGAAGAAGAGCAGCACGTGCGAACACTGACGAAAAAAAGGGGGGTGTAGGGTGTAGGGGAAGTTGGGTGACAGTTGCTAGCGTGAATTGTATAAATGGCAGGAGCGAAAGTTTCCAAATAATCCACTCGTTGTAGATATCTTGGAAATACATTGTATGCCCAGCTCTAGAAAGGAGGATGAGTTCCATTTTCGGTAACAGCCGGCTTCTGTAGTTTTACAGAGTTTCTCTGCTTCCAGTAACAGAATATCCTTAGACTTATGCTAAAGCTTTCTGCTCACAACAACGTCCGACTTTTTAAAATTTGCGGAGCTTTTGCGCAGTTCTCCCGTTCGAAAGCACGTGTTATATGACATCGCAATGTAGAGCAGGAACTGAATATTCTATCAGCAGAGAGAGAAAGCTAGAGAGTAAATATTTATTTAAAACGGAATGAGGGAATTAGGAATCAGAAACCGTCAATGCCGAGTTATTTCTCTATCTCAGACAAGTGCAGACTCCCGAGATATACAAAAAATAGCAATGTGGCAGCTTCCACTAATAAGATATTCTATTGCTGCTCTATATTGACAGGTCACCTCGCTTCTGTTTTAGTGGAAACGGGAGCCCTGCGTAAGGGCTCCAGAATATGTGAAAAGTGATTTGTCGTTGTCAAGGCAAAAACAATGCAGAAATGCAGTATTCTATCCATGGAAGCGCCTACATCTTTCCTTTTCAAAAATTTTGTGAATCAGCAGAGTATGATCATGGAGTTGAATATGAGTTTATTTACATACAACACAAAGTTGAGAGCGTTTTCAGAGGGCTTATTAATTAATGAAGACAGTTGGGGGCTTCAGCGGTGCTGCTTCCCATCGGTCCCTGGGTCTTCATAGCGTTTTCTGATTTGATTTGATTGATTTCTGGGGTTTGACGTCCCAAAACCAGCTCTGATTATGAGAGACGCCGTAGTGGAGGTCGCCGGAAATTTGGACCACCTGGGGTTCTTTTTAACCTGCACCGACATCGCACAGCTCACGGTCCTCAACGTTTCGCCTCCATGGAAATGCAGCCGCCGCAGTCGGGATTCAGCGTTTTCTATGGGTTGACAATGGCAATCGTCCTAAAAAGAAAGAAAAGAAGGAAAAAGTGTTTAGCATCACAAAAGTATCAAAATATTTCGAGACACATTCCTAAAAAGGTATCCTATTTGCTCCTCACAAAAACAAATCTTTCTCCATACGCCCATAAATCCTGAGGCTATAATAACATAATAAATATGTTGCTGGCAACATGCAAGTAAGAATACTGTGACGTTAACTACAATAAAAGGCTGTAGTCACCTATTTGTGACTGTATGCAGGCTTCACGTAGAAGAAATACTTTTATTAATGATAGAACTACAATTATGCACCGAAAAGTACGAAGCACTGAAGGTGCGCAACACAAAAGCCTGATAAGCAAAAGCCAACTATTATTACCCTTTGCTGATAATGACAGTGGGCGTGGTAAGTACAATCTCACGCTCCTAACGAATTCCGCCAGCAGTCAGTTGTCGGACAAAGCAAACCGCTTGTAGGATTTCAATTGTCCATGACGGTACTCGCTTTTTACACATCCGACCAAACCGAACACGGAGGAATCTGCTTACGACACTCGCAGTAGAAGCGGCCCACTCTAGAAACCACGCGAACCGCTCGTCAAATAAGAAATCTAGATGACCGTACTCCTTCATTTAGACATGAGACCAAAATAAGCACAAACGAGCGTATGCTTTTCGTGATAACCACGAAAGCGAACCGATAGTGTTCCGGCACTTGATCACTGTACGCTGTGTGCCGCACTTCGCTAGGCCCAGTAGCATAGCCACATGTGGCGTGCACCGCCAACGGCCAAGCTGTCAAGCTGTATTCGTGACAGGGATGGCTCACATTGGGCGTTACAGCGCAAACGTATACAATATTTTAGCTATACTGAGCAGACATAAAGCGCTTGAAAACTGCCACTTACCTGGTCGTGAAATGTCGCAAAGAGCAGGAGGAAAGGCAGCTTCGCTGACTGTGACCCGACATGACCATCCCCGCGTTCAAAAGGAAGGCAGCGCGTGAGGAAAGTACCGCAGCGTAAAAGGCGACTCTACCGCAAACACAAATTTATTCATTATGGTGGCTTTGCTATGAAAAATATTATTCATTTAATGCGTCATGACATCAATTGTTCCACGCCAATTTTGGTGCAGAAATATACATGTGATCGAGCTTCTGCAGGACGCTGACTTGAAAAAGAGAATTTTCTCTTTTTCTCTCTAACAAATGTCTGTCAAAAGGGAATAATAGATATTTTGTGTGTTTCCACAGAAATTTTCTGTGGAAGTGTCTGTTATTTTATATATATTTTTACAGTTTAGCAGACGCTGCCTGCGTTCGCGTTGTCTCTCGAATGCGAGGGCGCGTTGTCTTTCCTTGCGAGCTGGTACAGCGTTGATGATGACGATTGTGGTTCGGTTAGGAAAGGACGGTAATTTCTGCAGACCATGTAGGGAGCACGGCTAAGAGCTCGCGACAGAGGGGGAAAGGGAGTCAAAGAGATAGAAGGAAGTGAAAAGCCGTAGTGCAGGGCTCCGAAAATTTAGAACGCCACCATCTGGGGGTTCTTTAACGTGCACTGACAACGCACAATACAAGGGCCTCTGGAATTTTCGCCTCCATCGAAAATGCGACCACGCAGCCGTAAAAGAAACCGTGGTTTCCTTTTTAGGGGCGAAGCTCCCCTTAGTCTAACCTTGTCACGCGTCAGGCGTCAGTCGTCAGTCGTCAGGCGTAACCCGCGTGCCTACCGGCACGCGCTCACCCTCGGCGTTCGCCTCGACGTGTGCCTCCCGGCGCGTGCCTCTGCTGTCTTGTGTGAGAGAGAGAGAGACAGAGAGAGAGCGAAAGGCGTGCGTTGGCTATGGAAACGCTCTTTCTTAGAGGAACGCTGTACGAGCTCGCAAAGAAGGAGAACGCGCCTTCACCCGCGAGAGACAACGTTGGCGCAGGCAGCGTCTCCTAGCGAGTTTCTTGATTGAGAAATACCGACTGCCCGCGTTGGAGAAGCGTTCACTGGCAACCCATATATATGTATATATATAGGCACTGACTTGCAATGAAATGCCGGTGGGAGATTTCACTTGTGCATAGTTGAACCATGAGGATTCGTAGCGTGCGCGTTAACTAAATGAATCCACCACTCGGCGCGATCTACGATGAACCTCCCGAGCTTCACCCACTCACCATCATTCACTCCGTGGATATGCTGTAATTTTTTTTTGTTGGACGCGAAGCTCACTTGCCAAATAACATTGCTCCATACTCCTACGTGTGTTTCCTCCACAAGTATAGACTAACTAGCCTAAGCCTTAAATGTTCGGCTAACGAAGCTGCCGGCTTTGTGGAAGCGAGGTAATCGCCTCCACCCCATTCACGGGGCCACCACCGCGACGGCGTGTAGGCAGCTTTCCCTTCTCTACCCTTTACTCCAAAAGAGGTGTTTCGTCGCTATTGCTACGAGCTACCTTTCAGTGCCAACATGAGTGGAAGATTTTCTGTGTTAGTTCTCGCACAAAATGTGCTTTACCCCTAATATCAGACAGGGTAGCATAAGTCACTTTCAGCTGCTGGCATACGCAAATAATTTGACTGTCGCCAAGCGAGCCTCTGAGAGCAAGTGAACGTGCCGAATCAGGCCATTTATCTGGTCATCAGCAGGAAATGCAGCCGTGGCACCGGGGATCAGACCCAAAACTCCGCGCGAAACATTTTCTACGCTTTATCATGCATTCGTCTTCGCATAATCCCTTTCATATAGCAGTGGAGGGAGGCAAGAGTGTGTAATCTTTCCTCTCCTGTGTGGCAAGCACTACGAGATTAATCGACGCACGATACAGTCGACGTTGAACAGCTTGGCGTTTAAAGAAAATTGCGGGCAGCTTGCACTAAGGGCGCAACTGGTGGCGTTCCCCTCCTCCTTTCACCATCCTCCCTTTCACTTCCGTTTCCCACCTCCTTGCTATGCCGTACTATACCAACACCGCCTAGACTATTTGTTTTTTTGCGGCAATCGAGTACTATAACTAGAGACCGGAACTTCAGGCAAAATGCCTATTTTTTCCTGGAGTCCGTTTCGAGCCTATTTAACATATAAGCACGAACTAAGGGAAGGGAAACGTTTTAATCAAACATTTATTGTGCCTATAAGTGCCTATTTCGAGCTTTGTGCCTATATCAGCTTTTCAGCGCCTAAAAATGGCTTTTCGCGTTCGTCGAGTACACGTTTTGCTTAAATGAGCTGTTCATACGGAGGAAAACAAGAAGCACTTAGTGTGGCGATATTAACTTGGACAGTCGCATAGCGCGCTAGTTATGTTTTTATGTTTTAAACGATAGTTTATAACGCTTATATATGCTTAAATGACAGTATTTAGGTCCTATTATAGGCGCCTAAAACTTTGTTTTTTCGTGCCTGAACTTCCGGTCTCTAACTATAACCAGCGTTCGTCGCAGACAGAGCGTTTCCATAATCAACGCGCACCTTTCGCTCTCTCTCACGACAGCAGACGAGATTGTCTGGGGGCACAGCCTGCAGGACCGGCGCACACATGCACACAAACCGCTTAACTGCACTGCCTTCAGGATAGGCCCACGCCCACACCGGCACAGTATTGAATGTTTTCATGTATTCTTATCGATGTCGATCTCGAGACCAATAGCAACGGTACTGTGCCATAAGCACAGACACACAACGGACAAGTTTTCACCTCAACGAAATCATAAGTGTAGAGAAGCAAAATGTATTCTAAGGTTTTTTTCGAAAGAGGAAGCCAGAAATATTGGTCTGAGATGCCTAAAATGCGAGCTTTCGTTAAGTTTTGGAATTATTGTAGTATGGGCATCCCCCTTTCTTGAGGGAGCATACTTTTTTCAATATTCATTCTAGTAATGAGTCAGTTGCTCGATGACATCATCATCGAGACAGCGTACTCGCATGTAATCACTGCCGTCTGCTCCGAGTATCATATTTCATCGTATGCTGAATAGGGCAGACCACGCTTCCTCCTATGTGGGATCTGCCTCCAGCTTTGTTTTTTCGTATTACGGATGGTGTACAGAGGGCCAACAGCAATGTGGAACTTCTGCTGCGTTGCCAGTAGGGCTTCGTGATCGTGTTGTTATTTATAGGGAAGGTTGCAAATACGTTTAGTCGTGTGCGTTTTTGCGCGTGTTCGGTTCGGTACCGCTCCGAAAAGCGGCTGTATATGTGACATAATTAACGCTTCGTTTCGGCGGTCGGGGAGGTTGCGCCATCTGTCATTTGGGGTAGCAGCATATTCTTTCTTTCCTGCAGCAATCCCTGTGCTCCTTTCTGCCGTAATCCGTGCGGTCAGTTTATGGTTGGCCCACTATCTCATTAACCGTTTGACCATACGCCCTCGAGCATCGCAGAGGTGAAGTAGGAGTTATACACATCGGGTGTGCACGTTGTGGTTACTTCTTTCGTTGCGGCATTTCTCTGGAAGAAAATGTATCGATTCACGCAGTTAGGGCGCATAACTTTAGTTGAAGTTTATTCTGGTCGGCAGAAAAGCCCCCAATTCGTTATTTTGATTACAGAAAATGCAATAGCTGCCGCCGCCTACACGACATCGAAAGCCAGAGCGATGTGGCGGCTACCTAAGTTCTGCACGATGTTCTTTCACGAGCATTTAGTCGACCCTTTTACCATTGTCAGGTTCGGGCACGAACCCTGTCTTAAGCTCTTGCCTGTTCTGATAGTGGCGCCAGGTTCCGTCAAAAGTGCTAACCCAAGAATTATCGTAGTGGGGTTTAGCTAGTGTCTTTTTTGAATTTATCTTTCAGACAGCAAGGCTGGAAGACGCGCATTGAAATCGCCAGGAATATTTTTCTGGCTTGCTTGCATGTAGCCGCTAAAACATATTTGAATTCATCTCGTCGCGATTCCCATGCAATGAAGAGATTTGCCAAAGAGCAGCTGGTATGGGGTCAAGCACCTGGGGCGATTTACAATAGCATGTGTGGAATATTAGAGCTGTCTAGTGAATACTGAAACGCTGCGAGGTACATTGCTCGGCGATTAAGACGTCATACAGGGGACGGGTGATGGCCGGCGCACAATATTCTACTCGAGTGCGCTGGTCGTTTCCAGGGGTACCATACTGATTCATAATGCTTCGCAACGTCTCCGTCATTAACTGCGTAGAGGGGGAGGAGGAGGAGCAATAAACTTTATTTTTGAAGGCAGCAGATTTGTGAGACCTAGGCCTCTATGCCTAGATGACGGCTTCGAGCCCTTGGGCCCTAGCGGCATCTTCGGCCTGCTGGATTGCCTTTAGTTGGTCTTCCGGTGTAGAGCTGAGCAGCGCGGTCTCCCACTGCTCTCTGGTGTTATAAGTTTTGTTCTGTGTGGATACCAGATGGCAAGCCCAAACCATATGCTGTAGGTCCGCCCTTTCTTGACATAATCTGCATATATTTGAGTAAAGCTCCGGATAGTAACGGTGGTAGGCCACCGGGTTCGGATACGTATCTGTTTGTAACAAGCGCCATGCCGTCGCCTGCCCTCTGTTTAGCGAGAAGTGTGCCGGGGGAAATGGACCCTTCCCAATGTATAGTGTTTGGTGATCTCGTTAAAGCTGGTCATCCGGTCTCTCTCCGTTCCCAGTATTGGCGTGCCACCTGCTCGGTCCGTCATTTCTCGAGCGCAATTTCTTTCCCGGGAAGGGAGGAGTGTGCGGGTGCCCAAATAATGGGAACACCTCGATCTTCACGGAAATTGGCTAAAATTCTTAGTGCTACCGGCGAGATTCTACCTTTGGCATAATTTTTAACAGCGGTGTTGGAGTCGCTGATTATGACAGTGGCCTCAGTGGAGGCTACTGCCAGTGCTAATGCATCGTCCTCCACTACCTCGACTTTTCCTGTTTTTATGGCCCCACTAACTTTAAGTCACCCTTCAGACTCGTAGCAAGTATCGGCATACTCTGTCCATTTGCGTATTCCGCCGCGTCCTCATAGACTACGTCTCTGACAGTACTGTATATTTTACGGAGAGCTCTCGCTCTTGGGAGTGTTCTGTCTTTATTAAACTCAGGGTGCATATTTCTAGGGAGGGGGGTATTGAGAGATATTCCCTTATTTTCCTTGGGATATCTTTCCGCAGTCCTTGTTGTGCAGTATAGGTCACTCCGATCTCGTCTAATATATGTATGCCCGTCAAACTCTGTTAGTGTTTCATACTGTGCCACTTTATGGGCCTCGATAAGTTCGTCTGGGGTATTGCGCACGCCGAGCGCCAGAAACTTCTCGTTTGATGTATTGGCCGGAAGTCCCAAGGCTTGCTTATATGCCTTTCTAATCATGCATTCAATTTTGGCTTTCTCCGCGTCGTACAACTTAAGGTAGAGAACTACATATATGATATGGCTGATTGAGAATGTGTCTATTAGTCGGATGAGATTGTGTTCTTTCATACCATGACTGAGTAGAAGAAATAATCAACTCGGCATCCTGAGCACGAAACCATGGCGCGGAAAGCATGGGCAGCCGTGCGCAGCGAATATCCTATTTCACTTACTGAGCACTCTACGCGGATATAAGAGAAGCAGCTCAGCGCGCTCTAGTTGTGTAGAATTGATTCGCGCAATCGCTCTGGGTATACAGTTAGCGCGCAGCGCAATTACGTAGCTCGAACCATTGTTTGAATAGTGAATTCCAGCACTTCTGGCTTCCATGGGCATCTTCTGCCTTTGCATATGCGCCACTCGGAAATATGCTGTAGTGTATATCCCATGTTTGCTATTCATGACTGGTGGATAGCACATCATGCGTGAAGGCTTCCGCGGTGAGGACCGACATGCTTGTACAAACCGGACAGTTATATTGGTGTGATCGCGGATGTCGATCGCAGTTTGCGTTGCGTATCAGGGAGTCAGCTTGGTGGCACTGAGAACGTATACCGAATTGTTTGATATCATTCACATGTTGTTGTATGACGTTTTGCTGCAAGTCCTGGACATAGGCCAATATTTTTTTTCCATATCTGCTGTTAAAACAGTCCAATTCTCCAAAACCATTTCTCCGATATCTTGCATGTGGAAGTTTTTGCTAGTCGGCGCTTCGACTGTGAGAAGGCCTCGCAGTGGTTCTGATTGCTTTCACGTGAAGTGGTTAAATTTGTGTCTATTGTGTGGCAGGCGCGAAGTATGGGAACTTTATTAAATGAACCTTGAGTTTAAACTTCCTGGAGCAAGGATACAGAAAATGTTATGCATGGTACGCACTAGGGTCCCATATACCAAACACTTCAATGTGATGGGGATTGCGCTGACGCAATCGCCGAGGTTGCCTGTGCTTCCGGCTGTAGGGCCCCATTGCTACTATCTTTACGCACTGCTGCACTGTCTTCGTCCATGTGAGCTGTGGTAGTTTCAGTTGCTGACGCTCGTTGTAGTCGTGAATGTCGCTTGAGGAATGACTCCAGTCACCGAAGTGCTTGAGTTGGTTGGAATATGAACATGGCCCATGGACCTGCTAGGACATCTGAGTTGGCGGCGGCATTTAGACCAGGCGCGTGTCCAAGTCTGGTTTCAGGAATGGTCAGCTGTTGCAGCAGTAGATCTTGATGCCTGAAATTTGATTGATGTGACATGGCAGGGACGTCCCTTCTCTTTATATGGATGCACTGGCAATCCTTCTGCCCTCATTGTACCTGCCTCTCGCCGAAGGGCTCCCTTTCCTTATACATCCGCTGGGTGTCAGTAGCGGGTGCATTTAGAATTGGAAGAATATTGGTTTACATTCATATTTTATGAACGGTTTCAACCACGACCTACGGCTCATATATGTTTGCACTGATTTGAAGAGTTATCTCTATTGGGACGTCTGTTGAGGCTCACGCCCCAGAGATGTGTCGGTGTTCATGAATGTAGAAATTGCACTGAGCTCCGTAGTATTACTTAACGGGCAATCCCAGCTCTAGAGGACGTTATAAGCGCCGTGGCTGCAGATCCAATCATTCTGGCACGGAGCTGTGACATCGGCGACATCATGTTCGTCGTGACTATTGGCGGACTAGTCATAGCCTCTTATATACTGTCCATGCCTGCCGATTGGCGGCAGAAACAGTGCAAGACAGCCATTGCACCTAGGGCGCAACTTGGCCTACAGGTGGCGGTGCCATCTCAGAACTGAAGCAGAAGACTTCTCCGGCACCGACACTGTTTACGATGAGCAACGTGACCGTTTCAATGAGCGCTTGAGAACCATTCGCAATTTAAGGAATTATTTCTCAAACTCTGGCGTGTTAAAATTTGGAACAGGTGTAGCGAATGGCTCAATATTTTAGAAAACCTTTTATTAATCTTCAACCAGGGCTTCCATATATAGCTTCTAGAAAGGGGTATCGTTGGAAATCTTGGCGAAATCATGCTTGTGCGTAATCTTCATGGCAGAACTAACAATTATTGGTCGAAAGAACTTCGTTAAGCAAGGTCCAAGAGCACTTCATGGTGCCGCGGTATCTCAGACGAAAAAAGAGATATCTCTAATGCCGCCAGCCACAGGTTACTTGAGAGGCTCTTGTCGGTTTCTTCATTTGGAAAGAACAATGTCAATAACCTTATTCAACGAGAAAAATACTATGAGGAGCTCCTGAGAGGGGTACAGAAGCCAGCCTCTGTCCTGATGTTAGATTAGGGAATTTGATGGTGCCGAGGGTGCTGGCTTTGTAACGAAACTGAAACACTAGTCACAAGCCACGTTCCCGTCTACTGTTATTGCCAGGTAACCACCTAACTTCGCGGGAGCTGCCACATCAGGTCTGGAGAGCAGTGCGTTGTCCTTGCTGAGTACTTCCTGGAGCACTTTGATCGCCCCGCTTGGAAACTGTCGAACAGCGCTTTATGATCGCGAAACTTTCTTGTCGCATGCCAATCGCCGGTTCACCGCTCTCTTCTGCCGCCCTAGCATTGCTGTTGCTCGGTGTTGCGCTGTCTTAGTCTATGTGAGCTGTATTAGGTTCAGCTGCTGACGCTCGATTTAGTCGTGAATGTCGCTTGAGGAATGACTCCGATCACCGAAGTGCTTGAGGTGGTTGGGATATGAACATGGACCTGCTGGGACATTTGAGTTGGCGGCGGCATTTAGACCAGGCGCGTGTCCAAGTCTGGTTTCAAGAATGGTCAGTTGTTGCAGCAGTAGTCCTTGATGCCTGAAATTTGAATGATGTGACATTGCAGGGACGTCCCTTCTATTCATATGGATGCACTGGCAATCCTTCTGCCCTCAGTGTACCTGCCTCTCGCCGAAGGGCTCCCTTTCCTTATACATCCGCTGGGTATCAGTAGCGGGTGCATTTAGAACTGGAAGAATATTGGTTTACATTAATATTATATGAACGGTTTCAACCATGACGTACGGCTCATATATGTTTGCACTGATTTGAACAGTTATCTCTTTGGCACGTCTGTTGAGGCTCACGCCCCAGAGATGTGTCGGTGTTCATGAATGTAGAAATTGCACTGAGCTCCGTAGTATTACTTAACGGGCAATCCCAGCTGTAGAGGACGTTATAAGCGCTGTGGCTGCAGATGCAATCATTCTGGCATGGAGCTGTGTCATCGGCGACATTATGTTCGTCATGACTGTTGCGGGAGTAGTCATGGTCTCCTATATACTGTCCATGCCTGCCGATTGGCGGCAGAACCAGTACAAGACAGCCATTGCACCTAGGGCGCAACTTAGCCTACAGGCGGCGCTGTCATCTCATAACTGAAGCAGACGACTTCTCCGGCACCAACACTGTTTACGATGAGCAACGTGACCGTTTCAATGAGCGCTTGAGAACCCTTCGCAATTTAATGAATTATTTCTCAAACTCTGGCGTGTTAAAATTTGCAACAGGTGTAGTGAATGGCTGAACATTTTAGAAATCCTTTTATTAATCTTCAACCAGGGCTTCCATATACCTTCTTGGCGAACTCATGCGATCTTGGCGAACTCATGCTTGGCGAACTCATGCTTGTGGGCAATCTTGGCGAACTCATGCTTGTGGGTAATGTTCATGGCAAAACTAACAATTATTGTTCTAAAGAACTTCGTTAAGCAAGGTCAAAGAGCACTTCGTGGTGCCGCGGTATCTCAGACAAAAAAATATCTCTAAGGCCGCCAGCCACAGATTACTTGAGAGGCTTTTCTCGGTTTCTTCATTTTGAAAGAGCAATGTCAATAAACTTACTCAGCGAGAAAAGACCATGAGGAGCTCCTCAGAGGGATACAGAAGCCAACCTCTGTCCTGATGTTGGATTAGGGAATTTGATGGTGCCGAGGGTGCTGGCTTTGTAACGAAACTGAAACACTCGTCACAAGCCACGTTCCCGTCTACTTTTATTGCCAGGTAACCACCTACCATCATGAGAGCTGCCACATCAGGTCTGGAGAGCAGTGCATTGTCCTTGCTGAGTAGTTCCTTGATCACTTTGATCGCCCCGCTTGGAAACTGTCGAACAGCGCTTATGATCGCGAAACTTTCTTGTCGCATGCCAATCGCCGATTGCTGTTGCTCGGTGCTGCAGCATTACCCGGTTTTAGCGTTTTCTCTATGCGTGACAGGTCATCTCGGACATCTCTCTGATTATCTGTGCCACCAAAAGAAATACTCCATAAGATGAGACGAATTCTTTTCTTTAGGACGAAGTGGATGCGCATCTGCTTTAGTAGATAAATGGCGCCCTCCAAACTCGAGCGACTGGTTATTAGCACTTCATACGCCTCCTTGGTGAGCAACTGTTTGGATAGGCATAGACGCTTTGTCTGACAGGTAGTCCGAAAAAAGTCTTTACCAGCCATTCCAGACGACTGTCGTTCTATGGCTCAAACTGCTTGCTCTTAGGGTTCCTTGGTGGTTGTGTAGAGTGCAAGTACTCACGTCTATCACAACAAATCAATGGTACATCGCTTCCATGAGCACCACTGTTCATCGTACATGCATGATGTTAGCGTCATATGCATGGCTTGATTTATCTCTTAGAATGCGAGGACAGCAGCGATGGCAGGTGACAGAAACTGCGCCGCCCGTCTGACGTTCATTGATTCCATACCAGTTGGAAACACGTGTTTCTTTGCTAGGGACCTCACAAGCTTTACGTTTACATTTTGCTGCATTATGCAAATTTGTTTACATGGTCAGAAAGGACTTCGCCACTTTTTCCTAGACTTCGGGACAAAAACTGGGACCACACATTTTTGATCAGATGACACTGGTCGAATGCCAAAAAGGGCTTTCGGCTTTCATGCTCAGGCTGAGTGATGCAGTGCTGCGTTGTTGCTCCACATAGATGTTGGTAAGCCATCACATTGCTCCAGTTGTTATCCGTGACCATTCTTGCCACAATGAATGCACTAACTTCGTCCTCTTTCAAAGTACGAAGTAATGTGTGCAGTTCTCTGCCAGTGCACTTTTTGTAAAGAAATAGCTACCGGTGTCTGAAAACAATTCGAAACACCGCTCAGTACAAAACGGAGCAATGAGTTTGTTAGGACAGGCTCATCCGAGCACCCCTCCTGCAGGGTTTCACAATAATCCACTCGACCTACCAGTGCATCTTTGTTTCATGCTGAGAAATTTTTCTTCACTGTCATCTCGTCGATTATTAAGGAGCAAGTTCTTGACTGGGGAAAAGCGGCGATCTCAAGAGATATTCTCTGCTTGGCCAGGTCTGCCACTCCTACATGTCCACGGGATGACCCTAAAAACATTCCAAGGTGCTTCTTATACGAAGTCGCAATATTCCAGCGCTTCTTATGTGGTCGTAGGCCCGTGCTGAGAGGTTTCTGAGAACGATATTTTGACGGTATCGTATTTTCCGACCATCTTGCTTTTTTCTTTCGAAAAGTTTTTCTTCGCTCCATAAAAATTGAAGCGCTGACATCATTATCGTTTGCCTTATCAACAACTGAGAGAAAAGGGGGCACACAAGAGTCCTCCATCAGTTTTCGAACTTCTTTGTACTTCTCAAGTGTATCCTATCTTCTCTATATCAGCTTTAAGGTCCCGCTTACTATTCCGTTTCCATCACTGGATTGCCGAGACGGAGTTCCACGACTAAACTTGCACAGATCAATGGACTTGTGTTTTCGCGATCCCAATGCGGACACGAGCACTTTCGTTCGATGGTATTAGGGCTTGATCGTGATATTGCACTTGGTTGGCATCGACATAGCGGGATGGTCTTCGCAGTGCGGTTAAGGAGGCTCTCTTTGACATTGGACAGCTATTCATTCGGGCTCTTGAGGTCCACACAAAGCACGGGCTTCACGTTTCCTTGATCCTACGTCACTACTTTGAACGTTTTTCTGGGGCTGCAAATACGACGGGTATTCGATGAACATAGTCGTCACAGCGTCTTTCTGAAGCCTCTTTGTTTTGTACCATTCTTTAGTCAGAAGGAAGAAATGGACGGGTGCACACAGTTGAGCAGCATGACGTCGTGTTCGCATTTCATATGTCTCATGGGATAACTTTCAGCCACTGTTCGCATAAAGCTTAGTCTGCAGAAATTTCGTGCAACAAAATTACTGGGATTTTGTGTTTGCTTGAGTATATGCAGTGAGACACATCAGCAGTAGGTCATCTCACTTAAATAACTAGCCAAACAGCCAACATTGTCGCGCAACACCAATCGCACTCAGCCAATGGTTGAAGAACAAACAGCGGCTATCGAGCAGGTCGTAACACAATGAGTTAACTCAGTTCACTTCTTGCCGCAATAGCGCCACAACAGCGCTCCACGAGCATTCAACACACTCAAGGCATGAAGAAACGTACTCGGTAGACTTTAGGCTAAAATGACGGCGAATAACTACAACAATAGCTCAAAAACATACGGAATATGGACACCCCCGACGTAATTCATTTCGCGCGCTTTCCGTGTGAACACACCGACATCTACCCTGGGATGAAAGCGCGCCTGCCGGAGAAATTGTCAACAGGAGAGGAGGACAAGAAAGTAGGTGGTGCGGGCGAACGTTAGGCGATCGGCGGGCACTGAAATTATAGAGGAGGCTATGCCGTAGTGCTCTTTTATGCGTCGGAAATTACTCCTGTACAGGGGGCCTCCGGCGCCTCCACGCAGCTTTGATCTGTTGAAGTCCTGGAGCTCGTTCTTCGCCCTGTGTCCAGCCCACTACGACATCTTTCTCCCTGCGTACACTTATGATCAGTACGCTGAGGACGCTGTCGGTGAAGAGACCCGCCATGCCCAGGCTCGCTCCATGAAAAGTGACAGCTCTCCGAATCAGGACACGATGGAAGGGGTGTGAAGTGTAAGACAATAATTATTCCTACATGACTAACACCATGAACTCTGCTTAGCTTGATATATCGTGCGAACGATTTGCTGAAAGCCTTTAAACATTTTATAAACACCATTTCTCGGACTACTAAAATCCTTTTCACGTTAAATATTCTTCCTTTTGCAGTCGGTATTTCCTAGTCACCATTTCTTGGCTGTAGAAGTTAGAGCTAAAATCAGTGCTTTCAGCAGACAGTCCCAACAGATAAGTCAATGTTCGATCTGTACCCTGGTTTTAGCTACTATTTAGAAGCGTCGCAATGCTGCGGGTTGTTTCATATTAAGGAATGTGTGTCGAATCATCGTATCCGTGTCACTGATATTTCTTGCAAAATACTTGTCCACGTTATGAATCTGAATGTAGCAGAAAATTGCAGAAAAGCAACGGCGTCATTGATGACAACTTTACTAACCATGTTACAGTCATCCCCATTCACGTGAAAAAAGATAACGGAAGGGCTACAACACATTATTATGTCTTTTCTCTTGCGGCGCTCCCATTCGCGTGCTGTTCTATTTATATACTCTTAGGAAATCCCCAGAATACCCTCGCTTCTTCTTTGGCTGCAGCCTCTGCGGCGGAACCTGCTCGCGCTGTCGCCTCTTCACCTGCAGAAAGCGCCATGACTGCTGCGAAGATAAAGTGTTTATTAGAAAATATCGAGAATTATTGAAGTGTGGCTAAACAATATAGTTCGCAACACGCCCGTAATGATATTTGAAGTAAAATGTAAAAGTGTTTCCCTCAAGTCGCTGCCGATGGAATAAGAACGTCATCTCCACACACCACAACCTATACGGCGTTTGTTCGGAGCGTAGCAGGAGTCATTCATCCCGCCAGGATTTTGCGAATGATGGTTTAGGTGCTGCGCTTATTGGAGAGTGGCGGTGAGGTTACCTTGGAGATTGCTAGTCGGCAGTCGTCTCCAAGCCTTCATGGAGTATACATTGACACTAAACTGAAGCTGTTAATGCGATCTCCGGTCCACAATCATCCACCTGTTAGATAAGCATTGTAAGGCGAAGTTTTGTGCCAGACAGGTAGAAACTGCAACTGAGACCGGTGACGTGAAAAAGGCTCCTTATGGGAGCAATGTTATGGCTTCACCGAGCGCTCTTGCGTTGCGCGAATTCTTGCGTTAGCGAAGAGAGGATGTTGATTATGCGGAACGCTCAGATGCCCTTTGATGCCACAAAGTGATGCAAACATAGTGAGAGTGTGAAATTCTTTGAAAATGGACCGCCCGTTAAGGATGCGGAGGATAACAGGAATATTCAACTTGCGTCGAGCTGTTTTGCACAGTACTGTGTCCGGAAACTTCGAATTGAGGAATGTTTGTCCGAAAACTTCGAATTGAGGAACTGGAGGCTCCATCATGCCAATGCGTCAAGCCGCACCGCCTATGCGGTCAAGAATTTTCAGACGAGACATGGGAGTACGATACTTCCCGAGCCACCCTAAGACCCACATTTCGCTGCTTTAGATTTCTTCTGACTGATAAAGATCGAGAAACGATGGCACCACGGCTTGGTCCAGCTCATTGAACGGGCAGTAATGAGGGAGCCGAAGATCACTTAATTTTCTGCATTCCAGGCTCCTTCACCTGCTTGAACCTCCGGGTCGGTGCACCTTCTGAGCGCTATTAAGTCTTTGTGTGAAACCGAATAATCTAAACCGAACAAAAGAAGTCTGAAAGCGACTTGTATGTGTACTCAAGTGGTTTGAAGCTTGCATGACCCAAGCCTGCAGCGTTTGGTACATTTTTTATTGACTGATCACGGTTTTGGTTTACTGTGTAGATTCTACCCTACCATTTGCTGGTTTAGCAGATCTCCACATATTTAATGCGGGTTTCAGCGACACCTTCTTGTTTTTTCCGGATATACACACTGTAGTTGACGCCCACAATGGCGAAAATATTGGGCATTTGTGGGGAAATATTTATTATTTACATTATTTTGAAATATCCCATTACAACAGAGACTAAAAAAGGTGTGATTCATAAAGAACGAAATTCCTGCGATTGTGCAGCTATGCCACGGACCGTGACATAAAATTTTTGTTGATACTAGTCTTCGTGTTTCTGTTTCTTCTTAAATGTGGCTTATACCAGCGTGCTTATGTGATGCGCGCGTGCCTTTACTATCTCATAGACCTAACAAAGCTCTTCATGGTTTTATGAGTGTATTTGCCCATAGCTTTTATTTTCTTTGATTTCTTTACGAACCACCATCAGCTACGTGGCAGCATCGCAAAGCTTAATAAATTGCACATTGGGACGAAGTGACCTGGTAACAGTAGCAGTCCTTCCGCTTAATAATTTGCTGTTCTCGTATATCCTATAAAAGATGGCAAACATTCAAGAAGCTCAGAGGTATACGTCAAGGTTGATAGCCATTCAAGGCTATCACGCATGTAATAATGGCCAACTTTGTTAGCTATGTCCTTCAACCTTTAACTCACTAGCGCCCACTGTACTGGAAGTAACGCGCATACTCATTTACTTATACGCTATTAGGACGGCAACCTTTAGTGTATTTTATAGGTGCATGAAAATGTGAAAATATGCTCCTTTACTAAAGATCAAATCACTTTACCTTTAGTAATGGAGGAATAATATTATAATTTAGTATTATTATTTTCACATTTTTAGGTGCCTGTAAAGTAAACTATACGTTACAGCGATGAGAGTGTATGGTTACTTTTGAATTAGTTGAAATTTCTAATCAAGCATACATGCTAAGCAATAGAATGAATTAGATATAACTCTAATAAAAATAAGAAGGAACAACTAACAACGATGAAACAACAATGATGAAAAAAAAATTTACATTTATTTGAGTATTATGTAACTTGAGTAAAATGTAAGTACACCACGACATTGTAAATACCCTAGAACACGCAGAATCCCCATTTTTTTCCTAAGATTCAATACCGCAGAAACCAGGATGCGCTTAACAGCAGAAATACAACAGGAATGTAAAGTGATATAGGGATTTACCTATTTTTACCTGCCAAAGCATGTTACCTTTATGATGCGCCAGCGTACGCGTATGCAGAATACATGTACTCTAACTTCAACGATATGATCGTAAAATCATGTTCACTAAAAACCCTCGCGTCATCATGCACATATTAAAATCTGCTATTCTTCGCTCTCCTTCCATTCCTGTATTCAGAGTGGATGCTTCTGTACATCCGGTACAGAGTGGATGCTCGTAGCCAGAGTGGGTGCTCCTGTACATCGGCGCATCGATGATCCATTCATTGTTGGAATCTCGAATAATGTTGTGCAGTCCTCAAGAACAGATGACAAAGACATCTCAGCCTGCTCTATGGATGTAAATGGCCTGTATTACCATATCTCCGAAAGCACCTCTTTGAGTTGTGTTGGAGAATGCATTGATAGTTTTAAGCTGTTGCTGTTTCAATCTAAGACGGGCATATCTGCCCGTGGTTTCCTAGCGCTTCTATCGTTGTATATAAATCTACCTTTGTAGAATGTAACGAACACGGCTGATCCTTAAAATTAAGGAGTTTGCATGTGCTTCGTCTTTAGCGTCCATATTGAGTGGTATATTCCTCAAGCATTGTAATAAACATTTCGAGCACCTAGGTAAACGGTGAAGATCACCAAAATTTTCACATGTGTAGATGATAACCACGTTTTATTTGACACTGCACCACACCCAAGTTATGAAGAAAATATTTTTATCCAATGTGTGGACAGTCTGTTGATAACGCATGAGCTACCTGCTTATAAGCTCATTGACATTTTCGAGTTGAAACTGTTTCTTCTTTACCACCACGCTTGTTGATAATATCATCCCCGCGACAATTAGATCCTACGGCCTTATCATTCATCTCATACCTAGCAGGTGAAACGAAGAACTCAAAATCTGTGTTTTGGCAATTCGCTTCGGAAATTGTGCACTGATTAAGGTAGAGCAGCTTTGACGAAAAGAAGGAGCGCCTTTTAGAAGCAGGTTATCCTAACTATGCTGTAGTTTCAGTGGCAGAGAGCGCGTTGTGGAAGCTAAAGAAGCAGAATGTCACGAGTGTGGGCAGGACCAATGACTGGAAAATGTTTTTCATGCCACATATATATATACACATACGGGGAAGAAGTTCAGTGGGTCCGGTTCAAAAGTAGATTAGAAACGAAATGCACACTTGCGAAAATCGCACGTTTATTATTGTTCAACGTTTCGGCCGTGGCCGAAACGTTGAATTCTGACGGGGATTCTGACGAAGGCCGTGCCACGGCCGAAACCTTGAACAATATTAAACGTGCGACTTTCGCAAGTGCGCAATTCGTTTCTAATCTACTATATATATATATATATATATATATATATATATATATATATATATATATATATATATATATATATATATATATATTAAAACGAACGGTAAACGTGGACGTGGTATTCTCTTCTACGGAAAAATTGTTCAACATTTGGAAAGCCACTCATCCATCAGCCAAGGCACGTGCAATACGTAAAAAGAAGCATGAGTCTCGTTTTGTGACATGCATAAAGAACGCCGTGTACCGCTTCCCATTCTCGTGCAGCAAAGTGTACCTTGGGCAGACTTGGAGATGCTTGAACGTAAGATTATGAGTATCCGAAAAGACTGAACCGATATCGGCATGGCCATGTCTCCGCGCATTGCAGTGATTGCGGTTGCAAACCTTTGCCTTGTGCTTGCTTGTGTTTGTGCTTGTGCTTATGTGGGCTTGTTTTTATTTGTTTTGTGCTGTTAGCTTGTGCTTTGTGCTTCTTGTTCAAGAAGAATACAGATACGTGTACGCGAGAAAGAGTTGAAGCCGCCCTGATTGCCAAGGTCGATGATAACTGCATGAGCTGCCCTTCTCTGGTGCTAACTTCACGAGTACTAGCATTTTTTGGACGCTGCAGGCTATTGTGTGTGATGGCTAGGTGTTTTGTAACACGTGTCTGCAAGTGCTGTTTCTTTTTTTGGCAATAAATAATCAGTTGATAGTTCGCGCTCGTGCCGTTTAGTGTTTCTCGTCTTCTCGCGCTATGGAACCTTTTCGTGTTGACAGGGATGCATCTACTTCCCTATTTCTTAAGCTGGGCAGAGAGAGAGAGAAATACTTGATTAACGACTCCGGAGATATTAGCCCCCGGAGCGGGGAAGAAAAATCTAAATAAGGCATTCGAAGTGCTTCTCCAACCTGTATACTGTGTGTGGCGAGACGTGTGAGGCGCAATTTTGTGGTTTTACGTAAGGGCTTGAGTGGCACCACATATTTAACAATAATTGTGCAAATACTGCTACGAAAGAGAGAATGGCGCTGCTTCCAGCTTTACTAAAATAGCAGAGACGAACTGCGCAAAATAAACAGGGACGTGGAAGAGACACGCACAAACGCAGAATGGCCTAAAGCATTAAAATGGCCTTGTGTGGCGGACATACCAATCTTTTTCCACTGTAGCCTGTCGGAAGAACACCACCATGCCCTGCCTTTTTATACGCTGGTTTGGGCGCTTTTATTGCTCTGTACGCATTACCAAAATGACAGCAATTGTAAGGGCCACGGCCTTGTATGCGCGCTTGTCTCAATGACATATCAAATAATGTTATACGAAACAGCTGAAATTATCGTCTGACAGTTCTCTAATGATCGATCGGCTTTCGTGAAATCGAAAAAAAGAATAACGATGGCTGGCTCGGCTGATGGGATCACGGCAAGCGCTACAATTAATTTCGTGTCGTGGATTATTTATTCGTTGTGATGTAAAGAAATAATTGAGAGAAAAATTGGTAAGCTTCATTGAGCTTGTCAGGTTTGAAATATTGAGAACTCTGAGCGAAACGATGGCGCTTAGACCGCGTCTGTACCTGCCTGCCTGTCTCTCTGTCTATCTATGTACTATATATCTACCTATCCGTCTATTAACTGTGTATTTGGCGTGGCAGCTGTGCTAATACGCTGTGGGCTGCATAGGCTCCTAATCACAGGTTTCAATTGCAGGTATGACTGTTCCACTTAGATGTAGCTCAAATGCAAAAAGAAAAATGCCGCCCGCATCTTCCCACAGGGGAACTCGAGTAAATCCGTCGCAGAGTGGGGGGGGGGTATCGCGTGAATGTTGCGTAATTGGGTATGCTTTCGGAATGCTTAATTATTATTTCGTCTTTATTATTCTTATTTATTGAATCAAGGAGAAGCGAAGGCAAGGATTGTAAAGTTAAAGTGTGTCTTTATTGCTTGGTGCCGTCGTTGTATTGGACGGCACCAAGGTCGGCGCTTGCGTCCACGAGCAGCGTCCGGAGCCGCGTCTCGTTGACGACGTTTGCATGCCGTTTTTCGCTCACATACCTGGGCTCTTAAAGCTCGCTGCTCACGTTTCGCCGCTGCTTCTCGTGCATGAAGTTCGGAATCCGCAGCTCGGCGTTGCCATTTCGCAGAAGCGTCGCGCTGCCCGAGTGATGAATTCCGAACGCGCGCTCCGCCGCTTACAAGATGAAGAAGATCTTTATTAACAGTAAGCATGTTTTACAGCTCACTGCAGGAGCAGGGGCTAAAGGCAATCAAGCCTGACAAAGGCCCCTGTCCCTCCGCAGTTTGTAACAGTGCACAGTATTCTATTACAATATATAAACAACAGGAATTTGAAATCTAGGAAGCAACTTGCACTCCTAAAAACAAATCCAGTCATACATACACAAAGAAAATTTACACAGCGTAACCTACCTAAACAGAAGCTACATACACGAAAACATAATACAGTTACACACCGCTCGCCCGCGTTCACACCGCCCGCGTTCGAGGGAGAGGAGTACGGGGGAGAGGTCCGCAAAGACGCCCTTGACTGAATTCCGAATGCGCGCTCCGCCGCTTATGTACACACCGCCCGCGTTCGAGGGAGAGGAGTACGGGGGAGAGGTCCGCACCCACACTGCGCATGCTCGGCTTGCTGAACGCCGGCGGGGTGGCACGAGACGAGCCGAGCATGCGCAGTGGGGGTGTGGACGGCGCCGCCGAAGCGCGACATCGTGCGACTAAGAAATGCTCCGCACTTAAAAGACCGCGCAGTGAGATCGTGCCAAATAAAGGTTCTTAGGCAGTCAAACTTACTGCACGTGCCCAGCTACTCGCATAGCCCACTATCACTGGTCTAGGGGCTATGGCCCTCTGCTGCTGATCCGCAGGTTACGGGGTGGAATCCCAACAGCAGCGGCTGCATTTCGATGGAGACGAAAGGCTGGGGACCCGCGTGGCTTGCGATACCAGAAAAAAGAGAGCCGAAGGTACTTGAAGTTTCAAAAAGTCTTCCACCACGCAGTCTATCATAAGGATGTTGTGATTTCGGGACAAAAAACCCCAGAATTATTACTATAGAAAAATAAAATTGCGTAGTGTTTGAAAAAGAAGGTGCTTTATATTTCACGCGCCCAAATTTTTAATACACTTGGGGTGACCCGTTTACAGCATTCATAACGGGTGCTACCCTCTTTCGACTTTAACGGCACTGCACCCTCTCAAGTAATGTTTTTGCCAAGCTTTTGAGCACCCCTTTTTCCTTGGCTTCGACAAACCAATATGTCTTCGTTTTCAATATGTCTTCGTTTCATAACGCAATGAAGAAGATACACGGTGCTTTAATTTCATGGGCAGTTGTGGTCGAAAACAATACGATTCTATAAACTTATGTATTCGTAGAAGCAGGATTTCTGTACAGTGAAAGCATTTGCAATGTATCAGCAAGCTACTTCAATTTTTTTCGGCAGGTCTTCGCACCTGAACGTCTATTCAGGTGCAAAACTGGTTCATACCGAAGAGGAGACTGTAACTCACAGAAAGTGATGCAACAAGGCAACTTCCCTTAGTAATTTCGGTTAGCTGTGGTCTTTCACATTTTCTCCTATATAAGAACATTCCAGAAAGTTTTCCCGCTTTTCAAACCTTTGTTTTTTCTTTTTAAGTGATGTGCTATAATTGATATCAGAACCAAAACAAATCAAGAGCACTGCGGGGAAGTGCTGCAGTTTATGACTTCCCACTACTTACGTCCACTAGTAATCTCCATTGAAGAGTTGTTATATGCCACTAAGGCTGCACAATTATCATCACCATATACAATGAAATTAGGTGTGGTAAAGATAAAAATACTATAACTATATGTCTATAAATATAAGTGGCGAAAAAAATGCAGTCCACTAGATAAGAAAAGATAAAGCTGCTATTAATACTTTTCTCGCACCGACGCTTCGTAAGGAAATCAACGACGCTGCTAGCATCGTTGATGTGGTACGTTATAAAAGCCGCATTAACACACGAAAGATGGTCTGACCTTAGCTACTTGTGGCATATTCAGTTCGAGAAAGGCGTGCCCTATTTACAGCATTGGCATGAGGTAAAGTATCTGTGGTTAATTATCGCGCCCCGTATCCATGCAAACTACATGCATTAACAGTTCAGAAAGCTGTGGCGACCTACAAAAGTCACGGCTTCTTGACAAAGCACCTTAATTCTCGGCCCGTGTGTCCCGCTCATGACCTCCTATATATCACGCCGCGAGAACGCGAGTTCGATTTCCGGCCACCACGGCCTCACTTCGAATGGGAAGAAAAGCGAGAGTATTTTGGAATTGGCGCACAAAAAAAAAGAGCCCGCCGTCTTATGTCTCGCGGCCACACCATGCTCAATCATTATTGTCATAGGCTGATGGCATTTTGAACCCGCAATGCTAGTGTGAGTGCACGTAAAGAAAAGTGCATGCTGTGCCGACACCTAGGCTGTGTCGGAACCACAGATTATCTAAAAAACAAAGAGTGCTTGTCTATGCAAGGCAAATCACACATATTCGATGGCGTCGAGTGAAACTGATACATCAACCAGAGGAAAATTTCTCTGCACACGGAAGAAAATGCGATTGTGTGTTGTACTATGTCGAAGCCCAAGAGCGAGCACAACCAAAGTAATGGCGAATTCCACTGGCGCATCTTGAGCGGTGCGCCGAATCCACGAAGGACTAAGAAAAACCCGTCTCGGAGCGACCCGTTCCTGATCCACCAGTGAAAAATAAACACGATCCGGCAAGGGCTACAGCGGAAGTTGTCGCACGCATCCGGCTACCCAGGTTGCCAACCTTGCATTGTACCACGGTGGGGGCTCTATAGACACTGCACCAACTGCACATCGTGTCTCTTTAAAGGGACTACGCAGTGTGCAGGAGGGCTCTTGCACAGCGCGTGGTGCAGGAGCGCTTTTGATGGATACGCCTTTTGATGGATTTTGTGGCCAAGGAGACATGGTTACCAGACAGGGCCTCAAAAAGCGCTGCAAGCAACGGATGTATCCGATTGTACCGGAGGTGAACGCAACGTGTCGTTGTAGTTCCGCCGAAATGCGGCTCTACAGGAGCGTTCACACTGAGCAATCCGGCGGCCGGAGAAGCGCGGAAACCTGTTCGGCGACAGCGAGATCCGCCGAAACAGCCCTATCCGCGCCGATCGCTCCGGGAGCGATTTTTGCGGCCGCTGCCGCCGGATTTCCCGCCGCGGACCAATAGGAGCGCGAGTCACAAATTCGAAAAATGGCGGCCAAGTTCGGCTCGATTGTCTCTGTATTCGAAGCCCGTCTGGACATCCAACTGGATCGTAAACACCCATTTTTCTTCGGGGAACGCCGCGCGTTGAGTAGTGTCACGAATAACAGCCATTCTCAACTAAAGGAGCGTTCACACTGAGCAATCCGGCGGCCGGAGAAGCGCGGAAACCTGTTCGGCGACAGCGAGATCCGCCGAAACAGCGCTATCCGCGCCGATCGCTCCGGGAGCGATTTTTGCGGCCGCTGCCGCCGGATTTCCCGCCGCGGACCAATAGGAGCGCGAGTCACAAATTCGAAAAATGGCGGCCAAGTTCGGCTCGATTGTCTCTGTATTCGAAGCCCGTCTGGACATCCAACTGGATCGTAAACACCCATTTTTCTTCGGGGAACGCCGCGCGTTGAGTAGTGTCACGAATAACAGCCATTCTCAACTTACTCGTTGTAGGAATCCACGTGTCCACGTCACAATTTCGCACAACGAATAGCACTTTCACGGCGTCACCAAGCTTCTCGCGTTCATGTATTCCAGGACGAGCACACCACCGCTGGTGGTGTTTCCGCCTGTCATACATCACCAGAACGTATTTCGCAGCCAGCCTAGCAGTACCGCTTCTTTCTCAGGCACACAAACAAAACGGACAAGATCCGCACGAGCGTAGAACCGGTGGAACCGCGTGTACATCCGGGCCATGCCGCATTTTTTTAAAGGTTCGACCTGCGCTCGGCAGATGGCGCTATGTCACTTTCCGGCGGCGCCGGTTCCGCGGGGGTAAGCAGTGTGAACTACGCGGTTTTCGGCGGCAAGAGAATTCCGTCGAATGTAGACGCCGGATTTACCAGTGTGAACGAGGCATACGAGAGGGATCAATGCGGAGCGCTCCGTCGCGGAGCACGTTTCTCTAAATCAGCCAGTGCAAAACGCAAACTTGAGCGAATGGGCCAGTGGAATCAACTATAAAACGAAACGCACTGCTGCCACGTAATCAGAAAAAACATAGAAGTGGAGGCATGCGGAAGCAGGTAGCTTTATATATTTTCTGCGTGTCGCTTTTAATAATACTACATATTAGATTCGGTAATCTGCGATCATAAAAAACACATTCGACCGTATGGCCAAAATAAATAGCTAAATGGCTCGGAAACTGCTCGGCGCAATTTCGACGGGAAATGCTCTTGATATCTGCGATCAGAGCGACTAAATTCCAAAATGCTGGTCGCTCGTCGCGTTCCGTTGCGGCTAGAGCGATCATTTTGTTTGAAAAAAAAAATCGCGATCGCTCTATTCGCCGAGCCAAAATCGCTCAGTTTGTGCGTCATCTGAAGTCGGCTTTAGGCCCGTGCCCCGCGCTCTGATCGCCGCGCGCCTGTCAACCCCGCTAAGCTGGCTTCCCTTCTCTTTGGATGCGAAGCAGCTTATGGTCGAGCCTGTTCCGTCCCTGCGCCGTCTACACCCCCACTGCGCATGCGCAACAGTTGGTCCAAGCTGGCAAGGAACGAGAACGCGTGCTCACCCGCAAAGTGCCCGCGAAAGACAACGCTGACGCTGGCAGCGTCTGCTAGCGAGCTTCTTGAATGGAAAAATCCGACTGCTCGCGCTGCACAAGCGTTCACCGGCCACCCCATATATATAGGCACTGGAACTTGACCTGCACCTGCAATATAGTGCCGGTGAGATATTTCTCTTGTGCGTAGTTGAACCATAAGGATTCGCAGCATGCGCGTTAAGCAATCCGGAAGTCGGCACGATCTACGATATGGGAGCGCAGGAACCTCATAAAGACCAGGAGCATAAATGAAAGCGCGTGTCTAAATAATACACACATGTTGTCACTCGCTAAATACATGCATGAGTGGGCAATGTCAGCGGTGATTTACGGTAACACCGAACGATCCCCAGTGCTTCACCCACTCGTCATGGTTATCTTCGTGGAAATGAGTGAATTTTTTTTAGCCTGGCGTTTTTTTTTTTTTGACGCTGACCACGTGGCGAAAATTTCTTCGGCTGGTCACCCGCACGATGCTCTCAACAAGGCATACAATGACGCGCGTAAACTAGATAGGACACCAGCACTAGAAAAAAGAGCCCCTAGAGCGCAGCTTAACCAGCCGCTAGCATTCATAACGAAATACCCCAATGCGCTTCCAAAGATAAATAATATTCTTCGCAAATACTATCCAACACAAACAAGCAATAATCACCTTAGAAAAGCGTTTCCGGAAATACCAAGAGTCACCTACCTGCGCAATAGAAACATTAAGGACCTGTTAGTACATGCCAAAGGAAACGCTCGGCGCACCGCCTGCGTAATCAGTTGATCCAGTCCCAGATGTAAGACTTGCAAGCAAATTCAAAATAATCTTAAAATTAAAAGCACGGGAAGTGTCTATTTCCAACACATAAAATCGTTTCACTTGCACTAGGTCAAACGTTATTTACATTTTGGAATGTTCAATCTGTCACAAGCAATACATCGGCGAAACTGGTCAAGCAATTCTTGTTAGGTTAAATGGGCACCGCGCGGATGCCGCGAATAACCTGCCGAAGGCAGGGGCGCACCATTTTAATATGACATGTCATAATTTCGACCTACTAGAACTCTACATACTTCAGGAAGACTTCCGCTCATCGAGCAACAGAAAATACAGAGAATCGTATCCCATATACAGGTTCAATACTCTCCAGCCTACAGGCATAATCCTTTCAAAGGGAACCCTTGAGTCCATAAGATACGGTGGGGTATTAGCAAAGACGACAAAAGGTTAAGGTATGCACAAGCCAACAATGTTTCTTCCAGAAAGTCTACTTTCAGGTGTGGATCCCCCATCCAGTTCCACGAGAGCGATGGCGTTAAACAGTGTAGTTACATTTTTAGCAACACGCTTTCGGTAAAATGCATTGCGGGTGCGGCGCAAATGGTGTGGGGTGGCGGTGGATGCACAGGCCATAGGAGTAACTTCTGTTCCGAGCGTGTGTTTCTTTTTTCATACTGCTTTCTAGCACTGGGCACACAATGTATTTCCACGATATATATAACGAGCGGATTCTTTGGAAGCTATCGTTCTTGCCATGTATATTAGTAACGCTAGCACCTGTCACCCAAATTCTCCTGTACCCCACGCAGCGCCTTTTTTTCATATTTTTCTTTTTTTGTGATTGTTCGCACGTGCTGCTCTTCTACTCTCTTTCTGAGGACGTGGGAGAGTGTGCAATGGCGTACATAAACGAACGCTGGAGAAGGCAGTCGCCGCCCTGACGAAGACAAGTCCACTTGTCGGAATGTTGGCTCCTGTGACATTCCCTGTTCTAAATCGTATTTTGCGATCTGTTCATCGATTCAAGCATCCATCTTCCCATGAGCTTCTCTTCTAGTTTGGATTTCGACTGGTAGAGGAATACAGCTTGTCTCTAGAAACTTTCTTGGGAAGACGGCATTTCAACAAAAGTTCTCACGGTCCGAATGGGAGCGGCAGACCCCCTACGTGACGCAGGCATGCTTGCTGAGCGCCGCTGTCCATCAGAGTTCACAAGCGTGGAACTCGCTTACTTTTGCACTAACTTATTAAAGAGTGAATGTCTAGGTCCCTTTAGTTGTGAGGAATAAAGAGGCAGTGATAAGGCTTGAACACCTGTAGATGTAACGCTAAGTCCAGGCAGTGCACGTGGGGAGCAGCTCATCCAGAGATATCTTTAGACGCTCCGTCGACCAGGCAACCCCAGACAACAATCTAAACACCTACTTCACGACGTCAGGGTCACACAATTCGGGTAGTGCTACGACTGACGGAGACCTGCACATTAAGACTTGTGAGGCTAGTCATTGAATTAAAACGAGTCAAACCAGTTGCCGAAATATTTAGTCAAGTGTTATCCGGCATAACAACTGCAATTTTGTCTTGAGGAATATTTCCTTACAAACTGAAAATTATGAAAATCGCTGCATTGCACAAAGGAGCCTCGCTTCGCGACTTTAATCATTATCGGCCTATATCTGTACTTCTGTGCTTTTCGAACATAATATAAAAAGTGATTCATTCGAGATTCGCAAACAGTTTACGAAAGAATACCTTGCCTTCACATCCTCCGTGTGTATTCCCAAAGCGCAAAGCAACTGAAACTGCGTTCCTTGATGTAGAAGTGAATTGATATCTGATATGGAAAATGTTTTATATACACTAGGCATTAACCTAGACTTCAAGGAGGCGTTTGTTCCACAAAACATGATATTCTCTTTGCAAAGTTTTCAATGCTTGGAATTTGTGGTGGTTCTCTCAGTTTAATTTGAAGATGTCTAACCAGTCGAGAGCAATTTGTTAGTATTCATTATGCGACATCAGACGTACAAACTATTATATACAGTTTCTCAAAGGGATCAATTTTAGGACCTACATTTTTTCCTCTCTATGCCAGTGAGATCGTTTCCATTCGACACAGCCCTGAAATTGTGCCTTATGCAGATGACACGAGCGTGTGCTGTTCCACTGCCAAATTCGATGCCCTCTTACCATTGGCAAATTGTTGGTTACACAATTTTTCAGAGTGGTTGTACTGTAATCGCCTAAAAGGAATCTCCCTATACCTAATCATATAAGGTTTAGTGCCGTCAATAACTGAGTCCTTGGCATCGCGAAATTACATTCTGATCTGATAATTGAGAGCGCGTAACGCAATATATGTCGACAGGAGTTCAGTTTAAGGAAAATATTCGGTGGAAGAAGCATGTAGAGTTTACGATGAGTAGTATTTCGAGAGGACTATGTATTTGTCAAGCAAACGTCGTGCCTGACTGCATACACAACTCAAACGACATCTTTGCATTTTGCTGATAGAATGTCGCCTTCAATACTGCATACTTGTTTGTGGTGTTAAACTTGATAACAATTATACGCCCCTACTTCTTATGCAGCAAAAGAAAGTGTCCGTTTTACTCGTAATTTATCCTATTATGAACACGTTACCTCTTATTTTATCGTCAATTCCCAGTACTCCTGTAATGTACGCCCATCATCTCTTTCAGATTATCTTTACTCAATACAGAGCCGACTGTCAAGCTTTTCTTTCAAAGTATACGAACACATCTTCAAAGTATGGGTTCAGGCATTGCACTTTAACTGCGCGAAAAATGGAACGAATTATCGATTACATTTAGTAGATTACCAAATTTCAAATATTTTAAATATCCACCGCCAATTAGTGTTTTGCATGAAAACTACTTATACATTACATCTAGTCAGAAATATAAATATATTTCTCAGCGGGATTTTTCTAAACTCTGATGATTGCAAATATTGACTGAAAATACAATAAAGTTTTGTGTGTTTGTATTTATTGTTGCGTAAGTTTTTACTCTTCACTCATGCTTGTATATAAATACAGTTATTTACGTAAGACTGTTCTCTGTATTGGGTATCTGCATCACAATTCCCGTTCATGTCCTTATCATGTGGGAATCAATGCGTGGGTGGTGCTAGTGGTCCAGCCATGTGACATTTCTTTAACGCCACCTTTTGCCCGTAGCAGCATAGCAATCCTGTATTGTGAAACAAAAGAATAGCAGAAGGGTCCCTCAGGACCCTGCATGAGTAAGCATCGCTCGAACACCACCACCTAAACCGGCTTAGCCACTCGTAGTTGGCACCTCCTGGTGCCGAAGTGATGATCTGCCCTAGGATCCCTGGAAGGTAACGTTTCTCAAGTCGCCGGGCAACATCCACCAACATGGCCAGCACAATCATTTGCCAGAAGCGAAGGCGGCCATGCACTCCCGAGCGGTTTGCAGCCTGCGCCATGTATGCACGACCTGGCTTCCAAGTCAATACAGATGCCCACGAAGTTCAGCAATGCCAAGGTAACACAGCCGTTGTAATTGTCCCGCTTCTCACCACCTGGCGTTTCGGTACGTTTCGTTCTCAACATCATGGTCACTCGCCAAACGTTCAGCAACTACATACTTCTCTAACTGTCGCTGTTATATTTCTATGTGATGCATATTTTACGGTTGAATTCAGTGATTCCATTTCAGGCTTATGTACGGCCAGGTGACATCCTTTCACAGAGTGCATTCGACCATTTACAGCAACATCGCATTGCACCCGTGAACCTCGTTATCATGCATCGTAATACATGTGATGCCATTCTGCCATACCTGGCTCTAAATCCATAAAAGGCCAAATATTTTCAGATTTCGGCAGCACCTGTAGTAGCAGAATGACGGGCCATCAACCGCGCGGAAATACTGCAACTGTATAACAAGGGAAGTTTTAAAGCTAATATCTTGTGCAGCTACAAATGCTCAGTGTTCCATGTACAATGGCGAGATTCAACTATCAGAAACGAAGTTAACCAGAGGATAATTATAGGATCGAAGCACGACATCAAAGATCAGAAAATATCACCGTCTGGGGTTCCATTGTTGATTAATTCAGATATTAAGTTCTTAAAGCCTCAAAACTTCATTTATTGTAAAGACAGAGCCCCATATGCAGAACTTATAGATTCACCGAAAAAGCAGGCTTTTCTGCGAATATAACGCCCAAGCAAAAAGGTTTTCTAACTTTTCGACGTGGCTATTAGGAGAAACTTGGCAGCTTCTTCGCATATTGAGGACTCTTTGGTAGGCAATCATTGTCCGAATATGTCCAGGGGTATAAGCGGATCGCAGTGCTTTTTGTAGGCAGGCGCGATGACGCTTGACGCCTGGTGAAAATGTGCTCCTCTTACTGCTACCGCTGATAATTTGCTATTATACTCATATCATGAAATGCAATGTAATTTTTCCCACGCCATTGTATAACATAATCTAATTTGTACCGAACTGCTGTAACTATCAGCCGCCGTAATGCTTAGCGCCTAGTGTGTCAGCTTGATAAGCAAGAGGTGGCCGGATCCATTCTCAACCACGGCTACTGCGTTTCATTGGAGGAGGTGAAGTGCAAGACAGACAGACCGACAACAAACTTATTAAAGTCCTGAGGAGCTACCCTTGGGAGCCCCAGAGAAGACCCCTGGCTAGGAGTTGGCTACTCCCATGGCTAAGCCGAGACGCCAAGCCTATCTGCTCTCTCACAGGCCCTCTGGAAAGCCCGGATAAGTGTAAGAGACTCTCGTGTACCTAGATATATATATATCCACATATCACATATAGGTATATACACATATCACATATAGGTTGACGTAAGGCGCCCAAGCTTGCTCGAAGCTTCTCCTGAAATCTTACGAAGCCGTGCATCACTGACATTTCTATCACTTATTGTTTTGTAGGCAAAGAAGTTAAAATGTTATTTTTTCTGCTTCTATTCATAGCACTGGATAGTTGTCCCTTTCGCGGCAAGCCATAACTTTACTAGATAATTCTGCGCCAAAATTCTTTTTGGATTTGCAGGACACTCATCACAAAGTAAAATGCAATCTCTCCGGCCTCGGGACAGCACCTGCTGTCTGGTATGACTTTCGGAGACTTTCGGAATAGACAAAATCTTGACCAATAGCTGCCCCAGGTGCGGGTACATTGTGAACTTGCGCTGGAAAATAGCGGAATCTCTTTCAATAATTGCCTTATAAGATATCACATATCAAATAATTGTACTGCATCACCTTTTAATGGAGTAATGCTCTGAATGCCCTGATATTACTTCTGGGGAACACCATGCCCTGTACCGCCTTGGCAGTCTGGACGCCTGTCCTGCGGAGCAATTACATCTGTCAATTTAGTTGATGCCGCACATGTCACCTGTAGTCGCGGGAAAAAGAGAACGATCATTGCCTTAGATTGTTGCCACATGTGACATTCTATTCCTACCAATATATTCCAGAGAAAATAATCATTTTGCTATCAAAAAATAATATGTTCGAAATGAGACTATGATGGTTGCTCTATAATTTGTGCGATACAACACTCATGCCCCTTCCTTGTATTTCACTGCCAGTTGTCTTGGTCAGTAGTAGAGCCAGGTCCCTCTAAGTGACGCCTCCCTTCGAACAGTTAGATCTCCTAGAAAAATAGTGACTCATTATGTACCCGGCGACGCTAATAAGAAAAACAGCGTTTTAAGGAATTCCCTGTTTTATTCTCCAGATGACAGGCCATTGTAATGGCGTACTGAATTTAAGCGTACGTCCTTTGTATCGTTCTTTCACACTATAGAATTCAGTAATGGGTACAAAAGCAGTTCTTGAATTTTGGCATCGTAAGCTGTTGCGACATCGTTATAGTGACCGGTATTGGTGGCGATGCGTTCGCCGACCAGTTCGTAACTACGATGAGCTTTAATGTAAAAGAAAACAATTCCATATGTGTACACATTTTAGGATATCTTCATAGGGGTCGTGCAATTACAACCTTCACAGACTCTCACTACTTCTCTGGGAACCTTACATATCTTTAAGTTACAGTATATTGTAATCTAAGACTTAATGTGTGGTATTGAATAAAGAATCGATGAGTAAGCGAAGTTTTCTAGCACCAAAAACGCAGCTGTGGTTACACTGCGCATCAGTGGCGATCCGACGTCGCGCAGTTGTTGCGCCAGCTGTGGCGGGGTGGTTCCTGTGGCAACCCGGAACAGTCTCTTGCGGATGCGACACATTTTTTTTACGGTCAGCGAGAACAGCTAAGCTGTTAAAACACCTTCCAGCCCAACAACGGTGCTCTAGTGGCTATGGCACCCGGCTGCCAGTCCGACGCTCGCGGGATCGAATACCGGCCGACGCTGTTGCATTTCGATAGAGGCGAAATATTGAAGCCCGTCGGCGATTAAGAATCACCAGGTGGTCAAAACCTCCGGAATTTCTACTACGGCGTATCTCACAATTACACCATAGTTTAGGGACGGGAACATTCGACTCTGCCGTACGTAATGGCGTCAGCTACTCACAGGAATACTTCCCACAACTCTAAATGTGTGCTTCTTTAGGCGAGCGCGTTAAGCCTTCTTAGATAGAGAGCGCGATTCTTATTCATTAGGGTACGCAAATGAGATACTTTTCAAGGGTCTGAAAGAACTGCTTGGAATCCGTGTTTTGCCTTTGTTCTCTTGAGGTTGTGCATATTTGGTGGGATATAGGGACATAGAACACTACCTACTCATTTGGGCGGAATCGTCGACATGAGGCCGTTTGATTCTCTGAAGAATTGTTTCACAAACATTTGACATAACGTTGAAGGATAACCGGCTCCCTCGAGCAGGCAAATTTTACTGCGAAGGCTTTTTGACGGACGTGGACTCAAGACTTCTTTAAGGCAGAGTTTAGGCAGCTGATATTCTCTACAATAAAAGAACTATCCAACTATGATATGCGTCGGCTTTTACATGTTTGAAACAGCGCGATCTCACATGCGCGTCGCGCGGGCAGGTCACCCAGAACGGTTGATACCAAGCCACATACAAAATAAGCGCGGCGTGTGCTGTGTGTCACAAGTAAGTATAAATGCACTCATTGAGAACAAACCAAAAGAATCAATATTAGTAATTTAACTATATTTGAGTGGGAACTGGAGAACGGCTCTTGCCCCTTCGAGGCACTACAAGCAATGACGACCGGGAATAAATTGTGGGAAACTGTGTGAAATTTGAGGCGTTGGACGCGACGGAAGAATACTTCAAGGACACGGGACTCCACATGTCACCGAGCAAATCGGAACTGTTGCTCTACAGGCCCACGAAACAGGGCATGAGGAATTTGACCCCAATTGATCAGATCCCTAGCAAATTATATGCGAGCGACGGCCAGCCGATCCCCACAGTGGGCACTATTAGAATCCTAGGGCTGCTAATTGAGGCCAAAGGTGGTAACACGAAAACCCTAGTGAAACTGACCTACAAAACTGAGAACATGCTCCGATTGATCCTAAGAGTGACCAACCGCAAGGGATGGCTGAGCGAGAGAAGTCTCATGAGACTTTATCACGCCTTTCTCATGAGTCACGTATATTACGTAGCCTCGGCGCTGAAATGGACCAAGAGAGATGCGGCCAAGATAGAGACGCTAATGCGCAAGAGCATAAAACGGGTGCTAGGTCTCCCGATCACAACGAGTACGGAAAAGCTTGAACGATTAGAGGTCCACAACTCGTTAGCGGAAATTATCGAAGCACAGGCCAAGGCGCAAGACCTAAGGCTGTCGACAACCAGTGCGGAAGACGCATCCTTGAAGAAGCAGGCATATATGCAGAGACAGAGTGCAACGCACGCCAGGTAGTGCTCAGCGCAGTGGTCAGGGGCACTTTCAAAGTAGAACCGCTGCCGCGAAACGACCACCCCAATTCAATGAGGGGCGCCGAAGGGCGAAGGCACGAACATTACTGAAACCGACCGCCAACAGCCCAGGAGCTGGCGGCATTTGTTGACGCGGCCCTGTACGGACGAAGCGACTGGTACGCGGCCGTCTCGGTAGGCTGGGGCGGGACGGTCATTAACGCGGCATCAGTCAAGGGAGTAACGGCCCAAGTGGCCGAACAGGTGGCAATAGCCTTGGCGATGAGGGACCCCGAACGTCCTAATGTTTATACGGATTCGAGATCGGCGGCCAGGCCATTCGCCTCGGGCTCTATATCGCGGGAAGCGGCGGCCGTCCTCGCCAACGAGGGAGCCGCTGGTCATCACACTATCAAATGGTTTCCAGCCGACATGGGGGCCAACGTGCACACCCAGACTTTCCCAACGCCAACGAGCTGGCGCGCGACCGCGCGCGACGACTCGCGCACCGCGGCGACCGTACGAGCAAAGTGGCGGGGAGGGAGGGGAGCACCGAGACCCGCTGCTTACCTTCAACGAAATAACGACACACTACCAGCTGTCAAGGAGGGTCTTTCCCCTACCGCACGCTAATCTCAGTAGACCACAGTCGTCGATATTGCGAATGCTCCAGACACGGGTCGTTCCCTTCGAGAGGCAGACTGAGCCTTTATTCACCAGATATAGAGCCCCACTGTCCGGATTGCGGCGAATCGTACTGCTCGCTATCGCACATGCTTTGGCAATGCTCCGCGTTAAGCTGCACTGAGTTGCGCGCAGAAGAAGACTGGGAAGACGCGCTGCGAATCCGCGACCACCAGACACAACTCCGGGCCGTCCAGAGGGCTCACGAAAGGGTGAAGACTCACGGGCTTCCCGTCGCAACGTGGGTGTGGCCCGCGACCCCTGCTGACCACTAAACCAAGAGTGGGTGGGGAGGGATTCCTCCTGGACTTAATAAAGTTATTTCCTCCTTAAGGTCAATGGGAATTCCACGGCACATTTGAAAGCCTCAATTTTTCCTCCATGATTCTTCACTTGGCTCACATTTGATTTACCGAGGTTATCATTCGTGAAATGTTTCAAAATTGGTAAGAAATATCTGACACACCTGGATATAATAGGGAGAGCGAGAAAAAGACGGGGGAGGATTAAACGCTACCCACTGAACTCTATTCTTTTCGCATTTTCTTGAGCCTCGATATCATGTATACTAAATGAACCTGTCGGCAGGGCGAATTCAATATTCAAGCGTTCGCCACCGTGAGCAAAACAACCAATGCCAGCTAAGGTAGGGCTAAAGTCCCTAGATTTTCCCTTCTTTTTAAGTAGCGGCAAGTTTTGATGTGCCACTGACAAATCTCGTCGGCCTACGCTCATATCCGGTTGACGGCGGCTTCCGGTCGCCGTGTTCTTCCTACTCCCCGACGACGCCTTGAGCCCGTGACGGCCGCTCGCTACACCGGCAGCACCTCCATGCACTTGAAAGCAGTCGTGAGTAGTTAGTTTAGTGTTTCCGTACGCATGTGCCTTCTGCTTGTGCGAAGGGTTTCCTGCAGTCGACGACCCGTGAGCACTCTCGACAATGCCGACGTGTAGCGCCTTCAGGAGCCCCGTTGAGTCGGGAAAAGGGTTGGCGCTTTTTTCTGTTCCCCTCGGAAAGCACGACAAAACAAGGCATGGAATCTGGCTGCAGAGAACAGGCCGAAATAATTTCAAGCCCACGAAGTCCAGCAAGCTGTGCGAGGTATCTTTTATTTTCCCTGTACACAGAATCGTGAAAAATGCTCGTAGATTTATTGTCATTTGTTTTAAACCTGGTGAGGCGCATGACGGCGCCCCACGCTTTCGGCAGTTCCGAAGTCCGAGTAAGCGCCGCTCTATCTTGACGATTTCATGACTTTTATTACGCACGGAAGGACGGACGGACGGACTTGAATGAGGCACGGTCAGTGCTCTAACTATATCTGTTCCGTGTTTAAAAAATTGGATACGGTAAAACATTAATGACAGAAATGCAGCGATTATGAAAAATTATTTGTATAATTAGAAAATGATGTCACCTACATTGTCCATTCCCGGCCCCAGTGGCTGCATTTCCATGGAGGCGAAATGTTGAGGCCCGTGTGCTGTGCGATGTCAGTGCACGTTAAAGAACCCCAGGTGGTCGAAATTTCCGGAGACTTCCACTACGGCGTCTCTCATAATCAGAGCTGGTTTTGGGACGTTAAACCCCACATAACCATACGTTGTCCATTGAATGCTCGTAAAGGCCTGTTACTTGTTAGCAACTGCGTAGCGCCACTTCCATGTAAAAATAATAGTAGCACTATAAGATGTGCGCAATTCAGTATGGTAACGTTGCCATCAACACTAGATTAGAAAAGGAAAAGGTTTAAAAGTGGGACTCGATTATGGTACAGCTCATCAAAATCCAGAACAACTGGTTAGTCCAATAGCAGTAAGGCAGTATGATGTCTAACTGCATAAAATATATCAACACAATAATTTTTATAAGATATCAATCATAATTCGAAGAAAACTGATTGGTAAAAGGAAAGGAGAATATATTGAAGATTTCATGAGGATTTGAAATGAGTTAGGGCATAAAACATGTGCATGATAGCACATACAGTAATGTACTCAATATAGCACTCTTTTTTCACTATGTAAATCATGATGTAAGTGTAATCGAAACATCAGATATTTGTGTAAGGTTTATACACGGAGCAAATATTTTTATGTGAGCTTGAGAAGCCTTTCGCATCTTGCACGTATATTGCAGGCGAATGCGCAGTCTCAGAGTTCATGCGTTTTCGTAATGCACACCGTTGCTCTGCAAATCTTCCTAAGAAACGAATGCCCGTGGAACACTCGTTCCTCTTACATGCAAAGCCAGGGCTGGCATATGACCCAAACGTGGTAAAAATGTTTCTAAGAAGGTGCCAGTTTTTGTAGCTCGGTTTAGTATAGAAAGATGCTGGGGGCGCCGAAAAAAATGAGTTGAAAACGGATACCGTAGGTCACTAGAGTTCATAAATACGGCGAGACATTTTGTTTTGGGCCTCCACGGTGCATTTCTTACCCACTCATGCTTTGTATTAGATCGCGTTGCCCCATACCCGAAACTTAATACTTGAGTCGTGCTGCGCCGCAGCGACCGTCGATGCCCGGACGCTGTCTAGGCGGATACCCCTCTTCGGGGGGAAAAGAGAAACATGGAGGCCGGCGCGCGCTGCGTGTGAAAGGGTGCGGGGAGAGGAGGTAATTGTCGCTACGTAAAAAAAGCGAGAAAAGCGATCTAGGGACATTAGGTAAGGCTATCCAAGCGTAGGCAAGAGCATACATTACACGGCTATAATTTCCCATTGGTAGCCAACAGCAAGCCAACAACGGGCGCCATTAGAGAACATTATCTGACAGGCGGCCAACGAGTGTTTATTTGTGGGAGCAAATAGGCCTCCTGTTGCGGCTCCAATGCGAGAAATCTCGCGATTAATGTTATCCGCTGAAAAATGTGACTGCCATTCATAGCTGTCACACATGCAATAGCGTACTTTGTGAGGTGCGTGCTTCTATACATTAACGCATTCACGAAAACTGTACAGTACTAATATACATGCTATTTTGCATAAACAACTTAATATTTGATATTCATTATTGAAGTCAAGTACTCATACCATACTATAGAATGAAGTACACATGAATATATTTGGACGAAAATAAATATGAGAGAAGAACTTCCATTTTTTCGAGTACTTGTAACCTTAGTAACATCAAAGCACAAGAGGAAACTTGGAAAGTACGTTAGAAACATGCGCAATCAACATTGTTGGCTCAGATTAAGACCACAGAAATCAGGATTCGCCGTCCGCCAGAAGTGCGGCAGGAATGCAAACGCATGTAAATATTTACCCATTTTAACATCCCAAAACGTGCCACCTTTATGGTGCGCTGGCGTAGGCTCATGTAGTATACATATCCAATTCACTAACAGCTTTGTCGTCATCACGCAAAGTTTAAAAACCCTCCTTTCTTAAACCTCACGTACCATTATAAGTGTGTTTCTTTTTTGCGAAATGTATAAGTGTGTTCTGCGCAACAAACTTGTCTGAGTAGTAGCTTGAATAGTACGTCGGCTAGAAAGGTACCCTGTTGAACCGCCAATTCTTGAGGAGTTTCTGTTATGCTAAAAATGCTAACTGTAGTCTTCATTTTCCACATTTGTCATAAGAGTAAACTCTCGTAGCTTCATATCCGCGATGAAAGGCTGAATACGATGGTTCATGGGATGGTGTATGCGAAATTTTGATGTGAGCCATTGCAACCAGGCGACCAGAAGATCAGCCAGACGTAGCCAGCCTGATAGATAGATAGATAGATAGATAGATAGATAGATAGATAGATAGATAGATAGATAGATAGATAGATAGATAGATAGATATACACGGTGAAATTTCCTGAAGTTTGTAAATAAATGCTTCACGTATAAACAAATTAGAGCCGCCGCACTCCTCCCAGGACTCGAATCGCTCCAACACTTTGATAGCGTAGACACGTTTCCTGCCCTCGCATCACCAGCCTAGCTCACCACTCTGTTTTCACCTGTAGCTATGCACGCCATCAAAGGACAGAACAGTGGACAGTACTCTGTGAAATCTTGTTTTCAATAAACCTCAATGGTGGAAGCCAGAAACAAGAATGCAAAGCTAACGTACTCCTTTCACTATGATAGTGGTCTGTACAAGTTCCTCTGATTAGTCCATTCAGTGAAAGGTGCTCGATGTAGTATTATTTACGTATTCTCAATCAAATTAAGAGGTTTGGTGCATGTATAATACATTAATACTGTACCGACGAAGCTACGTAACTGAAGACTGCAGGTGGCTACTGGTGATATCCCGTCACCTGCACTCGGGTATATGCTCCGCATTCCACGACGAGCCTTAACAGGGTCACGCTGGCGTTTTTACCCAGCACGTCCACAAAATGTAACCGGCGGCTTATTCAAGAGAACACGTCAACCGGACACGCTCACTATATTCGAACCAGCTGAGCACCAAGCAACACCAACGTCAACACCTTCTTCTACGCACTGTGTCAGTTCTGCTGCCGGTGTGCTTCACTACAATCCGCACAACGTTTAAAGGGACTGTCTACCGTCCTTCATCGCTCTCCCGTTTTTTGGCTCAACAGAAAGCGTACCTTTTGAAGTGTCCCAGCGTGCAGTGGTTTCTCCAGAATCTCAATAGAAATTATTAAAACACAATTTTTTTTTATCTACGAAGTCGCTCCTTTCCTAGTGTAGGCATGCCAGCAACACTGGGTACCGCGCATGATGCGTCGTCGTCTCCCTGGAAACCCTTTCGGGCGCGGGAGGCATCTCAACGCGAACCGGCTTCAAGGTCGGCATTCCAGAGGCGACGACGAGGAGGAGAGGCGGGGGAAAGTCGGCGCGCGGGGGTGCGTGTCGGACATGCAGCCCCGCATGCATGACAAGCGCAGTACTACGCGCCTCCGCAGGCAGACGAATTCGAAGACAGCGCCACATGCGCCACCCCGAAAGCAGAGAAAAAAAGAACAAATTGCTCTTGCACGCTATAACAAGGTGTCTCACAGGGTGAAGTACGCATGTAAGACATACATAATAGCTTTTTAGCAGAGTATGCATACCTTCGTGGGTTGGTTCTCGTACACTTGGAAAATGACGAACACGCTGTTGGGTGTCGCTAGCGGCGTTTTTTGCACCACTTTCAGAGCGAAATTAAAAACATAATTCCTTTTTTGTGGGGTGAAAGCGTGCTCGTTCCCGTAAATGTGACGCACGATCTGTCCAATTTTACCACAATCTTAAAAAATTTTCTGAGCGGTAGACAGTCTCTTTAATTCATCTGGATACGCATATACCTTTTGGCGACATGGTCACATATTCTATTTTACGCAAATAGCGCTCTGTCGTATATGTCGCGTGTCTTGCCCCACTTATAAGTTGCACGATATATCTTACAGGGAACGATGCAGAAGTCATTGCTGATATGACGTAGACTGTTCTATAAAAGGCAATGTATTAAAAGCGAAGCATTTCTTTGCGAGCGTGAGCAACTTTCATCGTATCTATCTATCCATCTATATACTGTCCCGCCGTGAGAAGAGAAAGTGAGGTTTAATAAATAGAAGGTCGGCTCGTACAGCTCAGACGCGGGGCAGCTCGAACTTCGTCCTTGTCGACCTCTCATAGTCCATCCCCCCGCGCCAACACCAGGTGGCATGGTTCCCACGGTTTCTGCATACGTGCAGCGCGGAATATCTGTCGTCACAGGAACTGGGTCCACCTCGGTGGGCGTAGCAGTGAGCGTAGGCGCATACTGGAGGGTGTGCAACGCTTGCTGAGCCTCATCGCGGATGACACTGGCGACGCAGCCAACCACGGGCTGTCTCACTCCGCAGTACCTTGCGATTTCTTCACGAACAACGGAGCGAACTATTTCGAGAATCCATTCGGTGCTGCCGCTCCCCAAGCTGGCGAACGAATCGGAAGTTGCTGCGACGTTAATTTGACGATCGAATAGGGCAGATCACTGACTCAGCACCATCTCCATCGTAACAGCCTCCTCGAGAAATTCGGCCAGACTCATTGAGGGGCTCGGTATCAGGCCGGGAAACAGCTGCTCTTTCACACCGCGAATGAGGTGGCGCAACTTTTCGTCTTCGGGCATAGTGGGATCCGCTCGTTTGAAAAGACGAGTCATGTCCTCCACGTAAAGGCCTCATTTGGCATCTGAACACAGGTGTGTAGTTCGCGTTCAGCGCGCTCGCGGCGGTCGGCGCTCCTGTAGCACTACAGAAGGCGACGTTGGAATTCGCACCATGATGTCAGCACATCTTCTCTGTTCTGAAACCACGTGCGGGCGCCGTCCTTTAAGCTGAAGTACACGCGCCTAAGTTTTTTGTCATCATCCCAGTGGTTGAACGCAGCTACCCGTTCAAACTCACTAAGCCAGTCATCCACATCCTCGTGCAGATCTCCGTAAAAGGTGGGAGGTGTCAGCGGATTCTCGAGGGTACAGTAAGCTGGCGTAGGAGAAGATGTACCTGCCGGGACGAGCGAGGACGACGCCATAGTCTCTCTGTCGGAAGGTTGCCCTGGCGTTTCGGGAGGTAGGCCTCGTTGCCGGCGGCTTACTCGGTGAACTGGGGTGTTCACGCGTACTGGACTCGGGTTCCGGCTGCGGGGTGGGGTGTCGCTCATAGGATGCGTCGTTGTACCCAGCACCTCTACCAGTCTTGTCACGCCAGTGAGAAGAGAAAGTGAGGTTTAATAAATTGAAGGTCGGCTCGTACAACTCAGACGCGGGGCAGCTCGAACTTCTTCCTTGTCGACTTCTGAGTCCATCCCCACGCACCAATGCCAGGTGGGACTATCTATCTATCTATCTATCTATCTATCTATCTATCTATCTATCTATCTATCTATCTATCTATCTATCTATCTATCTATCTATCTATCTATCTATCTATGTAGCCGCCTATGCCTTGGGAGAGTTCTCGTTTACGTGGTGTACGCCAAAATTTGGATATATGACGAGATTAATAATTCAACACTACGCCTCTAGCATGATATACTCGTCATGTACGACATAATTGACGATACTGCATTCATGTTTGGCTCATATCAGTATTGATCGACCCGCGTTATTCGGGTATGCGCCACAGGTGCTTGAATTTTACAGAGTCGATGCCAGTATCGGGCCAAGTGAAACCTATTTACAATCGACCCATTGTAGCTCAATGTTTGAGGAGCCTGAAAGAAGAAGAGAATAAGGATTGTGCGCAAGGATTTCAGGGCGATCGGCCAGTTCTGACCGCCACATTTCTTGGTTATTTCAACTCTCGCACTGTAACTAAATACATCATTACATCCATAATAGCTTTGATGAGAGATGTGCTGGGCAGTGACGTAGGCAGTCGTGGGCTGAACGGGCTGAAGCAACCGCCCCCAGAAATTATTCCAGCCGGCACCCCGCTGCTCATGCTGATACGCCACCTATATCAACAAAGACGTGTATCCTCGGGAAGGGCGTCCATGCAACTGTGGTTATGAACGAGTGACGACACACGTCGTCGCTGGATGCTGAACGCCCTGCACAGCCCCATGGAAGTCATTCGACAAAGCAGACGAAAAGCCGGCCGATCACCAGAACCAACAGGCATGACAAACGAGAGACAAGAGCATTGATGAGCGAGTACGAAGCCGCGACGAGCGTTATTAGTGTCGAGCGAGGAATTTGCAGACTACAACATCAGAGAAGCTACTGGACACCGGAACCACTTATATGTTCGGGTAAAGAGATGAAGGTGTAGACCACTTGCTGAGGAACTACGAAATGGTAGGCGGTTACCACTATTGGAGGATGTCCGCGAAATTGGTGAACGTAGAATTTTTTTCTCTCTGAGATCGCTGTACTGTGGTTCGAGAAAATAAACGCCTAATGACAACTTCGGAAACGTGTATCACGAAATTGAAAACTCAGTTTTGGTATACTAGCTCGAAAAAAAATAGAGTTGAGCAAACGCTCCCTCGCAGAGCTCAATTGCCAGGCGAAACATGAACTACGTACGTTGACGATATTTTGAAACATTGCGGTATTTTCAACGCCAATATGTCCGACGAGTACGAACTCTAGCATCTGCTAAAAGGAATCACGGACGACATATACAATTCCCTAATTACGAAAGAGAGCCTGAGCCACCCTTCCGAATTCAGGCAGCAATGTCGTCTATTCTTGGGTTTTAAGGCCTGCAGAGACCTGCCGAAGTTCGGGCGCTTAAACAACGTCCTTGCTGTGGCGAGTATGGACGTCGCCGTTTGCGAAGAAATGCCAATGATCATGCGTCGAGCGCTTCGAGACGAGCACGGCTTCAGGGAGTGGACGCGTTACTAATGTGCATTCGACGAATGCCGTAAACCAACACCTTCCTGGATGAGAGAGCTCCGCTTTGAATGTCGACAGCCAGTTGGACACGGATACTTCAGCACAGGTTTGCGGTCTCTCCCGACACGTCACAAGCGTCCCCGTATGTTGGCACCTCGGCATGTTGATGAAGAATATTCCTCTACACTTCGATGTCGCCTTGTATGTGCTATCTGGATGATGTCATTCTTCTCAGCAAGGCCTTTCATGAGCACAGCCAACGGCTCGGCGTTGTTCCGAGATGCATCAAACAAGCTTGTCTCATAATAAAGCAGAAGAATTTCCATTTCGGGGAACGTCATGCCCTTGCTTTAGGACATCCAGTAGACAAGAACGGCATACGGGCATACCCCACGCGATCACTACACTGCGCAGCTTCCAACAACCCAAGACGGTGAAAGACCTTCGTTGCTTCTAGGCCTGTGTTCTACTTTTCGCAGGATTATTGAACACTTCATCCAGCTTGCTCGTTCATTGACAGACTTGCTTTCGGAAGGACAGCCCCTACTGTTCGACCACCCACTGCGAGGCCGCATTGAAGCAGCTGAAGATCTTGCTCACTTCTGGGAGGCATTGGTGCGGTGCTAGTTCAGTCCCACGCCGGGCGCCCACACGTCGTGACGTAGGCCAATACGTAGTGGACTACCAAGGCATAGAGGGATTACACTGTGAAAAAATTGGAATGTCTTGCCCTTGTTCTCACTGTAAACGAGCTCCGTCCCTGTTTCTATGGACGACAATTCGAGGTCCCAACTAATAACCATTCTTTACGTTGGCTGCGAAACACGAAACCGCGGGTATTCGCCTTTCTTCCTCCTCTACGCTCGCCATCCGCAAACCTTTGTCTACAGCATCCTTCCATTCTCAGCCAACGAAAACACCACTGTGGCGAAGACGTTCTATGCCGTCGAAGAAGCACTGAGAATCGAACGGCTCAGAACTATCTCGTCCCATGCAGATGCTAAGGGCCATTACGATATAACACATTCTTGACAAATTCTCGCATTTCGATTCTCACATTCTCTACAAGCGATCTTGTGTGGCTGTGGACACTCGCGCGCGACAAGGTCCGCTCATAACTATCAACTGCTTGGGTTACCTGAATTACGTCTTTGCAAAAGTTACCGCTGGAAACCGCTGTTCAAGCTAGAGGTAAATTGTGCATTTTGCGCGATTTAAGCCCTGCAATCAACGCGGGCTCCGACTCGCTCGGATCGTTGCGTCTGCGCGGGAGGAAAACGTAACGCCGCCTTGGAGGAGCATGAAAGAAGAAAAAAAAATGATTGCGTGTAGGCTTTGGGGAGGATCGACCACTTTCCGACCGTCTGATCTTTTGGTCCTCTGCTTTCACCTCTCGCACTGTAGATAAAGCCATCATCACATTCGTAACCACTGCATTCGAACGCACTTAGAAATAACAAATGCCTGCCGTCTGTTGTAGCATGGAAATATAATATAGAAGTTACAAGCACGAAGAGAAACGCAACGGCACTGTAAACTACGAAGGAAACCTACCAAGTGGTAGGCAGGCTTCGAACCAGGGACACTGAGATGCGAAACGAGCCCGCTGTGACTAGGCTACGGCGGCTCCTGCTGTGCGGTAAATGGATCGAAGCATACTTGAGGGCCAGGCACCAGTGCGTCACGGTCGGTGGTATCAACTCGTCGTCCGCGCCAGTTAAAGCCGGCATACCTCAGGCATCCGTCCTCGGGCCTCATTTCTTTTGGGTTTTTATTAATTTATCTTATTTATTTATTTATAAATACTGCGGAGTCACTTGACCGCAAGCAGGAGTGGACACAAAAAGAAGGTACATCTCAAAAGCACAGCAACAAGAGGTTATACAATTGTAAGCAAGAATCAACGCATAAAACATTGTTATTCAAATACACTGCAATTCGAACACAGTGAACAAGAAAACAACGCATGAGACACTGCAATCTAAATACGTGCTGGCAGCTAACCTTTACCCGCGCATTTTTCTTAATTATCCAATAAACGCTTCCACACTGGGCCTATCGACAACTTCTCGTGGTAGTTTGTTCCAAGCACTTATGGTTCTCGGAAAAAAGGGAATATTTAAATGTATCGTTTAAGCGGTTGTATTCCTGTATCATTTTCCCGTTATCAAAATGTGCATTTGTGCGCAATGTGTGGCGTTTAATGTAATTATGATCGTTCATTTTTGTTAGATTGATGATATCGTCCATGATGCCCCAGCACATATAAGGCTTTTCGAAGTTTACTGCGTGGCTTATCAAGCAGTTAATGCTTCAACCGACCAGGTCCTTTGAAATAAATCTCTATATAAAATCCAATATCGGTGCGCAAAATGGCAAATAACCGAAAAAAGCTCTCATGATGACCATAATCAGCAAAAAAGTACCATTAAAATTCCAATACAACCTTGATATTCACTCCTTGTCCTTTGTCTAGCGGTATACGCTTCTTGGCCTTGTCATCAAATCTGATTTAATATGGAACGAACAAGTGTCTTATATTGAGAAAAAGGCTTTGAAAAATCGAGTTTACCTAAGATGGGCAATCACTGAGGCATCTCGCGAAATTAAATTACTAGCGTACAAAACGTACCCAATACCAATAATAGAGTATGCATCGGCTGTCTCAGACTCGCACACTCAAGATAACACAGATAAACTCGAATCAGAGCAGCAAAAAGCTGTAAGATTTGTATTTAACGCTTACCAACGTGACACATCCCCGTCAGCTCTTCTGGAAAGCGCTAAGCTAGAAACTCAAGTATGGAGACGTTATTGCGAAAGAATGAAGTTCTTCTATCTCATATATAACATAAGCTAGCAATACAGAAGACTAATTACGTCGAACCACTTATTACGTCGAAAAACGCACCTACGTCGAAATTACGTCGAAACACGCACCTCCCACCCTAAAAGAATTGCAGCACCTCTGCCACTCTAACGCACACAGGCACTCTTTATTTCTCCGCACAATCGGCGAGTGGAACAGTTTGCCACCAGAGATTTTAAGCGTCGATCTCAGCTCATTTCTCCGTGCGTTACCTGCTCCGTATGTCTCATACCTACTCCTTCATTTATTTACAGTGCGCTTTATTTTAGTACCCATCTTGATGAGATTGATTGCTTGAGGTTCAATGCCTCGCTTCTGTACTTTTGTATTGTTGCTGACTTAATTCCAATATGGCTATTTCGTGCCACTCCTTTTCACTTTTTAACCTAGTGTGCGCTTTTCTCTTTTTCTTTTATGATGGTTTTTGTATTGTTTTGTATGGCATGGTTATTGTTGGCATGGTGGACCGTATCTCTTGCTGATTTTTTATCACTGTATTGGTTCTCTTTCAACATTATATCGCCCACCCCTGCCCATAGTTTCACACTTAGACTGGCAGTTGTTTGCCAAAATAAATAAATAAACAAATAAGTATACGTGTTTTATATACCGGACTTCCGTTTGAGACTGTGTATCTCGAGTGTGCTGTAGGTTGTGTGCTTTGCTGTTGTGTGATTGGCGTGTATCTGCGTTTGTGGCCTGTCACTCTGGATGTTTATGTTCAGGCTGGTGTAATTAAATGCCTGCTGATTGCAGCATGCTGGAAAAGCATGCTAATGGGTTCGAGAGAAGCGGTACATTTCTTACCGAGTCGTGCGTCATATATCCGCCGTACTATAAAGAATACTTGGCACAAAGGGAAGTTCTGACAAGGTGGTCATAGGCGGTCCACGCTTTGATATGTAGGAGCATGCAAGTGTCGCGATAGCGTTCCACCCTAAGTTATTCATAGACTTTAAACTCCACGACGATTTCATGCGTTGATTCATACCGCTAGGTAGGTGTTCTTAGTGTTAACAAGCTCCACTGGACGGAACGCATCACGAACTTAGTAGCAGACGCATCGACAACACTTGATTTCATTAAATGGTCCGTTTCTCTAAACCTTAGTTCCATCCGAAAACTCACCGACACGTCACACCTAAACTAGAATATGGCCGTGCTATATGGAGCCCCCATTAAAATTAGTGGTTTGAATTACTAGAAAGTATTTAGTATCCGTCGACTGGCTTAATTAGCAATGAATAAAATATTTGGGTCCGCGGTAGTGCCATGAAATAATCAATCGGTCTAGGCTCCCTAGTTGAAAGAACGAAAGGGAAGGGGTCAACGGCTCGTTCTTTATTTGTTAGAAACAATTTAATGAGCAAACAGACAATGAAGCCAAGGAAAGCATAGGAGAAGTTACTTGTGGTATTGTAATTGTGGAGAAAGTAGAAAGGAATTAAAGTGGACGAAAAGACAAACCTGCCTTCGGTGGGACCCGAACCCACGACCTTCGGATGTCGCGTCCGATGCTCTACCAACTGAGCTACAAAGGCGGTCGTCCCCCCGTCCACTTTATTGTGTATTTATGTAAGTATTATCCTGGGAGTGTTAGGCAGCGCCACTCGTGCCCAAGGCGGCGTGTGTAGAACACACTTTCTTGCCAGGAGGCGTCACGTAGAACGTGAACTTAGATGAGATGGCTGCTGCCCAATAAGCCCTCGCATGCTACCTAAGGCACCAAGTCTGCCGCAACGAGGCCCAAGCTATGAAATAACGAAAGGGGAGGGGTCAAGGGCTCGTTCTTTATTTGTTAGAAACAATTTAATGAGCAAACAGACAATGAAGCCTAGGAAAGCATAGGGGAAGTTACTTGTGGTGTTGTAATTGTGGAGAAAGTAGAAAGGAATTAAAGTGGACGAAAAGACAAACCTGCCTTCGGTGGGACCCGAACCCACGACCTTCGGATGTCGCGTCCGATGCTCTACCAACTGAGCTACAAAGGCGGTCGTCCCCTCGTCCACTTTATTCTGTATTTATTTATTATCCTGGGAGTGTTAGGCAGCGCCACTCGTGGCCAAGGCGGCGTGTGTAGAACACACTTTCTTGCCAGGAGGCGTCACGTAGAACGTGAACTTAGATGTGATGGCTGCTGCCCAATAAACCCTCGCATGCTACCTAAGGCACCAAGTCTGCCGCAACGAGGCCCAAGCTAGGAAATAACGAAAGGGAAGGGGTCAAGGGCTCGTTCTTTATTTGTTAGAAACAATTTAATGAGCAAACAGACAATGAAGCCTAGGAGAGCATAGGGAAAGTTACTTGTGGCATTGTAATTGTGGAGAAAGTAGAAAGGAATTAAAGTGGACGAAAAGACAAACCTGCCTTCGGTGGGAACCGAACCCACGACCTTCGGATGTCGCGTCCGATGCTCTACCAACTGAGCTACAAAGGCGGTCGTCCCCTCGTCCACTTTATTGTGTATTTATGTACGTATTATCCTGGGAGTGTTAGGCAGTGCCACTCGTGGCCAAGGCGGCGTGTGTAGAACACACTTTGTTGCCAGGAGGCGTCACGTAGAACGTGAGCTTAGATGAGATGGCTGCTGCCCAATAAACCCTCGCATGCTACCTAAGGCACCAAGTCTGCCGCAACGAGGCCCAAGCTATGAAATAACGAAAGGGAAGGGGTCAAGGGCTCGTTCTTTATTTGTTAGAAACAATTTAATGACAGCGGCCTCTGGAGCTGCTGCGACACTTGAGATGGCGGCGGCATTTAGACCAGCCGCGTGTCCAAGTATGATTTCAAGAATGGTCAATCGTCGCGGCAGTAGTCCTTGATGGGTATGTTCTGAACAATGTGACCTTGCAGGGACATCCCTTCTCTTCCTATGGATGCACTGGCATTATCTTCGGCACTCAGTGTATGTGGCTCTCGCTGAAGGGCTTCTTTTGCTTTATGTTCACTGGCTATCAGTGGCGGGTGCATTTGCAATTGGAACATTCTTAAATGCGTTCGTAATTTTCCGAACGGCTTCAACCGCCACATACTACTCGTCTGTGTTTGCTGTGATTTGAACAATTATCTCTCTTGGGACGTCTGTTGAGGCTCACGCCCCGGAGTTGTGTCGGTGTTCATGAATGTAGAAACGACGCTCAGCTCCCTAGTATTACTTACCTGCAGTCCAAGCTTTAGAGGACGTTAGAAGGGCCGTGGCTGCAGATCCAATCACTTCGGAACGGAGAAGCTGTGCCGTCGGAGACGTGAGATCCGTCGTGATTGTAGTGGCCCTAGTCATAGCCTCCTACATACTATATTCCGTAGTGTTCTATTATATGGCTGACATACTCCTGCACAGGAAGCCTCCGGCGTCCCCACGCAGCTTTGATCTGTTGAAGTCCTCGAGCTAGTTCTTCCCCTGTGTCCTGACCACTACGACCACTTTCTCCCTGCGTATAATTATGGTCAGCTTGTTGAGGGCCTGCCATGACCAGGCTCCTGCTATCCAAAGTGACAGCTCTGGGAGTCAGAACACGATAGGAAGGGTTGAGAAGTATGGGGAAATTATTATTCCTACATGAGTTACATCATGAACACTGCTTAGCTTGATACATAACGCGAACGATTTGCTCAAAGCCTTTCCACAGCATATAAATACCATTTCACCGACTCCAGAAAACGGTTTCACGATAAATATTCTTGCTTTTGTAGGGGGTATTTCCTAGCCACCGTTTCAAGGCTACACAAGTAAGAGCTAATATTACTGATTTTAACTGAGTGCCGCATCTGATCTGTCGTTGTCCGGTGTGTAGCCTGGTTTCAGATATTATGTAGAAGCGCCGCAATTAGCAAAGCTCTGCGTAGTTTTGATATTATAAAATGTGTGAAGACTTGGCTTATCTTGTAATGGATAAATGTTTTAAACGAGTTGACAATGTTCCTCATCTTAATGTAGCAGAAAATTACAAAAAAGCAATGAGATCGATCATGAAAACTTTATTAGCCATGTCATAGCCATCCCGATACACTTGATAAAATATAGTGCGAGAGCGAAAGGACATCGTTATATATTGGTCTTGCGGCGCTCCAATTCATGCGGCGTTCTCATTTAACGAGCCTCAGGCGGCCCCCAATATATCCTCGCTTCTTCTTTGGCTGCAGCCTCTGCAGCTGAACCTGCTCGCGCTGTCGCCTCTTCACCAGCAGCAAGCGCCATGACTGCTGCGAAGATAAAGTGGTCATTAAGAAAATATCGCGAATTATTGCAGCGCAACTTTAGAACGCAGTTTGAAACACACCGGCCACAATATTTGAAGCAAAAAGATAGGACATTTCTCACATAGCTGGTAATGCGTAATAATGTCACCTCAAACCATCGCAACCTCAATGTCGTGTGTCCGGAAAGGAGCAGGACTCATTTTTCCCGCCCGAACGTAGCCAAGGAGGGTTAAAAAATTGCGCTGGTTGGACAGTTGTGGTGAAATTACCTTCGATGTTGCGAGTAGGCAGTCGTCTGCAAGCCTTCATGGAATATATATAGAGACTAAAGAGAGCCTGTTAATGTGCATTCTCCTTTCCAAAATCAACCGTTTCTTAGAGCACCGTAGTAAGGGGATGTTTTTTGATAAGACTAGTAAAAACTAAAACTAAGTCTCGTGACATGAAAAAGGTTCCCTGTGGGACCGATAATCGGTTCACCAGGCGCTTTTGCGTTGCGCGAATTTTTGCGGTAAGAAGGAAGGCAGGAAATCGATTATGAGCAACAGTAAGGATGCCCTTTAATGTCAAAATGTGTCAAAACTGATAAGTGAGAGTGCGAAATAATTTGAAAAATGAGTGCACGTTCGGAGTGCGGACGATAGCAGAAAAGTTTAACTTGCGTAGAACTGTTGTGCACGGTATTGTTTCCCAAAATTTCGGATTGAGGAGAGCTTGCGCAAATTGGAGGCTCCATCATGCCAACGCGCCAAGTCGCACCACCAATTCGGTAAAAGAATTTCAGGGCCAAGTATGGCGCCACGCTGACCAAACATGGGACCCAGGCACCGTACAGCCCATATTTCGATCCTTCGGACAACTCTCTCTTCTCCCGACTAATCAAGGTCGGGGAAGGATGGCATCACGGCTTGGTCTAGCCCGTTGAACAGGCCTTAACCACCGAGCTGAAGAGCACTTTAGTTTCTCCAAGTCCAGGCTGATTCACTAGATAGAAAGTCCAGGTCGATGTGCATTTCGATAGCAATGAATTCTGCCAAACCAATCAATATTGTTTAAAACTCCCTCCTTCTACTTTTGGGACAAACCCCGTAAGTGACAAAATAGAATTCTGAAAACGACTTTTATGTCTACCTAACTTGTTTGAAGCTTGCGTGACCTAAGCCTACAGCGTTTGGTACAGTTTTTATTCACTGATGATGGTTTGGTGGACTGTGTACATTGTAGACCAGCATTCAGTGGTTTAGTTGTTCTCCACATATTTAATGCGGGCCTCAGCGACACGTTTTCCTAGATTTTCTTGAATATATACAGTTGACGCCCTCAATGGCGAAAATATTGGGCACTTTGGAGTAATAACTGGTTACACCGTAGACTAAAGAGATGTAATTTATAAAGAATTAAATTGCTGCAATTGTACAGTTATAACACGAAACGAGATATAATCATGATTTCTTTACGCGTTTCTTGATTTTTTTTTGTTTGTTTCTGCCTGTGGCTCACACCAGCATATGTAATGCGACCGCACCTGGCTTTATTGTCTCGTACACTTCACAGAGCTCTTCATGTTCTTGTTAGTGTATTTCGTCCTGATCTTCTGTTTTCATTATTTTCTTAAAAACCCCCATAAGCTACTTGCTAATGCCACAAAAGGTTATTAAATAGCATAGCGGTACCGAATGACCTCGTAAACGTAGCAGGTTTTAGAGTTAATTTCTCTGCAGTTCTCGTATATTCTATAAAAATGTCAAATATTCGAGAGGTGCAAAGACATACGTGAAGGTTGAATGCAATGGCCTTTTTAAGGAAGGCACGATTCGATTCAGAGGAACGAGAGAAACAGCTGTTGCTCACCGTAGGCCAAGAGAGCAAAAATCAGAAGAAAAGATGTGATTCGCCCGGTCATTGCGCTTGGATATGGTGCACTGCAGCTCTTGCTTTTGATTCTGAAAAAATGCGCGCATCATATCAACGTTAACTTCTTTCTTTAACGTTACTACACTCTCCAAACTACTCCGCAACACTCTGGTCTACTTCTTATGGCATTCGGCTGGTAATCCGAAGGTCGAGGTGTTGAGTCGCGTCCACGTCAGCTGCATTTCAATGGACGCGACATGCTGTGGCTAATCTACAGCGCGATGTCTGTGTACGTTAAATTTAGAACCCCAGGAGTCCGAAATATCCCGAGTCTTCCACTATGATGCTTCAGTCGCTTACTTTGTAAATTATGTACCAAAAGCTGCGACGCCTGTTCCGTTCTTCCTATTTTGGATGTGCTATACGGCCCGCGGGGGCGATGGGCAACGCACGTAGAGCCAGCGTTTCGTTGTGAGCGGTCGCACCACTCTGTGACGTCGTACACTGTAACAGGGAAAATAACATTGCTTGGGATTGAGTTTCGTTCAGTGAGAATGAACACGAGAACTGTAAAAACCCTTGATGCACTACGTTTTGATATTAAAGCGTTACCATCACTGTATTTCTGTTCTTTGATTAATTACTCTTCAATTCTGTTCTCTGCTTCAATGGTAGTTTTATGTGGCGTGTTCCTGTAGTCATAGCCACACGTAGGGGGTGCTTCTACCACATACTTATCTGATATATCCGTATATACAGAAGTAATTTTCTTCCGAAGCCAAGTGTATTATGCGTATCCTTGCTTTGGCGCTGCCGCCCCTCCGTATGTACCCGAGTGGTTGAAGCACAATTTGAAAATGTTCTGTTCAGTCACCAGCAGTCCCTCATAACTAAAGTTTATAACCCTTCGACGGACTTCCTGTTCAATACCTTTTGCTAAGGTTAATCACTCCAACGTAGAGTCTTGGCCCCCATTTCCTCCATTGAAGAAAAAAAAATTCACAGCATATCCACGGAGTGAATGATGATGAGTGGGCGAAGCTCCGGAAGGTCATCGTAGATCGTGCCGAGTTCCGGATTAATTTAGTTAACGTGCACGCTACGAATCCTTATGGTTTAACCACGCACAAGGGAAATCTCCCACCGGCACTTCATTGCAATTCAGGATCCAGTTCCTATATATATATATATATATATATATGGGTGGCCAGTGAACGAACGGTTCCCCACACTCGAGCAGTCGGTATTTTTCAATCAAGAAACTCGCTAGAAAACGCTGCCTGCGGCAACGTTGTCTCTCGCGGGAGAGGGCGCGTTCTCCTTCTTTGCGAGCTGGTACAGCGTTCATCGAAGAAAAGAGCGTTTCCATAGTCAACGCGCGCCTTTCGCTGTCTCTCTCTCTCTCACAAGACAGCAGATGGAAGAGTGAGAGAGCTCGCGCGCCAGGAGGGACGCGCCGTGGGCGAGCGCGAGCCTCCCGGCGGCGCGAGGTGGCCACATACATACATACTACTACTACTACTACTACAGACAAGGGAACGACCCACACACTAAGGAGCTTCGCCCCTAAAAAGAAATTTGTTGCGGCATACGCCAATGGCCAGGATAGCCGGACGGGTTAGCGCTGCGTCGCAAAATTAAGTAAATGCGAAGCGGTTTTAGCGCAGCCACATATAACCTTTCTTAGAATATCCAAGCAACAATGACGCAAAGAAATTATTAAAGCTCCATTTCTATCCAAATAGACTTTTTTTAAACAAGAAAGTGTTTAATGCAGGGTTCCACCTATAAATGTGCGACGTACTTCCATAACGGAAGTATATTTCTGAAAACACGCATTTAAAGTAGAAAAATTACCACTCGCTGGCAGTCGAACACACAACCAGCGAGAGTGCCTAAGTAGGAGCTGGTAGCGATGCCACCACACTACCGACCGACTTCCAGAATGGAGGAAGAATCAGACCTTATATCTTTACTATATCGCTTTGGAATTTGCATCTGATTGATGTTCGGTTAAAGGAAAGGTATTTCTTTAGCAAGCGCTATTGCTCTTAAAATAACATAGCCTCCCTTTCACTACACCCTTGCTTCTGAGCGGTGGTACCGCTGCATAGTAAAGATGAAGTCAAGTCGTAATTTGTCTTGTTATTACGAGCACCGGCATAACCGCGTCAGTAGTCTCGGCAGCTCTATCGTCGCGCAGGCTTCGGCGTCCTCCCGGCGCGTTGTTTCAGATAAGGCTGCGACATAATTTGACTCGTGCTGCGTACATGACAGCCAGTTGCGCTGCGACGCGCTCTACTCCAGGAACGCCAAGGCAGACGTCGGCAAGTGAATGATGCGTCTTCCTCACAGCGAACAGCGCGTTCGCAAAACGAACCGCTGACGAACAATTCATGTTCGCTTGCAGGTTTCACCGTACGTGCACACCCCTGCTTTACAGAAGGTTTGCGCAGGGCCCCGGCGCATTCAGTGCAATGACTCCGAATAAATGCCACCCATTCGAATGCTGTCGCTTGTGTGCAATTGTCCTTTTGTATTTCTTGACTTTCTGTAAAACTGCAACTATATTTGATGAATATACGTTATACTTTCGTGTTATGACAGGTTCATATTCAAGAGGGTAGTTGTTCTGTGGGGTTGAACGTCCCCAAACCAGCTCTGATTATGAGAGACCCCGCAGTGGAGGTCTCTGGAAAAGTCCGACCACCTGGGGTTCTTTAACGTGCACTGACGTCGCACAGCACACGGGCCTCAACATTTCGCCTCCATCGAAATGCGGCCGCCGCGGCTGGGATGCGACCCCGCTGCCCTCGGATCAGCAGCCGTGTACCTTAGCCACTAGACCACCGTGGCGGGGCGCATATTCGCACCTGGTCAGATTTAAAGGCGCATATTGCGCAAGTCTTTGGTCGCTCCGCGGTGCGGAAGCCCCGTGCCGAAAAGTGCTTGGACAGCCATTCGCAACAACTAGAACAAAGTTTCACGAACTAAATCGAAGACACCGCGGACCTTTGCAAGCGCGTTTATTCGTCTATGACAAAGTCCTACAAGATCCGCCACGTCATGAAGGGCATTGAAGACGTCGCACTTCAAATTCCACTCTCTAAAAATCCGCCACCGTCGTCGAAGTCGCTGATCTTTGCTGGAGCTATGACGAACTCAACAGACAATGTCTCTTTACTTGACATCCTTCCATGCATGAGGCCTCCGTCTGAAGTTTAGCTGCTGCTACCAGCAACGAACGTCTCCTCGGCGAAATTGAGGATTTCATACGCGCTGGAGTCCCCCGGCAGCTATCTACCATCCCGTCCGGTACATCCTGCGTACGCCGCCACATCAGTGCCTAACATGGAATCCTGGCGTACACCAGACAATCGCCCGGTCTGCTATTTTTGTGGTCTCCCTGGTCTCTAGGCGCGGCCTTGCCCCCATCGCTTAGGGCTTCATGGTGCTTCACAGTGCTCCATCTTCGTCCTTCTCGCCACCGAGTGACTCGCGTTTGCCGTCTGCCTACAACATCACTCTGCTGCCCGTGAGGGTCGCTCGCCATCTCCACGACGTCGTTCGCTGTTCCCCATGCCTCGTCGTCCTGCCTCTGCGGAGCAGGAAAGCTAGCAGCCACAGTTCAAGAGACGGGAACGTTTCAGTCGAACAACACAAGACTACGCTGATCATCCCCGGTAGCCAGAAATTTTTTTCGGGGACGGGGGCTCGTATTTATGGTTTCCTAACCCAAACTTACCTGTTCGCTACATTATAGAGGCGCTTCTTTCACCAAATTTTCGATTCACTTGCAGGAAGAACAGACATTCGCCTGCGATTGTGAATCTAAGCACCTCCAGATCCATCTATCTGTCCAGATGATATTGCCACTTTTTAAAAAGAAATAAGCCTATTGCGTTACAGAAAAATGCCGTCCTCATTAAGATGGTAGGCCTCCCGAAACGTGGTTTTGTCTCCACTAAACTCCGGAACACCACCATCCCGACCCTTTCACGAATAATTGCTGGCACATTTATTACGCTGAAACATTTTGTAAAATATTTGTTAATATTGAGAAAGCTTTTATGCTGTTTGCCGCTTCACACTTCTAGCCAGATAAATTAAAGATCCCACGGTGCTGTTGGGCTAACGCCAATTTAATCCCAGAGTTACTACGAAGCTTGCGGAATGCAAGTTGTGATGGATAAATTTGATTTGGAACTCAATGAAGTGAACTCAGTAGTATTGACATGTCCCTACTTGACGCAAAGGGGGAGGCGGTTCTACGCCGCAACACTTAATAAATACCACAACTACGCTACGACTCCCTTCGAAATGCTTCACCTAATGCCACTATACTCGCTCACCCCCTCTGGCCACACACCTCACAACCACCTAACCGAACCGGATTCGGGCTATGGCCGGGAGGCAAAGAGGCAACAGGCTTAATTAAGTCAACAAAGTATGGAATTTAATATGGGACATGATAAAAGTACACAATTAACAATTAGTAGCCAACGTAATGATGCGAGGCAAACAAAGAGCAATGTAACGCATAGTCCAGCACAGGAATTAACACGGCAAGCAAACTCCTCAATGAACAGCCGATACAATGGGTAAAACAGCTCATAAACTCACGGCGCAATATCTTAAGTACGCTTGCTGCTGCCAACTAAAGGAACGCCCTATCTGGGTGGGCTCCATCCGGCGCATAGGTCTCGTCACTAGCCTGTGGAGTGGTGCTTGGGTAGGAACTCGGATGTCCACCTCGAAGTCGCCGTAGCTCGTGGACTTTCCCAGATCATTCCTGCTCGCATCATGCTCTCGCAAGGACTACATCGTCTCTCCAAGTTTGGAGAGCCGAACGGCCAGGGTCGCACGAGGGATCCCAAACGAAGCTTACTTTTTGACATGGCGGAAGGTCACTGCATCTCAACGAGTCTCTCGAATCTCCAAAATTCCGCCCTGTCCTCTGTACCGAGACAAGTTTTGCTACCTGACAGCCGCGCCTCACCAGGGCGTCTATCCAATGGTTGTCTGCGGCAACGTGGGCGGCAGAAAACGCATCAGTTTAAACCGCCATGCGACTATTGTTTGCGACTCGCCTCCACATTGTAATGCAGTACGAGCTCCTCTCCAAAAATATAGAAAGCAAAATATAAACATACACAAAATTCGATATTCGGACAGGACGTTCGACAGTCTAACTGGCGACACTTGTGCGTAGATCACCGTAACACGCGTTAGCTACCACCGCTTCTATTCCGAAACACTCCAGGTGCAAGCAATATGGCACCGCCTAGGCGCCCTGACGCTGGAAGCGCCCGGTGAAAAATCGCGCCTGTCGCCTGGCGCTCCTTAGTGGCCGGTGAGATGTGCGCGTCTAGGAATCAGTTCTGCTTACTGCATTGTACGGTGATCGAAACATACCGGGACACTCTGTTTGCTTTGTTCGAGCACTTATGAACGCGCTGGGTTCGCTTTGGCGTCCGATTTCTGTCGTTTTCAAGGTCGCCGCCTAATGCACACTCTCACCTGGGGCATCCGCGCAAGTCAGCTTTGCTGTAAAAGCGCGGTTTCCGCAAAACTCACGGGTAAAGAAAGCCCCAGCGAATTTCTGACCGTAGCGGCAGCCAAAAAATATAATCGTGTCTTTCCCGTGTCTCGTCTCGCCGACGCCCCTCGGGGCGTCACAATGGCACAAGGATCGGTATTAGGTCCAATATTTCGTTATCAATGAGGTTCGCCATAAGCTTTCAACTTACGAAGTTCACAAATGTACTCACTTGATGCAGCACTAGCATCGACAAATGCTACATTATTAACTACTGCTAGCCCTATGTCACTGGTTTTCGCAAACTGAAAGGTCATATGTTTTAACCTTACGCAATCGCTTGGGTATATCATTTGAGTAGTGTATAGATGAATCACCAATGTTCGTGATGTATTGGTACCCTATTATCCATATATTAGTGAGTCTCAAGTACACAAGAAGGCCACAAAGACACCGAAACCTAGGCTGCTAGATAGATAGATAGATAGATAGATAGATAGATAGATAGATAGATAGATAGATAGATAGATAGATAGATAGATAGATAGATAGATAGATAATGTGAAAGTTGCTCTAGTTCGAAAAGAAATGGCTCGCATTTAGGATGCTGGAATTGAACGAGACTTCATTCCCTGAGTTTATCATCGGTGGCATCCTTGAAAATTGCTACAAAATCTGCGTGCATTGAAGTGCAAAATGGACGGTGCAGTACTTCATAAAAGATTGTTTAGCTGGTCGGCTGAGAAGTATGGCGAAGTTGTGATAGTTGCCTAATGTCCTACCGTGGGCAATTTGGATTAAGACTATGTTATCACTGAAAGGTCGGATTCAGTGTCGATGCGAAAGACTCACCTATCCGTTGTATTCCGAGCCTCGATTTGACAATTATCTGTCCACAAAAATTTCCTGTTCTTTGATTTATTCAGGCGCAAATCTTCGGAAAAAAGAGCGTTCTTTTCAAGTGTCAAATGTTCCCTAACGTACACATGATTCCCTTTTGTAGTCGTCAGCCCGATGTCACCTAAGCACAGTCATGCCTTCCTTGCCTTTGTCACAGATTCAGCTTTCTTAGCTCTTGAGCAGAAGCGAGCCACAACATTTTGTGCTCAGTTTTGGTAGAAACCCGGTGAACAACGCCGATATAAGTGGCAGTTATAAGGCAAACAATTTTGTTGCCAATAGTCCGTATGACTGCCACGCAGTCTTCTCCTTCAGCACAAGGGATGCCCTTAATCTCCACGTTGTTCAGTCACAAGTATTGCTCGAGCTCGGAAAATTTCATCGCAAGGTTCTGCTTGTTCGTTAGCAAGTCTTTATTTTCTGCCTTCAGGTCACAATTTTCGGCACTCAGCTTTTCGACGAGTGTGTTCAGGAATTCTAGGCTAGATTCCAAGCCTTCAATTTTGTTTTCTTCAGTCAATTACCATTTTTGGACGCTGCAGGTCTTTTGGGTATTTTGTAAGGCGGGTGTGCAAATAATGTTGCTTTTGGCCATACACTATAAGTTGATAGGGCGCATCCCATTTTGTCTCTCTCGTACTTTTCTGCTCGAGCTATGACACCTTTTGTATTTACAGGGTGGTGGTTCCTATTTCGGGTGCAGGGTATAAAAACCTCGATAAAACATCTGACACGCTTCTGGGACATGTATATCCTGTCGAGACGAGTGAGGCGCAATTTTATGGACATGCGCATGCGCTTTAGTGACATCACAGATTTAACAAGTAAGCGTGCAGAAACTGCTGGGGAACAGAGAATGGTGCTGTTGCCAGCTTTACTAAAATGGCACAGTGTGGCGAACTTACCACTGTTTCCTCCACTGCAGCCCGTCGTAAGAATGTCGCCGTGCGCTGCTTTTTTATACGCTGGGTTGGCCGTGTTTTATTGCTCTATACACATCACTAAAATGACAGCATATGATAGGCCCACAGGCTTGTGTGCATGCTTGTCTGGGTGACACATCGAGTAGTGTCATACGACGCAGCTGAAATTATTTTCTGACAGTTCCGAAATAAGGATGTCTGGTTCGGCTAATGGAGTCGGCTGAACCGGTACGTCTCTTGTCGTGTCGTCGATTATTTATTCGTTGTGCTGGAAAGAAATAATTAGCAGGAAAGTTCGCAAGCTCGAACAAGCATGTCAGATTTGAAATCTGGGGGGGGGTGGGGGCGTACTCGGAGCAAAATAATAGCGCTTCGATGGTGTCTGTACTTGACATATACATATATATATATATATATATATATATATATATATATATATATATATATATATATATATATATATATATATATATATATATATAAGTCCGTAATATCAAATTTATTAACCAAGGAGGCGAAAATTGTGGCAGAGAAGCGCCTATCTGAGGACGAGATGCTGCTGCTAGAACAATTTCTCGAAAAGAAACAACACGAATTATCACTGAAGAAGGAAAGAAAACTTAAACGCGATGGCGTCACGGCTGAGGCGATTTGCACAAAACAATTGATCTCCACAATAGGCGGTACCGCGCCATCATAAAAAAAAATGCAGTAGTTAATCTATCCGGCGTGTAACTTTCTGAAGAGGAGTACAACGTTTTGTCACGGGGTTTAAACTTCTGCCTGGCAAATGGAAACATCAATAAACTACAGCTATACAAAGATTTAGACAACTTCTCTAGGCAATGAAGACTGCGCGAGTACTACCACAACGGACAACCTCACGAATCAGACACAGGACCTATACTACCATCTATAAGGCATTGGACCCCCCTCCTCAACGCGACAAGTACCTAGACATCTACATTAAAGCAATCACAGTCAACATTATACGCGAGTTTAGTAAGCAAAAATCATTCCCCCAAAATCTTTCAAAACGAGAAAAGCGTGCAATTAAAAACCATGGCAATCGGACTGATATATTAATTAAGCCCGCCGACAAAGGGGGCGCGATTGTTGTCCTCAGTGCCGCTGATTATTTGAATGAAGCCCAGCGCCAGCTTAACGACACCAAATTCTATAAGATGTGCCTTGCCGACCCTACAGAGGAATTTAAACATCAAGTACACGCAACGCTCAGTAATCTTGTGAAGAAAAATCTGATAGGTGAAAGAACCACGAAGGCACTCCTTCCATTAAACCCTGTTCCAGGGCGTTTTTACCTCGTCCCCAAAATACATAAAAAAGAAAACCCTGGTCGACTTATTCTTTCTGCAATTGGAACCATCACGGAAAATATTTCTAGCCACGTGGATGGGCGATCAAGGAAATTCCGCCCACATTTCCGTCGTACATCAAAGGCACTAGCCACTTTTTGTCCGAAGTGCCAGATGGCAGGCTTCTCCTCACCGTGGGCGTGAATTGCCTGTACACAGACATCCCACACGCGGACGGCATCAGGGCTGTTGTGCCCGCTTATGCACATTCTTCACTGCACAGGAAAGTATACGCTGAAACATTGGAAACTCTTTCAAGACTGGTTTTGGAACTCAATAACTTTGAATTCGATGGCAAAAACTTCGTCCAGGCTAGTGGCACATCAATGGGCACGAAAATAGGCCCCAACTATGCAAATATCTTCATGGGCGTGCTAGATTCCGAATTGCTCGAGAGCTGCGAACTAAAGCCCCTCCTCTACAAAAGGTTCATCGATGATGTGTTCCTAATTTGGCCTCACGAGGAAGCTGAACTGTGAAAAATAATATCGAATTATAACAATAAAAGTATCTCATTTTATTCTACATATTCGGCATCGGATGTAAGTTTCCTAGACACTACAATTACCTTAACTAACAACAAGCTATTAACCACTCTCTAGAAAAAACCGACCGATAGGCACCATTACTTGCACTTCCACAGCAGCCACACAAAATACTGCAAGACCTCCATTCCATATAGTCAGGCCCTCCGCTTTAAAAGGAAATGCTCTAAAGAAGATTTCGGATCCAACTGCGAGCAACTCCGAGTGGGCCTGAAGCGCCAAAGCTATCCTTCGTCGATTGTTTATTTATTTATTTATTTTTGTTACCCTCAATCGCCGAAGCATTACAGAGGGGAGCGGGTTACAACATGAAAAATACAAAACAACGAAACAATGATCGGACAGGAGGAGAGGCCGGTTGCCGCGTGTGTCACACATCAGAGACTATACATCATATCCTCTGCGTGTGCCCTCAATATTCGGCCGAAAGGAGAACACTTCGGTGCGTGGTAGATGGTTTGGACTCCGTGCCCTTTTCGGAGGAGAAACTTTTAGGTGCATGGAAGCACACGGACCACCGCCAGCGCAACTTCAAAGCCCTTTTTAATTTCTTGGGCGGCACAGGTCTAGATGCCCGTCTATAATACTGTGCTGTAAAGACTACTGCTCATGGTGCACATCCGCTTATAAGACTTGTATAGTAACTCATTGTACTTTACCATCGTCACCTCTCATACCTCCCTGTATCTCTATTTATCCCTTTTCCCCTTACCCCTGTGAGGAGTAGCAGACCAGAGACACTCTCCAGGCCGAGGTCTCCTCCATTCCTCTCATTAAACGCTTTCTTCTTCTTCTTCTTCTTTTCGCATTTGCGCACAATTTATTGCAGATCGTCTCTGCTTGTAGTGCCGCCCAGGTGGGAACAATTGTAGTACAGTGCCCACTCACATATATTTAAATTTAATAACATTTGCATACGCACTTCTCTTGGTTCGTTCTCAATGATTGCCTTTCTACTTTGTTGTGGCACGCAGGACAGGCTGCGCTTATTTTGACTGCGGCTTGACATAAACCGTTCTGCGTGACCTGCCTGCGCGACACGCATGTGTGATCGCGTTCTTTTCAAATGTGTGAAAGCCGACGCATGCCATAGTTGGTTAATGATTTTATTGTAGAGGGTTTCGGCTGCTTGAACTGTGTCTTAAAGAAGTCTTGAGTCCACGTCCGTTACCGACTCTTCACAGTGAAATTTGCGCGGCTCGAGAGATGAGTTATCCTTCAATGTAAACTGTTTATGAAACAATTCTGCACAGGATCAAACGGCCTCAAGTCAACGATTCCGCCCAAATGAGTAGCTAGAGTGTTCTATTTCCCTATATCCCACCAAGTAGGCACAACCTCAAGAGAACAAAAGCAAAAACACGCAGTCGCAGCAGTTCTTTCAGACCCTTGCAAACTATCTCAGCTGCGTACCCTAATGAATAAGAATCGTGCTCTCTCTGTGACAAGGCTTACCGCACTCGCCTAAAAAAAGTGCCCTTCCAAAGTAGTGAAAAAGAACGATTCCTGTGAGCTGCTGATGCCATTATCTACGGCATACTCGAATGTTCTGGGTTTCCACGTCCCTAAACTACTGTACAATTCTGAGATACGCTTTAGTGCAAACTGCGGAAGTTTTGGCCCCCTGGTGCTTCTTAATAGGCACTGACATCGCCGATGGGCTTCTATATTTCGCCTTCATCAAAATGCAACAGCGTCGGCCGGTATTCGATCCCGCGAGCGTCGGATTAGCAGCAGGGTGCCGTAGAAACTAGTGCGCCGTCATTGGGCTGGAAGGTGTTTTAACAGCTTAGCTGTTCTTGCTGACCGTAAAATGTGCCGCATCCGCAAGAGACTGCTCCGGGTTGCCACAGCAACTACCACTCCACAGCTGGAGCAACAACTGCGCGACGTCGCATCGCCGCTCATGCGCAGTGTAGCCATAGCTGCGTCTTTGGTGCTGGAAATCTTCGCCTACTCATCGATATTTTATTCATTACCAGATATTTTTATGCTTTATTTTCATCATACTACAGACCAAGAATAGATCCAAGCAGGACAGGTACAAGAGGCAAAAAATAGCAAAGGAACAAAGGCCAACATGTCATATTGCACAGAAAGAAAACATTATACTGCTTAGGAGTTCTCATAAAGACTAGCATACAAAATGAACGCAAGAAGGATGCAAACACAATTGAGGAGTACATATCAACCATCTAGTTTACCGGGATTTCGCTAATGTCGGTTAGTTGGTTCCATTCTGATACTGTACGGGGAAAGAAAGGAAACTGAAACACATTAGTTTTAGCAAAATACGGGATTGAAGAATTGCCTTGATGATTTCGTGCATGTCTCGTGCACCTAGGAGATAAGTAGGCATCCGGGTCAAGTGCGAACTTATGATTAAGAAGTAGATAAAGAAAGCTAAGGCGATCATCCTTTCGCCTTAATTCGAGTTTTTCAATGGTGTTAGCAGCCGTGAGTTCCCACGGCGAATCGGTGAGTTTGAATTTCAAATAAACAAGCCTAACAGCCTTTCGTTGTACAGCTTGAAGTTTTTTAATGTTGGCTTTAGTAAAGGAATCCACTACAACAGAACCGTATTCTAGTTTTCGTCCTACGTACGCAAAATGGCTGAGTAGTTTAATGTGAGCAGGAAAATTTCTAAGCTTATGTTTTAAAAACACAACTTACGGAAGGCGGCAGAGCATGTGTGGTTGATGTCAAGTTTCCAGGAAAAGTCCTTAGTTTTTGTGACGCCGAGATATTTGTAGTTGGCTACTTGCTGCAGTGACGATGAACGAAGGCTATATACAAAATTAAGCGGTGTTTTTTGCGAGTAATGCGAAGATAAGCTGTTTTTTGTGCAATCAAGGCATACCATTTTCAATACACCAATGTAATATGTTATCCAGACTTGAATTCAAGCTTTGTTGATAGTTGGTGCAAGTAACTTGTCGAAAAAGTACACAGTCATCCGCGAAGAGTCTGACTTGCGTTCCCGGAAGTACAACATCAACGACGTCAGTAACATAAAGTAAAAACAACAATAGTCCAAGAACACTGCCCTGGGGTCCGCCTGATGTCACAGAAGAAAGCTCGATTTGTTCCAATCTACCGAAACAAAGTGCGCACGTTCCGTTAAGTATTCTTCGATCCATGCTATAAATATGTCTGGTTGATTAATTTCGTTATGTTCCATGAGTAGTCTTTGATGAATAAGTTTATCAAATGCCTTACTGAAATCTAAACTAGAAGAGAAGCTCAGGGGAAGATGGATGCTTGAATCGACGAACAAATCGCAAGGTACGATTTAAAACAGGGAATGTCGCGGGAGCCAACGTTTCGACAAGCGGACTTGTCTTCGTCAGGGCGGCAACTGCCTTCTCCAGCGTTCGTTTATGTACGCCTTTGCACACTCTCCCACGTCCTCAGAAAGAGAGGAGGAGAAGAGCAGCACGTGCGAACACACACACACACGAAACAAAAAAAAAGGGGGGGGGTTGGGTACAGGGGTATTTGGGTGACAGGTGCTAGCGTGACTAATATAAATGGCAAGAGCGAAAGCTTCCAGAGAATCCGCTCTTTGTACATATCTTGCAAATGCATTGTGTGCACCGGGCTAGAAAGCAGGGTGGAAAAAGGAACACACGCTCGGAACAGAAGTTACTCCTATATCATGTGTCCCCCCCTCCACCCTGTACCACCTGCCCAGCACCAACAATGCATTTCTTAAGTAGCTCAGTATGGTTGCTTTAAAGTACAAATTCTTTGATTCACATAGTGCTTGCACCAAACTTACCTTTAGCTCGTGAATAACACCAGAAAGCGGGTTCCTCCTCTTCATTCTTTTTAGCATTGTTGGTGCGGGGCAGGTGGTACAGGGTGGAGGGGGGGACACATGACACAGGAGTAACTTCTGTTCCGAGCGTGTGTTCCTTTTTCCACCCTGCTTTCTAGCCCTGTGCACACAATGCATTTGCAAGATATGTACAAAGAGCGGATTCTCTGGAAGCTTTCGCTCTTGCCATTTATATTAGTCACGCTAACACCTGTCACCCAAATACCCCTGCACCCAACCCCGCCCCCCCCCCTTTTTTTTTTCTTTTGTGTGTGTGTGTTCGCACGGTCTGCTCTTCTCCTCCTCTCTTTCTGAGGACGTGGGAGAGTGTGCAAAGGCGTACATAAACGAACGCTGGAGAAGGCAGTTGCCGCCCAGACGAAGACAAGTCCGCTTGTCGAAACGTTGGCTCCCGCGACATTCCCCGTTTTAAATCGTACCTTGCGATTTGTTCATCGATTACTGAAATCTAGGAAGTTAACATCCGCTTGACCGTTCTTGTCTAGAGTTTCTGCAAGTTAGTGAACCACCGTACTAACAGCGTTACAGTTGAGTAACTCTTCTTAAAGGCATGGTGAGAATTCGTTAGTATACTGTTTTCCTCTAGGAATTGCACAATGCGTTTATATATGACATGTTTAAGCATTTTGCAGGTAGGTGGCGTTAACAATATCGGACTGTAATTTTCTAACTGTAAATCGTTGCCTTTATTGTACATGGGAACATCGCGAGCCCTCTTCCAATCACTGGGTAGTTTTGTAGTCAACAGTGAGCATTTAAACTGCACTAAGACAAAATGAGCAGTAATTTCTGCATAACGCCGAAGAAATGCATTAGGTATATTGTCGGGACCACAAGATGACTTTGTGTTCAATTTCAATATCATGGAAACAATGCCAAAATACGATAATAAGCCAATGTCAGAGGGTTGAAACACTTTCTGAGGGCGCTCATTAAGACTTGCCTTAGCAAAGACACGTGAAAAAATTTGTTAAAATGTTCTACAATGATTTTCTTATCCGTAGCTATTTTTCCGTTAACTAAGGCCTGTGATATCTGCTTTTTACTGTCCCTTAGGAAGTTGGAAATCTTAGTAAGATCATTTCTTAAGTAGCTCCGTATGGTTGTTTTAAAGTACAAATTCTTTGATTTACGTAGTGCTTGCGCCAAACTTACGTTTAGCTCGTGAATAACACCAGAAAGCGGGTTCCTCCTCTTCATTCTTTTTAGCTTGCGTTTTAAATGAATAATTTTACGCGTAATCCAAGGTGCAGTTTTAGCAATTCTTTTAGATTTAGTCCGAACGAAAGCATTGATGCAGTGATGGCACATATGAGTTAATAGTTTCCATAGCTCATTCATATCGCCTTCATTATCAATAAATTCAGTGTAACAACTTTCCATGAACTCTACAACACAGGTATCTTCCGATCTTGAATAGTCTTTGAAGCGTCGCACAGTTGTGCGTTTCCGGGCGATACACTTGACCATGGGAACAGTAGCACTAACAAGATGATGGTCTGACAGGCCCTTTTCAATCACATGCGTTATATTCATGAACGTCGCGGTTTAGAAACACTAAGTCCAATATTGTAGAAAACGAACCATGCGAGCGAGTAGGCTGTCTTACCACCTGGACTGGGACTGGACTGGTTGTCTTACATTACCATATAATGTAACATAATTATTTGTAACATTCCCAGACAAGTAGTGAGAGTCTGTGAAGGTTGTAATTGTACCGCCCCTATGAAGGTATGCTCAGATGCGCACACACACGGAATTTTTTTTGCATATTGAAGCTAACTGTAGTTACGAACACGTCAGCGGCGGTGGACGTCATCGCCACCAATACCGGTCTCTGTAAAGAGCTCGTAACAGCTTACGCGGTAAAAAATTGAAGAACTACTTGTGTACCCATTACTGCGTTCTAAATTGTGAAAGAATGATAGAAATTAGGTGAGGATAATTTCAGGACCTCTTTAATACCGCGTGTCATCTGGGGCGCAAGACAGGCAATTCTTGATAATTGCTATTTTTCCTATTAGCGTCGCCGGGGACTTGATGAGTCGCAATTTTCCTGAGAGACGTAACGACGGGATGCGTCACGCCGAGAGGCTTGGCTGTACTACTGACAAATACAGCTGGCAGTGGAAGATAATGAAGGGGCATAAGCGTTTTATAGCACCAATTATAGAGGAACCATCATAGTCTCATTTCGAAACATGTCCTTTTACGATAATAAAATGAACATTTTCTCTTGAGTGTTTTGGTAGAAGAGACTGTCACATGTGGCAGCAATCTAATGCAATGCTCGTTATGTTTCTCCCGCGACTGCAGGTGACATATGCGGCCTCATCTATACTGACGGATGCAATTGCACCGCAGGACAGCCGTCCAGGTTGCCAGGTCGGTACATCACATGGCGTTCCCCAGCAGTGATATCAGGGCATTCGTAAGGTTACTCTATTAAACGTTCACACAGCACAATTATTTGATATCTAATATCTTACACAGCAATTATTGAAAGGGATTTCGTTCTTTTTTTTCCAACGACAGCTCACAAAGTACCCTGACTAGGGGCGACAATTCGACGAGATTTTGTCTCTTCGAAAAGTCATACCAGACAGCAGGTGCTGTCGCGACAGGCTGGGGAGATTAAATTTTACCGTGTGATGTGTGTCATGAAAAGCCAAAGGAATTTTGGCGTAGCAATGTCTAATAAATAATGGCTTGCCGCGAAACGGACAACTAGCCAGTGCTATGTATAGAAGCAGGAAAAATAGCATCTTAACTAGTTTGCCTACAAAACAATTGACAGATTTGACAGTGATGCACGCATTTGTGAGGTTTCAGGACCAACAATGAGCACGCTTGTGCGCCTTACATCAACATAAATCTAGGAACACGAGAGACTCTTACAGTTAACCAGGCTTTCCAGAGGGCCTATTAGAGAACAGATAGGCTAGACCTCCCGGCTCCCTCGTGGGATTAGCCAACATCTAGCCAGGGGTCTTCTCTGGAACTACCAAGACTGGCTCCTCAGGAACTTAATGAAAGTTCGTTCTCGGTCTGTCTGTCTTGCACTTCACATCCTCCAATGAAATCCGGTCGCCATGTCGAGAATGGATCCGGCGACCTATTGCTACTCAAGCTGACATACTAGGCGCTAAGAATTACGGGGGCTCATTCATCTAGTAGCCAGGTTCAAGTTAGAGTATGTTCTACAATGGCGCGGGATCAAATACATTGCGTTTTATGATATGATTGCAATAACCAGCAAGTTATTCAAGGCAGCACTATAGGGGAGCACGTTTGCGCCAGGCCTCAAGCGTCATCGCGCCCGCCTACAAAAAGGTACTGCGGTCGCTGGAAATATTCGCACGATGATTTGCTACCAAAGAGTCATCGCGCCTGCCTACAAAGAGCAAGCAACGCCATATACACAAAGTCAATAATGTTAGAGGAGCTTGCTGGGAGATGATCGGGTAACCCGCGAATCCTCCGTACACATCTCTTACCATAATATATAGACGTGACAACATTGTTATACATATATTGCATACACAATATTTATTAATTTACATTTGGATGCACTATATACATTTTGATGGACTATATACATTTTATAGACACAAGAGATGTTCTTTTGCAAAGTAGAAGAAGGGCGTTGCTCGATGAGCTCGAGCACTCGTCTCCCTATAAAGGTGATTGCTTTATAATGCAACCCGGAGCTGCGGGCCGCTTCTCCTTCGCTGGCCTGGAGCTACTGGTTTGTTTGACGGCGAACCCCCATCGCTTCGCCCTCCCGGGCTGTCACCGCAGGCGGCGAGCCCGCCGCGCTGCTGCCTTGGCCAGTGCGGTGTTCATGCGGCCGAGCGGGAACGAAGAGTGTTCACTGCGTGAGCTCCCGGCGAAGAGAAAGGAAGCGCACGTGCTGAGAGTGGTGTGCATGGATGGATGGATATTAGGACCGTCCCTTTTATAATGGGGCGGTAGCCGGTCCACCAAGCTCTAGCTTTATTTATTTTTCGTCTACAAACATTTCTTTTCACGAATCACACATATTTTCACAACTAATTTTTTTTCCTCGCCTAACTATTCTATCTATTATCGTTCCGCTGTGATGTAACAATCTTGCCCGAAGTACCTTGCGCTTCTGTTTGGTCCATACCTTTGCGCCACCAATACTCTAAGCGCCTTTTAGTTATCTAATGTGGCTAATTGGGCGTGTTGGTACATCATTAACTACAACCTGCAGCGCAAAAAAGGACAAGGACGACGACAAGAACCACACGGGACAAGCGCTGAACTTCCAACAAGTGTTTATTAGCACGGGGATCACGTATATATAGGTGCAAATCAGTTCATGTAACATTGCCGCACATGCGTAAAAACGCCATCTCTTTATCAGAAAGAGCTATCGACGGCGTCCTGACACAGCTTTCCCCTAACCTGCTAATACGTTCGGTCTCGGCAATCTCTCTAGTGAGGCGTGAATTGCAGGTTAGGGGAAAGCTGTGTCAGCACGCCGTCGATAGCTCTTTCTGATAAAGAGACGGCGTTTTTACGCATGTGCGGCAATGTCACATGAACTGATTTGCACCTATATATACGTGATCCCCGTGCTAATAAACACTTGTTGGAAGTTCAGCGCTTGTCCCGTATGGTTCTTGTCGTCGTCCTTGTCCTTTTTGAGCTGCAGGTTGTAGTTAATTTTAGTTATCTCTATCGCCGACATGTTCAGCTTTCCCGTGCTACCCCTGAAACCCTGACTCCCATGGATGGATGGTGTAAGCCTG
>CM023484.1:7848024-7888023 GCA_013339685.2 Hyalomma asiaticum | reverse complement strand
GCGCCGCCGAAGCGCGACATCGTGCGACTAAGAAATGCTCCGCACTTAAAAGACCGCGCAGTGAGATCGTGCCAAATAAAGGTTCTTAGGCAGTCAAACTTACTGCACGTGCCCAGCTACTCGCATAGCCCACTATCACTGGTCTAGGGGCTATGGCCCTCTGCTGCTGATCCGCAGGTTACGGGGTGGAATCCCAACAGCAGCGGCTGCATTTCGATGGAGACGAAAGGCTGGGGACCCGCGTGGCTTGCGATACCAGAAAAAAGAGAGCCGAAGGTACTTGAAGTTCAAAAAGTCTTCCACCACGCAGTCTATCATAAGGATGTTGTGATTTCGGGACAAAAAACCCAGAATTATTACTATAGAAAAATAAAATTGCGTAGTGTTTGAAAAAGAAGGTGCTTTATATTTCACGCGCCCAAATTTTTAATACACTTGGGGTGACCCGTTTACAGCATTCATAACGGGTGCTACCCTCTTTCGACTTTAACGGCACTGCACCCTCTCAAGTAATGTTTTTTGCCAAGCTTTTGAGCACCCCTTGTTCCTTGGCTTCGACAAACCAATATGTCTTTCGTTTTCAATTGTCTTCGTTTCATAAAAGCAATGAAGAAGATACACGGTGCTTTAATTTCATGGGCAGTTGTGGTCGAAAACAATACGATTCTATAAACTTATGTATTCGTAGAAGCAGGATTTCTGTACAGTGAAAGCATTTGCAATGTATCAGCAAGCTACTTCAATTTTTTTCGGCAGGTCTTCGCACCTGAACGTCTATTCAGGTGCAAAACTGGTTCATACCGAAGAGGAGACTGTAACTCACAGAAAGTGATGCAAACAAGGCAACTTCCCTTAGTATTTCGGTTAGCTGTGGTCTTCACATTTTCTCCTATATAAGAACATTCCAGAAAGTTTTCCCGCTTTTCAAACCTTTGTTTTTTCTTTTTAAGTGATGTGCTATAATTGATATCAGAACCAAAACAAATCAAGAGCACTGCGGGGAAGTGCTGCAGTTTATGACTTCCCACTACTTACGTCCACTAGTAATCTCCATTGAAGAGTTGTTATATGCCACTAAGGCTGCACAATTATCATCACCATATACAATGAAATTAGGTGTGGTAAAGATAAAAATACTATACTATATGTCTATAATATAAGTGGCGAAAAAAATGCAGTCCACTAGATAAGAAAAGATAAAGCTGCTATTAATACTTTTCTCGCACCGACGCTTCGTAAGGAAATCAACGACGCTGCTAGCATCGTTGATGTGGTACGTTATAAAAGCCGCATTAACACACGAAAGATGGTCTGACCTTAGCTACTTGTGGCATATTCAGTTCGAGAAAGGCTGGCCCTATTTACAGCATTGGCATGAGGTAAAGTATCTGTGGTTAATTATCGCGCCCCGTATCCATGCAAACTACATGCATTAACAGTCAGAAAGCTGTGGCGACCTACAAAAGTCACGGCTTCTTGACAAAGCACCTTAATTCTCGGCCCGTGTGTCCCGCTCATGACCTCCTATATATCACGCCGCGAGAACGCGAGTTCGATTTCCGGCCACCACGGCCTCACTTCGAATGGGAAGAAAAGCGAGAGTATTTTGGAATTGGCGCACAAAAAAAAAAAAAAAAAAGAGCCCGCCGTCTTATGTCTCGCGGCCACACCATGCTCAATCATTATTGTCATAGGCTGATGGCATTTTGAACCCGCAATGCTAGTGTGAGTGCACGTAAAGAAAAGTGCATGCTGTGCCGACACCTAGGCTGTGTCGGAACCACAGATTATCTAAAAAACAAAGAGTGCTTGTCTATGCAAGGCAAATCACACATATTCGATGGCGTCGAGTGAAACTGATACATCAACCAGAGGAAAATTTCTCTGCACACGAAGAAAATGCGATTGTGTGTTGTACTATGTCGAAGCCCAAGAGCGAGCACAACCAAAGTAATGGCGAATTCCACTGGCGCATCTTGAGCGGTGCGCCGAATCCACGAAGGACTAAGAAAAAACCCGTCTCGGAGCGACCCGTTCCTGATCCACCAGTGAAAAATAAACACGATCCGGCAAGGGCTACAGCGGAAGTTGTCGCACGCATCCGGCTACCCAGGTTGCCAACCTTGCATTGTACACACGGTGGGGGCTCTATAGACAATGCACCAACTGCACATCGTGTCTCTTTAAAGGGACTACGCAGTGTGCAGGAGGGCTCTTGCACAGCGCGTGGTGCAGGAGCGCTTTTGATGGATACGCCTTTTGATGGATTTGTGGCCAAGGAGACATGGTTACCAGACAGGGCCTCAAAAAGCGCTGCAAGCAACGGATGTATCCGATTGTACCGGAGGTGAACGCAACGTGTCGTTGTAGTTCCGCCGAAATGCGGCTCTACAGGAGCGTTCACTACTGAGCAATCCGGCGGCCGGAGAAGCGCGGAAACCTGTTCGGCGACAGCGAGATCCGCCGAAACAGCCCTATCCGCGCCGATCGCTCCGGGAGCGATTTTTGCGGCCGCTGCCGCCGGATTTCCCGCCGCGGACCAATAGAGCGCGAGTCACAAATTCGAAAAATGGCGGCCAAGTTCGGCTCGATTGTCTCTGTATTCGAAGCCCGTCTGGACATCCAACTGGATCGTAAACACCCATTTTTCTTCGGGGAACGCCGCGCGTTGAGTAGTGTCACGAATAACAGCCATTCTCAACTTACTCGTTGTAGGAATCCACGTGTCCACGTCACAATTTCGCACAACGAATAGCACTTTCACGGCGTCACCAAGCTTCTCGCGTTCATGTATTCCAGGACGAGCACACCACCGCTGGTGGTGTTTCCGCCTGTCATACATCACCAGAACGTATTTCGCAGCCAGCCTAGCAGTACCGCTTCTTTCTCAGGCACACAAACAAAACGGACAAGATCCGCGCGAGCGTAGAACCGGTGGAACCGCGTGTACATCCGGGCCATGCCGCATTTTTTTAAAGGTTCGACCTGCGCTCGACAGATGGCGCTATGTCACTTTTCGGCGGCGCCGGTTCCGCGGCGGTAAGCAGTGTGAACTACGCGGTTTTCGGCGGCAAGAGAATTCCGTCGAATGTAGACGCCGGATTTACCAGTGTGAACGAGGCATTACTCGTTGTAGGAATCCACGTTTCCACGTCACAATTTCGCACAACGAATAGCACTTTCACGGCGTCACCAAGCTTCTCGCGTTCATGTATTCCAGGACGAGCACACCACCGCTGGTGGTGTTTCCGCCTGTCATACATCACCAGAACGTATTTCGCAGCCAGCCTAGCAGTACCGCTTCTTTCTCAGGCACACAAACAAAACGGACAAGATCCGCACGAGCGTAGAACCGGTGGAACCGCGTGTACATCCGGGCCATGCCGCATTTTTTTAAAGGTTCGACCTGCGCTCGGCAGATGGCGCTATGTCACTTTCCGGCGGCGCCGGTTCCGCGGGGGTAAGCAGTGTGAACTACGCGGTTTTCGGCGGCAAGAGAATTCCGTCGAATGTAGACGCCGGATTTACCAGTGTGAACGAGGCATACGAGAGGGATCAATGCGGAGCGCTCCGTCGCGGAGCACGTTTCTCTAAATCAGCCAGTGCAAAAACGCAAACTTGAGCGAATGGGCCAGTGGAATCAACTATAAAACGAAACGCACTGCTGCCACGTAATCAGAAAAAACATAGAAGTGGAGGCATGCGGAAGCAGGTAGCTTTATATATTTCTGCGTGTCGCTTTTAATAATACTACATATTAGATTCGGTAATCTGCGATCATAAAAAACACATTCGACCGTATGGCCAAAATAAATAGCTAAATGGCTCGGAAACTGCTCGGCGCAATTTCGACGGGAAATGCTCTTGATATCTGCGATCAGAGCGACTAAATTCCAAAATGCTGGTCGCTCGTCGCGTTCCGTTGCGGCTAGAGCGATCATTTTGTTTGAAAAAAAAAATCGCGATCGCTCTATTCGCCGAGCCAAAATCGCTCAGTTTGTGCGTCATCTGAAGTCGGCTTTAGGCCCGTGCCCCGCGCTCTGATCGCCGCGCGCCTGTCAACCCCGCTAAGCTGGCTTCCCTTCTCTTTGGATGCGAAGCAGCTTATGGTCGAGCCTGTTCCGTCCCTGCGCCGTCTACACCCCCACTGCGCATGCGCAACAGTTGGTCCAAGCTGGCAAGGAACGAGAACGCGTGCTCGCCCGCAAAGTGCCCGCGAAAGACAACGCTGACGCTGGCAGCGTCTGCTAGCGAGCTTCTTGATTGGAAAAATCCGACTGCTCGCGCTGCACAAGCGTTCACCGGCCACCCCATATACATAGGCACTGGAACTTGACCTGCACCTGCAATATAGTGCCGGTGGGAGATTTCTCTTGTGCGTAGTTGAACCATAAGGATTCGCAGCATGCGCGTTAAGCAATCCGGAAGTCGGCACGATCTACGATATGGGAGCGCAGGAACCTCATAAAGACCAGGAGCATAAATGAAAGCGCGTGTCTAAATAATACACACACGTTGTCACTCGCTAAATACATGCATGAGTGGGCAATGTCAGCGGTGGTGATTTACGGTAACACCGAACGATCCCCAGTGCTTCACCCACTCGTCATGGTTATCTTCGTGGAAATGCGTGAATTTTTTTTAGCCTGGCGTTTTTTTTTTTTTTTGACGCTGACCACGTGACGAAAATTTCTTCGGCTGGTCACCCGCACGATGCTCTCAACAAGGCATACAATGACGCGCGTAAACTAGATAGGACACCAGCACTAGAAAAAAGAGCCCCTAGAGCGCAGCTTAACCAGCCGCTAGCATTCATAACGAAATACTCCAATGCGCTTCCAAAGATAAATAATACTCTTCGCAAATACTATGCAACACAAACAAGCCATAATCACCTTAGAAAAGCGTTTCCGGAAATACCAAGAGTCACCTACCTGCGCAATAGAAACATTAAATGACCTGTTAGTACATGCCAAAGGAAACGCTCGGCGCACCGCCTGCGTAATCAGTTGATCCAGTCCCAGATGTAAGACTTGCAAGCAAATTCAAAATAATCTTAAAATTAAAAGCACGGGAAGTGACTATTTCCAACATATAAAATCGTTTCACTTGCACTAGTTCAAACGTTATTTACATGTCGGAATGTTCAATCTGTCACAAGCAATACATCGGCGAAACTGGTCAACCAATTCTTGTTAGGTTAAACGGGCACCGCGCGGATGCCGCGAATAACCTGCCGAAGGCAGGTGCGCACCATTTTAATATGACACGTCATAATTTCGACCTACTAGAACTCTGCATACTTCAGGGAAACTTCCGCTCATCGAGCAACAGAAAATACAGAGAATCGTATCCCATATACAGGTTCAATACTCTCCAGCCTACAGGCATAAACCTTTCAAAGGGAACCCTTGAGTCCATAAGATACGGTGGGGTATTAGCAAAGACGACAAAAGGTTAAGGTATACACAAGCCAACAATGTTTCTTCCAGAAAGTCTACTTTCAGGTGTGGATCCCCCATCCAGTTCCACGAGAGCGATGGCGTTAAACAGTGTAGTTACATTTTTAGCAACACGCTTTCGGTAAAATGCATTGCGGGTGCGGCGCAAATGGTGTGGGGTGGAGGTGGATGCACAGGCCGTAGGAGTAACTCCTGTTGCAAGCGTGTGTTCCTTTTTTCATACTGCTTTCTAGCACTGGGCACACAATGTATTTCCAAGATATATATATAACGAGCGGATTCTTTGGAAGCTTTCGTTCTTGCCATGTATTTAGTAACGCTAGCACCTGTCACCCAAATTCTCCTGCACCCCACCCCGCGCCTTTTTTTCATATTTTTCTTTTTTTGTGATTGTTCGCACGTGCTGCTCTTCTACTCTCTTTCTGAGGACGTGGGAGAGTGTGCAATGGCGTACATAAACGAACGCTGGAGAAGGCAGTCGCCGCCCTGACGAAGACAAGTCCACTTGTCGGAATGTTGGCTTCTGTGACATTCCCTGTTCTAAATCGTATTTTGCGATCTGTTCATCGATTCAAGCATCCATCTTTCCATGAGCTTCTCTTCTAGTTTGGATTTCGACTGGTAGAGGAATACAGCTTGTCTCTAGAAACTTTCTTGGGAAGACGGCACTTCAACGAAAGTTCTCACGGTCCGAATGGGAGCGGCAGACCCCCTACGTGACGCAGGCATGCTTGCTGAGCGCCGCTGTCCATCAGAGTTCACAAGCGTGGAACTCGCTTACTTTTGCACTAACTTATTAAAGAGTGAATGTCTAGGTCCCTTTAGTTGTGAGGAATAAAGAGGCAGTGATAAGGCTTGAACACCTGTAGATGTAACGCTAAGTCCAGGCAGTGCACGTGGGGAGCAGCTCATCCAGAGATATCTTTAGACGCTCCGTCGACCAGGCAACCCCAGACAACAATCTAAACACCTACTTCACGACGTCAGGGTCACACAATTCGGGTAGTGCTACGACTGACGGAGACCTGCACATTAAGACTTGTGAGGCTAGTCATTGAATTAAAACGAGTCAAACCAGTTGCTGAAATATTTAGTCAAGTGTTATCCGGCATAACAACTGCAATTTTGTCTTGAGGAATATTTCCTTACAAACTGAAAATTATGAAAATTGCTGCATTGCACAAAGGAGCCTCACTTCGCGACTTTAATCATTATCGGCCTATATCTGTACTTCTGTGCTTTTCGAACATAATATAAAAAGTGATTCATTCGAGATTCGCAAACAGTTTACGAAAGAATACCTTGCCTTCACATCCTCCGTGTGTATTCCCAAAGCGCAAAGCAACTGAAACTGCGTTCCTTGATGTAGAAGTGAATTGATATCTGATATGGAAAATGTTTTATATACCCTAGGCATTAACCTAGACTTCAAGGAGGCGTTTGTTCCACAAAACATGATATTCTCTTTGCAAAGTTTTCAATGCTTGGAATTTGTGGTGGTTCTCTCAGTTTAATTTGAAGATGTCTAACCAGTCGAGAGCAATTTGTTAGTATTCATTATGCGACATCAGACTTACAAACTATTATATACAGTTTCTCAAAGGGATCAATTTTAGGACCTACATTTTTTCCTCTCTATGCCAATGAGATCGTTTCCATTCGACACAGCCCTGAAATTGTGCCTTATGCAGATGACACGAGCGTGTGCTGTTCCACTGCCAAATTCGATGCCCTCTTACCATTGGCAAATTGTTGGTTACACAATTTTTCAGAGTGGTTGTACTGTAATCGCCTAAAAGGAATCTCCCTATAACTAATCATATAAGGTTTAGTGCCGTCAATAACTGAGTCCTTGGCATCGCGAAATTACATTCTGATCTGATAATTGAGAGCGCGTAACGCAATATATGTCCACAGGAGTTCAGTTTAAGGAAAATATTCGGTGGAAGAAGCATGTAGAGTTTACGATGAGTAGTATTTCGAGAGGACTATGTATTTGTCAAGCAAACGTCGTGCCTGACTGCATACACAACTCAAACGACATCTTTGCATTTTGCTGATAGAATGTCGCCTTCAATACTGCATACTTGTTTGTGGTGTTAAACTTGATAACAATTATACGCCCCTACTTCTTATGCAGCAAAAGAAAGTGTCCGTTTTACTCGTAATTTATCCTATTATGAACACGTTACCTCTTATTTTATCGTCAATTCCCAGTACTCCTGTAATGTACGCCCATCATCTCTTTCAGATTATCTTTACTCAATACAGAGCCGACTGTCAAGCTTTTCTTTCAAAGTATACGAACACATCTTCAAAGTATGGGTTCAGGCATTGCACTTTAACTGCGCGAAAAATGGAACGAATTATCGATTACATTTACTAGATTAGCAAATTTCAAATATTTTAAATATCCACCGCCAATTAGTGTTTTGCATGAAAACTACTTATACATTACATCTAGTCAGAAATATAAATATATTTCTCAGCGGGATTTTTCTAAACTCTGATGATTGCAAATATTGACTGAAAATACAATAAAGTTTTGTGTGTTTGTATTTATTGTTGCGTAAGTTTTTATTCTTCACTCATGCTTGTATATAAATACAGTTATTTACGTAAGACTGTTCTCTGTATTGGGTATCTGCATCACAATTCCCGTTCATGTCCTTATCATGTGGGAATCAATGCGTGGGTGGTGCTAGTGGTCCAGCCATGTGACATTTCTTTAACGCCACCTTTTGCCCGTAGCAGCATAGCAATCCTGTATTGTGAAACAAAAGAATAGCAGAAGGGTCCCTCAGGACCCTGCATTAGTAAGCATCACTCGAACACCACCACCTAAACCGGCTTAGCCACTCGTAGTTGGCACCTCCTGGTGCCGAAGTGATGATCTGCCCTAGGATCCCTGGAAGGTAACGTTTCTCAAGTCGCCGGGCAACATCCACCAACATTGCCAGCACAATCATTTGCCAGAAGCGAAGGCGGCCAAGCACTCCCGAGCGGTTTGCAGCCTGCGCCATGTATGCACGACCTAGCTGGCTTCCAAGTCAATACAGATGCCCACGAAGTTCAGCAATGCCAAGGTAACACAGCCGTGGTAATTGTCCCGCTTCTCACCACCTGGCGTTTCGGTACGTTTCGTTCTCAACATCATGGTCACTCGTCAAACGTTCAGCAACTACATACTTCTCTAACTGTCGCTCTTATATTTCTATGTGATGCATATTTTACGGTTGAATTCAGTGATTCCATTTCAGGCTTATGTACGGCCAGGTGACATCCTTTCACAGAGTGCATTCGACCATTTACAGCAACATCGCATTGCACCCGTGAACCTCGTTATCATGCATCGTAATACATGTGATGCCATTCTGCCATACCTGGCTCTAAATCCATAAAAGGCCAAATATTATCAGATTTGGGCAGCACCTTTCGTAGCAGAATGACGGGCCATCAACCGCGCGGAAATACTGCAACTGTATAACAAGGGAAGTTTTAAAGCTAATATCTTGTGCAGCTACAAATGCTCAGTGTTCCATATGCAATGGCGAGATTCAACTATCAGAAACGAAGTTAACCAGAGGATAATTATAGGATCGAAGCACGACATCAAAGATCAGAAAATATCACCGTCTGGGGTTCCATTGTTGATTAATTCAGATATTAAGTTCTTAAAGCCTCAAAACTTCATTTATTGTAAAGACAGAGCCCCATATGCAGAACTTATAGATTCACCGAAAAAGCAGGCTTTTCTGCGAATATAACGCCCAAGCAAAAAGGTTTTCTAACTTTTCGACGTGGCTATTAGGAGAAACTTGGCAGCTTCTTCGCATATTGAGGACTCTTTGGTAGGCAATCATTGTCCGAATATGTCCAGGGGTATAAGCGGATCGCAGTGCTTTTTGTAGGCAGGCGCGATGACGCTTGACGCCTGGTGAAAATGTGCTCCTCTTACTGCTACCGCTGATAATTTGCTATTATACTCATATCATGAAATGCAATGTAATTTTTCCCACGCCATTGTATAACATAATCTAATTTGTACCGAACTGCTGTAACTATCAGCCGCCGTAATGCTTAGCGCCTAGTGTGTCAGCTTGATAAGCAAGAGGTGGCCGGATCCATTCTCAACCACGGCTACTGCGTTTCATTGGAGGAGGTGAAGTGCAAGACAGACAGACCGACAACAAACTTATTAAAGTCCTGAGGAGCTACCCTTGGGAGCCCCAGAGAAGACCCCTGGCTAGGAGTTGGCTACTCCCATGGCTAAGCCGAGACGCCAAGCCTATCTGCTCTCTCACAGGCCCTCTGGAAAGCCCGGATAAGTGTAAGAGACTCTCGTGTACCTAGATATATATATATATCCACATATCACATATAGGTATATACACATATCACATATAGGTTGACGTAAGGCGCCCAAGCTTGCTCGAAGCTTCTCCTGAAATCTTACGAAGCCGTGCATCACTGACATTTCTATCACTTATTGTTTTGTAGGCAAAGAAGTTAAAATGTTATTTTTTCTGCTTCTATTCATAGCACTGGATAGTTGTCCCTTTCGCGGCAAGCCATAACTTTACTAGATAATTCTGCGCCAAAATTCTTTTGGATTTGCAGGACACTCATCACAAAGTAAAATGCAATCTCTCCGGCCTCGGGACAGCACCTGCTGTCTGGTATGACTTTCGGAGACTTTCGGAATAGACAAAATCTTGACCAATAGCTGCCCCAGGTGCGGGTACATTGTGAACTTGCGCTGGAAAATAGCGGAATCTCTTTCAATAATTGCCTTATAAGATATCACATATCAAATAATTGTACTGCATCACCTTTTAATGGAGTAATGCTCTGAATGCCCTGATATTACTTCTGGGGAACACCATGCCCTGTACCGCCTTGGCAGTCTGGACGCCTGTCCTGCGGAGCAATTACATCTGTCAATTTAGTTGATGCCGCACATGTCACCTGTAGTCGCGGGAAAAAGAGAACGATCATTGCCTTAGATTGTTGCCACATGTGACATTCTATTCTACCAATATATTCCAGAGAAAATAATCATTTTGCTATCAAAAAATAATATGTTCGAAATGAGACTATGATGGTTGCTCTATAATTTGTGCGATACAACACTCATGCCCCTTCCTTGTATTTCACTGCCAGTTGTCTTGGTCAGTAGTAGAGCCAGGTCCCTCTAAGTGACGCCTCCCTTCGAACAGTTAGATCTCCTAGAAAAATAGTGACTCATTATGTACCCGGCGACGCTAATAAGAAAAACAGCGTTTTAAGGAATTCCCTGTTTTATTCTCCAGATGACAGGCCATTGTAATGGCGTACTGAATTTAAGCGTACGTCCTTTGTATCGTTCTTTCACACTATAGAATTCAGTAATGGGTACAAAAGCAGTTCTTGAATTTTGGCATCGTAAGCTGTTGCGACATCGTTATAGTGACCGGTATTGGTGGCGATGCGTTCGCCGACCAGTTCGTAACTACGATGAGCTTTAATGTAAAAGAAAACAATTCCATGTGTGTACACATTTTAGGATATCTTCATAGGGGTCGTGCAATTACAACCTTCACAGACTCTCACTACTTCTCTGGGAACCTTACATATCTTTAAGTTACAGTATATTGTAATCTAAGACTTAATGTCTGGTATTGAATAAAGAATCGATGAGTAAGCGAAGTTTTCTAGCACCAAAAACGCAGCTGTGGTTACACTGCGCATCAGTGGCGATCCGACGTCGCGCAGTTGTTGCGCCAGCTGTGGCGGGGTCGTTCCTGTGGCAACCCGGAACAGTCTATTGCGGATGCGACACATTTTTTTTTTTACGGTCAGCGAGAACAGCTAAGCTGTTAAAACACCTTCCAGCCCAACAACGGTGCTCTAGTGGCTATGGCACCCGGCTGCTAATCCGGCGCTCGCGGGATCGAATACCGGCCGACGCTGTTGCATTTCGATGGAGGCGAAATATTGAAGCCCGTCGGCGATTAAGAATCACCAGGTGGTCAAAACCTCTGGAATTTCTACTACGGCGTATCTCACAATTACACCATAGTTTAGGGACGGGAACATTCGACTCTGCCGTACGTAATGGCGTCAGCTACTCACAGGAATACTTCCCACAACTCTAAATGTGTGCTTCTTTAGGCGAGTGCGTTAAGCCTTCTTAGATAGAGAGCGCGATTCTTATTCATTAGGGCACGAAAATGAGATACTTTTCAAGGGTCTGAAAGAAATGCTTGGAATCCGTGTTTTGCCTTTGTTCTCTTGAGGTTGTGCATATTTGGTGGGATATAGGGACATAGAACACTACCTACTCATTTGGGCGGCATCGTCGACTTGAGGCCGTTTGATTCTCTGAAGAATTGTTTCACAAACATTTGACATAACGTTGAAGGATAACCGGCTCCCTCGAGCAGGCAAATTTTACTGCGAAGGCTTTTTGACGGATGTGGACTCAAGACTTCTTTAAGGCAGAGTTTAAGCAGCTGATATTCTCTAGAATAAAAGAACTATCCAACTATGATATGCGTCGGCTTTTACATGTTTGAAACAGCGCGATCTCACATGCGCGCCGCGCGGGCAGGTCACCCAGAACGGTTGATACCAAGCCACATACAAAATAAGCGCGGCGTGTGCTGTGTGTCACAAGTAAGTATAAATGCACTCATTGAGAACAAACCAAAAGAATCAATATTAGTAAATTTAACTATATTTGAGTGGGAACTGGAGAACGGCTCTTGCCCCTTCGAGGCACTACAAGCAATGACGACCTGGAATAAATTGTGGGAAAATGTGGGAAATTTGAGGCGTTGGACGCGACGGAAGAATACTTCAAGGACACGGGACTCCACCAGTCACCGAGCAAATCGGAACTGTTGCTCTACAGGCCCTCGAAACAGGGCATGAGGAATTTGACCCCAATTGATCAGATCCCTAGCAAATTATATGCGAGCGACGGCCAGCCGATTCCCAGAGTGGACACTATCAGAATCCTAGGGCTGCTAATTGAGGCCAAAGGTGGTAATACGAAAACCCTAGTAAAACTGACCTACAAAACTGAGAACATGCTCCGATTAATCCTAAGAGTGACCAACCGCAAGGGAGGGCTGAGCGAGAGAAGTCTCATGAGACTTTATCACGCCTTTCTCATGAGTCACGTATATTACGTAGCCTCGGCGCTGAAATGGACCAAGAGAGATGCGGCCAAGATAGAGACTCTAATGCTCAAGAGCATAAAACGGGTACGCAAGATCATAGATCGCTGTACTGTGGTTCGAGAAAATAAACGCCTAATGACAACTTCGGAAACGTTTATCACGGAATTGAAAACTCAGTTTCGGTATACTAGCTCGAAAAAAAATAGATGTTGAGCAAATGCTCCCTCGCAGAGCTCAATTGCCAGGCGAAACATAAGCTACGTACGTTGACGATATTTTGAAACATTGCGGTATTTTCAACGCGAATATGTCCGACGAGTACGAACTCTAGCATCTGCTAAAAGGAATCACGGACGACGTATACAATTCCCTCATTACGAAAGAGAGCCTGAGCCACCCTTCCGAATTCAGGCAGCAATGTCGTCTATTCTTGGGTTTTAAGGCCTGCAGAGACCTGCCGAAGTTCGGGCGCTTAATCAACGTCCTTGCTGTGGCGAGTATGGACGTCGCCGTTTGCGAAGAAATGCCAATGATCATGCGTCGAGCGCTTCGAGACGAGCACGGCTTCAGGGAGTGGAAGCGTTACTAATGTGCATTCGACGAATGCCGTAAACCAACACCTTCCTGGATGAGAGAGCTCCGCTTTGAATGTCGACAGCCAGTTGGACACGGATACTTCAGCACAGGTTTGCGGTCTCTCCCGACACGCAACAAGCGTCCCCATATGTTGGCACCTCGGCATGTTGATGAAGAATATTCCTCTACACTTCGATGTCGCCTTGTATGTGCTATCTGGATGATGTCATTCTTCTCAGCAAGGCCTTTCATGAGCACAGCCAACGGCTCGGCGTTGTTCCGAGATGCATCAAGCAAGCTTGTCTAATAATAAAGCAGAAGAATTTCCATTTCGGGGAACGTCATGCCCTTGCTTTAGGACATCCAGTAGACAAGAACGGCATACGGGCATACCCCACGAGATCACTACACTGCGCAGCTTCCAACAACCCAAGACGGTGAAAGACCTTCGTTGCTTCTAGGCCTGTGTTCTACTTTTCGCAGGATTATTGAACACTTCATCCAGCTTCCTCGTTCATTGACAGACTTGCTTTGGAAGGACAGCCCCTACTGTTCGACCACCCACTGCGAGGCCGCATTGAAGCAGCTGAAGATCTTGCTCACTTCTGGGAGGCATTGCTGCGGTGCTAGTTCAGTCCCACGCCGGGCGCCCACACGTCGTGACGTAGGCCAATACGTAGTGGACTACCAAGGCATAGAGGGATTACACTGTGAAAAAATTGGAATGTCTTGCCCTTGTTCTCACTGTAAACGAGCTCCGTCCCTGTTTCTATTTACGACAATTCGAGGTCCCAACTAATCACCATTCTTTACGTTGGCTGCGAAACACGAAACCGCGGGGTATTCGCCTTTCTTCCTCCTCTACGCTCGCCATCCGCAAACCTTTGTCTACAGCATCCTTCCATTCTCAGCCAACGAAAACACCACTGTGGCGAAGACGTTCTATGCTGTCGAAGAAGCACTCAGAATCGAACGGCTCAGAACTATCTCGTCCAATGCAGATGCTAAGGGCCATTACGATATAACACATTCTTGACAAATTCTCGCATTTCGATTCTTACATTCTCTACAAGCGATCTTGTGTGGCTGTGGACACTCGCGCGCGACAAGGTCCGTTCATAACTATCAACTGCTTGGGTTACCTGAATTACGTCTTTGCCAAAGTTACCGCTGGAAACCGCTGTTCAAGCTAGAGGTAAATTGTGCATTTTGCGCGATTTAAGCCCTGCAATCAACGCGGGCTCCGACTCGCTCGAAGCATTGCGTCTGCGCGGGAGGAAACCGTAACGCCGCCTTGGAGGAGCATGAAAGAAGAAAAAAAAATGATTGCGTGTAGGCTTTGGGGAGGATCGACCACTTTCTGACCGTCTGATCTTTTGGTCCTCTGCTTTCACCTCTCGCACTGTAGATAAAGCCATCATCACATTCGTAACCACTGCATTCGAACGCACTTAGAAATAACAAATGCCTGCCGTCTGTTGTAGCATAGAAATATAATATAGAAGTTACAAGCACGAAGAGAAACGCAACGGCACTGTAAACTACGAAGGAAACCTACCAAGTGGTAGGCAGGCTTCGAACCAGGGACACTGAGTTGCGAAACGAGCCCGCTGTGACTAGGCTACGGCGGCTCCTGCTGTGCGGTAAATGGATCGAAGAATACTTGAGGGCCAAGCACCAGTGCGTCACGGTCGGTGGTATCAACTCGTCTTCCGCGCCTGTTAAAGCCGGCATACCTCAGGCATCCGACCTCGGGCCTCATTTCTTTTGGGTTTTTATTAATTTATCTTATTTATTCATTTATAAATACTGCGGAGTCACTTGACCGCAAGCAGGAGTGGACACAAAAAGAAGGTACATCTCAAAAGCACAGCAACAAGAGGTTATACAATTGTAAGCAAGAATCAACGCATAAAACATTGTTATTCAAATACACTGCAATTCGAACACAATGAACAAGAAAACAACGCATGAGACACTGCAATCCAAATACGTGGTGGCAGCTAACCTTTACCCGCGCATTTTTCTTAATTATGCAATAAACGCTTCCACACTGGGCCTATCGACAACTTCTCGTGGTAGTTTGTTCCAAGCACTTATGGTTCTCGGAAAAAAGGGAATATTTAAATGTATCGTTTAAGCGGTTGTATTCCTGTATCATTTTCCCGTTATCAAAATGTGCATTTGTGCGCAGTGTGTGGCGTTTAATGTAATTATGATCGTTCATTTTTGTTAGATTGATGATATCGTCCATGATACCCCAGCACATATAAGGCTTTTCGAAGATTACTGCGTGGCTTATCAAGCAGTTAATGCTTCAACCGACCAGGTCCTTTGAAATAACTCTCTATATAAAATACAAGATCGGTGCGCAAAATGGCAAATAACCATTAACCCGAAAACAAGCTGTCATGATGACCATAATCAGCAAAAAAGTACCATTAAAATTCCAATACAACCTTGGTATTCACTCCTTGTCCTTTGTCTAGCGGTATACGCATCTTGGCCTTGTCATCAAATCTGATTTAATATGGAACGAACAAGTGTCTTATATTGAGAAAAAGGCTTTGAAAAATCGAGTTTACCTAAGATGGGCAGTCACTGAGGCACCTCGCGAAATTAAATTACTCGCGTACAAAACGTACCCAATACCAATAATAGAGTATACATCGGCTGTCTGGGACTCGCACACTCAAGATAACACAGATAAGCTCGAATCAGTACAGCAAAAAGCTGTAAGATTTGTATTTAACGCTTACCAACGTGACACATCCCCGTCAGCTCTTCTGGAAAGCGCTAAGCTAGAAACTCAAGTATGGAGACGTTATTGCGAAAGAATGAAGTTCTTCTATCTCATATATAACATAAGCTAGCAATACAGAAGACTAATTACGTCGAACCACTTATTACGTCGAAACACGCACCTACGTCGAAATTACGTCGAAACACGCACCTCCCACCCTAAAAGAATTGCAGCACCTCTGCCACTCTAACGCACACAGGCACTCTTTATTTCTCCGCACAATCGGCGAGTGGAACAGTTTGCCACCAGAGATTTTAAGCGTCGATCTCAGCTCATTTCTCCGTGCGTTACCTGCTCCGTATGTCTCATATCTACTCCTTTATTTATTTACAGTGCGCGCTTTATTTTAGTACCCATCTTGATGAGATTGATTGCTTGAGGTTCAATGCCTCGCTTCTGTACTTTTGTATTGTTGCTGACTTAATTCCGCTATGGCTATTTCGTGCCACTCCTTTTCACTTTTTAACCTAGTGTGCGCTTTTCTCTTTTTCTTTTATGATGGTTTTTGTATTGTTTTGTATGGCACGGTTATTGTTGGCATTGTGGACCGTATCTCTTGCTGATTTTTTATCACTGTATTGGTTCTCTTTCAACATTATATCGCCCACCCCTGCCCATAGTTTGACACTTAGACTGGCAGTTGTTTGCCAAAATAAATAAATAAACAAATAAGTATACGTGTTTTGTATACCGGACTTCCGTGTGAGACTGTGTATCTCGAGTGTTCTGTAGGTTGTGTGCTTTGCTGTTGTTGTGTGATTGGCGTGTATGTGCGTTTGTGGCATGTCACTTTGGATGTTTATGTTCAGGCTGGTGTAATTAAACGCCTGCAATCGAAAAACGCACTGTTTCCTTTTTTCATTTTTTGTCTCTGCTACTCCCTTTGGTGAGTGCTAGCACCGGACTTGGTGGGGTACTAGAGCTCTCTTCAAAAGAGTGTTAGAATCCCCTTCGTAGGCGTCCTACTACTCTGTTTTAGCGAGAATACCGGTAACCTGTCAGGTGGGGTGCTTAGCACATGCCTCAAGGGGTTACCGTACCCGGCATAAAATGGGGTTTACGCACTCCCAAAAAGTGAATTAAATATGGGACAAGAAAGTACTCCCCAAAAGTGAGTACCTAGTACTTTATTTGTATTGTGTTCTGCGAGATATATACCGTGCGTGACGAGACGCGTGAAGCGCAGTTTTGTGGACATGCGCATGCGCTTGAGTGACGTCACGAATTTTACAAGTAAACGTGTAAAAACTGTTAGGGAACCGAGTATGGTGCTGCTGTGGGCTTTACTAAAATGGCCTAGGGTGGGAGAAACTTACCAACGCTGGGCACCTCTGTAGCCCGTCAAAAAAAAAAAAAAAAACATCGCCGTGCCCTGCCTTTTATACACGCGGTTGGCCATGTTTTATTGCTCTGTAGATATCTTAAAATGACAGCAAATTTAACGGCCACTGGCTTGTCTGCGTGCTTGGGTCGGACACACCGGAGAGTGTCAATCGACACAGCTGAAGTTCTCGTCTGTCAGTTCCCAAGCGATCGTCTTACGTGAAGTCTAAAAATAAGGATATCTAGCTCGGCTAATGGGTTCGAGAGAAGCGGTACATTTCTTACCGAGTCGTGCGTCATATATCCGCCGTACTATAAAAATACTTGGCACAAACAATGGGAAGTTCTGACAAGGTGGTCATAGGCGGTCCACGCTTTGATATGTAGGAGCTTGCAAGTGTCGCGATAGCGTTCCTCCCTAAGTTATTCATACACTTTAAACTCCACGACGATTTCATGCGTTGATTCATACCGCCAGTTATGTATTCTTAGTGTTAACAAGCTCCACTGGACGGAGCGCATCACGAAATTAGTAGCAGACACATCGACAACACTTGATTTCATTAAATGGTCCGTATCCCTAAACCTAAGTTACATCCGAAAACTCACCGATGCGTCACACCTAAACTAGAATATGCCCGTGCTATATGGAGCCCCCATTAAAGTTAGTGCTTTGAATTACTAGGAAACATTTACTATCCGTCGACTGGCTAAATCAGCTCTGAATATAATATTTGGGTCCGCGGTAGTGCCATGAAATCATCCATCGGTCTAGACTCCCTAGTTCAACGAAGATATACACTACGGCTGGGACTGTTTAATAACCTTTCTTGCAATCGTCCTGACCTTCCATGCTCCATTTTAATACCACCTCTGCGAACATCACGTCGGCTTTTCAAGTCCAGGAGTGTGCAGCGTATAACTGGCTCTACAAGCCTTTCAAGAAGTCTTTCTTACCCCTCGACGTAGAAGAATTGAACTCGCTTTCCCAATAAATCGCCCATCAACGTGACAATTCGAGATTGAGGCAGCTAGTATCAGCTACTTTGGCAAAATAAATTGAGGAATAGCAGACACCTGTATTTCGTCCACCCATAGTATGAAACTGGAAGCTTATATTGTAGCTGAGTGCTTTTTCTGGATTATTAGTAAATATTTTGCAATATACCTGTGTATTCCTCTCTGAAAATTGCACACCTAAAGTCTCAATTCATTGTCCTCGCTTCTATAACACTGTATAAAGCACCCGCTTCCTGTTCTAGATTGCAAACACATACGGAAACGCATAACATGTTCTTCTTTTGGTTTCGTATTAGTATACCCTGCTAACATGCCTTCTTGTCGGTGACATTCCTTTAAAATGTGACCTTGTATAAACGTTTCACTACCACCTCCCACTTCTTATATAATGCCTAACCCATGGCCCCCAAGCGAAAATAAATGGTGATAATGATCATGAGGCATGTCAAATATTAATTATTGCGAACACTATTGAGAAAAAAAACAATGGCGCTTCGACAGTATATATATGTGCCTGTCTCTGTGTGTCTATGTATCTATATGTCTACCTATCCGTGTATAGCTGTGTGTTTCCCGTGGCAGTTGTGCGGAGAGGGTGTTGGCTGCATAAGCTCCTAACCACAGATTCCAGTTCCAGCTATGACTGCTCCACACAAATCCAAACTAGAAGAAAAGCTTAGGGGAAGATGGATTCTTGAATCGCTGAACAGATCGCAAAGTAGGGTTTAGAACAGGGAATGTCCCTGGACCCAACGTTTCGACAAGTGGACTTGTCTTCGTCAGGGCGGCGACTGCCTTCTCCAGCTTTCGTTTATGTACACTGTTGCACACTCTCCCCCGCCCTCAAAAAGAGAGGAGAAGAAGAGCAGCACGTGCAAACAAAAAAAAAAGGGGGGGGGGTAGGGTTTTGGGGAAGTTGGGTGACAGATGTTAGCGTCAGTAATATAAATGGGAAGAGTGAAAGCTTCCAAAAAATCCCGTCGTTGTGCATATCTTGGAAATAAAGTGCGTGCCAAGGGCTAGAAAGCAGGATGAAAAAAGGAACACGAGCTTCGAACATGAGTTGCTCCTATGGCATATGCCCCCCACTCCATCCCGCACCACCTGCGCCGCAACAGCGGCGCATTTCACAGAAAGCTTGTTGCTAAAAATGAACTACACTTTTTAAAGCTGTTGTTCTCCTAGAACTGGATGGGGGATCCGCACCTGAATATAGACTTTCTGGAAGAAACATTGTTAGCTTGTGCATACCTTAACTTTTTGTCGTCTTGGTTAACCACCCACAGTATCAAGTGGACTCAAGGGTTCCCGTTGAAAGGTTTATGTCTGTAGGCTGGAGAGTATTGAACTTGTATATGAGATACGATTCCCTCTATTTTCTGTCCCTCGGCGAGCCGAAGTTTCACTGAAGTATATAGTTTCAGTTCGTCGAAATCATGACCTGCCATATGAAATGCTGTGCCACTGCCTTTGGCAGGTTATTCGCGTGTCCACTCGGTGCCCATTAATATAACATTAATTGGTTGCCCGATTTCGCTGATGTATTGCTTGTGACAGAGTGAACATTCCAACATGTAAACAGCGTTTGAACTAGTGCAAGTGAAACATGATTTTATAAGATGGAGAGAGTCACATCCTGTTCTTCTAATTTTAAGATCATTTTGAATATGCTTGCAAGTCTTACATCTGGGACGGGAGCAAGTTATTACGCAGGCAATTACGCTGTCAAAATAAACCCTCAACGTAACGCCTTTGACCACCTGGGGTTCTTTAACATGCACTGACATCGCACAACACAGCGGCCCCAACATTTCGCCTACATAAAAATGCAGCCACCACGGCCGGGATTCGATCCCGCGATCCTCGGATCATCAGCAGAGTACCATAGCCACTAGACCACCGTGGCGGGGCTAAAAAGGAATCTGTGCGACATATTTGCGCTAACAGGCCAGTCGCTGAAATATGGGTGCTTTCATAATGAGAAAATTCATTGCGCTGTGTGTTGGATCTGTGCCGTACGGTCAGGCCATTGGAACACAGGGGCGTCCCGTGTTAACATACAGGTATATTGATGATTATGGATTTCAAAAGTGCCTTATGTTTAAGATCTTTAATTGGGTATTTGGTATCTTGTATATTTCACAAACCATATTTTATTTTGTATGATGTACATCTTCGTCAAATGCATCACGAAAGTCGCTTATACCTGCAGAAATAAATGTCTTGGCAGAACAGTAGTGCATGAACATCCTAGATAGACCTATCCTATGTAGTGCACATAAAATCAAGGAACTCAGTCTATAGTATAGCAGAAAATGCCATATACACACTTTGCGATGCAAAGTACAAAGCGCACAATTCTATGTGAGAAGATTTAGTCAACAAGTTTTCCAGTAAGAAAAAGCAACTTTGTTATCAATTACCATTTGTTCGGCATATGCTCTTCTAGGTGAAGTAACCCTTGGCCATACACATCCTGCAGGGATAAGATTGCTCTTGTTAGGAGAAATAAATAGAATTGTTTGTGAGCTTCCACTCTAAGGCAGCCTATTCACTTCCACCAATCAGCAGTCGTTGGCCGCCTATCAAAAAGTGTACTTTAAGGGTGCCCAGTATTGGTTCGCTGTTCGCTACCAATAAATGATTCTAGTCATGTAATGTGTAATGTTGCCACGCTTGGCTTGTGCTAACATTGCCTGTGTTCATTACTGCGCCCGAATTCTGACTCACGATGGCTAATAGTTGAAAATTGGGTTGTTGTTGGCGAAACGTTTATTTAGTATTCACGATATCGAGCGTCAGGAAAATGCAGGAGCGAAAACAGTACAGTATGCCCACATCTTCTCGCTTTGCGTGTTATACACACATGTGTGGAAAGATTTTGTAGCAATTTTCAAGGATGCCACCGATGATAAACTCAGGGAATGAAGTCTCGTTCAATTCCAGCATCTTAAATGCGAGCCATTTCTTTTCGAACAAGAGCAACTTTCATCGTATCTATCTATCTATCTATCTATCTATCTATCTATCTATCTATCTATCTATCTATCTATCTATCTATCTATCTATCTATCTAGCCGCCTAGGTTTCGGTGCCTTTGTGGCCTTGTGCACTTGAGACTCACTAATATATGGATGGAAGGGTACCAATGGATCACGAACATGGGTGATTCATCTATACACTACTCAAGTGATATACCCGTCATGTACGCCACGATCAACGACACTGAAGTAATGTATAGGTCACACCCTTAATGCTGGGCCCGTGGTATCTGGGAAAGCGCGAGAGGTGCTAGAACTTAATACAGCCCATGCACGAGCGAACTAAAGCATACATTTAACGCATCATCAGAACACACTTGAAAAGAACGAAAACTTGCCGTTTGTCAGAGCATGGGATTAATATGTAGACATAAATGCATAGACACACAAGAACGCACTGTAATATCCCAGCCCATCCTACAAAGCCTAGCCAAGCGTTGGGTGGGTATCGAGCGCGGGTCCCTGAGGCGCCAAGCAAGCACGCTACCGCTGGGCTACGGCGGCTCCTTTCACACGTTAAATATAGTAATAAACCTAATGCACCAGCGGTTGTGATGATTCGTCTTTCATAACGCAATTTCTTTCTAGTGTGCGTTGAACACTGTCACATCAATGTAATAACGAATACCTTCGTCCTGCTTATAAAGAGTGATTACTGACCCAATCAGGCAAAATAGAACAGTGGGCCTGAAAATTCATATGCCAAAAAAGTATTGTTCAATAGCCTTGGGCGAGCACAGCGATTTGAGGTAGCTGGCGAGGCATTGGAACTTGTAAGTGAATGTGTCTACTTAGGCCAGGAAGTCACCCCCGGTCCGATTCATGAGGTTGTTATAATGAGAAGGATAAAAATGGGATGAATTTCATTTGCCAAGCATTTTCAGATAATGAATAGTAGCTTACCATTGTCGTTGAAGAGGAAAGTGTATAAAAGCTGCATCTTACCGGCAATCACCAAAGGGACAGAAACTTGGAAGCTAACTAAGAGGATTCAGTTTAAAGTGAGGATGACAAAGGAGCAATGGAACAGAAAATTATAGTTGTAACCTTAAGGGACATAAAGAGAGCAGAGTGGGTTAGGGAACAAGCGCGATTTAGGGATATATTAGTAGAAATTAAGAAGAAGAAATGGGCATGGGCAGGCCATGTAATGCGGAGACAAGACAATGTTTGGTCATTAAGGGTAACAGAGGTGATTCCTAGAGAAGGCAAGCGCGGCAGGGGGCGGCAGAAAGTTAGATGGGCAGATGAGATTAGGAAGTTTGCGGGGACAGATTGGGCCTAGTTAGCACAAGAAGGGTTAATTGGAGATCTATGGGAGAGGCCTTTGCCCTGCACTGGGCGTAGACAGGCTACTGCTGCTGATGATGATGACGATGTTCTAGTAGCACACTGCAACCTTGTACCATTCTGTAGCAATTCTACAATGAACGACGTTAATGACACGCACATCAACGCACTGTTGATTTCGAAAAGAGGTGGTCGACGTAGATGAGGAGCTCATACAGACAGAGATATGGGAAGGAAATCTGCAAAGAAATGTGTAGAGGAATGGAAGGATCGAGATGGATAGTGGAATGAGTAAAATTGGTGGTTAGGTTTGGCGTTGAAGAAAAAAAATTGGTCGCGCATCTCTGTGCGCTACAAATGTCGTCGAAAGACGATGGGCTTCTGCCGGCCGTACTGTGCTGCGTGAGATATTGACGTCATCTGGCAGCGCCGTCGGGAAAAATGAGCTTGTGCAGAATCCCTGGGCAACTGCTACGTGGCAGCAACAAATCGTCGGTGGCGGCCTTTCTCGCGCATAGCTTCGCATTTTGAGCGTAGCCTATGAAATACAACGGCCTTTAGAATTACGTATCTATGTATTTTCTAGTAGAGGAACACACCACCTAACACATACAAATTGATGTTGCGCCTCAGACATGCCTAATATTTGCTTTTTGATCAACATTGTTCACAAGTATGAACGCACCTTGTAGTTCAAGATGGCTGGGCATTACGCAAGTGCTTGAACTGAGCGGGTGGCTGAATCGTGTGACAAACAGAAAGACAGAGCAAGATTTCTGCGTTCAAGTATCCTAAGAAAGAATATCGTCTTTAAAATTCTGGTCGATCCCTTTTGAATATGCGCCCCGCCACGGTGGTCTAGTGGCTAACGTACACGGCTGCTGATCCGAGGGCAGCGGGGTCGCATCCCGGCCGCGGCGGCCGCATTTCGATGGAGGCGAAATGTTGAGGCCCGTGTGCTGTGCGACGTCAGTGCACGTTAAAGAACCCCAGGTGGTCGGACTTTTCCCGAGACCTCCACTGCGGGGTCTCTCATAATCAGAGCTGGTTTTGGGACGTTCAACCCCACAGAACAACTACCCTCTTGAATATGACCCTGTCATAACACGAAAGTATAACGTATATTCATCAAATAAAGTTGCTGTTTTACAGAAAGTCAAGAAATACAAAAGGACAATTGCACACAAGCGAAAGCATTCGAATGGGTGGCATTTATGCGGAGTCATTGCACTGAATGCGCCGGGGCCCTGCGCAAACCTTCTGTAAAGCAGGGGCGTCCACAAGCGGTGAAACCTGCAAGCGAACATGAATTGTTCGTCAGCGGTTCGTTTTGCGAACGCGCTGTTCGCTGTGAGGAAGACGCATCATTCGCTTGCCGACGTCTGCCTTGGCGTTCCTGGAGTAGAGCGCGTCGCAGCGCAACTGGCTGTCATGTACGCAGCACGAGTCAAATTATGTCGCAGCCTTATCTGAAACAACGCGCCCGGAGGACGCCGAAGCCTGCGCGACGATAGAGCTGCCGAGAGAGAGAGAGATGATGGGCGGAAGGCAGAGCTGCCGAGACTACTGACGCGGTTATGCCGGTGCTCGTACTAACAAGACAAATTACGACTTCACTTCATCTTTACTATGCAGCGGTACCACCGCTCAGAAGCAAGGGTGTAGTGAAAGGGAGGCTATGTTATTTTAAGAGCAACAGCGCTTGCTAAACACCTTTGCTATAACCGCACATCAATTAGATGCAAATTCCATAGTGCTATAGTAAAGACATAAGATCCGTTTCTTCCTCCATTCTGCAAGTCTTTCGGTAGTGTGGTGGCATCGCTACCAGCTCCTACTTAGGCACTCTCGCTGGTTGTGTGTTCGACTGCCAGCGAGTGGTAATTTTTCTACCTTAAATGCGTGCTTTCAGAAATATACTTCCGTTATGGAAGTACGTCGCAGATTTATTGGTGGAACCCTGCATTAAACACTTTCTTGTTTAAAAGAAGTCTATTTGGATAGAAATGGAGCTTTAATAATTTCTTTGCGTCAATGTTGCTTGGATAGTCTAAGAAAGGTTATATGTGGCTGCGCTAAAACCGCTTCGCATTTACTTAGTTTTGCGACGCTGCGCTAGCCCCTCCGGATATGCTGGCCATTGACTTATGCCACACCAAATTTCTTTTTAGGGGCGAAGCTCCTTAGGGTGTGGGTCGTTCCCTCCTCTGTCGATGTATGTATGTAGCGACATCGCACCGCCGCGAGGCTCGCGATCGCCCTCGGCGCGTGCCTCCCGGCGCGCGAGCTCTCTCACTCTTTCATCTGCTGTCTTGTGAGAGAGAGAGAGAGCGAAAGGCGCGCGTTGAGTATGGAAAAGCTCTTTCGCCGCCGCGGTGGCGTAATGGTTAAGGTACTCGGCTGCCACCCAAAATACGCGGGTTCGATCCCGGCCGCGGCGGTCGCATTTTCGATGGAGGCGAAAATGCTAGAGGCCCGTGTACTGTGCGTTGTCGGTGAACGTTAAAGAACCCCAGGTGGTCTAAATTTTCCGGAGCCCTCCACTACGGCTTTTCTCTCCTATCTCTTTCACTCCCTTTCCCCCACCCCCGACGGACGCTTAGCCGTGCTCCCTACATGGGCTGCAGAAATTAGCGTCCTTTCCTCAACCAAACCACACTCAATCAATCAACCAAAAGCTCTTTCTTCGATGAACGCTGTAGCAGCTCGCAAAGAAGGAGAACGCGCCCTCACCCGCGAGAGACAACGTTGGCGCAGGTAGCGTTTTCTAGCGAGTTTCTTGATTGGAAAACACCGATGTGCTCGCGCTTGATTACCGTTCACCGGCCGCCCATGTATGTATATATAGGCACTGGATCTTGACTTGCAATGGAATGCCGGGGGGGGGGGGGGGAATTTCACTTGTGCGTAGTTGAACCATAAGGAGTCGTAGCGTGCGCGTTAACTAAATTAATACGGAACTCGGCAGGATTTACGATGAACCTCCGGAGCTTCGCCCACTCATCATCATTCACTCCGTGGATATGCTGTGAATTTTTTTTTTCTTCAATGGAAGAAATGGGGGTCATGACTCTACGTTGCAGTGATTAATCTTAGCAGAAGGTATGGAACGGTAAGTCCGTCGAATGGTGATAAACATTAGTTATGAGGGACTGCTGGTGACTGAAGAGAACATTCTCAATTTGTGCTTCAACCACTCGGGTATATAAGGAGGGGCGGCAGCGCCAAAGCAAGAATAGGGAAAATACACTTGGCTTCGGAAGAAAATTACTTGTCCTGTTCGTACGGATATATATAAGATAAGTATGTGGCAGAAGCATCCCCTATGTGTAGCTATGCCTATGGCAACAGGCCACATAAAACTACCATTGAAGCGGAGAACACAAATAAAGAGTAATTAATCACAAAACGGAAATACAGTGATGGTAACTCTTTAATATCAAAACGTAGTGCATCAAGGGTTTTTACAGTTCTCGTGTTCATTCTCTCTGAACGAAATTAAATCCGAAGAAATGTTATTTTCCCTATTACAGCGCACGACGTCACAGAGTTGTGCGACAGCTCACCACGTAACGCTGGCTCTACGTGTGTTGCCCATCGCCCCCGCGGGCCGTATAGCACATGCAACATAGAAAGAACGGAACAGACGTCGCAGCTTTTGCTACATAATTTACAATGTAAGTGACTGAAGCATCATAGTAGAAGACTCGGGAAATTTCGGACTCCTGGGGTTCTCATTTTAACGTGCACTGACATCGCACTGTAGATTAGCCACGGCATTTCCCGTCCATTGAAATGCAGGGGACGCGGGCGCGACTCGACTTTTGGATTACCAGCCGAATGCCATAAGAAGTAGACCAGAGTGTTGCGGAGTAGTTTGGAGAGTGTAGTAACGTTAAAGAAAGAAGTTAACGTTGATATGATGCGCGCATTTTTTCAGAATCAAAAGCAAGAGCTGCACAGCGCCATATCCAAGCGCAATGACCAGGCGAATCACATCTTTTCTCCTGATTTTTGCTTTCTTGGCCTACGGTGAGCAACAGCTGTTTCTCTCGTTCCTCTGAATCGAATTGCGCCTTCCTTAAAAAGGCCATTCACGTATGTCATCCTTCACGTATGTCTTTGCGCCTCTTGAATATTTGCCATTTTTATAGAATATACGAGAACTGCAGAGAAATTAACTCTAAAACCAGCTACGTTTACCAGGTCATTCGGTACCCCTATGCCATTTAATAAGCTTTTGTGGCACTAGCAAGTAGCTTATGGGGGTTTGTAAGAAAATAATGAAACCAGAAGATCTGGACGAAATACACTAGCAAGAACATGAAGAGCTCTGTGAAGTGTACGAGACAATAAAGCCAGGTGCGGTCACATTACATATGCTGGTGTGAGCCACAGGCAGAAACAAACAAAAAAATCAGGAAACACGTAAAGAAAACATGATTATATCTCGTTTCGTGTTATAACTGTACAATTGCAGCAATTTAATTCTTTATAAATTACATTTCTTTAGCCTCCAGTGTAATCGGATATTACCCCAAAGTGCCCAATATTTTCGTCATTGTGGGCGTCAACTGTATATATTCAAGAAAATCTAGGAAAACGTGTCGCTGAGACCCGCATTAAATATGTGGGGAACAGCTAAACCACTGAATGCTGGCCTACAATGTACACAGTCCACCAAACGATCATCAGTGAATAAAAACTGTACCAAACGCTATAGGCCTAGGTCACGCAAGCTTCAAAGAAGTTAGGTAGACATAAAAGTCGTTTTCAGAATTCTATTTTGTCACTTACGGGGTTTATACCAAAAGTAGAAGGAGGGAGTTTTAAAAAATATTGATTGGTTTGGCAGAATTAATTGCTATCGAAATGCGCATCGACCTGGACTTTCTATCTAGTGAATCAGCCTGGACTTGGAGAAACTAAAGTGCTCTTCAGCTCGGTGGTTAAGGCCTGTTCAACGGGCTAGACCAAGCCGTGATGCCATCCTTTCTCGACCTTTATTAGTCGGGAGAAGAGAAAGTTGTCCGAAGAATCGAAATCTGGGCTGCACGGTGCCTGGGTGCCATGTTTGGTCAGCGTGGTGCCATATTTGGCCATGAAAATCTTTTACCGAATTGGTGGTACGACTTGACGCGTCGGAATGATGGAGCCTCTAATTTGCGCAAGCTCTCCTCAATCCGAAATTTTGGGACACAATACCGCGCACAACAGTTCTACGCAAGTTAAACTTTTCTGCTGTCGTCAGCACTCCGAACGTGCACTCATTTTTCAAATTATTTCGCACTCTCACTTATCAGTTTTTATTACGTTTTGACATTAAAGGGCATCCTTACTGTTGCTCATATTCGACTTCCTGCCTTCCTTCTTACCGCAAAAATTGGCGCAACGCAAAGGCGCCTGGTGAACCGATGATCGGTCCCATAGGGAAGCTTTTTCATGACACGAGACTTATATTTAGTTTTACTAGTCTTATAAAGAACATCGCTTTACTACGCTGCTCTAACGAATGGTTGATTTTGGAAAGGAGAATGCACATTAACAGGCTCTCTTTAGTCTCTATATATACTCCATGAAGGCTTGGAGACGACTGCCCACTCGCAACATCGAAGGTAATTTCACCACAACTGTCCAACCAGCGCATAACTTTAACCCTCCTTGGCTACGTTCGGGCGGAAAGAATGAGTCCTGCTCCTTTCCGGACACACCCCGTTTAGGTTGCGATGGTTTCAGATGACATTATTACGCATTACCAGCGATATCAGAAAGGTACTACCTTTTTGCTTCAAATATTGTTACCGGTGTCTTTCGAACTGCGTTCTAAAGTAGCGCTGCAATAATTCGCGATATTTTCTTAATGAACACTTTATCTTCGCAGCAGTCATGGCGCTTGCTGCAGGTGAAGAGGCGACAGCGCGAGCAGGTTCAGCCGCAGAGGCTGCTGCCAAAGAAGAAGCGAGGATATATTGGGGGCCGCCTGAGGCTCGTTAAATGAGAACACCGCATGAATTGGTGCGCCACAAGACCAATATATAACGATGTCCTTTCGCTCTCGCACTATAGTTTGTCACGTGAATCGGGATGGCTAAGACATGGCTAATAAAGTTTTCATGAATGATCTCATTTCTTTTTTGTAATTTTCTGCTACATTAAGATGAGGAACATTGTCAACTCGTTTAAAACATTTATCCATTACCCGGATAAGCCAATTCTTCATACATTTGGTACAAAGGAGGACAGCCATGTCCCAGAGCGGATAATGCAATTCGCGTTTCTAGCTTCAGTTTCCTAAGTGCCTGTTCCGGCATCCGCCGGCAGTTGTGCACACAACAGGTTTGTTGCAGCTATTACAAGTATGAAGATAAGAAAGAAGAACAAAACAACCACATGGCTCCTTATAAAATTGACTGAAGTTTCCGACTCTCTCTACGATAAAGTCATCGTCCACCGCAACAAAGGTTGCTCCGATATTACTAAGAGCAAAATTTCTCGCTGAAAATCAGCGCGCGGACCACTTGATGATACATTCCGACTCGGAAGGAGCACTAGAAATGAAAACGGCATTTATTTTCATAAAGATGATAGCGCGATATACGAAATTCTTAACCAGTCACCATCGCTTTGTCTGTGGATACCCGGTCACGTAGGAGTGTTGGGAAGCGATGTGGAAGACAAGTTAGCCGCTGCAGCTCAAACAAAGCGCTCCCCGGCACCCATGATCGTTTCCATTTCGGAGTGCAAGGATATTTTTTCTTCCCTGTCACCAAGCACGCAAGGTCGCATGGTTTGACGACCATACGAGGTCTTCCCTTCAGTGTAAACGGGATCCACTTCTCAGGCTTTAAACCAAACCAGACGATCGATCGTACGTTCGACGCACTTATGCATCGCTCACGCTTAGGCGTTGCATACAGACCTCACTTCGTCTGACGAATCAAAACAAGAACTTCCCCGTAGTACGTTCCGGGGGATAATCCCGGTATGTCAATAGACAATGCTTTCACAGAGCGCCTACAGTACAAAGAACACAGCGTCATCTGAAAGACCTCTTCCATAGCCTCAACAGACGAACGCTCACAATTGGTAAAGTGCATGGACCATGTCCACACCCTGGGAACCAAAAACGTGCAGTCAGTGCCCCTCGAGATTTTACCAATGCACACAACTCTAATGAACTGTCTATGACTTACCTTATTGCCTCTTCTTATTATGTGTAGATAATGGACACATCGCATGGACATTTTCCATGCCAGTACATAGAAATATTTCAGAGAATGCTTACAGTAGCTTCCGTGTCTACTCGGTATGCATTGAACTCTGCCTATACGGATATTTTCACACGGTAGCCATCATGCTTGTTCGAATAGTTTGTCCGTACTCCCAACTTTCTTTTTCCGATGGATTATTTCATCTCGGTTTTTTGTATAGGTATTTGCTGTCCTTTCTACCAATATCATGAACTTGGCATAGCCGTCCCAAACGTAGCCTACTATAGCACGTTTTCACATATAAGTGCAAGAAAAGGAGCCAGGCCAGCGCTGAACCGCAGGACAGTGACAGTGTAAGGTGGAGGAGCGACCTTCTTATACTCCTGACAGACGGGCAAAAATAAAGTCCTTTGTAGTGAACTCCTTTTTCTACTTTCAAGGACCCTCTGCAGAAAGTAGTTGTGTCGATGACACAAGGCAGCACGTAACTTCTTCAGGTGGTTCCTAATACGAACGCCGCAAGAAAATGGCACTGCATGTTAAAGCAGCCAGATAGTGAACACTTTTATAATGTTCCGCATTTAATTACCTTTAGCGATTGCGGAACGTAAGCACATCGTTTTTATTGCTGATGGCTAATAATATTGATTGTTCGTTTCACGCGCAATCCCTGCCACGACAAAGAAGGAAATGACACTGCCGGAATCCCGCATGGCGGCGATGTGAGCGTTCCAGAATGCGGCAAAAATAAATCTTTGCGGCCCGACAAATCTCATTACGGCTAAAAGTTAAAGCCCATACGCAAGGCAAGAAAATACTTGCGGGGTGTTGTAATTTTGTGAAAAGGTCGATCTCGTTTGCTGGCCGTGTGCGCTGTCGGCGAGAGTACGCCCTTTACGCTCGAAGAGTAGTTCGCCGAGCTACCTTTCTGCAAAGGAACTTTACCGGGAAGGAGATACTCCTTTGTCGTGTGTCACTGGGCATGAACGCCTTTCCGGTAGATGTCCCCTTACCTAAAGTACTTCAGCGTGCCCGTGTGTCAGGGGTATTAGAGGCCATTTTAAACTCTTGAGGAAACTAGTGCAAGTAGAGGTCATAGGTATACCCTGCGCCATAAGTCTTATCATTTCGCCAAGTAGGGCAGTACCCACTACGCAATAATTACTGCGGTAATGTAATACGCAAATCTGTGTAACTGCACATCTTAGAGAGTCGCTTGGCGTCGTTTTCCCGAGAACTAACCGAACTCTCATCCCGACGTCGACGGTGAGCTGCGGTTTCGGCTGCTCTCTGCACAGCTGTCTGTTGTGCTCGACGTTGCCGTGCTGCAGCCGCACGCGTAGCTCTGCGATTCGCTTCTTCAGCAGCGGTCCGCACCTTACGAGGAGGCGCCTTCAGGTATATCGAAGAGCCAAGTCAGGTTGCTGGCGCGGCTGCGTGCGTGGCCTGCCGCTTGCTGCATGGCACAAAAGAAAAACTGCTTCAAAGGGCAGCGCTTCGCGAGAAGGATGATGGAAATGTTGAAGAAGATTGTTTCATAATGATGATGTTGATGATGCCTCTGTAATGGGTCCAGAGCTACAAACCATGCCGCGCTGTGTTCTTTCAAATGATTCCTCGCACTCGTTATGCAGTCCACTTTCCCTGACGTGTAGTGGCGTATTATTGTTCTGCCACGTAACATTACACTTGTTAATGAGATTCCTCCGCAGACGTTACACATGTTTAGGTCTTTTAGCGAAGATTTTTCAACCACAGGCGTGGCTCAGTGGTAGAATGCTCGACTTCCACGCAGAGGATGTGGTTTGAATCCTCCTCGGTCCTGGTTATTTTTTTTTCTAAAAATTTGCCGCGTTAGCGGTTGCGGACTCCGGCGGCGGCGGCGGCGGACAACTACGGCGCTAAAACGGCCCTGTTGTGATCTCATAGCAGCTTGCGCTGTAAAAAGGTGATCACGGGGATATTTACTAGAACAATGAAAGACAATGACATTTTCGCTGAGTACACTCCTCAGTAATTTAAATATATTTTGCTTATTAGAGGACTTGGTGTTTTGTGTCTATACTCAGACAGGTAAACATGCAGAACTCTCGTAGTATCCACACGACAAACTGTATAGGTTCCTCTTTAAGGCGCAGAAGGAAATCATTTTGTTTCAACATTCGCACTCCGAATTGCGAGCGATTCAGCAGTTTATTTGTAAGTCAATTTGTGTGCCGTTGTGCATGATCACTGTACGGCCTTTTATGGCTCCATTGTGACCGTAGGAGGTGTATCAAGGCAGGTGGGACTACGCATGTCAACTCGCGACGCCGGTCAGAAACTTCTTGAATTACCCGCACAAGGAATGCACTGATAAAATGACACGATCAAAGCGAACTTACTCATTCCACGCATGGTAGTCAACATACTGCTATTTAGCCCGAAATGCTACGTCACGGGCCGCAGTAGTTGAGTTGCCAAGGAGTGTGATTCCCAGCCGTCACGGCCGCACTTGGGTAGTTTCGAAGCGCAAACCGCCCTTGTTTACGTAGATTTACGTGGTCGCTGAAGAACCCCCATTACTAAAATAATTCTGTAGAGCTTCCCTACCACGTGTCTGCAGCACTGGTGTATTGACAAATGGCAGAGAATGATCGGCGGTGTTTAAGGGGCCCTGCGGCACTTTTCCGTGTAATCCTCGAATGGTGTCGCTTCAGGAGAAATTAGCTGACATATCCGCTGCCAAAAAAACATCAAATGCGTTAATAATAATTAGCGAGATTAAAGCGTCTCTTTGTAGAGGAGTTCCACCCTTCGAGGGTGTTCACTCTACTTCCCTTTCGACGAGCGCGCCTGAAGCTATGCACAGTATGACGACTGGGAAGGGTTCAGCCAGCGCGAATCATGACCATAAAGATTTTCTTTAGCTCTCTGTTTGATAGCGTGTTTTATTTTTAACCGTGTGTGTGACGACCTGTTGCGTGCAAGGGCAATATATTTGGCGGCATCGTTAACAAACGTCTCCACCACCGATCGGCAAAGATTTGGTGCTATATTCAAAAAAAGGTTCATAGATCAATAAGAACGCCCTATGCCTGCATTAGGAATCAGCCAGTGGTATCGATAGACGCAGTATCAATACGCATTGATAGAGTTCACTGCCAATCTATTACATGATTTTGAGGAACCCTGCACTAAATAAGGGTGATATCTTCATGGTTGCTGCGCCTTTGCTGGCCCAAACAACAATATGATAACGACATCTGCTGCTGAGGGCTCATAAATCTTTCACCTCCTGGGGTACCTTAACAAGCACTCACAGAGCGTAGTACACCAAGCTCAAGACCTTTCCCATCCATGAAGAATGCCACAGCAGGGTTCGGACCCGCTTCCTTCGGGCAACACCGCTGCTTTAGAATGACTGTTGTGCTTGGCTGCCAAAGGAAAAGAGGCAGATTCGATCCAAGCCTCCGCGGTCGCGCCTTCCATACGGGCAAAAGTGCTAGAAGTTCGTATTCTGTGCATGTTAAAGAAGCCCATGCGGCGAACATTTCCTGTGTGTTAGACTACAATACGCCTTAAGGTAATATCTTGCTTAGCAGTTAAGCTTTAGCAGACATAGCATAATATCGTATGGATGAATAATAATAATAATAATAATAATAATAATAATAATAATAATAATAATAATAATAATAATAATAATAATAATAATAATAATAATAATAATAATTATTTAATTTTGCGTAAAATAGCAACAGGGGTCCTGCGAAAACGCTGTTGCCAAAGAAACCCACACAATACTTCCTATTCTTCCGCCTATCGGGGACAGTGGCTATTTCGGGACGGAATGTTCAAAGGCTATGCATTATTGAGTACAAAAAAAAAACATTTTCTGTACATGGGATGAACGCTGCCGTGAAATTACATCTGTCCCGCTTATGGCGACCACACGTGCCGTCTGCGATGACCCAAGGTGTCTAGGTATAAAGTTTCTCCACATTTTTGCCGCAGCTGAATGCCTGTTGTGAGTTTATCTTATAATAAAATGTGCTATCTTTTATTTGTCTTCTTACAAAGGAATAAAGATCCAATAATTGTATTGTGTTCGGAATAATGCAATAAAGTTCCGAATGTCGCTTCGGAATGTTTATTGCGGGGAATTACTTTATGCCATGAAACTTTTGACGACTCGGGGGCGCAGAGCGCGCATGATTTAGTGGTATATTACAGGCCTCACTTGTGTGCATTCGTGCAAACAGAAAGAGCCTTGCCTCAAAATATTGCAGTGGAAATTAATATATCTGAAGCATACATGGAATAAACGGAGCTTGATTTATTTGACGAGGAAGGGGTGTATTAGAAGTGAAAAAAATGGGGGTACGTTTATATTTGTTTGCGGAAAAATGCTTGTCTTTTCATTATATTCCACTGGTACATATTGTTACAGGAACGCAATATGGTTGTGCTTCACGAACACTTCTCTTTCTGAGTGACCCAGCCAGGAGCACAATTAGGTTTGTCAATCACATAGTGGTCGCACGTGCCGTCGTCGTCCATAAAAGAAGAAAGAAGTGGAACGAAGGGTGTCATTTCTGAATGCGACATATTGTTGGCCAACTTCAACAACTTTCACCGCATCAATTTTTCTGTCTAGCTGCGACGCTTCGGTGCCCCCCTTCCTGACCGCCTCGTTCCCCTGGCATCCCTCAAAGGTCGAAGATGTGGGTATAAATATATCACAAACATGTACGTCACGAATAGCGATTACATAAATACGTGTGCCAAATACCCGTAGTGCTCATCCCCTGGTATGTGGGTATGCGCAGCAGGAGTTTCAATTTTATACAGTCTGCGTCAGTTAAGGGCCAGCTAAAATAGACATTTAACGTATCATTACAACGGATTTAAAGAGAAGAAAGGTACGTTTTTGTCATAGGTTTCGATTGTAGCGTACACACAACGAGCACACAGACACGCGCAGCCTACGAAATGGTAGTGGGTGTAGCACCTTGTCCACCGACGTACCAGGCAAATGGCCTACCACTGAGACATGACCGCTCGTTCCGGGCGGTACATATATAGTAATTAAAACTACTGGAACAGCATATCTGATCACGGTGTTTGTGTAGAGATGGCTGCGCTTCTAATGCTCGATAAGTACTATCATAGCAACATGATAAATTTTACGTGGCTTCTACTATCATTCGGGATGCTCCTTCTCACTTTGCTCGATCCCGCAGCAATACTTGAATGAGCGACGCCTGCACACTCACGTCTTCGCAGAGTAGCGCATGTTTCGTTGAGAAAATTGTGGACGTTACTCCTGCGAAGCCAGTCGCTAGTAATGTTTTCCAATTAAGCCATCTTCGAAAGTTCGAGCTTTACAATTTCTTATCAACAATATAATAAGCCATGAGTTTCGAGCTTCCCTCTTATTCTCACAAATAGATTTATACTTGCCTTGCGGGTGTACAAAACACTCAATGCCTGGACTCAGCGGTGACTTCATGTTGTAAATTTGAAATTGTACACCTTGACATAACATGTATGCTTTCACCTCGCGCAGCAACAATATTCTGCTCATCGATTGAACAACTGATCTTCATTGTCTAATGAAGAGTTAAAAGCTGCGAACTCTTACGTGCTATTTTTGTACTTAACATTTCCTTTTGTATAACTGATACCTCTGATAATGTAAAGAGATCCGTATGTCATACAGGGCTGTTCAGTATTCTTCCTCTGTTATTCTTGTTCTAGCACTTCTGTTTGATCATTTCGATTACATTTTTTCCCTTCCAGCAGTGAGTATTATCTTGATATGATGTATTGATCTGTTGATATGGTTAGTCAAGCTTGTTGTTTATTGCCCACGCGTCCGTATGCTTTTGCTGTATTTCTTTGTAACTACCGCATACATGTAGCCATATCAGCCACATCAGCTCCCCCTGTCAGTTCTCCTGAATCTTTGGGACCTCTTTCGATAATATGCTAACCACGCATTCCAACTGGAGTATTTAATAAGCTTGAGATGTCGTGCGCGTAACGAGCAAACGTCAGGTAGTTTCCGTGTAGGTATCACGAGCGAGAAAACCGCTATACACACCGCTGCCGTAATTTCGGTACTGACTAAGCTTACAACTCCCTTCATCGATTGCCTAAGTCTAGTCGCAATAGCTGAGCAATGTGTAAATTAACGTACCTATTGAGAGAAAATGCATGTGGGTAGTAGCAAATCTATAACTTCATTATGTCTTGCTATACACGAACTGTTGCGGCAGAAGGACATGCCAGAAGTATACGCATGGACGACTGAAGTGTTTCAAGTGCTCTCGCGGGCATTATGTAAAGCCTACTCGCATCTTCCCTAATATCAGCAAATACATTTCTCTGGCCATATTTTAACCCGACCAGCCACATACCGCAGGCAACTTCATAATCATAGGACAGCGAATAAATGATAACTGGCGAGAGCTGATGGCTCACACAACGACGCTAAAGCGAATGTTCCTGAACAAAATATTTAACGGAAACACATGTAAGTGCCACAAGGCCAGTCATGGTGCTAATGTAGCAAGCAAAAGATGTTGGTTGCCATACCCTTGAAGTAGTAGTGGGGCTCCACGTAAATATTTAGCCCCAAGGGTTCTGCACTTGCGCTAAAATCGCCCGCTAAGGAGGCCTCAATCCCCAGGCAGCACGCCAACACAGGACTTATGTAGGCGTGAAGTCGGCCAAAGTCGGCAGCGATATCGGGCCTAAGTCGGCAAATCGCGCTCGCGCTACTTTCACCCACATCTGCCCGATGATGATCAGCCAGAATGGCGCCGCTGTGGCGAAGCCACCATGGATCGAACTTGGCCACCCAGAGTGGGCGAAATTTGGCCAGCCAGAGTGGGCGAAATTTGGCCAGTCAGAATGGGTCGGATTTGGCTAGGTAGCATTGGCCGATGTTGCGGGCATTCAGGCTTTTTTCGCGTGTTGTCGGCCCCGCCGACATCGGGAAACCCCTTGCGCGACCGTTCACAGCCACTATGGTGTTTGTAGTTTACCCCACGTGTGTCGCGCCGTTTGGATTGCGATAATTTTATTTTTTGTTATCACATTTTCGAAGGGCTATGAAGGCATTTTTGGAGGACCAACAGTAGTTTGTGTAAATGTGCCCCTCATGCATACGCGAAAGCTTTAAGAAGAAGAAGAAGAAATGATTTTATTGATTCGAAGAGATAATACATAACAGAAATAATATACAGAAGGAGGTCCCAAAGCTCTAGGCTGCAAGGGGACCTCCTGTGCTGGTTAAACAAAAGAACATAAATCAAGCAGAGCAGCTTGGCAAAAAGAATAAGTTTCAAAGAATCAATAACACTTGACAGCAAATGAACTAAAACATGATATACAAATACACTAAAATACATGTGAGATCAAAAACGAGCGATAGAAATCAGGCTAATACGAACTACAATGCAACAATCAAGTCCAAATGCTACCATGCGGTAACAATAAAATAGTTATGAATAGAATACTGCTATACAAGATGTCGCGTGTGATGATTTATAATGGGCAAAAAAAAAGAGACAAAAATGGTATGCCACTAAGCGGCAGCAGTTTCAGACACATGAATATAAATGAATTTGGTATAATATAGAACAAACATAATGGGCAAAACAGTTCCGATTGAACAGCATAAACTAGATTATTTAAACGTTAAGTAAATACGAGGATAAATGTTTTTTAAAACTACCTATGCTCGGAGACATCTTCACCTCTCTTGGAATACCGTTCCAGACGGAAATCGCTGTGAAGATAAAAGTGAATCTGCCATAGTTAGTTCGAACTTTCGGTAACAAAAAGTTGTTATTTGGTGCAAATCGAGTTATATTTTGATTAATGAGTTCTTCTTTGTTAAAAACTATGAATGGCATGTTTGAGTGAAGAGAATTGTATGTAAGGATTGCCATGTTAAAATGGAAAAGTTTCTGAATGGTTAGAATACGATGCTCTTGTAACAGAGCACATGCACTACATTGTGGTGACTGAAATGTGATAATGCGAATGGCCTGGTTTTGAATAGGTTGTAAAGGAGCCAGATGAGTGCTATATGTATTACACCAGGACGCATTGCAGTAAGTGAAGTGACTGTGAATGAAGGCATAGTAAAGAGAAAGCAAGGTATTTAGACGAAAGTATGTACGTGCCTTGATGAGAATCCTGATGCCATAGGCAGCTTTTTGCTTTTTGTGTGAGACATGGGAAGTGTACTCAAGAAAACGACAATGACTGGAAGCTTTGATGGAATAATTATTGACCGTTATAGACGGAAATTCAACGACCCTTTTCTGAGTGGGGTGAAATAGCATAAAAACTGTTTTAGTGGGGTTAATTTCCAATGAATTTTGACGACACCAGCGAATTATACTTTCAAGATCGCTATTCAGCTTAGAAGTAAGACTATCAATCGAGGTGCAAGAAGTTAAGATCGTATTATCATCCGCATATAGGTAAGGTAGACAGTGCGATAGGTGAGAAGTGAGATCATTAATGTAAATGGTGAAGAGTAATGGGCCTAGTATAGACCCCTGAGGTACTCCCCTATTGACTAATTTGAAATTAGAAAGATGATTAGAAACGCTAACAGCCTGTTCTCTGTTAGTTAAGTAACTGTGAATGAAGTTCAACGCAGGTCCTGCCACACCAACCGCGTTTAATTTAGTAATTAAAATTTTATGAAGGATTGAATCGAACGCTTTCGTGAGGTCAATAAACACTGTTCCAGCATAATTACCTGTGTCAATGTAGTGTTTAATCTTATCCGTGAATGAAAGAAGCGCGAGGTTGGTAGAGTAACCTGCACGAAAGCCAAACTGCGTGGCACAAAGAATGTTAAATTTTGTTAAGTAATTTGTTAAACTTTTTTCAAGGCACTTCTCTATAACTTTGCTGAGGACTTGCTGAGCACTCTATAACTTTGCTGAGCACTTGCTGAGCACTCTATAACTTTGCTGTATTGTGTTTGTTCTATGTCGCTACAATGCGTAATTACAGAAAGGAGACTACAATGTGTGTCACGCAATGTTCTTGCACTATTTCTTGCGTCTGAGTTCACATGGTGTAGCTGCATGACTTCCTTTCTTTTTCTTTAGTAAATGAGCCCCAGATAATTTCACACATAGTGAAGCGCCTTAAGCTTGCATGGCTTCCTTTATCTTTAGTAAATAAACCCCAAATAATTTCACACATAGTGAAGTGGTTAGGCATACATGGCTTCCTTTCTCTCTCTTCAGTAAACAAGCTCCAAATAATTTCGTGCATATTGAAGTGGTCAGGCTTGCATGGCTTCCTTTCTCTATCTTAGTAAGTAAGCGCCGAATAATTCCACCCATAGTGAACCGGTTAGGCTTACATGGCTTCCTTTTTTATCTTTAGTAAAAAAAGCCCCAAATAATTTCACACATAGGGAAGTGGTTAGGCTTGCGAGCCTTTCTTAGTACTGCTAACAAAAGCACTACAAACTTAAGCTACAAGAGGTAGTTCTACTTCTGTGCCACTGTATAATGTACAAAATAAGCCATCAGATGTACGTTATACTTTATTACTCGTATGATTTTCTAGGAAATAAAACTTTGTTTTGGTGCAAAAGGGAATATGCCGTCGTTATTTGAATACACTACACACGCTGAATATTGGTCATACGGAGAGCACATTTGCTTTTTTGGCATGGCCAATATTGAAATTGCAGGTAAGTTGTGGCAACTACTTCACAGAGCAGCCAATGTAATAAAGGCCCATGCATTTCTTTATTACGTGTCAAGGTAGTCATACCTTTTAAAATTTTTTACGTATAATATCAATACACTGTACGTATTGAGAATTCTCCGCAATCTCGGGCTTGATGCTTTCTGATTACGTAAATAGGTCGGCAACATTTTACCTCCAACATTCTCCGTATTCGGGGCCCATTTTTTTTACAGTGTAGATGGTTCCTTGCGGGAAAACAAAGTGATAAGTTTGTGGAAGAATTGCCTAACCACATTTTCTGACACTTGTAAAGTGCATTGTATGTTGTTTCATCTACTAACCGATGTAATAAGTACGCTAATGTGAGGCAGGAGAGGAGCACAGCTA
>CM023484.1:7787349-7847924 GCA_013339685.2 Hyalomma asiaticum | reverse complement strand
CACAGCATATCCACGGGGTGAATGATGAAGAGTGGGCAAAGCTGCGAGGGTTCATCGGTAAACCATGAATTCTGCCCAGTACATCATCAACGACGTGAGATCGTGCGCGTTTATACTAAAGGGTTGATGAGAGTTATGGTGACTTGCAGCTCCCTTTAATTTTACATGTACGCTGTGAATTTTCATTGTTTAATCACGCACAGGAAAAATCGCACACACGCACTACATTGGAGGTCAAAATCCAGTGCCATATATACGGGAAACAATAAACTCGCTAGGAGACGCTGCCTGCGTCGGCATCGCGAGGCGAGAGAGGGGGGGACCGTTGAACGGTTGTGAGGGAGAGGGGAGCGGGAGAGGGAGGGAGAGAAGGAGGGGAGATAGGGAGAGGGGAGAGGGTTGAACGGTTGTGAGGGAGAGGGGAGCGGGAGAGGGAGGGAGAGACGGAGGGGAGATAGGGAGAGGGGAGAGGGAGAGAGTGAGGGCGAGAGAGGAGAAAGAGGGGGAGCTCGACCGCGGCATATTCACTGTGACGACGCCATCTAGTGTCCAGTCACCCAACCGCCATAATGCACACATCTCTATGGGAGAGCGCCATCTGGGAAACTAGACGAGAAAGGGCGATGACGACCAGCGCCATCTCGTATATCGTCACCCAACTGCAGTTTGCATGTATCTCTATGGGACAGCGCCATCTATTGTATGCTACGGGAGATGCTACTGGCTACGGCGGATGGACATACCGGACGGGCAGCAGGTGATGCCATAAGGAGATTCGCCCCTAAAACCAGCGTCGCATTGCCACATGACGCGATTCCGCCAGCCTGTTTCATTATGCTCGCCGCTCAGTATTTTCCCCTTAGTCGTCTGGTGTACTCTCCATAGAAAGCCTCCGCGAAAAGCGAGCTTGCGAACGTGAGCGTTTAAGCCGCGTTCATGTACTTGCTTGCCGTGGTGCGGTGGTGTATTGGACAGGGCGGTCAGAGCATAGAGACGCTTGCGTAGGCAAATTCGACCTCATTCGTTTTCGTTGTCAGGGTAAACACACACTTCTAATATGAAGGGCTCCTGCATACAACTGCCGCTTGCTGTTGCATAATGGACACGTGCAAATCACGACAAGCGGGGCGCGCGCTTGTCAGCAGTCGTTAACGAAAAAAGAAAAAAAAGCCTATCAGGAGGCAACAGGCATCCAGATGCCGCCTGAACCGTTGAAACAGTCACCTGTATCGGTAATCTTCAGAAACCTTGATAAAAGACCAAACGCGCGCAGTTCACCAGAGCGTCTGCGAGAGACTGCACGGTTCCCGAGCTCGGACGTACCAGACGGCAAAGCAGACGGTACGTTTAGTGTTTCTCTTGAAAGCTCAACACTTCTAACCAAGTATAACATTGCTTTTATTTCCATCAATGCATGCTGCGTATTTTCAGAGGGAAACACACATGTTTGTTTACACTGATGCAAAAAACATAATTACTTCGTGACGCCACATCTAGAGCAAAATTGTCGAATGATGCATATCCTGGTGGCAAAATTTGTATTTTCTTTCCTTCAACTTCAGTTATGGAAACAACGTGTGTCAGTTGCTACATACTAACAACGAAATCAAGTAGTAATTGCAAATATTTTCTCCTCGTTTTTGTGTAAAGCTCAAAAAACAGTCGTCGCGCGTCTCAAGAACGAAATCCATCCGAAGCAGATCCGAAGCCTGTACTTCCCATAATTCCCATGAGGGTTGAAGCGTCGCTGAACGAGTCGCCATAGACACTAGCGCCAGATCTCCCCTTAGAGTGTACGAAATTCTATGGCAAGATGCAACATACGTCACGCACGCTGGGAGTCTGCATGGTTCCGGATCCCGCGATAAGCTAAGGTGGCCTCCAAGACCTCCGCAGCATTTCATGGGCACCGTAGCGACCTTGCCTTCCGTTTATACGCGGGCACACACGACGATGGAGGGTAGTTCGACTTCGCTCGCTCTCTTCGAGGGCACTCCCAACTACAGCGATATAGTGATGTGTGGTCCGCCATTCTGCATGTTTTTGTATCTGACGTCATCACAACTTGGCATGCTGCTGCGTGAGGTCGCCAAAATTTGTACTGGAGCCTGACGTCACACTAGCGTCGGTGTCATTAGGCACGCCATGGGAAAATAGACTTTGGCGGCAAATGAAAATATCTTACCAGCATTTCCTGAGCTTACCTTTCGCTCAGAGCCGTCTACGTACACAGGAGAGTTTTATGGTAGAGTAAACTCAGCTTCGAAAATTAGTGTCAGTACTCCTTAAGCGTGTGTGTGTATATATTGCGCGGGTTCGGTATATAAATTGTCATCTCAAACGCACAACCATCCTCGTTTGCTCCAGGAGAACGCTCACGTTCCCAACGTCAATAAGTGTACTTCAAACCTCTCATGACAGTGACATCGATTCACCGCAATACGTGGAATCTGCCTACCATTGGCTTCACTGAGGAGAAAGAGCGTCAGGCGAAATGCCTTACCGGAGGCGGAAAGATTCCGGCGATGCGCCCCGTAGAAGCTTCAGGAAAAAGCAGCTAATGGCAAAGAATATGGAAGCTGTCGCGAAATATTTTGTCAATGCGAGAAGCCTCATAGCGGCAGCGACGCGCTCCGTAAGACTTTTGAAATTGCCGGGCGTCTCAACGAAGTAACTTGCACGATATCAGTACTTCAGCGTTTTCGTGACCCGTGCACGATAGATACGTGCCAAGCGTTCAGACTTGCTTCCTTGGAGGCGCTACTGTGGTGTTACTCCTGAGAAGCATATGCGCTGCTGTGTTCCGGTTTGATCACGAAGCTCCGCCAGTGGGCGACAAAAAGCCAAAGTTCACTGGCTGAACATTTTGCTTATATTAATAGGGTGTGCGTATGCGCTGCGCTCATGTCGTAGGCGCATGAGTGTTGCCGAGTGTGGTTGACGTCAAGGAGGAACGGGTGTCTTTTATCGATCCATCGTTTGTTGACGCGCTAACCGAAGAAACGCTGTTTGCATTTATAAGAACTGGAGGGGTGGTGGTGGTGGTTCGTTAGGAAGGAAGAGACGCTAATTTCTGTCTCCCATACTGGGGACACGGCTAAGCGCCTTAGGGGAAGGGAGAAGTGGGAGAAAAAGAGAGAACTGGAGGAGAGCTGCGAGTAGGACAGTATGTGCGTCAGCACTCCCTCTCTTTCAATGCCGCGGTGGTGTAGTGCTTAAAGTGCTCGGCTGCAACCCAAGAAACGCAGGTTCGATCCCGGCCGCGGCGGTCGCATTTTTGCTGGAGGCGAAAATTCCAGAGGCCCGTCCCTTAATAGGCGGCTCCCTTCGCCTTCCAAATAAGAGCCGCAGACTTTGTGTGCGTTCGCGGTTTCTGTGCATGCGCACATGAAGCAACACAAAACCTACGCTTCATCGACGTCACCGTGTCTTCGCTCGTGTATCGCCCTCGCTTCTGCTGTTCGCGCTTGTGCGAGCTATCTGCCACGTTTCTTCGTTCATTCTGGCAGTGTATGCACAGCAGATGTCTTATAAATCAGCACGGCTTGCGCTGACATTTAAGACATATGCATGGGTCGACTGGATGAGATCCAATCCATTGACATCAAGTTCTTCGAAATTAGCTCAGTTACTGACGCATCTTTGGAGAGTCTTGTGGGAAAGCAGTTTTGTGGGAATAGGTTTCTACTTGTGCATAAAATAAGTCAGCATGTGATGCTACGACGATTCTAAAGCTTTGTCTATGCCTTTCAGTGTCATTCGACTTCTATCATTTGTCGAAACTTACCGGGTCACCTGTCAAAGTGACACCTGTCAAATTCGTGACACTTAAGTGATATTGTCGGACACGTTATGAAGATACAAAAGGCCCAATATAGAGTCATGAATGGGTCGTCGTTGCCAGAGGAGTAGAAAATGTCAAACATGGCGACTCATTTAACTGGACGGGAGCGCCTTTCCTTTTCGACGCCAACGAGCGAAAAGGTTCATTCTGCATGCCAGCTTATAAATTTTGGCGGCACTTTCGTCTGTGTCATGTAACTGTGTGATGAATGCTCGACAAATTAGAGGAGAAACTCAAACAGGAACCAACGACGCGGCTTGCGGAAGTAGGGAAGAGGTGTGCGCTCCTTTTTTATGCAAGCGGAAGCTTTGGCAATGTTCCGTAAGACGATTCTGCCGTCAGCAAGTGCATGGTTAGCGGGTACGTTGGGTGTGTTTTGCTTGAAATGAGCGCCGCGACGCGGAACACACTATGACCACTTCCCAACGCCCACAAGACAAGCAACCGTACCAATCATTTCGCAATCGAATACTATGCCTAGCATATACATCGAACTGCGCGACACTCCGGAGAGATCACTACACTAGTGTTGCTGAACGTCAACTAGGCGACTATAGCTGAACAGATGCCGGTTGCCGCTGTTGAACGTCATCCCTGCGCACTCGTCATATCGCTACGCGCAGTCATAGGAGCGGTTGTCTTCATGCGTTTTGAAAACCCAATGTTCCTAAGCAAAAGTGGTTATTTTAGAGACTGATGCGACAGCGCGATCTTCTAGACAACGAGTACTAAGCGTCGGACAATATTCGCACCACAAGTACTAAAAAGCTGAACTCCTTCTAAGAGGAAGAGCAGCTGTGCTCGTGCAAAAAGCTTTGGGGGATGCTCTGGCTGGGAGGAGTTCTGCTCGTCGAAAACATGTAAGGCTAGTGTACTGTACATGCTATATGTTTTCAGGTATGGCTATACGTTTTCAGGTATGACCGCCTTTATCGCTTTCTTGGAATCGATATTTTTGGAATCGTTAATTATTAGGCGGAGAGGCAGTTATCAGGCCGAGCAGTCATCTAAAAAAAACAGATCGCCACCTTCAAGTATGTTTAAGACGTACATGAGATCGAGCAAACACTTTCTACATGTTCCAACTCACAAGTGCAGCGAATCTCTCAAGACCTCAAAATCCTTCCAGGCATGTTTGCACCGTTACCGAAAATGAATTAGCCTCAAAATCACGCTAAGTAGCGTCCAATTCACTAGGAATAAACGATGAAAAGGTATATTAAGACATCCAGCGACTACGGCTGGCCGCCGCTGTCATTTGTCGGAGCACGTTCATATCGGCCATATTGCACGAGTGCACGTCGTTTCTTGCAGCGCTGTGTGTGTAGCGTATGTACTTTTGCAGAAAGCAAGGCTCTTCGCCGAACGTCCAACATTTGCCTGCATTAAATTCCTCTAATTGTATGTGTGCGCGGTGGCAATCCGCATGTTCGCATGCAGGCAGCCGCAACAACTCGAAAGGTGATTGCACGAGAGATTGACACGGGTTCAAAACTTAATATTGTGCATACCGTTTAATATATTGTATTTTAAGGAAGACTCTCTCAATATTCCCGAACTGTGGCTCGCGAATTGACTTCACCTTTTAGGTTTATTTCCGATGGATTCCACCAGGCAAAAAGCCATTGGAGAGGCAGCTTGAGGGGACCGTGCGGCCGTAAGGGCAGCAGGAATGAATAGAGTTGCAGAGCAAAACAACAGTGAGGCTTAGCATCGCTTGATATTTTAGAATAATAGCAATATTACGCAGAACAAAGATGTGAAAAAAATATGTGGCTGATTCCCAATTGCGAGGAATCTGTTACACGGAGGTGACATATCTCTTCAAATGAAAAGTTCGATGTTTATTGTATATGAAGGTGAATATGCCACATTGTTATCGATATTTCGCTAGAATGGCACAGTTTCTGCGACTTTGATTCGCAGCTTTCGAGCAGAAATATTTCGGCGTATTTTTTTTTTTTTTTGCTGTTGATGCAGGTATGTTTGACTGGGTCACTTCATTTACGGAAATGACGTGGCGGGGTCATCGTTCCAGCCTTGCGTAAAACAATTTCGCGTTGTAAATGCAACAGTATGGAAAGCTCCGCATACACCGTTTTCACGTACTGGACATTTTCGCGAAATCGCAAGAGTGTAAACTGCGCGAAATTAACGCTACATATATTGTCCTGAATAAAATATAAGTGTAATGGAGAGTAAACTAGAAGATGAGAACAAAAGCTTTTGCAAATAATATTTAATGTGCATCATCTTTCAGAAGTTCGTATGTGCATGACTATTTTGCCCTTAGTGAACACATGAATCCAGCAGAAACGTGGTGAGCGGCTATGGGATTTTGCCTTGATTAGTCTGCCCAAATATGGAGGCCCCGAATATGGCTCGCTGGTCATGTTCTTTTTTTTGTTCGAGTGCCGAGTTCCCTGAGCAAGCTAATAACCCATTTCGATATTTGTAATAACACGAAACAAGGAGCCGGTAATGAACAACTGCTGTACAATGGAATCCTTGTATGATATTCTTCTATGGTTCCATTTGTTAGAACCACGCGGATGCATTCGACAAAGAAATGTTTCATCGTGTGTCTTAAAAGATGAGAAGCTAATAGCTTTTATTTGCTATTTTGAGCTAGTAGATAACAAACATATGAAACGCTAAAAATTCTGACTTTGGGACTACTACCACAAGCAGCTCACTCTGGAATACATGTTGGGTCACCCACCCCTGTCGGTAGGAGGTCGAACTCACCTATGAGTCCAGTTAATCAGGCTCACTCCGACTCACAGCCACTAGTGAGTTTAGAATCCAACTCGGCAAACCTTCCGTGTTCTTTAGCCCGTTAGTGGTGAAATGTTTCGTTAGTTTGAGTCTGAGTCGGCGTGATTGAGCGCGATATTCATAAGTCTGTGTACGAATGACCTCAATCGAGCTGAATTATGGTTATTTCGTGCCGGAGAGATTCGTCCAGAGCAAAGTTTTGGTGAGTGTGGGTGAGTTCACCGAAGCACGATATTCGATATGTCTTGGCGAGAGTAGCCCGGCCGACGTCAATATCGATATGTCCCAGAACGAGTCAGCCCGGCCATGCAAAGCTCTGGGGAGTTTGTGTACGAGTGAGCTATGCAGTTGTTGATAACGTGAGTATCAGCGATTTAATTTAATTTTGTTTTATTTTGCACCTTTCCTTCCAGCAACACTCCAACTGATTTTTTTATGTTGAACAAGTGGCTCAGTGACCTAGTCACATTCAGTTGGTGTACGTAAAGACTGCAATTTAGGTTCCCTGAAATGACACAGGTGTCCCACACTGAAGCACCCAGTTGAAAATCCCACCAGAGTGGGTCTGGTGTGTTGTGGTGTGTTTTGGTGTTAACGCCAGAATACACTGGTGTGTTCTGGTGTACACGCCAGAATGGGGTGGTGTGTTCTGGCGTAAACACCAGCCTGGTGTGATATGTTGTGGCATACCCACCAGACTGGTGTGGTGTGTTCTGGCGTACACGCCAGCATGGGGTGGTGTGTTCTGGCGTACACACCAGCCTGGTGTGATATGTTGTGGCATACCCACCAGACTGGTGTGGTGTGTTCTGGCGTACACACCAGCCTGGTGTGATACGTTGTGGCATACCCACCAGACTGGTGTGGTGTGTTCTGGCGTACACGCCAGCCTCGAGCGATGTGTTTGGAAAACACACCAGTCTGGTGTGGTGTGTTCTGGTGTACAAGCCTCGTGGCGTGGTGTGTTCTGGCGTATTCGGCACCCTGGTGTGATTGGCTGTGGCGTACACGCCAACCTGCGGCGTGGTGTGTATTGTAGCGCGTTCGCTATTCTGTGAGTACGAAACACAAGTTGGGCATGGTTGTGTTGTTGCATAAAAAGTCAGGTGAATAAAATATCCGAGTGGACATGAAACACACCAAGTTATTCTTAGTTCCTGGAAAATATTGTTCTGATCTGTTTTAAAGCTAATTCCATGTTACCCATTTTATGAAAAGCGTTCTCAGTTGTCATAAATGTGTTAAAAAGCCCGTGTTATAAAAGGCGTTCTCTGGAATACCGCCAATATATTTTGCATCTGTTTTTTTTTACATATGGGCAACATTGTTAATTATACCGAAAGCTAGCTTGCCTGTAAAAGCTGCCTACATTAAACTATATTATTATTATTGAGAATATTAATTGCATTAAATTATTAAATTACTAACGTTCAATCTATTTTAGAATGCCTAATAAAACTTTCATGATTGTTCATTTGTTTAAGAATCCATTCACTAGAAAGAACGCCTCGATCCTGTATTGTTGCATGCAGGACGTTTTGAATTTCGCGCTCATCGATTCGTGCCTATCATGAGTGAACATTGTCATTTCTGGTTTTAAAAAAACCTTCGTTAGCATTATATTTGTGCATACATCGCGTTTGTTTTGTTTCGTGTGTTATGCAAATTGATGACGGCGCATTTTGATTTAGGTTTGCGAAACAACTTTGCACGTAAAGTGTGTATAGCGAGTGCGGCCATACGGGGCCATGCAGTGTGGCAACTGTGTGCGTCTGGAATGTCAACAAGCTGTTCGCGTCGGTCTCGTCTCGGCCAAGTCGCATTTTTTTCTCGTTTCAAGCATTTTTCTGCTCTGTGCGCACGTCTCTTGTGTTTTACCGGCGCAACGGATTACGAAGACCTACTGTTTCGTGCCGGGGAGCAACCATCGAACGGAAACAGGTACGTATCACAGTCAGTCATTTGAACCTTTGTCCCACGTGCGATCGTGAGTCGCGATAAGAAAGGCTCCACAAAAACAACGGAAGGGGTAGCAGAACTCCTGCGTACTCATCGTGCGCTAGAAAAGTTGCTTTCTAAAGCGCGATAATAAACTTTTGTTTGTGTAGCAAGCATGCTTTTATGCGCCGTTTGCGCACTGCGAACGCGAAGGTATCGTAGCACTGTCGCGTAGCCCCGCGGCTCTCTTTCGATGGCCTGTGCGGTCAGGCGGCTGGTTTGAGACGAGTTGCGGCTTCGCCTTCCACGTAAGCTGCGCTAGTGGGGCCCCTTATGCGATGAGCCACTATTTTGCTGTAATTGATGTTTCTCCGCAGTGGGATCTGCCGTAATGGCTTTCTATCCTATCCCCTTCTCTTGCGTCCGTGTGAAGGCGCAACTGCTTGCCACGGATGCCGCCTAATAGTTGTGCGCAATCAACCGCGCCTTGTCGGTTGCTTTAAAGTTCAATTTGCCGTGCTTGCTGTTTCCTATGGCGCCAAAGCGGATCCGAACCGAAATTTCGTCAGTACTGGACCCAAACCCTCTAAAATATCAGTTATCGTTTCGGAACAAAACGGTTCCATATAGCTGCAGTGCGTGATCTGCCGGCAGCGCATCGTCCCTGCGATCGGCCCTATGCTTTCCTTTGACCTTTATTTATTTACGTGATACATTCCTCTGCTCAGGAACGCGTGTGCGCGCGCGCGTGTGTGTTGTGTGCGTGTTTTTTAAACGTTGCGCAGATCGGGCAGCTGAACTGGAACACCGAGTTCACTGCAAATGGGAATTTGTACGTATGGCCGACAAGACTGTTTCCGAATATACTTATGAGATATCGTGTTAAAATTGACATCAGAAAGCGCGTAATCTGTGTGCTAATGACCAAGGCCTTCCAATAGCCTGAAATAAGGACTACCCTTGCTGTATAATTCTCGGAGTACTGCATTCAAGAAACTTGTGAGCAAGCATATTTTTGAAAAATTGTACGTTGAATTAGGAGCAGATACTTCAAGAGAAAGGAAAGGAGAAAGAAGAATGTAATGACTATAAACTTATTCAATGAACAAGGCTTTTAATGTTTCTTTGCACACCGTGCATACCAGTGCACATCACACCTAGAGAAGGTGATGTCGCTTGCTAATGTGGGCCTTATGCCCGTACGTGGTCCCTGTCCCAAGTTGGTTTGGCAATACACACTGTGGGTGCGTTTGTGCTGCGCTTGTGTGTTCCATACGGGCGGCCTTGGTCTTTAACTAGACCACACTCCACTCTTCTCATTACAGTTCATTGGGAGGAAAAGGCTTCCTTCCGCATTATGTCAGCTTCATTTGTTAGACACTTACAAAGTGCTTTCACATGGATGGAAGTTTTCGCTATGAGTGAAGGCCATCAATTCTCAAAAGGAGTGCAAGTTCTCAAAAATGAGAAAGTGCAGCACGTATAATCTTTATGCTGCCTCTGATGAATTCACTGTTTTGATTTAGACGAAGCATTTTATTATCTTACTGTTCTCAACATTTCTGTATTAGCAATGATGCACAACACTGTAATCAGTACACAACAACAGTGCACTTCACACTAGGTGCATTCATAATGCATAGCTTTTTTTTTCACCACTGGTATCAACTTGATTTACCACCACTTGCAGTCTTGACATGGTGCACATTGTCATTTTACGTAAGGAATTTTGTTGCCAACAGACTGTACGAAACCTATAACCCAATTTCACTTTGATACTGAATGATTGGATTTCTCTTAACATTCCCACCCAACCTGGCTCGAAAATTTGGCTTTTTGAACGTTCAAGGTGAATAACCACTGTTTCACTCTTTTTCTGCATAATTTTAAAACTATCGACCAAATGGAGCTCAAAGGTGGACGTGCCGGAGGTTCATCCACTCTTGAGCTCCATTCATCCAAATGCTATGCATTCGTCCAAATGCTGTGCTCACATTCATGTGTTAAACCACCAAGTATAATGCAGCCTGAGAGCAAGAGAACTATTAGCACACATGGCTTGTTTACTTTTACTTGAGCTACGAAAAATGTGAGATACAAGGTGGACCACTGCTTTGAGTTCGTGGTCAGACTGGCATTGATCTGCACGGTGTGGCCGTGATCACTGGGCATGCATGACAGATTTCTTTTAATCCTTATACACTGCAGCCAAGCGTGTGCCATTGTGTCGTCTTTTGTTCCCAAGAAGATGACTTGAAAAAAAAAAGGCAAAGCATGTTCATCCTGAAAAAGTATCTAAGAGGAAACCGGAGAAAGCAGCCTGCTCTAGGAAGTGGAAGCACATATTAAGTGTTCTCGTGACAGTATAGTTGCTTGATGCTTACACGGCGGTTGCAGAAGTGGCACCTTGCACTCTCTTGCATTCCAATTTGTGCGTGGCTCTGGCTGCATTTGCACAACCCCTTTTTGAACACAGCTTTTTTAGACGCATATGCGAGAAGAGAATTTAGGCGAATGCACAACAATATGCAAAAGCTTATTGAAAAAAGCTCTGAATTTGAAGGGAAGGCTATGCACGCATGCATCATACAAAAACTGAATCAATATAAAGAAGGCAGAGACAGACACATTGTAGTAATAACACTTTTCTGAGTAAGCCAGCTTATCCATGAGTACCTGTTTTTCTTTCTTTTTGTTTCTTGTCTTTCTCACTTTTTTTGTATGGCACATACATGCATCAGTTTCTCTTTGAATTCTGCACGTTTTTTTTCCCGTTAAACTGTTGCAAGTACCGACATCTATACACATATAGTCTCTTGTGAACGTGTCTATAAACGCTGGATCTTTGTTTTCTTCAGGTATGTACAGTACCAACAGGCCCAGCACCAGACTCATGTTCGATGTGGTTTACTGAGTAACTAAAAGCAGTGCAAGGACTCGGAGCCAGCTGTGTCACGGCAGGAAGATGGCGATTTCAGGTTTGAATTGTAGCATAATGCATGTATCCATGAAACACTTTAAATGCCTTGGACATCACTGTCTACAATTTCAATGCGTGTCCCTGGAATGTGTCTAGCCGACACTAAAGTCTGATGCTGCCCAAGAATATCTGTGAGCAGTCAAGCGTATATCAGAATCGCAAACCTTGGTCCCACTCGTAAACAGATCAACTCTCATGCAAACGCATGCATTCAGTGTCAGTGTTTCAACAAGCTGAACTACCTTATTTGCTTGCATAATATGAACCGTACTTCTTTTGTTCGGCAGAACTAACGCGTACTTCAACTACCCAGATCCGGTCATGCACAGTCTGGTCATAATCACTGGTCGAGAGGTCCAAGTGGGAATCGTTGCAGCTGCTGTCACTGCCCTCCCAAAGTTCATTGTCCTTGCTTCTGTCGAGTGCGTATAGTTGTAGCCCATCGCAAGTGAGCAGTGAAAACGTGACTGGCTGATGGAGAAACCTAAACTTCTGAAATTAACCGAGCATGAGTTGAAGCACAGACACAGAGACGAATGATGCATTATCCAATCATGGTAGTCACATTTGAGGGCAGAATGCAAAAACAGTCATGCACTTGGATTTATGAAAGTATCATATGTAATGAAAATAATTCAAATTCTCAACCACGGCCCCCATTATAATCATGAGGTGATTCTGGTACGTAAAGATGTAATGTAGTGTCCTTTTTTGTTTTCTTTAACTGAGACCATGGTGAATGGTCTGAAATAAACAGCTGTTTCACTTTAGGCAAGCACGCTCATTTGATGGCAGAACATATTGTTAAGCACTTATTCATGTACATTCAATGTTAAAAGTACTTACGCAGAACTAAAGCGACAAGGGGAGAAGTGTATAAAGCAAGAAAACCGCTGCCACTGCAAAGACACCCACAGTGGCACCAGCGCTCACATGCCCTCTTATGAACAGTTGGGCCTTTAGCGGTGGATGCTCGCTTTGTATCAATTTGACGTGACAATTTTGTGACCAGAAAAGCTGTTGCAGGATTGTGGTTTCATTGAACTTAGTCTGACACAGTGCATAGTAGTACTCGTTTTAAAGGTGAACATTTGGACAGAGATCTGTCTGGTTGGGATGAAGTTAAAGGTGAAAAAAGGGGGGACACCAACCAATAGTAGTACTCGGCTTGCAATCATGAGTTTTTCTTGGTAAGAGTACAGAAACAAATTGCAAATATCAGCTAACTTGAGACCAATCAAAATAATGTGAACCTCAGCTTGGCTGCTCTTGAGGCAAGACTGCGAATTCCTAAATATCAATTCTTTTATTAGGTGCAGCTATAAAAGCGGATGTTTTCTGTCAGGCAAATTTCCGCTCGTCGGGGGACAGAAAATATAGGGAATCGTATCTCATTTACGAGTTCAGTACCGTCCAGCCTACAGGCATAAACGTAAGAGAACCTTTGAGTCCATTAGATATGGTGGAGGGTTAGCAAAGACAATAAAACGTTAAGGTATTTCACCTGTACAGGCTAAACAATGTTTCTTCCCAAAAGTCTCTTTTCAGGTTCTCATCCCCCGCCTAGTTCAATGAGAACAATGGTGTTAAACAGTGTAGCCACGTTTTTAGCAAAAAGCTTTCATTGGAAACGCACTGTGTGTGCAGTGCGGGAAGAGGGGAACATGCGGCAAGTGCAGCACCTGTACTTTGCGTATTTGTTCCTTTCTTCGTCCTGGTTTTTTACAGTGCACATACAGTGCATTTCCAAGAGTAGCCCACGCCCAGGAGCGGATCCTTCTTTTTTGCTCTTTCCATTTCTATTAGTGACGCTAACACATGTCACTCAACTTTCCACTTCCCCCTCTCATTTTTCTTCTCTCTCTGTTTTTTGTTTGTTTGCATGTGCCGTCTTCTCCTTCTGTGGACGGGGGAGAATGTGCAAAGCATACAGAAACAAACACTCGAGAATGCGGTTGCCATCCTGACGAAAACAAGTCCACTTGATGAAATGTTGACTCCAGCGACATTTTCTGTTCTCCATACTTTTTAGCGATCTTTTCATCAATTAAAGCTGTGATAGGTATGCAGATGCAAAATACCTTAGCTGCCACATCTTGCACAAAAGGGGCATAGCTGTCTTTCTGTGCATTTGAACTGACGGTGACATTGGCATGCCAGGTCCCCGAAATTATTTTCTCACCTCTGTTCTGAGTAGGTGGGGATAAAATTTCTATTAATTGAAGCTTGCGATATTCATACAGAAGTACCATTCTTTTCTTGCCACTGGCCATGTAGGATGCAAAACAACGCTTTTCTTGGTACTTTAACAAGTGGAAAAGCTTTTGGTTGTGCACTCCCATGCGTTCATTTTTGTCATTGGGATGGGTTGATTGGTGTTTCATGTAACAATTTCTCATTTGTCTCCAGGTTCGTATGGCAAATGGGGTTTTTGTACTGAAGCCCTCATACTACCACCTGATGTGGGTGCACAAGGACTCCCACATTGTGGAAAGGTCTGCGGCAGTCATCTGGTTCACAGATGCACTTGCACAGTGACGGTCTACAGGGTCTACACTGCCGAACTCCTTTATGGCAGAAGGTGGCAAGAAGCTGGTGCAACAGCCATTATCACCTCATGAAGTGTAAGTGCTTAGAGGTCAGTCTGCACGGTTGCAGCACGTATTTATAAGCCTGTCAGCCACCTGTCATAGATATTGTTTACTTATTACCTGTTACAAATTTAGTGACTATGGGCCCCTGGCTGCTACTAAGACCAGTTAGCTCACTCATAAGCCACAGTAACCTGGTGCAACTCTGAAATGCTGAAATTCTTGCCTATACGAGTGTGTGTGCATACCAAGGGTTAAATATAGCAACAATGCCACACATCTGCCACTATGTCCTTCACTGCCCACAGCAGTTATTGGAACATTAAGCCTAAATTACTGTCCAGTATAGTACTGGATTCTCGGCTAGAATAAGCCTTCGCAAAGTTTGCCTGCTTTGTTGCAGTGCTCCCTGTTATGCCTCACATGACTTGTTACACTCTCGTTGAGTGTTCTTGTTCTAGTATCTGCCACATAAGAACTACTTGGTGGTGCCTTTTTTTTTATAATGTGGAAGCTGTGAGCATTGTGCTGCTTACCTTATGCAATTTCTGTGTGTTTGCTGGCTGCCTGCATTGTTGCTGCTTTGTGATTAATGCCCATCTAAACTTTTATGTATGGTTTCTTACCAGTGTCACTTTGCCATGCCTAGCTGCGCACATGGTGCAAGCCTTGCTTGTTTAGTGCCTATCATAAAGATGTAAAGAACAGTTAGCAATAGACTGATCTCACCGTGAGTTCCACTACGCCGCCGCTGCCGCAGTGCACGCCGGTACTTGGAGTACTCGGTTCGTTCAGCTGCATAGCTGCTGCATTGGCACGCTGTGTTTATGAGCTTTAGTGGCTTTATTTGAATGAAGCTGGATGGTTGGGCTATGTGTCGACATTCCACAACAACTTGCAGCAAAATGACCTCAGTGTTTCTCCTCTTTCCTAAGGATATCATGCTCTGACCGGAATCGGTAGGACAATTGGCAGAATTGGACATAGCATCATGTACAGCACACTTCTTGTGGAAGTTAGCGAGTTCCGTGTGTTTAATGTATGGCACTTTAGCAGTCTGCGATTGTGTCAAAACAGAGTGGTTGCATGATCGGCAAGCCGTTAAGGAACTGTGATGCTCTACAAAGCGAGCTCAATACGACTGCCACTCAAGGTGGCAGACTGGACAACGCTTGTTTTTTCCCCTTTTCTTTAAGGAAAGTATTGGCCAACAAAGCGCAGTGATGCTTAAACTGACCGCATAAAAAAATCAGTGACGACTGCAAATCGCCTATTGCGAGCCTATGAACAGATCGCTAAAAAAAATGTAGAACAGGGAATGTCGCAGGAGCCAACGTTTCGACAAGTGGACTTGTCTTCGTCAGGACTGCGGCTCTTCTAGTTTCTATTATGAACCTGTGATAAAAACCAAGCACAGTGCATGCACAGCGCACGGTGCGTAGCGAAAGCTCATCCGTATATACCTACGTCGTAGCTAGCGGTGCTCCCAATATTTTGCTGTTCCCTTCAACCTTTCACATAATTATGAGCAGAAGGTACAGTGGCAACAACGGTAACAAAACTTAGAATGTTATGGGTGTTGGCGTCTTTTAGTAATGAACCGCCCACTGCTTTCGAAGCGGTGAAGGCTTAGTGATATCTGCGCATAGCAAACAGCTGACCGCTGCAGGCGGCCAAAGTGAGCAGCCACTTATCCGTTCCTATGCTCCCTATGCTGAAGAACACAAATGCAGTCATGCAATGCTTTATCCAATTACTCATGTGTGCTTTTTGCTAAAGGGAGTAGGCGGCAGTATTTGGTGTTCCGGAATGTCGTAAGCAAGATATAATAAAACAAACCAGTCAGAAGGTGACCGCAGCCTTTTCTCGCGGATCTTTGAAACGGACAGAAACATTCAGAAAGATCATAAGGTTCTGACAACAGGTCGTAAACATCTGTAAATATCATCCAACACCTGCCTAGCTTCTGTGAATGCATGTGAACGTTCGTAGTAGTAAACAAAAACGAGACCCCCGTTTTTTTTTCCTTGTCCATCACGCCACTTTGAAAGTCATGGACATCTCTGTGCATTTTGTCCAAGTTGCGTTCTGTGCACTACAGCACTATCACATGAAGCGGTTTGTTTTCACATGACAACAGCAATGTGCTGATGCGTTTTACACTCGGCTATTACGGGCTCATTACGATGGTGTCTGGTCACTGCCACCACCAGTTTAAGTAACTGCAACAGCTGCAATGTAAAAAAACGAAGTTCTTGGTTCTTGTGCAGACTTGAACTTTGCAGGAATAAAGTAAGACTGAAAGGAAAGGTTAACAGAGCACAGAGGAAAATCTAGCTAATACGCCGCTGCTGTCAGCGTATATAAGCCGCCACCTGGGATTCTGGTGGGCAGAATTTTGACCACCTGGGATTCTTTGACGTGCAGTGATATCGCACAGTACATGGGCTTCATCTTTTCGCCTCCATTGCAGTGCAGCCATAGCTGCCAGGATTCGATCCCGCTACCTTCGTATCCACACATGAGTGCCATATCCACTAGACCACAGTGGCAGGGCACATTTCTTTGTTAGAAACAACCTAATGATGCCAAGGAAAGCATAGGGCAAGTTGGGCAGCAGCCATCTTACAAAAAATATGTTCTACGAGCCGTCATCTGGCACAAAGTATTCCATACTCATCGCCATGGCAACGAGTGGTGCTGTCTAGCACTCCTGGGATTGTACACTCACGAGTACCCAATAATGTGGACGGGAGAATGACTGCCTTTGCAGCTCATTCGGTAGAGCATTGGACACGTTATCCGAAGGTTGTAGGTTTGGTCTTTACCAGAGGTGGGTGTGTGTGTTTGACCACTTAATTCCTTTCCATCTATTCCATAATTACTACAGTACATAAAAAAACTACAATTTCCCCTATGCCTTTCTTGGCTTCATCAGGAGTAAAAAAAAACTTAAAATATTTTGAAGAGCTGAAATTTCCTTTCACAATATCGGGCTGTATGGGAAGCATGTTGCATATTCTGCACAATGGTATACTCACTGCTAATGTTACTTTAATGAGCTGTTATCAGGTGACATGGTTGATTGATTTCTGGGGTTTGACATCCCTAAACATGCACTGACAATCTCCGACATTGCAGCTCAGTTTCAATCACCCACGCCAGAAAGTGGACCTGACGTCATGATCTTGGCTGCCAATGCTACGACGCAGTGAGCTCCATGGCCTTAATATTGAGCAATAAGTGTCGCTACTGTACGTTTAGTTATTGTCGGATTTTATCCAATGCATTATTTAAAACCTGGAGCAGTTAGTCGAGCACTCAAAATAGGTGAGCTGACATCAGACAGATATAAACGCAGTGGAATAGGAAGGCACCACTCCAATTTTTCGGAGTGGATCCTTCAGTTTTTATGGGATAGCCGGCTCTCACGTAGCCTACATTCCCATGTTTCCACATTTAAAAAAACAAACTCCAATTTTTTAGTTTTGTCGTTTTCTTACAACTTCTCCATTCTCACCAGGAATAGCAAAGTGGTTATAACACAAACCCATTCTTTCAGTCTTGCTCAACCTAATATGTGCCCGTAGTGTCCCTATAAATGAGGGAACTCCTATAACACACTGTTTTTGTCTTTTTCAGGTGCCACACTGCTGTCCGAGGCCACTCTGAAGAAGAGTCAAAGAAGGCCACAAAAGGTTTGAATGGCTGTTCCAGAAAACTAGCAAGCTGAGAGGACCGAGGATGAAATAAACAAGTCGGCCATTTTTTTATATCAAAACTACTGTGTCTTGCAGCCTGCCATTATTTCTCGGGCATAAAAAAGTGTGCACATTTTGATCCACAGTACATTTTAATCATGGCACAATGGTACTAAGATTAGTAACATCCGCTGTTTTGGCAACACTGTAACCGTGCGAAGTTATAGTATGTGGCACCGATCGGTTGGTGCCAGATTACACAAAACTAGCCAGATACACCAAACCATGCCAAACCGGCCGGGTACACCAGATCACACCAAAACACGCCAAACCGGCCGGGCACACCAGATCACACCAAAACCAGCCGGGCACACCAAAACACGCAAAACCAGCCGGGCACACCAGATCACACCAAAACATGCCCAAACCGGCCGGGCACACCAGATCACACCAGAACACGCCAAACCGGCCGGATGCACCAGATCACACCAAACCATGCCAAACCGACCGGATACGCCAGATCACACCAAACCGGCCGGGTACACCAGACACGCCAGAACCCGTGTCTGAATTTCCGCTCTGGTGTGAACGGGTAAAACACACCAGACCCGGTCTGGTGGATTTTTCGACTGGGCAGTGAATCCTGATTTTCATTTTTCGCATTTGGCACGTGAGCCCCTTGCCAGGAGGAAGAATGTAGACTCTTCCTGTAATTGCAGAGCTGGTCTTAACCTATCACGATTACGGTAGAAGATCATGCTGCATTTACCAGGGCGGCGAAGTCCAAAAATGGCATACGCTTATACTTTCCCCAGGACTACTGGTTCCTGTTTCGTATAAATATTTAAGTGCTGGTGAACTGCATGTAAAAGCTGCGGGAAATGCGGCGCACTGATTCGTTCTTGTGTTTATTCGGTGTTCATTTGCTATTACCGACGCTTGATGACTAGCGCTGCAGTGTACGCGAAAAAAACAGGGAGTCGGCAGTCGGTTATATGCGCAGCTGCACCCCTTTCCTCAAACAAACACGCCATGGCGAGAATATAACATTCACTGCAATCAATCACTTTAATTAGCGTAAGCTATGATTACCTCTCCTTTGATTCACATTAGTTCACTTCAACTTATCTTTAATTCATGGTAACTAACCTCCATGCAAGTTTATTGTACGTCATTCACATTATTCACCCTTGCTGCTCATTGAATCACCTTATTCCATTATCATTCACATTGTGTCACTTCAGCTCGTCTTCTGAAATGCGGCGTAACGTACTCTGATCATCATGCACTCTAAAGTAAGGATGTCCACAACGACATCGCAGCCCCTTAGGCTTGAGGCTTGTCAAGCAATTTTGGAAACCGTCGTCCACAATATGCCCCGCACCTTTCCTTATTCCCCACCAAGTGCAGCCGCTATGGCTTCCAGCGTTACGCCACCGAGTCACGACTTCACAGCGTGCGCGCACACCAAATCTACATTGACGCCTATGCCCCCGAACAGCCACAAGCTTGCGTTGCGCACTTTCGGAAGCAGGCAAGGAGGCAAAAATAGGGAGAAATTCCGCGATTGTTGTCTGGAGCTCAGCAGCCTGGCAAAAGCGGCCAAAGAAACAGCGCTCTGCGTCGTGATGTCAGCGGTTGCTGCAAGCCGGGAAGGGAGGCGCCAGGACCTCCGTCTCCTTTTTCTCTCACCGGTCGCGAAGAGGCGATGCGAAGCCAAAAAGTCGCCAAGGTCGTAAAGTCCTTAAGACTCGAGCAACGGAGGCATTCCATGTAGAGAAGCGACGGGTCGACAGCGCTTGCTGTGTTCAAAAATCCGGCCCAGCGTCCGCTGGGAACATGCGTTGCTGGTATTTTAAGAAAAGCGATATTTTCGCATAACAATTCCGGTCACTCGAATGCGACCAGTGCCGGGAACATTTGAAGGTGCGCCAATACCAGGACGCCAATATCAAAGCGGTTGTGTTTAACGTTTATGTCCTACGTTGGTAGGGGTATGCAGCTCTAATAAAACGTCGGGGCGAAAAGGATGACACCACGTGCCTTTTATTATCGATTTTTCTTTAGATAGTTCCAGGTTTACACTGAGTTCGACTGTGCATTACAATTATTGCAATTGTGCGAAATCCACGGCAAGTTGCCCTCTGCAGGCTCCCAGATCCTGCCAGCCTGTTTGCAGAGCTTCCTGCCTTGCGAACCCCCGACAAGTGTGCTGGAAATAAGGTGAATTCTGAGTCTCATAAAAGTTCGTGCACCATGTACATAATATCTCTAAAGACCACGACTATCTCTAGCAGTTAGCTGTACAGTATGAGATCGCGCATCGCATACCCATGAGGGCAGTTGCATTGGGATGGGCTGCACTGCATATGCAAAAATTCCCCTTCGCTCAAGTAGAGGTAATACGTACCGCCAGTTGATATACACAGTGTTCCCAACTTCACTATACGGTTACCCTTATTGTCATGCACAGAGAAAACAAAATATTTTCTTTATGGTGTTCAGTGCAAATAAACTGTGAGTTGCAAGTCAGACTGCGCATTTGTCGATTCTCTATTGGTGGTGGTCGTGTCAAAATAATGCTGCCCGAATTCTTTTTAAAGATCACTTTGTCATCAATACAATGCGGGTAGGGTACATTGCCCACTGCAGCCAAGCATGTTCGCTGCAGTGGAACTGTTTGTTTCGAACCATGTGCGCTTGTCGGCCATTTTGTTTTAAAAGCCTTCTTTGTCAGCATTATGCAATGCCCATCTTGAGCGTACATGTTTCCTGTTGCGCCCTACTTTTTGCGTGGGTGTGTGCGGAAGAGGACATAAAGACTCGCAAAACCTGCAGTGGTTTTATCGCCACCTTGCACTGTAATTCGCCTACCTACCTCAAGCGGCAGCTTAATCCCGCCTGCAGCACACGAGCTTGCATGACCGGCTTAAGTACGTTCACTATGCACATGCACCTACTTAAATTTTGTACTTATCTCCGACAATTCATTAAAAGAACGACGGTGCTCGCGGTATTACATTTAACGAGTAGTGCATGGAGCTAAAGTTTACGGCTATTCTCACATTAAAATTAAGTGACACTTTCAACTAAAGGGCGATAGAATGAATGCTATAGCAAGAAATTGTAATTTTATCCGATGTGAGGCGGAAAGCTAACTCTTTTGGATACAATATCACGTAACTCCACAAAACGCCGCTGTAAGAAAATACTGTTGCTACAGGGACACTTTTCGTAGTGCCTTCGCGTTGAGCGCAGCACGTAGAAAGATTTACAAGCCGCCCTTTGATGGCTGCCGAAATAACGCGCGCACCAACGATGACGACCGCGCGAAGTCTATTGGCCTCGAGATCGACATGTAGATGGCTGCACTGTCACCGCGTGAGTGTGGATAGGCGTTCGCCGACATGATTGGAATGTACAGGGTCGTCCACTCTTAGGGTGAACACGGCGCAGCGTGGCTGCCTTCTTTAGAACGCCAGCGCTCGCGATGGGACTGCGCGTCGACGCTAATCTAGTGCAGGCGTAGAGGGGCTTGGATCACTCTGTGCGCCTGCACATTATTAGCTTCGATGCGTGCCCACGTCGCAAGCACTGGCGTTCCAAAAAGGTAGCCACGTTGCGTCGTGTTCACCCTAAGAGTGGACGACCCTGTACACAGCGGCGCTCTGCTGTGACAAGTTTGAGGCAGTTTTTAGCTAAATAAAAGCATTAATTGCAGGCGAACGGTAACATATGCGTCCTTCAACCTCACGTCAGTGCAGTAATTACGGAGAACGTTTTTATTGCACATGAAGGAAGCGTGATATGCCATTCAACGGGGCACTAACATCACCCACCCTCACATTCTGACTTTGTCGGCGGTTCTCGCCGTCTATTTTTCTTTCACCATGCTTACGTTTTCTACCGTCTACAATGTTCTGGCGTGGGGCAGTGGTAGCGCGCTGGTTTGGCAATACAATGTTGGCATCGCTGTTACGCGACTGAAAAAGTTTAGTATTGAGTTTGTGGCGACACAATCTGCGCCTATTTCCGCGCAGCCGTGTCACCCAGCCCACCGGAACCCGGCTACACGCTGCACCGAGTGCCCGATAAGATGCAGTGCTATCGCAGCGTCACTGGAGGTGGGCGTCAGCGACAGTGGCTACATAAGTGGGCTGGCCACATCGGAAACTTTTCTTACCTTTCGCCACCCGGACGAGCGTAGCCACGGGATGCTCGTCCGCGGCAGTCGCTTACTGAATAAACACTTTCTTATGTTATTATGTGGGATTCGTGCTTCGACGAACCCGGCATCCCACATCTGGTGACCAGGAAAACCGAACGCATCGCACTGTCATGGTCGACCAAGACGCCATTGTCGCTCTTTGCCGACAAGTGCAACAGATTCAGGAGCAACTGCAGGCGCAGCAACTGTTAATTAACAAGAAAGAGCAACAGCTCCAGGAACGGCAGCGCCAACTCAACGAGCCCGTGCATCAGCACCCTGGCGACGCCCCCGCGACCCTGACCGTTTCTAACCGCTCCAATGATGAGGTAAGAACCCCTGCAGACGGAATTCCGCACGTTGACACACACGACATCTGGCACGTCGATGTCAAGCTTCCGCCGTTTCGGGCGAACTCACCGGACGTATGGTACGCCCAAGTCGAGGCCCAGTTCTCGCTGGTGCGTATCGCAGAAGACCGGACTCGCTACAATTACGTGTTCGCCCAACTGGACGACCGTTATGCCAAGGAGGTGCGAGATATCCTTGCCAACCCGTCAGTGACGAACCTTTACCAACACCTGAAGACTGAACTCATCCGACGCCTGTCGCTCACGGAAGACCAGAAGGTACCTCAGCTTCAGTCCGCACATCTTGCAGATCACAAACCATCGCAGTTCCTCCGCCACATGCGTTCTATCGCGAGAAATTTGGGAGTGCAAGATTCTTTCCTGCGAGCCCTTTGGCTTCAACGACTTCCACCACACGTCCAGGAAATTCTGCGGGCTCAGGTTGCACTACCTCTCGACCAACTTGCCGAGATCGCTGACCGCGTCATCGAGGTCTATTTGCCACAGTTGTCGCCGACCATCCAGGCTGTCACAGCACCGCTGAATACCTCAGAGCTCGAACGCCGAATCGACGACATCACCCGTCAGCTGGAATCTATCCAAGGGCACTTGGATGAACTCCCACAGCCATATCCTCCAAACCGCTCCAATAGCCACGACCGCGACGCCGACTCGTGTCGTAGCGACAACGGCCGCTGCTACTACCATCGTCGCTTCCGTGACTCGGCCCAGAAATGCCAATTACCCTGTTCAGCCGGAGGTGACAGGAAACTTAAGCGGCAGATCGTTGAGACTACCGCGAGCTGCGAACTGGCACGCCGTCGCATCTTTATCACCGACCAAATCACTAAGCGACGGTTCCTCATCGACACTGGGTCTGACATCTGCAGCGTTGCGCGAGCATACCTGCACGACAAACGCCCTTGCACGTCGTTTGAGCTTAGTGCAACGAACCACTCGAGCATCAAAACCTACGGCTCACTCCGCCTTAACATCCACCTGAAAAACCTACGCCGAGAATTCCCATGGAACTTCTTCATCGCCGACGTCGCAGCGCCCATCGTCGGGTCAGATTTCTTAGCGTACTACAACCTTCTACCTGCTGCCGACATTACCGACTTATTGACGCCACAACAGGACTATCCTCGCCAGGCCAGTGGACGACCATCCAACATCCCAGTATCAAGATGCTTGCCCTTGAAGGTCAGTCACCGTACCACGCAATTCTCGCAGAATTTCCCGACCTGACTAGACCTAGCGGACGTCCTCGAGAGGTGCGCCACACAACCGTCCACTACATCCGCACTACTCCCGGCCCTCCGGTCTCCTGTCGCGCCCGTCGCCTCGCTCCGGAACGCCTGCGAATCGCCCAAGCCGAGTTCGAAGCCATGCTCCGTGAAGGAATTGCGCGCCGTTCTGCAGGACCTTATGCCTCACCACTTCATCTGGTGCCGAAGAATACCGAAGGCTGGCGACCCTGTGGAGACTACCGCGCACTTAACTCCCGCACCATCCCCGACAGGTACCCAGTCCGTCACACACAGGACTTTGCGCATCGCTTACATGGCGGTACCGTCTTCTCGGTTGTTGACCTAGTAAAGGCGTACACCCAAATTCCCGTCAACCCGGACCACGTTCCAAAGACTGCAATCATCACACCGTTCGGCTTGCTTGAATTCCCTTTCATGAGTTTCGGCCTCGGGAATGCGGGACAAACCTTCCAACGGTTCATCGACGACGTCGTTCGCGGCCTAGACTTCTGCTTCGTCTACCTGGACGACATTCTGATATTCTCTCCCAACGAAGAGGTCCACCGCCAGCACCTACATCAAATTTTCGAGCGCTTAATGACCATGGCTTACTCATCAACGTACAGAAGAGCACGCTCGGCGCCCCCGTCGTCAGCTTCCTTGGTCATCAAATCTCCTCTGAAGGGACTCGACCCTTGCCTGACCGCATCCTGGCCCTTCAAGACTACCCTCAGCCTACCACAGCAAAGGATCTTCGCCGTTTCCTAGGCATGCTGAACCTTTACAGGCGCTTCGTGCCTAAAGCAGCAACACATCAGGCCCTTCACCACGATGCGGTGGCTAGCCTACGAGGCAACCAGTCTGTCGTTTGGACACCACCTTTAATACAAGCTTTCGAAGACTGCAAAACTGCCCTCTGCAACGCCACTTTGCTCTCTCATGCCAAGCCAGAGGCCCCCTTGGGGCTCTTCACTGACGCCTCTAGTACCGCCGTTGGAGCCTCTCTCATGCAGTACGTGAACAAAGGCTGGTGCCCGTTGGCGTTCTTTTCGAAGAAACTTTCCCGGCCAAAGACGCCCTCGTCCTCTGACAGCATCGCCGATGAAACTTCGGCCCCTGCGGAGACTACTTGGCCAGCCTACTACAGAGAGCTCCTCGCCATCTACGACGCGGTCCACCACTTTCGCCACATCCTCGAGGCACAGCACTGCACCATCTACACCGACCACAAACCTATAACTTACGCCTTCTCCCAACGCCGCGAAAAACTTCCACCGGCCCAGCAGAACCAGCTGTCCTTCATAGCCCAGTTCACCACAGACATCCAACATATCAGTGGGAAAGACAACGTGGTCGCCGACGCACTCTCGCGCGTCTCTGCTGTCCAACTACCACCCGTGACGACCGACGCTCAGAAGACGGACGAAGAACTTCAGCAACTCCTAGAAAATGGCTCTTCTCTTCGATTCCAACAAGTTGCAGTCCCTGGGTCGACGGACACCCTGTACTGCGACATATCCACCGGACGGGTGAGACCACATGTGCCTTCATTGCATCGCTGCAGCCTCTTCAACCAGTTGCACAACCTCAGCCATCCCGGCATTCGAGCTTCTACGCGCCTTGTGACTGACCGTTACGTGTGACTGCCGCACCTGGGCACGCTCGTGCATCCACTGCCAACGCGTCAAAATCACTCGGCACGTCAATTCGCCACTCGGGACATTTCCCCTGCCGTCGGAACGGTTTCAACATGACCACATAGACATTATTGTCCCCCTACCACCAGCCGGACCTCACCGCTACTGCCTGATTACAGCAGAAGACGTCGCTTCGACCTTCTACGGCTGTATTTCCCGCTTCGGCACTCCTCGTTGCGTCACAACCGATCAAGGACAGCAATTTGAATCACAACTGTTCAGGCTTCTCGGGCTCTCCACCGGGTTCGACCGTTTGCGAACCACGAATTACCACCCTTGCGCAAACGGGATGATCGAGCGCTTCCATCGACAACTTAAGGCAGCCATCATGTGTCACCCTAATTCATCCTGGCTCGAGGCTCTCCCAGCCGTCGCTCTCGGTCTGCGGGCTACCTTCAAACCAGACATTCAGGCCACGCCTGCAGAACTTGTCTACGGTCAACCGCTTCGTCTACCTGGAGAATTTCTCTCCTATTCAACTCGCGATATCACCTGCTCCGACCCGACAGACTTCGTCACCCGGCTCCGTCGCACAATGGACGCCCTGCGCCCATCGCCAGCAGCACATCACACCAAGCCGACCCTGTTCGTATTCAAAGACTTGGCGACGTGCTCGCACGCCTTCCTCCGCGCCGACACTGTACGCGCGCCTTTCCGCCCATCTTACAGCGGACCCTACGGTGTCATCCACCGCGACGACAAGAACTTCATCCTGCGCGTTAACGGGAACGACGTCCGAGTCTCTATTGACCGGCTGAAGCCAGCATACATTGCTTCCGAAGAATCGGGAGACAGCAGAGCAGCCACAAGCGTCCACCTACGACCACCGACATCGCAACCTGCTCCAGTCATTACTCGCTACGGACGTCGGGTACGCGTCCCGGATCACAGCTGTAACTGCAACCTTGAATAAGTATCGCAGGAATGTAGTGAAAACACGCCAGTGCTGAAAAATATTAACCCAAGTACAGGGACTGAGCGGCACACTGTGATCCTTAACTTAGAGACGGTAGGGAACATTTTCATTTGAAAAAAAATCGCAGGACCCACTTGCCCAAGGTGCTACTTTGCAACGTTTGTAATTGGCTGTAATGTGAGTCGGCACTGTATGGCTACCACGCACCTGCAGTTCTTTCGGTGACGCGTTATGAGTCACGGCGTTAGCGATAAGCCATTGCTTTCTCTGGTAACTTAGTATCATGGCCGTTATTATTTTGTAACTGTAACGGGTAAGACATTTACGTTGACATTTTTCGGTAGCCCTTTCTACCGCATTCGCCAGAGTGTGCCTCTGGAAGGGTTGCGCAGAACTTCAAGAGAGTCGCTAAGAAAATCGAGAACTCGCGGCTCCTTCACTTGCTGTATAGCAAATTTGACATGTAGATGGGAACTAATGTACTATAATGTGACTCGTGGATTAGGAAGCCAATAGCCTGAATAGCCTGGCATGCACGTCACTTTTAACCTTAACGCTAATAAGATCACGTTATATATATATATATATATATATATATATATATATATATATATATATATATATATATATATATATATACTATCAGAAAGACACAGTGACAAACATAGGATTTATTCTGAAGTTTCGGCTGGAGGCCAGCCTTTTTCAAAGATGAAAGTTTCTCATAGGAGCATGGTCTTTAAGTACACTTCACGAACATGCATAATGGGGGGTGGAAAGGGGAGAGCTCACAAAAAAAAATAAATAAAAGAAGGGGGCGGTGGTTGGGATACAGATGTGTGTCCAGGAAGCAAAGGCCAGTCCACGATGACGTCAGCGTCCGCACGGCGCCTCCATAATAAAGAACGGGTGGGCCGAGCTCATCTGGCAGCAGATTGTGCGCCCTCGTTTGGAGACACTTGCGCAGCAATCACCTGAGTCCATGGTGCTCCGACTCCCGCAGTGCAGCACGGAACCGCTGAAGCCAAATGTCGTTGTTGTGTGGGGAGTACAAAGAGGAGGGGGGGGGCGAACGGGGGAAAGGCAAGTTGTTCTGTGCGTGGTCAGTACCAGTATAGCTCAAAGGATCGTCGCTGCGCCGTGTTTCACGGAAAATGGAGGATAGAAAAAGAAACGTAGCGCATCCGCGAGCAACTTTGAATGGTTTGGTTCGTTAAAGGCATGTACACACAGACACACACACACACAAAAAGAGAGAAGAATAAAAGAAAAGAAAACATCACACAGAAAGGAGAGTCGTTTAGTTTGACGAGTCATACTCCGTGGAACCCGTTCTCTAGCGAAAGTGCGCGATGGTCAGCCAAGGGGGCACAATACATATCTGCACCTCGCGCGCGCGGCGCGGTCTGAGTGAAATATACCAGATAAAAATGAGAGAAAGACAACAAGAAACATGATGGGGAATTAAATATCCTAAGCTAATACATGAAAATAAATGAAATCAGAGCTAACAAGAAATTAACAATAGGGATAAAATAAGATAAAACAGGTGAACATCGACAATCAGTTCCGCATCCCAACAGGAGACACTGCCCGAGTGAGCGCCGAGGGCACACAAGACTATTTGCACCTTGTGCGCGTGCAGTGTGAAATGAGCAAAACATATCAGACAACAATAAGAGAAAAACAGGAATAAACATGATGGGGAACTAAATATCGTGAGGTAACAATCGAAAATAAATGCAATGAGAAAGAATCGGGACACACACAAAAATTACCAATGCGTACAAAATGAAATCGACCCTCATTTCTGCATCTTAACTGGAGCGCCATGAATGTGCACCAGAAAAAAAAGAGAGATAGAAAGCAAAAAAGATAATAAAAATAAGAGTTCCGGGAGTTCATAGTGCACATAGATTTGCATGTGGAGCCCTAAAGAAACAACAACAATATTAATATAAAGGAATATAAAATATTAAAGACAGTCGCTTGCGTCGTTAATTGGTTTAGTTGCCTGACTGGGCAAGCAAGATAGTCGGCCTGTCCTTTCGTCGATGCAACCAGACACAGTATTGAATTTGTGAATGAGGTAAGATTCGCGAACCTCCCGGTCATAATGCGTTTTGAAATTAGATTGGAGCACCACAGCTGTGAATGTATGGAAGGGATGACTAAGATTATTTACGTGCTTGGAGAGATGAAGGTGGGGCAGGGTCTTTATATGTGCCCTGTGGTTGTTAATTCTTATCCTGAATGGAGTCCCAGTTAGGCCAATGTATTGGGCGTTGCACACGGTGCATTCAAGAAGGTAGACAATATTTGAGATGTCGCAGTCAAAATTTCCTCTTATTTGGTAATAGAATGGCGACGCAGTGCTGTTTACTGTGGACGTTATAGCTTGCGCCTGGATTTGTTGCAGGGGCCGCTGCCTGTGAATTTAGGAGTGTTCACCTTAGATGACGTTACAATGTCTCTGATATTTCGCGCCCGTCTGTAGACAACACGTGTAGGTTCAGGGAAGACGCTTTTCAACTTGTCGCTTTCGAGGAGGAAGTTGTGGTGCTTTTTGAGGATACTGTTTATGTTAGGGGGTGAGGCTGAATACGTTAGAATGAGATATGGAGTCGTGTTTACGAATCAGATTTTGGTTTGCTTATTAAGTAACGGCGGTCCTGCTTGCTAGATTTCTTGATGGCATCATTGATGACAGACGGGGGTATTGTCGACGAGTGAGGTCCTTGCTTAGTTGCTTACAGTTGGAGGCAAAATCCGCCGCGTCAAAACATATCTGCTTGAACCGAAGGGACTGACTGTATGGTATGCCGAGCTTACAGTGCTTAACGTGGCTGCTTTTCAAATGGAGGTATTGGTGTCGGTCAGTTGGTTTTCTGTAGACTGATGTAACAAGCCTATTGTCCGATATTCTTACGGAAACGTCGAGGAAGTTTATGGTAGATGCCGAATACGTGTGCGAGAAGGAAATGTTGTTGTGCGTGTTGTTGAAGGCGGTGATGAAATCTTTAAATTTTTCTTCGCCGTGGCACCAAATGATAAAAATATCGTCGATGAGCCTTCGATAAAAAAAAGGGGCGGAACGGGGTGCTACTTAAAAATTTAGATTCTAATGTACCCATAAAGATATTGGCATAGTTGGGTCCTATTTTTGTTCCCATCGATGTACCATTAGTTTGGGCATAGTGGGTGTTGTTGAATTCGAAGTTGTTCATTTATAGGCCTAGTTTGAGAAGTGTTCCGAGAGTTTCACCATCAACTGGACTATTGGGAATGAATATTCGTAGGCCTGAGTGACGTATTTGATGCCGTCTGAGTGCGGAATATTTGTGTATAGAGAGGCGACGTCCAGAGTAACTAACAGACTGTCTCTTGGTATGACGAGACCCATAATATCAGCTAGAAAATGAGTCGTGTCTGTAAAGACCGAGGACTTCGATTAATAGACACCAGGCTTCGAAGGGCGGCGGAAGACAATACGCCTGAAGAGCGCTGAGCAGCGAGACGCCACGATGCGTTTATTCCAACAGAAAAACCAAGAAGGGTACACGTGCCACACACTGACGATCCTGCTTCTTCTTTCGCGCCCGCTCTTTCCTTTCTCTTTTTAGCACTCCCGGCCCACGAAATGTCATGGGCGCATATCTACGAAGCACAGATATTACACAGGCCGCGTGTCTACTTTGCCGTTTCCTAACCTTAGGCGACATGCGCGCACAACTCCGTCGCTTCCCGTAAGGTTGTCTACCAAGCGTGTGAGTATCCAACATAACCTTGACGTCGAATCTTCGCGCACACCAAGTATACTGCTCGATCACTTTTTTCACACGCAGTTTCCCTTTCGTCACCCAGTAGCGCTCTCGGAGTTCTGCGATGGTTGTTGCGATCTCCGCATGGAAAACCTTCTGTGCAGGTGCGTTGCGACGAGTTCAGTGGTGACGTGATGACCAGGAAGCCGAATTGAGTACTTGATAGTGCCCTTGACATAGGAGGGTAATGTTCGTGGAATGTCTTTGATTAGGTTATCGATGAAACTGGATATTTGTTCTGTTACTGTGCCAATACCGGAAATTATGGGTCTCCCTGGGTTGCCTGGTTTGTGTATTTTGGGTAACATGTAAAATCTTCCCGGCGGTGGACTTAAAGCTTGGAGTGACGCTGCAATTTTATCGGTAATCTTATTGTCTTTGACGAGAGTGATCAATATCTGTCGTACTTTGTTTTCGAAGCATGTTGTCTGATCATTACCAGTTCGCTTATAGAATGAAGTGTTGGTTAGTTGCCTTTCAGCCTTTGCGATGTAGTCACGTTTGTTCATTATAACAATGGCGCAGCCTTTGTCTGCTGGCTTGATTATTATGTCCGAGCGTTGGCTTAAATCCCGTAGCGCTATTGCCTCATTACGTGAAAGTTTTTTTGGGGAGGAATTCGATTCCTGTATACAGCGAGAATGTCGCGTTGTACAGCCTTAATGTAACTATCCTCGAATTTGTCTCGTTGTGAAGGAGGAGTCCAATGTCGTTGTGATGCTGGCCAGGTGTCTTTGCTTGCGTCTTGTGTTTTTCCACGGTAGTATTCTGTTAGCCTTAACGTGCGAGAAAAGTTCTCCAGATCTTTGAAGAGTTGAAACTCGTCTAATCCGCCGGTTTAGTTGCCCAGAAAGGCAACTAAACCAATTAACGACGCAAGCGACTGTCTTTAATATTTTATATTCCTTTGGCTCCACATGGAAATCTATGTGCACTATGAACTCCCGGGACTCTTATTTTTCCTATCTTCTTTGCTTTCTCTCTCTCTTTTTTTTCTGGTGCATCTTCATGGCGCTCCAGTTAAGATGGAGAAATGATGGTCGATTTCATTCTGTACTCATTGTTAATTTTTGTGTGTGTCCCGATTCTTTCTCATTGCATTTATTTTCGCTTGTTACCTCACGATATTTGGTTCCCCATCATGTTTATTGTTGTCTTGCTCTTATTGTTGTCTGATATGTTTTCCTCATTTCACACTGCAAGCGCACAAGGTGCAAATAGTCTTGTGTGCCCTCGGCGCTCACTCGGGCAGTGTCTCCTGTTGGGATGCGGAACTGATTGTCGATGTCCACCTGTTTTATTTTATTTTATTCCTATGTTAATTTCTTGTTTGCTCTGATTTCATTTATTTTCATGTATTATCTTAGGATATGTAATTCCCCATCATGTTTCTTGTTGTCTTTCTCTCATTTTTACCTCGTCCTCGCATATTTCATTCAGACCGCGCCGCGCGCGCAAGGTGCAGATATGTATTGTGCCCCCTTGGCTGACCATCACGCACTTTCGCTACAGAACGGGTTCCACGGAGTATGACTTGTCAAACTAAACGACTCTCCTTGCTGTGCGATGTTTTCTCTTCTTTTATTCTTTTTTTATTTTTCTCTTTTTTGTGTGTGTATCTGTGTGACCTTGAATATATATATATATATATATATATATATATATATATATATATATATATATTGTATAATAACAGCTCACCGTGCCTGGGGCGCTCGCGCTAGGGGGCTCAACAACCCCGACCGTTGAGAAGCCCAGACCGCCCAGCGCGGCACAGCCAGTGCCGGCCCCCAGAGAAAGTTTCGGCCGTTTGACTCGCTGTCGTGGCTGAGTGCAATTTGTAATAACAGCTCACCGTGCCTGGGGCGCTCGCGCTAGGGGCGCAGGAGGACGAGGAAGAGAAAGACGAAGGGCAGAATAGAACAGCCGGCCTGCAGCTAAGGCGCTGTGTCTACGTATCTCTTCTTTACAATATATATATATATATTGCACGCACCCACATTCCTCGGCCAAACATAAAGGACGAGAAGCAGGAGCACCCTTCTAAAATAATGGACATTGCTTTAGTCGATGGTCCGTCATATTCAAAGCCTTGAACGTGGTCCTAAAGGGTTTATGACTACGTGTAATAAGGAACAATAATTATAATGCTCTTCACACGACGGCGAGGCATAAAGCGGCCTTATCTACAGGATATAGAACACAAGGTGGCAGTTGGCGAGCAGTCAGACAGTACGCCAAGACGCCTGTTTTCATAACTGGTTGGACTCCAATTGATGACCTGAAATGGGAAATCTGGTCGGGCATGTGTGTTCGCGTTTGAGTGGCCACAGCTGCGCTGAAAAAAGCGATGCGAAAAGTACATTTTACGACCCAATAATATCCTAGATTGAAACCTGACAGCACCGAGCCTTCACATAAGTGAACATTTGCAGTTATTTTTTCTCAGTGACCTCTGCCGCCTTCTTTTTCAGAAAAAAAAATCGCAGCATATCCACGGGGTGAATGATGATGAGTGGGCAAAGCTCCGGAGGGAATCATCGGTAAACCGTGAATCTTCCGTGCAATTCGCCCAGTCGATCATCGTGTAACGACGTCTCACGCAGCCGCTTACACAGGCCGGAACGCGCAACGCGTTTGCCGACGCCATCACATGACTGCTGAGAGAGTAAAAGGCGGAGAGGCCTTAGCGTCTTACACCAGCTTCTTACGCGGGTCGTAACGCGCTAGCACAAACGCGTTAAAAACGCGCAGTCTTTCGTTAATATTGGGTGTTTACTGTCATCGTGGTGCATGTGTCCATGTGCGCTTCGTGGCGTAGTGGGGGAGTCTGCTTCTGGACGCCGACGAGTTCAGACGCATGATGTCGTGCTCCTCTGGAGCAGTTTCAGCGGCCGTGTCTGGTCGCGGCAACAGGTCTTTGTCTCAGGAAACAGCACAGGACAACGATTACCAGGTCATCCTTCCAAACTTGCCTTCAGGTCGTATTGTTCTCAATACCGTTTTCCTTCATGCGGATGTCAAAGCAAGGCCTTACCGTGTTGAGGATTTCAGGGACGCGTTGGCTCGACTCGCTCTGCTACCTGACGTTACCGCGTTGGGAGCTTACCGCATGAGCCACGTATGGGCGGTAACCTTCCGAAGCGCGGAAGCCACAAGGAAGATGGTGGAAGCCGGTGAAGTGACTGTGAAGAACTGTCGGTGTCTTGTCATAGACCCGGCTAATCAGGACATCCGTGTCAAACTACACTGGCTACTCGCAAGTGTACCCGATGAAGATGTACGGGTGGCTTTCGCACCATATGGACGGGTCACCGACGTCACCAGAGAGCGATGGCGAGTTTATGGGTTATCGGACAAAAGTTCGACCACAAGGCTTGTGTCCCTAAAATTGAAGGCAGGCGTCAAGCTAGACGATCTGCCGCACCAACTGAGCGTTGCCGGGGAGATGGCTCTCGTTGTTGTCGCGGGGAGAGCGCCGCTTTGTCTTCGGTGTCAAGGAAAGGGACACATTCGTCGTGATTGTCGTGTGCCTCGGTGTAATGCCTGTAGGCGCTTTGGACATGAGGAGGCCCAGTGTGTGAGGTCGTATGCCACCGTTGTTGGGCCTTCGGTCAACGAGGACTCGTCGGAATTGCTCATGGATGAAGTAGACGCTGAGGAAGCTGCAACAGCTGGAAGAGAATTGGGAACGCAGAAGACGACGCTGACTAAGCTTCCTGTCAACACGACGTCGGCCAAACGCGTCCCCGAGAAAGAAATTGTACCTGAAGGACACCATCCCACAGAAGGCAACGTGGCGACGAGGGACGCCGAGACGGCGTCTGCTGAGACGCTACCAGACGCTTCAAGCGAAGGAGCTGAAGCAATGGACACCCAGTCAACGGCGTTGACAACGACCTCACAGGTGGCGGGGAAACGCACCCATGGGCAGACCGTGGAGGAGAAACCAGGCGTAATAATCGACGAGGGACCTCCTCCTAAAACGGCTGGTGCAAGGAGGGCGTCGGTGAGGCCGCGGTCCAGCGTCTCGATGGAGACGCGGCTGGCGGGTAAACCGCCGCCTTAGCTGTGCTTGCAAGTATTTGGGTGACTGCATGGGGGGGTATTTGGGTTGCATAGTTAAGCACTTGGGCTGCAGTGCGTTTAATCAGTGTACTCGTGCGGTGTGTTGTCGTCGCGGCACCGTTACTGGTACCGTGAGGGCATGTGACCATGGTCTTCCCTGTCCCCACTTTACCCACTGCCCGACTCGATGTGCAAGGCGGACACCATGCGGGTAATTGATCGATTTTGTTAGAAAGCCATGGATTGTAAACTACCAAAACCTTTTCGGATAGGCACTTTAAATGTGCGAGGGCTTAGCATGCGAAGGCGGCAGTATCAGCTGAATCGGCTTCTTCGTGACAACGATCTGGATATAGTAGCTGTTCAAGAGACAAAGATAGAAAGCGAAGAGTCCACTGACCGCATGGTGGCCGCCTTCCGTCCACATTTTAATGTTTGTGTTTGCCATGCTGTCGGTACATCGGGTGGATGCGTGTTATTTATACGTAACACTGTTGACTTTTCTGTTGAGAGCGTTTTCACTTGTCAAAGTGGTCGTCTGCTTGTCGTTGACTTATTGATGCTTGGTGTGAATTGTCGAGTCGTATGCGTGTACGCACCAAATGTCGAAGTAGAGCGAAAATTGTTTTTTGAAGGTATCGGACGCTTTCTCAGCAGTGAAAAATTTTTGCTACTTTTAGGAGATTTCAACTGTGTATGTTTTGCTTCTGACAGAGCCAAAAGCCCTACCATTAGAGATAAAAGTGCTATAAGGTTGATGGAACTGATTAGTGAATATAACTTAGAAGACATAGGCAGTGTGATGGCGTGCGGAACGCAACCCCAGTATACGCATTATCAGCTTGATAGTCATGCCAGATTAGATAGAATATATGCGTCCGTTGAGCTGGTATCATGGTGTAGTCTCTACGAAGTTAAAGCAGTTCAATTCAGCGATCATTGCCTTGTAACCGCCACGTTTGGTGCTAAAGAAAAACGAAATCGCTTCAACTGGCACCTTTGGAAATTTAATGAAAGCTTATTGGAAGATGAAGAATTCGTTAATGGCATTGCAGAAGACATAAGGAAATTGCTTGCCGCTTTACCGAACAGCTTCATAACACAGTGGGAGGATTTCAAAGAAAAGCTTAAAATAAAAGCAATTGAACGGAGCAGCGTTAGACAGCATGAAGAAAAACAGAAAGAAAGAGAACTTAAGGAGAACCTACAGTTTATGTATACGATGGAAAGTGCTCAACCAGGTACTTATGCGAAACTAATAAGAGAGGTTAAGTGCGAATTAGAACGTATTGATACTGCCAAGTATAAAGCAGCTGCTATAAGGGCACGGGCTGAACATTTCTTGATGGGAGAAACACCAACTAAGCGGGCATTGGCTGATGAGAAAAGATATGCATGTAAAAAAGAAATACGCGAACTATACCACGACGGCCAAATAGTCAATAACGAGGCGGATATTAGACGCCTTATTGCTGATCATTATTCCCTGATTTTTGGCTGCAAACACACAATGGACGAACGCTTCAGGGAGGAATTCATGCGACGCATACCTACACTTGACGAAGACGTTAAGACTAGACTGGAGTTGCCTATCACAGTCAACGAAATCGAATGCGCTATTGAAAAATTACCAAATGGGAAGTCGCCAGGGCCCGATGGATTTGGAGCTGCCTTTTATAAATTCTTCAAACCTCAGATAGCCCAGATTTTACACAATGTTTTTAATGATGCGTATGAACAAAAACAGGTCCCTCTATCCTTTAGGACGTCGTACATTGCTTTGATCCCTAAAACAGATGACCCTGAGACACGAAGACTTGTGAGTTCTTATCGCCCGATAAGTCTTACTAACGTCGACTATAAGATATTCATGAAAGTGTTGGCAAAAAGGCTTCAGAGTGTAATTACAACGCTTATCGGGTCCCATCAAACATGTGGTATTAAAGGTCGTAGTATCGCAACAAACATACATATTGCGCGAAGTGTTTTGGAAATTTGTGATGTAGTTGGTGATCATGTAGCAATGATTCAGTTGGACCTTGCAAAAGCATTCGATCTAGTTTCCCATGATGTTCTATTTTCTGTACTTGAGCACTTGAACGTGGGCAGTGTAATTTTTGAGGGTGTTAAAATGGCATATGCAAATTGTTCGACTCGAGTAATCGTCAATGGAGAGTTGACTGATACTGTACATGTACGATCTTCAGTACGCCAAGGGTGCCCATTGTCACCTTTGCTATTTGCAGCCTACATAGAGCCTCTTTGTTTGGCAGTAATTCAAAACGAAAATATCCGTGGGTACAGCTTGCTTTCAGCTGAGGTAAAGTTACTTGCTTACGCGGATGACATTGCTGTTTTCCTCTCTGACACAGACAGCATCATTGAGGCAACATCTGTGATTGAAAAGTTTTGCTTATACACAGGGTGTAAGATAAACTGGCAGAAAAGTTGTGGCTTTTGGCACGGTAATTGGAACAGTACACCAGATACGTTTTCACGCTTGCGTATGTCGTGTTCACCAACAAAGTATCTGGGTGTGCCTCTTGATAGGTATCGACATGCTGATGAACATTGGGCTGAGCAAACATTGAAACTAAAAGAAAAAGCAGATGCATGGCAAGGCAGGCAGTTCTCTATGTTCTCGCGTGCTGCTGTGTGTAATGTGTTTCTGCTGTCACGTGTATGGTATGTTATGAATGTCTTATGTGCGTCTCGTTCTAGTATCCAGAAGATACATCGTGTCTTTGCAGTTTTTGTTTGGGCCTCGACTTGGGAGAAAATCAGTCGAACCAACCTGTTCATTCCTGTTAAACGCGGAGGTGTTGGCCTTGTTCATTTATTTTTACGTCAGATTGTTTCTAGGTTTATGTTCCTTAGGAATGTGGAAGATCCTTTTTTACGAACAGTCATACATACCAGGCTACGGAGATTAATCCCAGATTTCATAATTTCCTCTTGTGGTGATTTGGAGGGTACCGTATCTGGATTTCTGCGGGAGGTCTTACTTTCATACAGAATGTTGAAAGTGAGATTTTCTTTAGAGTACTTGAGTGACGTCACCAGAAAGAAACTCTATAAGGATTTAATTGAAGCGTTCCTCCCGACTCCTTTGTACCGTTTGCCATATCATGGATACCCAGGACAGAATATTTTGAAAAGGGTCAAGAAAATGCCAATAAGTCCTGCTGCCAAAACATTCTTTTTCAAGCTACATACGAATAGTCTACCTGTAAAAACATGGCTTCAGGAAAAAGGCTTATTTGTACCTTGGACAACAAACTGCCATTTATGTAATAAACCAGAGGATATAGAGCATGCTTTTGTAGACTGCTGGGATGCAGTATTTTTCTGGGACGTGCTTCAGCGCACTTTAAAGAAAGAATTACCACTAGATTCTTATGGCATAAGGTTTTTACCAGTAGAAGAGCCATGCGATATGATCATGGTCCTGGGTCTTCATGCTTTGTGGAAAACGAGAATGCAGGTGCGGCATGCAGATGTTCATGTAAAATCCTCGAGGGAAACCTTCATTGAGAGCGTTGGACAAATTAGTGAGATTTATAGAGCCCAGCCTGAACCACCACACTGGGTTACTATCCTTGATGTTTTGAAAGATATGAAAAAGCTTTAGAGATGGTCACACCAGTGCGTAAATAGTGTATGCGTGTGCGCTTTTGATTGCGTGTGTACTTTGTTTCAAGAAGGCAATAAAGAAAAAAAAATTCTTCAAACCTCAGATAGCCCAGATTTTACACAATGTTTTTAATGATGCGTATGAACAAAAACAGGTCCCTCTATCCTTTAGGACGTCCTACATTGCTTTGATCCCTAAAACAGATGACCCTGAGACACGAAGACTTGTGAGTTCTTATCGCCCGATAAGTCTTACTAACGTCGACTATAAGATATTCATGAAAGTGTTGGCAAAAAGGCTTCAGAGTGTAATTACAACGCTTATCGGGTCCCATCAAACATGTGGTATTAAAGGTCGTAGTATCGCAACAAACATACATATTGCGCGAAGTGTTTTGGAAATTTGTGATGTAGTTGGTGATCATGTAGCAATGATTCAGTTGGACCTTGCAAAAGCATTCGATCTAGTTTCCCATGATGTTCTATTTTCTGTACTTGAGCATTTGAACGTGGGCAGTGTAATTTTTGAGGGTGTTAAAATGGCATATGCAAATTGTTCGACTCGAGTAATCGTCAATGGAGAGTTGACTGATACTGTACATGTACGATCTTCAGTACGCCAAGGGTGCCCATTGTCACCTTTGCTATTTGCAGCCTACATAGAGCCTCTTTGTTTGGCAGTAATTCAAAACGAAAATATCCGTGGGTACAGCTTGCTTTCAGCTGAGGTAAAGTTACTTGCTTACGCGGATGACATTGCTGTTTTCCTCTCTGACACAGACAGCATCATTGAGGCAACATCTGTGATTGAAAAGTTTTGCTTATACACAGGGTGTAAGATAAACTGGCAGAAAAGTTGTGGCTTTTGGCACGGTAATTGGAACAGTACACCAGATACGTTTTCACGCTTGCGTATGTCGTGTTCACCAACAAAGTATCTGGGTGTGCCTCTTGATAGGTATCGACATGCTGATGAACATTGGGCTGAGCAAACATTGAAACTAAAAGAAAAAGCAGATGCATGGCAAGGCAGGCAGTTCTCTATGTTCTCGCGTGCTGCTGTGTGTAATGTGTTTCTGCTGTCACGTGTATGGTATGTTATGAATGTCTTATGTGCGTCTCGTTCTAGTATCCAGAAGATACATCGTGTCTTTGCAGTTTTTGTTTGGGCCTCGACTTGGGAGAAAAGGTCGTAGTATCGCAACAAACATACATATTGCGCGAAGTGTTTTGGAAATTTGTGATGTAGTTGGTGATCATGTAGCAATGATTCAGTTGGACCTTGCAAAAGCATTCGATCTAGTTTCCCATGATGTTCTATTTTCTGTACTTGAGCATTTGAACGTGGGCAGTGTAATTTTTGAGGGTGTTAAAATGGCATATGCAAATTGTTCGACTCGAGTAATCGTCAATGGAGAGTTGACTGATACTGTACATGTACGATCTTCAGTACGCCAAGGGTGCCCATTGTCACCTTTGCTATTTGCAGCCTACATAGAGCCTCTTTGTTTGGCAGTAATTCAAAACGAAAATATCCGTGGGTACAGCTTGCTTTCAGCTGAGGTAAAGTTACTTGCTTACGCGGATGACATTGCTGTTTTCCTCTCTGACACAGACAGCATCATTGAGGCAACATCTGTGATTGAAAAGTTTTGCTTATACACAGGGTGTAAGATAAACTGGCAGAAAAGTTGTGGCTTTTGGCACGGTAATTGGAACAGTACACCAGATACGTTTTCACGCTTGCGTATGTCGTGTTCACCAACAAAGTATCTGGGTGTGCCTCTTGATAGGTATCGACATGCTGATGAACATTGGGCTGAGCAAACATTGAAACTAAAAGAAAAAGCAGATGCATGGCAAGGCAGGCAGTTCTCTATGTTCTCGCGTGCTGCTGTGTGTAATGTGTTTCTGCTGTCACGTGTATGGTATGTTATGAATGTCTTATGTGCGTCTCGTTCTAGTATCCAGAAGATACATCGTGTCTTTGCAGTTTTTGTTTGGGCCTCGACTTGGGAGAAAATCAGTCGAACCAACCTGTTCATTCCTGTTAAACGCGGAGGTGTTGGCCTTGTTCATTTATTTTTACGTGCGTATACTCAAATGCAGTCCAGTCAAAAGTTTGAAGAGCGTATCGGGCTGAGGGCAACTATAATGTGGACCTGCAAGTAATGGTCCCACTGTATCAATGTCTGCACGCCGGCATGCAACAGTCTGACTGTATGATTGCCTGACTGTCTAGCTACGTGATGGTTTAACTGTCTGAGTCTCTAATTGCCTGCATATGTTGGGCTCTATGCAGAAGGCTTGGCGAAGCATGCGCGTGATCCACAGCTACGACCACGCATTCATACCGGTGCACATCATTGTAAAACTCGTTATAGCAGTTTGGACATAGTGACTGTCGAAATTCAAAGAAATTTTGTTTATGAACATCTAGGCATAAATGTAAGGAATGTTCATACCAGGTTGCAAAAATTTTAGGAGCTTCGCGTGCCAAAACAACGATGTGATTATGAGGCACACTTGAGTGAGGGAGTAACTTTGAGTACTTGGGGCGCATTAATATGAATCTAAAGCTATTTACATGAATGTTCGTACACATTGCTCCCATTGAAATGTGTCCACCGTGGCCAGAAATCACTCTGATGCCCTCGAGCTTACCACCATGGCACCTTGCCAGCTAACCTATTCGTGGCAGTATCTAAGGTTGTAAGGACACTTTCGAGTGGTTCTCTGATGATATCACTTTTGGTGTTTCATTGGTACATATTAATGACATTTTCCAAAGACATCATGTCGCAGACCATTGCAAATATTCTACAACATAAAATAATATGAACATATGTCCAATACTCTCTTTGATATGTCATGCCCCAGGCAGAAAGAGCAGAATAGAGCAAAAAACAATAATACCCAGTGCCAGTGCTTAAATTTAAAATATAACAAGTGAAAAAAGAAATACGCGATGCACTTAATCGTGGTATCGGCTTAACTGCTTAAATGAACATTACACTGGTTTATGTGGGGATCACATCTGCACATCAAGTTTATGTTGCAGTTTTTACGAATAAGGAAGCATAATTGCAGTGATGAATATCTCAAGCATGATTTAACGCAATCTCCTTTTAAATAACTATATTCTCCGCAATTAATAAGTTTTCTTGGTTTCCCATTTTACAACAATTTTTTTTAACTCGCTGTGTCGCCCAGCCTCTGCTCCATATGCGACACTCTTCACTTGTTTCTCAGCAGCGTTCGCTGTGTTGCATGCCCGACACATATGTGCCACACAGCTGCGAGAAGAACATGCATATATAAGACAATTTTTAAAGTGCGGAGTAAGATGTGCAGACAACATATATAGAGTTATAAAGAAGTAAAACTCTGCCATCATTTCAAGGAAAATGAAAGAGTCAGCAACCGCAAAGCACACCTGGCTTTTCTCTTAATTTGCATCCAGCCGTCCTAGTTCATTAAAAATGAAAGCACTACAAGCACATGGTTACAGTTTGATCAGATTACATGAAGGCACAAATTTGATCTTCTGGCATCGTGACCCTTATGGCCAAAAACTAGGGCTGAGGAATTCGATCAATTTATTAATATGTATGAGAAATTCATGCGTAGATTTGGTCTCGAGCCTCAATTTCTTGTTGCTTGTCCAGAATTTTATTTTTCCTATAAATTCCACCAATAAGCGACTCATATTCACGGTAAACAAACGAACCAGGCTAAACAGAGATTTTACACGCGTCATCCAGTTCCGGACGAACTAATATCCTTGATGAAAATACTCCCGCGGTGGTGACTGTGTTTTCTTCTCGTTCGAATAATCAAGGTACTTCTTAAAAAATTGTCAGGTTTCACCCGGCATGTCACGGATATGCGCCACGTGCACAACGGCAGGCAGCAGTTGAGAAATATTGGCGGAGCGATGGCAAAAAAGCAGTAGGCAGCAGCCGATGCACGTTGACAGACCACAAGTTTCGGTTTCCGGCGCCTCTAGAACAAGGCAGGTAGCACTTGCGTGGGTATCCCCTATTGAAATAAACAAGTGCCAAATTACATTTACTTCTTCCTTAAACAGACATGAGGTGTAACCACCGTGCATAAGAAAAAAAAAATTAAGTAGCTTCTCCAGTGCTCTTGGCAGGCTGAACATGATATGCCTCTCATTGACCCAATAAGTGTTTCTTTTGTTTTAAGATATGCTAACCATGCTAGCCATTTTTGAAAAAGAACTGACAGGTTTCAAGTCATATTGTATTTAAACTCAAGTATTCATCATTAAAACAATGTTTGTTCCTCGAACACTCGAAAGAATGCATAGCCAGCGGTGACTAGCTCGGTTCGTCCAGAAGCGTTTGCAGCCGCTTTCTGCAAGACCTGTTCGGTGGGTCAGAGCCACTAAAGAGTTTAAACAACACTTACGTTACCAGTCATCTACACAGAAAGAATTAAAGTGATTTCTACGCCTGTGAAATTCTACTAAGCAGCGGTGCTGGATGGCAAGCATTACCATCTGACCCCAAACGCAGACTTTTTTCATCTTCTTTCTTTGGCATTTCTTTCTTCTGTGTCGCTTAGTACATCTTTTTTTTTTGTCTTTATCCCTTTCTACATTGCGCTCTCCTCCATCACTTACTATATTACACCCTCACTTCTCTTTCCCAACTTGCTACACTGTGCTGTTAATGGATACGCTATAGTTTGGCCTCTAACTTGCTCCATTCCCTCATCATCATCACTTCTCTTTACCACCTCCTTGCTATACTACACTTGCATAGCTCTGCCATGCTACAAGCTGGTTCCCACATACCCACTTTCAAGTGTGCATAAACCATAGCATAGAAGGCGATGCCGTGATTCCCCCTTCTCCCTCACCTCCCTTTCCTGCCTACGCTTTACACTGCATAAAGTTTGCCATGCACGGCTGTTCTATATTAAGAGCCGCATCTCACATAAGTGTCTATTATAAAAGTAATGCCCATGATTTTGTTCATATGCGACTACCCATGGCAGCACGCTAAAGCTGGTGGGGCAACGTCGTGAGGGGTCTGCCTTTCCCACGCGGTCGTTCGCCCGTTTATTCCTCGCAGTGTGAGCGGAAATAGGTTCATCCGCGTGAAATGTCTTTTTCTCTCGAATTTGTAACACGGAGACATGCAGCACTCACTTCAAACGCTATCAAATTGTGCGTGAAGCTCAGGAAGAAGGCAACCAAAGTATTTCATATCATTGAAGAGGCGTTCAAGGAGGACTGCATTTCAATATCGCAATGCCACAGTGTCAGTTCAAGATCACAGGTGGCACAAGGCGTTCAAAGAGGGCCAGGAAGAGGTAGCTGAAGAAGCACGTTGTGGAAGCACAGCAACGATTGTGCTTTCCAACCGTCGATTGAGCATCCGGCGAATTCCTTGCACCGGAAACACCTTGCACGGGGAAACAGACAACTCAGCCTTTCACGTAGACGTACTCAAGAGATTGAAACGCTGGGTCGCGCGCGTAAGGACCGAAATGAAAAACATCGTCAGAGACCACCATGACAATGTCAACTACAACAAGTCCTTCGTCGATGCCAACTTCCTCGCCCAGAGCAGCACTCCGGTGGTCCCCTATCATCCTGACAGTCCCGATTAGACTGTTTTTTCGGGCTAAAGAGAGACAGCTGGAAGGAGAGCACTGGAAGACCGTAGAAGGCATAAAAAAGCACGTGATGGCGTTCCTAACGTACATTCCTGTCGAAGATTTATTTTCAGGGCCCCTTCCAGGCGTGGCAGACACGCCTCCACGGGTGTATTGATGCAGTTGGAGAGCATTTTGAAGAATTATAGTTATATGTACATATCTGATGAATAAATATGTTTTTCCTAGAAAATGCACATTACACTTATAACGGACCTTACACCTGCCTACCCGCGAGGTCTCCCCACTTTTCAGTGGACGCCCACAGAATTTTTTCAAGCTTGAACAGCACCACTCCTATAACACGCTAAACTGAACTCACTCGTTATATTAAGCCATGAAGCCACATGGAGTCCATCGGCTGATACCTCTTGCCTCTTAGTGAACGATATATGCGTGGCTGATTCAACGGGATGACTGACTAGAGCCAAGAGAACTAGCCATGGCTACGCACATCTTGTGTTTTGACATGTAACAACAAAGCCAGCACCCACTCTACGTTGCGAAGTAACCGTAAAAAACACCGACTGTGATTGCAACATGGTCAATCCTTTCCCGCTATATTCATCGCCCAGTGCGTCAAAAAGACTGGATATGTCAACGAAAGTGGAAGCCATGGATAGTTAAGTTAAAATTCAGCTGTCCAAGGCTTATTCGAGTCTGGCGTATGCTTGGGAGCATCGACAATTTTGGGGAGTATAACTGACGGTACTAATATTGCTGCTCGCAAGCGCACAGTCTCCAGGCATGTTTTTCTCACTTCGCACACGACTTTGCACAAAGAACACGGCTTTGCACACGTACCTGCTTTAAACTGGTTATGACCACTGACGCGGAAATAAATTATTTACACTTTATTTAAGGTATGTCACCACCTTTGAAAATGCGTTTTCTTTTGTAAAAAGTACACTTTTTTCTTTTCTTAAATTTTGAGAATCCGCAATCTTTCAAAAATGTTTTGCAGCAAGAATCATGTTCTTATCTTACTTAGTTTAAAAGTTATTGCCAACTTTCTAACAGCTGTTGAACAGTTCTGAAACCGAAACTGATGTGGTTTGGTAACCGGAACTGATAACTCAGCGAGAACCAATGAAATATATTGAAATTTTTCTGTTATATTTTAGCTGGATATGTAAAAGATTATTCAAAGACAATCTGTAAGGATTCCTTCTTTTTAAAAATTGCTTTAAATTTTCCCAAGGAGGGTGCATGACGCTACAAGCTTCTCAGTTGTTTACTTGGCGCACGCTTTATGCTGCTGCTTTGAGTGCTACCGCGTTCGCCCTTTTTATAAGTATTGCTTTTAGAACAACAGTAAGAACATAGGCTGAATGTTCTTGTAAGAATGCATGGCCAAGTTCAGGTTAAAAAGGCGATTGAAACGGATGTTTCTTGGCAATCTCCCCACGATGAATGCCCCGACAGAAGACCATACGGACGTGAATGTATCGGCGAGTGCTGTAAAGCTTGGGAACTTGGAGAACAATTCTGAAGTACCGCTGAAAGAACCTCTAGTGTAAGAATTATAATTAGGGAGATCCTATCATCTCTGCGCGGAAAAACCTAAAATGCCAATGAGATTTAGAACGGGTTCCCAAAGATGTCCATGCGAGACTGGCCATCATACTTTTTGGTTTTACATGATCCTGTGTGCCACTTAAATGATGGCAACAGAACTACAGCAGATATTATGAGGGAAGCAGGCATCGAACCTGGCCACCACACTCTTGTAGCGTGTTGCACCTGTGACCAGTACCGGGTGAAGGAGGCCCAGAGTCAATCAACTGGTGAGGCAAAACATCTCTGCAGGAAAAGACTGGCAGCAAGAAAAGCCCAAAGAGAGCTCGTGGCAGATAAGAAGGGCCTCAGCTATGAACCTGATGAATTTTAACTTCCTTGGGCGTGATGATCTTGTGTCTACAAGGATAAAAACTTTAATCTTCTTTTTCACAAAACTTGATTTCTTGCACTTTCGTGTTACACAAACACTTGCAACATCGAAATGGCTTAATATTTTTCAGTGAAAATTTGCACGCTCATTCCTTTATTACTACACTATGAATGAACTAGGATTAATGAAAACGAATGGTAAGTTTTGATGTAATCATGTTTTATGTAGTAGAATGCAGCAAAAATGTTACATTTTTTGTTTTCTGTGGCATTTTTGATATAACTTGATTTCCCATTATCGGATGAGAAAGGTCTTAGTTTGTTGCACAGTCTGGTTAGGTGGCTACCTAGGTGCTAAAAAGGTTACAATTCCTGCACTGTAATCGCTAGTCAGGAATGTTGGCATAAGAGCCAAGATGGGGCAATGTTTAGTCAATAAGAAATGCCAGCATAACATTTTTCACTCTTTTTTGCTTTTCAATGCCATATAAAACGGTTCTTTATAAGGTCATATTGAAATAAAAATTTAAGGTACAGAGTTTCAAAATTTTTTGAAAAAGGTGGTGACATACCATAATGCCTTGTTCATGTTCATCGTCGTAACTCGAAGAGTGCTGAAATAAACGGCTTTTTTATCTGGTACACTTATTCTTTTAAGGTAATTCAATTTATGTACATTGCGTTCCAGTGCTGCTGAACATTTGGGTTATCCGCTTTATGGTATTTAAGGGACACCTAGTTGGCCAACAGGACCGCAAAATTTACGGAGTCGCAACCTAGTAATGCAATGCGCTTTCAGTAAAAGTGAGTTCTACCTCTGTCGCGCTTGAAGAAATGAGCCACAACCTCTCTCGAGTAATGCGAAAATTCTGAAATAATATTTATTTCTAACCCGACTTAAAATAGCTATATATTGCACTAAACACTCGCAATAAACACACTTCTTAAATGTGTCATGCTGGATCACCCTATGTCGAAGCATTCTCTGCTCGGAACGAGAAGTGTATAAGCTAATGATGGAGATGCTTGATGATAACTGGTGAGGTCTTACGCGCCAGTACCAACTACGAATGTGTGGCACGCAATCTCTAGAGGAGTCCGGAATTATGTGACCTCCTGGGATTCATAACAACCTAAATATGAGTAGACAGGTACTCCTTTTTTATATTTTTGACTCTTTGGAGTGATCACCACATTGTACAGCTCGACATCGACCAAGCAGGGCGACCGGTCAAGATTGGCACAGCGAGACTCACGGAATGGAACGTCTTCACAAGCGAGCTCGACAACAAAACAGCGCTAGTGGACATCGTGGCCTGGCTCAAAAAGACTGTGAAGGCTGCCTAATGGTGCACTAAGGTTATCCAACTTGACGAAGATAAGCCCGCCGTGGACACCAACCTACGGCAACCCTCGGAGGCCAGACAGGCCTTAGTCAAGTGATCGAAGAGGCAAAGTCAACAGAGGACTCAAGCAGGGAATGGCCTCCTTGACAGCACAGGTCCCAGAGTACGCGGAACAGCTTGCGAGACAAAACTGGCATGCGTCCTGCGACCAGGTGCAGGTCACCCTCAGCATCAAGAAAACGTGGAACCTCCTCCGCGCTCTCCTTGAGGACGCTCTTAACAAGACATATGAAAGGGAGCACCTTCGTCTGCTCGCGCTAAACTACGACGGCTCGGAGGAAGACCTGTTCCACCAGCTATGCGAGAAGTTCCGCGGTGCCAGCCAACCAGCGACGACTCTACCACCATTTAAAGAATACGAAAGCCCACCGAGCACTGCCCTCTACCAGCCCGGCACACTGGCAGAACTCCACGCAGCCATCGCTAAGGTCATGCGAAGCACGAGCCCGGACAAAGACGATTGTCACCAAAGATCTGCGACAGCTACCCAATAAGGCCTTCACAAATCTCCAGAAGTACAGCGAGGTCTGGGACAAAGGAGAACTGACCACCTCGTGGAAGCACTCTGAGGTGATGATGGCACGAAAGCCCAACAAACCCGCAGCCCTTGAGAATCTAAGAAACATTTGCCTCGACTGGAAACTGAGCATGTGCTGCACAACCGCCTTACATCGCGCCTCGAACACAACGGGTACTACCAGGACACCATGTTCGCTTTCACCCAGCTTCTGTCTACCCAAGATCTACTTCCCTGTCCCTACGGAGCTGAATGACCAAATGCGCAAAAACTGCAAGTCGTCGGCCCTTGTCATTGATGTTAAAAGTGTTTTTGATAAAGTGACCCACGAAGCAATACTACGAAATCTCGCGGCCACTTGGTGCGGGTTCGAAGGCCCATGGCTATGCCCGCAATATCCTCACTAGTCGTACAGCGAGGACATCACACTCACTCAGAAAGGAGCTTAGGCTACTAGAAAAGGGCACGCTGCAAGGCTCCATTGCATTCGCCCTGCTATTAAACGCGGTGCTCCTGAAGCTCCCACGACTCCTTGAAGAGTATTGCAGGAATGGAGCACTCCCCCAGTCCTGATTATTACGCTGTTTACTCGAGGCATGTGCACCGAAGAGCAAGAAAAATGTCTCTAAGAAGCTGTTAGAGCCACCTTGACAGCTGCGACCTCCACTACACGCCCGAGAAGTGCGAACTACTTGTACTCAAGGCCCGTACGAGCGGAAGACCACGCACCTTTGTAGATTCCGTCCCGTGCATGACCCTCAAAGGAATTGAAATACCGAAAGTCAGCTCGCTCCGCGTACTTGGCTTGCACCTGCAGTGAAATGCATCAGGTGCTGCCAAACTTTCTTGGTTACTAAGCGCGATTTCACAATTGCCACATCTCACACGGAGGGTGGCGAACTGACGCGGCGGCCTCAAAGAACAGGATACCCTGAGCGTAGCCCAAGTCCTATAAATAAGCAGGATTAAATACGGAATGCCGTGCCTCGCGCTCAAGACTTCTGAAATTGACCAGCTAAATGTGGTCACATGAAAGGCTCCGAAGCTCGCCATTTGGCTACGACCTGTAGCTTCAAACTCTCGACTCGTCATAACGGATGTACACGACGCGTAACAAGAGCTGTGGGAAGCACATCAAGAAAACCAACTTGAGGGGCAGAAGCTCACATCGACAGGTAGATGAGTCCTTGCTCACCCCGCGGCTACGGAGAGCGCTACATCTGTGATGCCGATGGCGAAGATATCTCCGTATTCACGAAGACGTCGAGCCTCAACAAACCACTGCGTAGCATATATCCCGAGCATCATCACAAACCCAGGCTCGCTCGAGTCGACAATATCCGAAAAAAAAACACATGCACAGTTGAGATACCCGATATATCAACGCGGCGAAATACACGCGCAAGAAAGTGTACGCCTTAAGTGTCATCGACTCAACGAGCAAAGAGCTGGCGTGCACCACCTTGAAGCTCCGGAATGCCGAGACGGCTGAAGAAACGGCGATCGGACTCGCTACAATTGCATGCACAGACGACATGTACAGATGTACAATATGTACTGTCGCGAGGAAGAGGAAAGGGAACACAGGAATGCGTGGCAAACAACCTCGAAGTCGACCGGAGTGATACGCGGATGGCGCTGTGAAAAAGCAAGTGGAAAGCAGGGGGGCGATCGGAGATGGTATTTTTGAGAAAGTGTTCGACATCGCCGCACGCAATTGGCCAGCACTGCTCCAGTGTCGTCGTCCGCGGGGAGTGCCCACGGAACACCTACCTATAACCAAATTAGGGAAGAGAAACTGCACATTTGACAGTGCAACGAAAAATAAGGGTAGCGGTGGCGTCCTAAACTAAAATATAAGGTCAAAAGATGGTGCGGCATGTACGATCATCATCATTGTTTAGATGTAATATGGCCGCTTTGTTTGTGGCGCCTACGCATTTTGGCCTTATTGAGAGCCCCTAGCAGGAAAATTTCAAACTAAGATATGGTGTTAGGTTAGTAGCTCCACTCTACGCGCAACTTGATGGAACGCGCCGCGGTTGGTTTTTTTCGCCACCTGTAGCGATTTGTGGAACGTCGAGCCTTCCGGGGCCCCGAGATTTCGGTGTCGTCAAATTGACGTCAATTCCATGTCAATCATTTTCAAACCGAGCGTGTCGTCTGCTATGCGGAGAACGATGCCCGAGGCCGATCGCTCAGCGAAAGGTTTACGAACGATTTACGAACACTTTGCGAACAGCGGCCGCGGCAGCGGCTCCGCTTGGATTGAAACGGCGGCTGCGGCTACGGAATGGTGCGTCACAGAGGGAAATGGCGGTCCACTTGGGCGCTGAGTCCTCGCATTGTCGTCGCTGAAATAGGACGCGGAGCAGCTGGAGGTTCGCGATGTGTTTGGGGATTTAACAGAAAGTGAATACCGGCGTCACTTTCGCCTGTCGAAGTAGAACAGTACGTTGGCTGTGCGCCGAATTTGATCCCGAGAGAGAGAACAACTTTATTTTTTGGAAAACAAAAGAAATCCTCGCCGCCACCGCCTCTGCCCGTCTGATAGCCTGGAGTTGTTTCTCCAGGCTTCGGTCGTGGTGAACGGTGTCCCACGCTCCAGGCGAGGGAGTGGTCAGGAGATCGGAAATCGGGTGCCAAAGAGCCCGTGGAATTTCGACGTAGAGGAAAGAGCTGTGCATGTAGAGGTTCTTTGCTCCAGGAAGTTTCCAGCGCGCTGTCGGTAGTGTAGAGTTTGTCGGGCTTTCACAGTCGGGGTGCACATGCAAAAATGCGAGAAGGAGCTCCCTCTGCCTCTGAGACACCCGCGGGCCGATATGCACGTTTTTGTGCGAGGACATGGCAGCAGCAGACGACGAGACGAAATTTAGATGTGACACCACTTACGCATACTCTTCTTGTATTTCGCGCCCGCGACACTGCTTAGCGAACCTGCAGAGAAAGATATTGATGCTTAAGAGCGTGTTTACATCTCAGAAGAAGAAAGTACCGTTTTTAAAAGGAGCAGCTTTCTTAATTTCTCGGGAGACACATTTTGACGTTCAGAAGCAGATGACAAACGTAGTACGTCATGATCCGAGGAGCGCGCCGCTTCCCTATTGGCCGCGCCGCCGTTATCAAAGCATTGGTCAAAGCTTTTTGACGTCAGTGTTCGGAAAGCGTTCTCGAGCGAACAGCCGATCTCCGATAGCCCCCCAGGGCGTTCTTCCACTAGGCGTTGACACCGTTGACACTCCCACAATGCTGGCGTTTCTACAAACAGCAACTTACGCCATTGCACTATAACACGCTGTCGTCTGATATTCGATAAGATGCGGTGATCGTTGCAGTAACATGCAGCCGTTACTTTCTTTTCCTTTCATTATTCTTTTTTTTTCGCAACACAAGCACTTGGTGTCAAGTCATGAACCTTGTGCACACAAACACACTGCAGGAGTGCCAACAGTTAGAAGAGCCGTCCCTTCCCTACTATTGTTTCCGACGGCTACCACCACGTGTCAGCAATACCTGGGTTTCAGGCTGTTTGCTTTCCGTTCTTGTGTTCCCTTTGATATTGCTCATGATAGTGCATGTGCAGACGCCCAATATGTCGACACTGCGAAATACGCGCCCAAGAAAGTGTACGCCTTGAGTGTCATCTACTCAACAGGCAGGAGTTGTCGCCGCCACCGTCATAGTGCGGACCGCGAGACGGCTTTGTCACATTTTTTCCCTATGTTCGTGCGCTGTAAAACGCGCCATCATGAACGCAAACGAACTAGCCCAAGCTGCTACACTTGTAAAACCCCGACGTGACTGCGGCCAGAGGGGCCCTGATATAAGGGAGCCTGCTGCTATGAGTGACTCTGAGCTTGCCTGCTCAGAATACTCTCTCGCAAATAAAGGTTTCTTTGAATCGTTCATTCAACATGAAAGGAAGTGTTTATGCCGGGTCCACCAAGAAATCAATGACGTACTTGCGTAAAGGAAGTGGGCGCATGAAAAAAATCAACGTACCTTTGAAAAGAAATGCACCACCAGCGAGGATCCGAACCCAGAACAACCTGGCATACGACGACAGAAGCTGGGAGCTCTAGCGATCACACCACCATACATATGAGATACTTCGTGGAAACGGGCGTCATCTCTCCACTACAGCGCTTTAAAATTTCTCTCTGACTGATTGATGCCCGGTGTAGATGTTTGGCAAGCAAAAATGCTCTTCAATTAACGTCGCCTCCATTCCACTGCACTCTTGATCACTCTTGACTCGCAGTGGCGGTACCTCCATCTAGGAGGGATGGAGCGAGGCAGATTGTGAGGCTCAATTTAGCAGTCTCAGCGGGTCGAATGTATAGGAGACTAGCGGCGTGGCGGCACCTCGCCGGGGCCTTGCATGGGCAAAGCATAACCACGGCCGCAGCAAATTTTCTCGCGCTCTGCTCCAGGAACGCAAGGGAGGCCACCGACAAGCAAATGATGCGCCTTCCCGTGCCGCGGACTGAGTATCGACAAAATGATCCACTCAAAGACCGTTCACTTTCGATGCAACGTTTGACTGTTTGTAAGCGCTCCAGATTTAAGGCAGGCTTGCGCAGCGCTCGCGCGCGTGGAACGCAATACTCTAGAGATTTCAACGTCACTCGCTCGAGAACTTTCACTTCTGTACAACTGTCGAAGATCCATGTGCTGTGTTGACCTGCCGTTGATGACCACGTGCAAAGCGCTCGCACGTCCAGTGCGCCCAACCCATCTCCCGCCCCTCGACTCGTCAGATTGCAGCTATGCATTCCACAGCTTCGCAAAGACTGGTTTCACTTTCGTATTATGTTGATTCCTATAACCGAATGATCAAGCCCATTTTCTTTATTTTTATTGGATTTCGCCCCTGTCCAAATGCGGCTGCCGTGGGATTCGAACGCAAGACCTCAAGCTTCGTAAGCTGTCGCATATCGTCTACGCTATGACTGCATGTTTTACAGGTAGGGCCTGAATGTCCGGAGCATTACGGACTGTCAAATGACACCGTATTAACTCAGGATAATATTGCATACATTGATCAATATTAGGCACAGAATGTTAACAAAATCACAAATATTGGTGGGTTTTCTTTCATGAGTGTACAGAGTGACGTTTAACAGAGGCCGTGCGATGTGTTCGGTCCGGTGTAGAAATCTTTTGCTTTAGCTTCGCTTGCTGTGGAAGAAAGGAACAAGCACGGCTGCTTATTTACTTAAGTCATTTTCGTGAAAAAAGTGAGGCAGGTCCTGTCTTTGTGCAGATTGCAATAAAACAATGGCATGGAAGGCTGTATAGCGTGCCAGAAATTAAGCAGGAGCAGAACGAAAATTTCCGGAAATTGTGCTTACCAAGAAAATATGGTTTCGTTCGTGTGTAATTGACAACCTGCAACATTATTACCATATATCGCAAGCGTCCACCGCACACACTCTCAGCGTCTGCAACGGCGACAACGTGCGACACCGGCAGTTGTACGCGCACGCCCACAAAGCACTGCAAGCACTGTTTTGCGTATGATAATCTTCCAGACATCAGATAACAGCGATAATCTGTGGTTTCGCAGTGCTAGCGCTGCCTCGTGCGCCTACACGTACAAAGGCCGGTCTCCGGATTATCGCCGTTGCAAGGAGCTATAATTGCGTGGTGTATTTTCTCGCACGATGTAGGGTAAAATTGCCGAGGTTTCACGTGGCATGTCACACATCAACATACATGTCGGGCATGATCACTGAAAGCACGAGTGGCACCCCTTATAAGGTGACTTAACATTCGAACCGCGCAGACGTTCTTAAGACTACATGAATCTTCATCAAATGCAGATCATGTAGTTTTCATCTCGCCTGCGGATTTTTTTCCTGCGTGCCGGCCGAGCTTTCACACTCGGTAAATTGTACTCAGAATTTCCTTAAAACACTAAATGTACAAATTCGCGACCCACTTCCGATGACTATGCAGAAATTTTGCCCGGAACTTGTGTGTGATCACATTTTCCCAAATTATGCGAAAGTATTTCCGTACCGCATCCCAAACGGGTTGTTGCAAGATCACCTCAGTATATTATCAACAAATCTGGTTATCGAAACTAATGCATCGCAAACCAAACAGCGCGCTGGAATAAGAATCTTTTTCCCAGAACTCGTACGGTGTTTCTCATTACGGCTGCCTTATTTCGTTGCTATATTTTTCGCCAAGTTCATGGCCGTAATTATTGCCTCACGTAAGTAAAGCCAACGGTTAAGGTGACCACTGTTCTTAATTAATCTTGATCTGTCTGCACTTCTTTGTCCGCACTTGGGGCTTCCATTAAAGCACTTCAATCTTCTAACTGCTGATCAACTAAAATATATTGAATGAATCTGGGTACCTGGTCAAAATGCTTGATCTTAAACGAAATTGGCGATTCGTCAGCACGGGCGCCACTTCATGCGCCTATAATGCCTCATGCACCTACCACCAAATGCACAATTAAAGGCGGCCAGATTGTACGCGTTCATGCCCCCAAAAGGATTGTGAGAGCCGGCAATGATAGCTTCCCCGAACTACAACTATATTTTATTCACGTGGCCCAGCGGATTATGCAGCACACGTGTGATGGAAGCTCCCATCCCAAAATTAGTTGCCGGATCCCCTCCATTAATTTTTATTTGTGCAGGTCCGCTCTGGTTGCTTCGCCACTGTGGGCATTCTCTAACGAGGAGGAAACGATTTCCCGCTTTGTTATATATTGACGCTACTTAAAAATCCAGCGAAAGAAAATTGTCAGAAATTGACTATTCCTTCGTTTGGAGGGTCCACTTTGAGGTACAGTACAGGGTATTCTGTACAGCAATAATGAAATTTCAAATTGAAACCGAAGAAATTTTACCTTAATTTTTATCATTTGTGCATCTACAAACAACAGATATAAAAGCACTATTTTAAGTCAAAACCGACTTCGCCAATCTCGTCCATTGGGTATGCACCAGGCAACGGTGGACAAGAACACTATTGAGAAGGTGGCACAGCCCCGCCACGGTGGTCTAGTGGTTATGGCGCTCGGCTGCTGATCCGAAGGTCGCGGGATCGAATCCCGGCCGCGGCTGCTGCATTTCGATGGAGGCAAAATGTTGAGGGCAGTGTGCTGTGCGGCAGTGTGCTGTGCGAGAAGGTCTTGCGTCACTCATCTTTTCATCGTCACGCGCCATTCGCATGTTTTGGACACAGTTGGTGCAGCTGGCTGATAGCGCTTCGATGTCATAGTCTACTCGGGGCCACCAGAATTTTGACCTTGCCACTGCTTTCATTCCCGACGAGCCTTGGTGAGACACGTCCAACAGTGTCAAAAGTCCTGCCCGCGCTTTTTCAGGTATGACTACACAATGCACCCAATAAACTAGACCATGAGGTGCTGACAACTCTAGTTTATGGTCGAAAAAAAGGCCGCATCGTTTCATCCAGCTCTTGAGCGATTTTGGGCCAGCCATGCAATATGTAGGGCTTCACCACCGTTCGTGTAGGGTCTGTGGCCGATAGTTGCTGTAACACCCGTGTTGTCATCACACCGTAGTCAAAGTTTTCAAGGGCAAGGACATATTCCGGTGGCTCACCCTCTTAATCAGCCTCAGTAGATCGCACTGGCAGCCGGCTGAGGGCGTTCGAGTTGAGCAACTGCTTTCCCTGCGTGCATTGCAGCTTGTAGCGGTAGCCTCCGAAGTACAGTGCCCAGCGCTGGATACGAGCTGCAGTCAGGAGCGGTGTCGGCCGTCAGCCCGCAGCAAGCTCAAGAGAGGGTGGTGGTCCGTGACGAGGGTGAATGGGCAACCTAGAAGAGGTAGTCACGGAACTGAGTGACTACGAACACCAGCGGAAGGGCTCTCTCTCTAGCTGGGAGTAGTTTTTTTCTGCGGCCGTGATTGTGTGGGACCGGAATCGAATAGGGCTTCGGTATGCCTTCAATAGTGTGGAGAAGTGCTACGCCCACGCTGTACGGGGAAGCGTCACATTCGAGGTTCAACTCTTTCATAATGAACGAGAACCTGAGCTTGCAGTAAGCTTTGTTTTACTTTCTCCAAGGCAGCTTGCTGTTGCCGTCCCCACTGCCATAACGTGCCTTTCTCCAGGAGTTTGTTAAGTGCATAGAGTAGATATTGTTGGCAAAAATCTGCCATAAAATATCAGCATTCCTAAAAAGGAGTGGAGCTCACCGAAGTTGTGCGGGCGAGGGGCCTGAACAATAGCCTCCAAATTTTTCTCGATGAGACGATGATGATGATATTTCGTGTTTGATGGCGCAATGGCCAAGTGTGGCCAAGGAGCCCCATGAAAAAGAGAACTGGGATGTCTGCGGTGACAGAGGAGCTAGAAAGACAGGGCGGCATGTAGCTGTAGAGGGGCAATCAAATCGCTGTTAAGAGCGTAAAATGTGTATCTTAGCAAAATTATGACAGCAACACATGGGATTGTAAGTATGATAAAGTGACAAGGAGGCTAAAATTCCAGGGCATGAAAATGGCACGGGTGCCTCCCCAAAGCCTTTGAACCCAAAGGCGGGGAGACAGGTGCTTTTCTTCAAGGGGTCCTGAACCACTCCACGGGCTTGGTGGAAAGACATATTCTACGGCTTTACTACGCCATAATGAACATCTCAGCCAAATGCTGTAGTCATCCGCGAAGCGCAGCGTTCACAAGGGGAGCACAAAGCTTCCACTTCCTCAGGAGCACTCAACTCAAAAAGCGGCTTCTCCTCACGCTCCTTGTATATGCTCTGTTTCGTCATAGAGCATTTACAAGGAGAGTCGCTGCTATTGGCCGATGGCAGACACGCCCGCCGCGCCTGTGTGCGGGCCCTTCGCAGCGCGCGTTTTTTCAAACCGTAAGCGCGTGCGTGCCGTGCGCTCGCTTTTCCTTGCGTTGTGAGCCCCTATAGGCAAAATAGTTGCTGGAAATATGTAAAAATATATTTGTTATGGCGCAAGTCTCATAGATGCCATTGGAATGCGTCCGTAAACTACTTCGGTGTGGACGCGAACGGTGCGCTGCAAAAGTCACCATATAGTTTTCCAAGAAGCCAACAAATGCACGCAGGCAGCCTGTAATAAATCACAAATTATTCACAAACTTTAATTAACAATTCCTTAGTGATTGCAGATGGGTTTATTGCCTATGGTACTCCTATGCGCCACCTTCTAGTATTCATACTCAGTAACATGGCTGGAGTCGAACCCAAAATATTTCTTTTATAAGGTGGATTAAAGGACTAGGGCTGATTAGGGTATATTTGGGTCGATTAGAGCTCATTAAGGCGCATTAGGATGGATTAAGACAGACTGAGGTGCATTAAGATGTACTATGGGATATAGAGCGGATTACGCTAAACTTAGATTAGGACGAATTAAGGATTACAGCAGATTAGGGTGGGCTAAGGTAAATTCGTGTGGATTAAAATAATTACGTCTGGAACGTTTGGCTTAATTTGGCGTAACTTAATAGGCTGAGCTTATTGAGACTTGACTTCGCCTTAACTTAATCAGTCAGCACCTAATTAGAGTTACACTAATTAGGCTCGGCCTAATTAACCTAAACCTAATCACACATGACTTAATAAGCTGGGCTTCATTAGTCACGATATAATTATGCTTGATTTAATTAGTCATATCTTAATTATACGTGACCAAATTAGTTTAGGCCTAGTTATGCTGTGCTTTGATATATTATCTTAATTAGGTATCCCTTGGTGAGTATTGCCTTAATTAAGCCTGATCTATTCAGTGTTAGCCTAATTATTCCTGAAATATTTAGTCTCAGCTTAATGAGGCTTGACATTTAAGTCTTAGCATAATTTACCTTGTATTAATAAGTGCTAGCTTATGTTGGACTTAACTAGCAATAACCTAGCTATACGTGGTTTACTTAGTACTAGTTAATTAAACACTGTCCAAATAGAAGCTTGCTTACACTAAACTTGTTCATATCAGCGAAATATGGCTACGCATGATTAGTCCTATCCCTATTAGACTTGGCTTAATTAGTATCGTTGCTTATTTAGCGGGAAATAATTAGTACCCGCTTAATTAGGTGTCACTACTTGTCATAGCTCAATTAAGCTTGAATTAGTTCAGTTTGGCTTGGTTTGACGTAGTTGGATTAGTCCTGTCTGAACTAGGCATCAATTAATTATTCCTAATTAGGCTACTTTGATTTAGACTTAGCCTTACCTAACCAGATTTAGGAATCTTAGTTAGGCTCCATTTAATTAGACTTAGCCTCACCTAACTAGTACTAGGAAGCTTTGTCTTTACTACAGCGTGACATTGTTATGCTAGCATTACATAGCTTAGCAGAGTTTTCTGCAAATTTTCCAGTTTCACCAATCGCTGAAACAGTTTGACTGTTATAATTGACTAGTGTATTCACACATTACATTAATCCTTCCTTCTGTCCGCACGTCACCGCAGCTTATTCCACATTTATCTGTCGGCAGGGGTTCGAGTTCTTCCTTTCGAGTCATAGTAGTCACACCTTCGAGCACGACAGGATGACTAACCCGTCTACAATCAGTAATCAACAATTAAATAACTTGGGGTTATGCATGACAAGGTGGAGCAGCGTTGATAGTTGCACTGTTTGTCCTTACGCCGTCTTATGCGCAATATCGCCGACAAGCAGCGCACTGAAAAAGTAAGCGTGCACACCTGCGAGCCTAAACGTCTGTGACGAACGAAAATAAAGCTTCGGAGGGTCGAAAAAAAATGCGGTGAACGCGGGGGTACGCGACCGAGCCCAGGCGCGGAGCGAGCAGGCGGCCACAAGCGCGCTGCGGACAAACAGTCCCCGGTAGTCGCGCGCTTTTCGTCAGCCACTCTGACACGTCGCTGAAGCCTAGTGACGTAACGCGGTGGGCGCGGCACCTCCTTCGACACCGCCCTAAGGAACTATGTACCCTCTTATCCGCAGAGTTGAGACAGGACTGGGAAAGGAGGTTTTCCGGTCGCAATATCTTCGCTCCTAACAAACCGTTTTGAAAAGTTCTTTCGGCTGTGAATTTCTGAGAGGCCTTCAATACACGCCCTGCCGTTTTCAAAACCAAGCCCGAGTGTTGGTACAGGACCCCTTTATAAGTACAACCACAGAAGTGGCATCTGTTCAGAGACAGTGCTGTGGGTTGCCTGGAAAGATAACATTAAAATTATGTATTTAAAAATGCTAACAGCGAGTAAAGTTGCAGGAACATAGCAGGTTGCAAAGGAAGGTGCTCTCGAAAGGACAATGGAAAATTTTTTTTCTCAGAGCTTTTAGGTGCCTACATTGCAGTAGAATATGGAGCACAATGAGCGGGTTCCTGCATTTATCACACATTGGCGGCTCTCCACCCGACAGTAGGTGTATGTGCGTGGTGTGTGTGTCCTATTCTAAGTCTGAAGAGTGTGACTTCTGTACGACGTGTTTTTGATTCTAGGGGCCAGTGATCGAGTTGGGGCATGACAACATGCACTCTGTTCTGGATTTGTCTGTCCCACAGACGCTGCCAGTAGGCCCTGACAGCTTTCTTGACGGTGCGCTTCAAGTCCATTACAGGGACGGGAACGTGAGGATTGGCACCATTTCCATGGACGGCTCCAGCCAACTGGTCGGCCAGCTCGTTTCCGTCAATCTCCCTGTGCCCCGGCACCCAGCACAGCACAATGTGCTGCTTGGATGAACAAGCCTTGCATAAGATGGAAAAAAGAGATATGATTGGAGGATTTCTGAATATTCAGATGTTCCAAATCTTTTACTATGCTCAATGAGTCAGTGTAACTGACCGCCTTAGGGATCCTTAGCTCTTGAATGTGTTCGACGGCCATCAGTATACCATAGGCCTCTGCAGTAAATGTACTTGTTTGTGGGTTCAGAACACCGGCATCCGAAAAAGATGGGCCCACGGCAGCGTAGGAGACGCTACCGTGAGACTGGGAGGCGTCTGTAAAAAATTCCGGACAAGCGTATTTGTGGCGTAACTCAAGAAAGTGCATATGAATATGTGCGAGAGGCGCTTGCTTAGTAATATTTAAGAAGTATTGGTCACAGTCTATGACTGGCCACTGCCACGGTGGGAGGGCATTGGCAGGAGCCGTCACATTCTGTTCTCAAAGTGCCATTCCCACTTTCTCAGCAAGACCTCTGACTCGAAGTGAGTAAGGCTCTCTCATTGACGGGCAGTTTTGAAAAAGTTGAGACACGGATAGATCATTTATTGTTCCATATGTTGGGTGTTCCTCGTTCGCATTGACCTTCAGAAAGTACAAAAAGGATTAGTATGGTGTCTGGAAATGGAGCGGGCACTCGTTGGACTCAACGTAGAGGCTCTCCACGGGACTTGATCTAAAGGCACCTGTACACAATCGTATACGAAGATAGTGTTAGACTGCGTTCGACTGCGTGTGCCATACGAAGTTAATTGCAAAATTAGAGGCAATCATTGGAAGCCGAAGCATTACAGCATGGATTCCAGGTAGCTAGCAACGTCGAGGTCTTCTTCGTCGGTGCCGACTGGTAACATGGCGTCAAGCGTCGTTGATGGGCTCCTTCCGTAAACAAGCTCATGTGGAGCAAGCTGCGTCGTTTCTTGCATGGCCGTGTTGTGCGCGAAGGTCACATACGGAAGTATGGCGTCCCACGTCTTGTGTTCGACGTCAATGTACATGGCCAGAGTTAAATAAGAAGGTCCGTTGTCGGCGCCCCTCGGTGACCCGAGTACACGCTGGCAGCACGAAGTGAGAGTCGCAGGCCGATGAAGAGAACGTTTGTTCCACTGCGCCAAAAAGCGTCTGTCCGGCCTGAAGCCCGAACCTCCGCTCTCCGCCAGGGAAGAGGAGCCACCTTATATACCCTGGTTGCTCCGCCCCTGCGTCTCCGACAGCCAATCACAAACGGCGATCGACACCCCACGCTTTCCACGTCCCGTATGCGCCCGGCCATAAGCCGCATCACAATGCTCATACCCCTGAGACTGACTCCTCCCCCCTCAAGAGTGTTACTAGACACTCGATGTCTATGTAACACGATTAAAAAAAAAAATAAACACATTCTCTTCACCCAGTAATAATAACAAAAGAAACATACACAATATAACAACACACAAAAAATCGCATACGCCCTTTGGAACCTGTAACCTTGTCCAGCAATACCCCCTATCGCGACGCGCGGACACATACAGACAAGAACTGCACTTGAACATAACACATCACGCACCACTAGATTGTCCTATCATGTGAGACACATTTCAAGCTCCCTCTGGTTCTCGAAGCACTCTCAAAGGGAGCAAATGGCACACACC
>CM023484.1:7627250-7787249 GCA_013339685.2 Hyalomma asiaticum | reverse complement strand
TTCATCAGTGATTGTAGATGGGTTTATTCCCTATGTTACTCCAATGCGCCACCTTCTAGTACTCATACTCAGTAACATGGCTGGAGTCGAACCCAAAATATTTCTTCTATAAGATGGATTAAAGGACTAGGTATGATTAGGGTATATTTGGGTGGATTAGAGCTCATTAAGGCGCATTAGGGTGGATTAAGACAGACTGAGGTGCATTAAGGTGGACTATGGCCAACAGAGCGGATTACGCTAGACTTAGATTAGGGCGAATTAAGGATTACAGCAGATTAGGGATGAGTAAGGTAAATTAGTGTGGATTAACTCATTACGTTTTTAATGTTCGGCTTAATTTGGCGTAACTGAAGTCTGAGCTTATTGAGAGTTGAATTAGCCTTAACTTAACCAGTCTGCACCCAATCAGAGTAACACTAATTAGGCTCGGTCTAATTAACTGAAACCTAATCACACACGACTTGATAAGCTGGGCTTCATTAGTCATGATATAATTATGTTTGAGCTAATTAGCCCTATCTTAATTATACATACCTTAATTAGTTTAGGCCTACCCAGGCAGCACGCAACGTAGGGCCGATATTGGTTTTATGGCGGCAAAGTTCGGCCCATCCCCGGCCTAACGTTGCCGACAGCAAGCCAGTATCGGCTAAGCCGCCGTCAATGTGTGGTAACGTCGGGCTACTATAGCCGCTGCCCCGCCGATATCGGCAGGCCGTCGACTGTAATCGGCAACATGGGGCCGCATATGCCGCATTACTGCCGACATCGGCTGAGGCGATGGCTTTTAACGGCAACTATGGCGCCGATTTTGCCTTTCTACAGACAATATGGGCTGGCCGACGCCATTTGTCGGCAATACTGTGCCAAGTATGCAACCTTAGAGCCTCCGTCGGCTGAGCCGATAACTTCCTCCGGCAAATATGGCGCCGATTTTGCCGCTCATCAGCATCGCCTGAGGAATGGCGAATTTGGCGCGATATTTGCCTAGAAAGATTATTTCACAGGAAACATTGAGTCATTTCTGCCGTTCTGGAGGCAACGTCGACTACGCCGCAGCCTTTCATGGTTGATATCGGCCGGGCCTCTTTGGAAGCCTGCTGTATATAACAATTGAGATCCGATCGAGACAAGAATGACCGAAATTCACTTGAGAGATTCGACGTAAGAATCAGATGTTGAGCTTCATATATTCATGTATACGCGTTTCAGTGCCGGAACATAGCGCACGTGCGTTTTGAGCAGCATATATGACATTCTGTTCGCGTGCTTTGTTTTTCATAAACAGGGCACACAAAAAACATGCATATAAACTATTGATATATACATCTATAGGCTGTTTTGTGGGAACGTTGCGAAACAGGCTGGCGCAACAGTTAACATTAGCCAGAAGGGTCGACAAGCATTATGGAAAATTATCTGACAGCGCATGTCAGAAAATTTAAATTCATAGAAATTGAACTAGTTCGTGCATACATCGATGGACATAACCAGCACTCATATGTTCAAACAAAGATAAACAGTTGCAAGCGGCGCTATACTACTGACATTTAGCAACCTATGGAAGGAAAAGGTATATGGAGGTAACAGCGCAACAGCGAGTGGAAAAAGGTCTAGCGCAGACTTTATGGTGCGCTGAAGCGGAGATTAACTCGCCACAGGCGTTATACTACTGACATTTAGCATCATCATCATCATCGTCATCAGCCTGTTTAGGTCCACTGCAGGACGAAGGCCCCTCCCAACGATTTCCAATCCACCCTATCCTGAGCGAGTTGGTCCCACTTTATGCCCGCAAACTTTTTAATTTCATCGCTCTATCTAACCTTTTGCCTACATCTGTTGCGTTTTCCCTCTCTTGGTATCCATTCCGTCGCTCTTACTGTCCACCTATTATCCTTCCTCCTCATGACATCTCCTGCCCAGGTCCACTTCTTTCTTTTAATTGATAAGATAATATCGGCTACTCCTGTCTGTTCTCTGATCCATTCCGCTCGTTTTTTTTTATCTCTTAGCGTTACCCCTACCATTTTTCTTTCCATTGCACGTTGCGTGCTCCTTAGTTTCATCTCTAGTTTTTTCGTTATTTGCCATGTTTCTGCACCGTACGTTAGTACTTGGAGAATGCAGTGATTGAATACTTTTCGCTTTAATGAGTGCGGTAAGTTTCCGGTCACGATTTCGTAATTTCGCAACCTATGCACAAGAGCGGCATACGGAGCTAACAGCGCGACAGCGAGGAGACAATACTGATCTGGTGCTAACTCTATATTGAGAGGACCATGAAATACATAGATCCCTTTGTATTGCGAATTCAAATGAAGTGCTCTTGTCAAGACCACGACATTTGCGAAAAAAGCAAAAACGAAAAATACCAAGCAGTCATATGGCAAGCATTTTTCATCTCAAAGGTGGCAAACAAATGCACACACCTATAATTGATATAGAGAGAGCTTTTCTGGTGAGTTCTACTAGAGTGTATGTGATCACACAGTGTTCTTGAGCAGGCGATCTACGTATTTTATGTTATATAAAAACAGCAAGCATGCACTGAAAAAAAAAAATCAGTTGAATATAAAGCTCTCTTCTGTTTCCTAGTTTCTTCATAGGTTTGAGCAGGGTTACAGCATAAACCGACCGTCCTAAGTCAAGCTGTTGTTGACCACGTGCCCCTCCACTACTTCATCAGTGCGTTCGCGAAACTAGTGGGTTCCTTTCAAAAGTACAGTGCAACGCATGTACCGGAGCTCGCATAAGCTCAGCAACAGAAAATAATTGTCTACTGGTTGGGTGAACTTATACCTCCCTTTTGCACCTCCATGCTCTCTACTACCACGCAGATACAATAGGCTAATAATTCCTTAATATGTCCACGCCATTGCGTACAGTTCATGCTTTTTTTGTTTTTTTGTGTAACGTCCGTTAGTGCGTTCTTTCCATACATATCGAATTCGTTTACACATCGGCCATCGGTTACGTTGTACTATTTAGATGAGCAGAATATATCGAGCTTGAGTGCATGCTGTGTGCAGTGTGTCGGATTTATCACTGACGTTCGTATGAGACTATGGCGTTGATATAAGCAAACATGTGCATATTCTGATATTTAACAACTAATTTATTTATAACCAATAAGGGCAAAAGAAGGGCGCGTAGAGACAGAGTCATCGCAGTATTTCTTGTCGTGCGGAAAGGCAGCACGTGCATGTCTTTCGTGCGCTGCAGAACATGGCAGAAATTCAAGCAGAATGGTGGCGCCGTGCGTCCTCGCTATGTTTGTTGCGGGCAGTGCAGCATTTCGCTCGCGTTTTTAGCTAAAGTGGGTGGTTCAGCCTCTGCGAAATCCTGTGTTACAAGTAGCTGGCAAGAGAACACATGCCTACCAGCATACGCCACAGGCCGCACCGAGCTGCACTTAACAAATGCAGTCCCGGGGGGTGTCCCCGCCATTGTGCTAAAATGTTTGCCCAGCAGAAATGCGGTCTTCCACGTTTTGAGACAAGTACAAAAAAAAAGAAAGCAAGAAAAACGAGCGTGCTCTGCCGAGGAGCAACCTTGCACGTGCTAAGCTAGCAGCAACTAAACATAAAAAAAAGTGTGTGGGGAGGGGGGCGCGCGTCCCCTCCCGAACTGACCACTATTGTCACGGCCCCCTCCATGAACATCCATTGTGCTCATCTGCAGTTTGCAAAGAATGTGGTTCTGAACCTGCTTTTGCTGGCGTTTGCTGCCTTCGGAGGGGGAAACCACGGGGAACCTTCCGCGCTCTCTCGTCGCGGCTGCATTGCTTCCAACGTGCAAGGTGTACGAACGAGTTTCGACGGCTGCACGCAGTCTGTCTACGCGTTTATCGTTTATCATGTACCGCATTTATCGATCATTCAAGTTGATTGCGCGATTCCTTGGCGAGTGTACCTCCTAAGACAATGCCCATCCCAACTGTGACATCGGTTGTATATGAACACAAGCCTGCGCCTTTTGGGGAGACTACAGTGTCGTCGCCGAATTTGTATTGCGGACTCACAGCTGTAGAGTGCAGAGCGGATGCCAAAATTCGGTATGTTGCTGGCCAGTTTTCAAAATGGAACGTGGCACATGTTCTGGAACGTGGCACTTGTTAAAGCACCGGTTCCACTTTATATATTATTTGTGTCGTGAGGTGCGTAGGCTCTTTATTTTCGAATAAAGAGCCTACGTATACATTGTCCCAAAGCAGTTTTACTTCATGTAGTTGATCCTGTGCTTGTATCAAACACCATTTGTGTGGTGACTTGCAGTTCTCGTAACATTATCTTTTCTTGCCCGTATTTTTAAAGGTAACGTGATACCGAACACGCGTTTCGGCACGCGATGGCATTTTTAAAGTAGCCTTGAAAAGATGTTCCTTCTCTAATATCTGCTTATAATGCACCTTACACCTATCATTTAAGGAGATTTCTTGCCTAAAGACACCATCCCTGGTGTGTGTGGTGTTATCTCACGTCTACATGTTTTCCTTTCCGACGTATGCCAAAAATATTAAATTTATTATAATGCAAAATGCACCTATTTCAAGTAATGTGCCGCTTTTAAAGCTGCTTTGCAACAGAACCTTTACTCACGTTTTTTTCCCTGGGGTATCTAAAGCGACACGACACCGAGATCTGGGGGTTGAATATTGAACATAGATTCATTATGTTTAAAAGGACAACTTTGTTTTGTTATTTTCTAAAGTAGTGCCCGATTATGAATGTTTCTGACGTTTCTTGAATTTCCGCGTTTGTTCGTGAGTCGCACATAAGTTGCATGCAATTATAGTATAGTGCTGATGTGCTCCACAGCTGTGCTAACTTTTCACGCCTTTTCCCGCAGGTTCCACCCTTGCCGAAGCTTTTCCACTACGACGGTGCAACACGATAATAGCATATTATCAATGCAGAGTTCACAAAATAAATGAAATAGTGCTTTTTCCCTATAAACCTCCCTTGTTGTGTTATTTGTTTTGTTTAGAACGCATTAATAGAAAGTACAGAGGATCCACTTAGCCACACTTATTACTCTGTTAATAAAGCTTTCGCGTAAGCATGAGAGGCACATTTACACAAACTACTGTTGGTCCTTCGAAAATGCCTTCATAGCCCTTCAAAAATGTGAAAACAAAAATAAAATTATCGCAATCGAAACGGCGCGACACACGTGGGGTAAACTACAAACACCATAGTGGCTGTGAACGGTCGCGCAAGGGGTTTCCAGATGTCGGGGGGGGGGGGGGGCGCCAACGCGCCAAAAAACCCTGAATGCCCGCAACATCGGCCAATGCTACCTAGCCAAATCCGACCCATTCTGGCTGGCCAAATTTCGCCCACGCTGGCTGACCAAATTTCGCCCACTCTGGCTGGCCAAGTTCGACCCATGGTGGCGTCGCCACAGTGGCGCCATTCTGGCTGGTCATCATCGGGCAGATGTGGGTGAAAGTAGCGCGAGCGCGATTTGCCGACTTAGGCCCGATATCGCTGCCGACTTTGGCCGACTTCACGCCTACATAAGTCCTGTGTTGGCGTGCTGCCTGGGTAGTTATGCTGTGCTTTGATATAATACCTTAATTAGGTATCGCTTGGTGAGTATTACCTTAATTAGGCCTGATTTAATCAGTGTTAGCCTAATTACTCCTGAAATATTTAGTCTCAGCTTAATGAGGCTTTACCTTTAAGTCATAGTATAATTTACCTTCGATTAATAAGTGCTAGCTTAGGTTTGAGTTAACTAGTAATAACCTAGCTATGCGTGGTTTAATTAGTACTCATTGAATAAACTTGGTTGAGTTAGAGGCTTCATTACACTAAGCTTGTTCATATCACCTAAATTAGGCATCGCATACTTAGCCCTATCCCAATTAGACTTGGTTTAAATAGTAGTGTCGCTTAATTAACGGTAAATAATTAGTATCCCTTAATTTGGTGTCACTTACTTGTCATAGTTCAATTAAGCTTGAATTAGTTCAGTTTGCATTGGTTTGACTTAGATTAGTCCTGCCTGAACTAGGCTTCAATTAATTATTCCTAATTAGCCTCCTTTGAATTAGTCTTAACCTTACCTAACTAGTTTTAGGAATCTTAATTAGGCTCCATTGAATTAGACTTAGCCTTACCTAACTAGTCCTACGAAGCTTTGTCTTTACTACAGCGTGGCATTGTTATGCTAGCATTACATAGCTTTGCGGAGTTTTCTGCAAATTTCCCAGTTTCACCAATTGCTCACAGTTTCACTGTTAAAATTGACTAGTGTATCCACACATTAAATTCATCCATCCTTCTTTGCACATGTCAACGCACCTTATTCCATATTAATCTGTCGGCAGGGGCTCGAGTTGTGAAGGTCTTCCTTTCGAGTCATAGTAGTCACACGTTCGAGCCCGACAGAATGATTAACCCGTGTACAATCACTAATCAACATTTAACTAACTTGGGGTTATGCATGACAAGGTGGAGCAGCGTTGATAGTTGCGATGTTTGTCCTGACGCCGTCTTATGCGCAATATCTACGACAAGCAGCTCACTGACGAAGTAAGCGCGCACACCTGCGAGCCTAAATGTTTGTGACGAAGGAAAACAAAGCTTCGAGGGATCGAAAAAAAAATGCGGTGATCGCGGGGGCACGCGGCAGAGCCCAAGCGCGGAGCGAGCAGGCGGCACAAGCGTGCTGCGGACAAACAGTCCCCGGTAGTCGCACGCTTTTCGTCAGCCGCTCTCACACGTCGCTGAAGTCTGGTGACGTAACGCGGTGGGCGGGGCACCTCCTTCGACACCGCCCTAAGGAGCTCTGTGCCCTCTATTCTGCAGAGTTGAGAAAGGACTGGAAAGGGAGGTTTTCCGGTCGCAATATCTTCGCTCCTAACAAACCGTTTTGAAAAATTCTTTCGGCTGTGAACTTCTGAGAGGCCTTCAATACACACCCAGCCGTTTTCAAAACCAAGCCTCAGTGGTGGTTCAGGACCCCTTGAAAATGCATTCCTCCATGAAGGCCTCTTCAATCATATGAAATACTTTGGTTGGCTTCTTCGTAAGCTTCACGCAAAACTTGGTAGGTTATCGCTGTTCAAGTGAGTGTGGCGTGGCTCCGTGTTGCAATTTCGACACAAAAAAGGCGTTTCACGCGGATGGACCTATTTCGGCGCACACTGTGAGGAAAGAACTGGCGACCGACTTCGTAGGAAAGGCATACCCTTCACTACGTTGCCCGACCAGTTTTAGGGAGCTGCCATAGATAGTCGCGTCTAAACAAAATCATAGACATCACTTTTATAACGGACCCTTATGTGACAAGCGGCTCTTGATATAGAACAGCCATGCATGCTAAAGTGCATTAGGTAGGCACGAAAGAGCAGTGAGGACGAAGGGGGAGGGAATCACGGAATCGCTTTCTATGGTACAGCTTATACACACCAGAAACTGAGTGTGTGCGAACCCGCTTCTAGCATGGCATAGCCGTGGAAGTGGAGGTGGTAAAGCAAGCGGAGGTGGAGTAGCAAGGAGGTGGTAAACAGAAGTGACGGTGATGAAGAGGGAAAGGAGCAGTTTAGAGTCCACACTCTAGCGTATCCATATGCAGCATAGAATAGCAAGGCAGGAAAGATAAGTGAGGGTGCAATGTAGAAATAGATGGAGAAGAGTGGAATGTGGAAAGAGGCACAGACAAAAGATGTGCTAAGAGATACAGAAGAAAGAAATGTCAAAGAAAGAAGATGAAACAGATCTCTGTTTGCCGGGTGGTGGTGCTTGCTTTCGAGCACCGTTCGTTAGTAGTATTTCACAGGCGTGGAAATCGCTTTAATTTTTTTTATGTAGATGTCCGATAAAGTAACTGCTAATGTGGCCAATTGGGCGTGTTGGTACATCGTTAACTACAACCTGCAGCGCAAAAGAGGACAAGGACGAAGACAAAAACCACACGGGACAAGCGCTTGTCCCGTGTGGTTTTTGTCTTCGTCCTTGTCCTCTTTTGCGCTGCAGGTTGTAGTTAAAGTAACTGCTGTTTAAACTCTCAAGTGGCTCTGATACACCGAAGAGGTCCCGGAGAAGGCGGCTCCAAACTGTTTTGGACGACCCGAGCTTGTCATAGCTGGCTATATATTCTTTACAGTGTTCGAGGAACAGTCATTGTTTTATAATGAGTAGTTGATTTTAAATACAATATGATTCCAAACCTCCCATTTCTTATTCAATAATGGCCAGCATTGGTTAGGATATCTTAAAAGAAAGGAAACACTTATTGGATCAATGAGAGGCACGTCATGTTCAGCCTGTCAAAGGCATTAGAGTGCCTACATTTTCTCTCATGACCGGTGGTTACACCTCATGTCTGTAGAAGCAAGAGGTAAATATAATTTGGGATTTGTTTATTTCAATAGGCGATAACCGCTCAAGTGTCATCCGCCGTGTTCTCAAGGGCGCCGGAAACCTAAACTTGTGGTCTCTCAACCTGCATCGGCTGGTACCTGCTGCTTTGTTCCCATCGTTCCGCGAATGTTTGTCAACTGCTACCTGCCGCTGTGCACATGGCTTGTATCCGTGACATGCCGGAAGAAACCTGACACTTTTTAACCAAACACTTTGATTATTTGAACGACGAAGAAAACACAATCACCACTGCGAGAGTATTTTCATCAAGGATATTAGTGCGTTCGGAACTGTTTGACGCGTGCAAAATGTCTGTTTAGCCACGTTCGTATGTTTCCCGTGAATATGAGTTGCTTATCCTATTAAAAAAAACACTAACAGATTTAGACACGCGAACATGAAACATTTTTAAAGGGCTCGTTCATCAGGCACGCACGATTGAGAAAACGTGACGCTACGCATTTTGGTTGCATTGCTTTTTAAAGACGAAAGCGAGTGTTCGCTGGATTACATATGCATAAAAGTATGGTGTGGTTCTAGTGTACACATTCACTGTTTAAGATCAGTCTGCGTGTAATGTATCACCGAAAATTTCTGTCATGCACTTCCAAGAACGTCACGTTATTAGCACAATGAGCGTTCGACGCACATTGTAAGTTTCCTGAAGCTACACCATGCATGAAGATTGATGAAAACTACTCTCTTAATCCGGTTACACATAGGTTCCAGGTAAAACTAACGTTCCACATATTTTTACTGGAACGAAGCTCAGTTTTATGTGAATCCGGCTTTTTTGCGAGCAATATGGGTATCATGGAATCGCAATCTCTTCATTTTTTCTTTATTTTTTCTTCGTTTAAGTGGAACATTCCAACTGATGTGGATCGACGATTTGTTCCACTTACTCTGTTGCCTTTAGTATTTTCCCGTTCCATTTAAACATTGTGAGCGAGATACTTTTTTTTTTCTTCTCTTCCACTTGAAAGCATGCATTGCAGTGAAGCATGTGGCGAAGAAACTAAGTGACAACATATATTCTCCTCGCACTCAAGAAATCGCAGCGGGCAGTCACAACAAATAAAAAGGAATGCTAAAGTATCTCGAACTTAAAGGCAATATGGTCTTGCTAACTTTTTTCCCTTCATTGAAGCGCCGACGTGAGGTTTCGCTAGCTCAAAAAGCTCACGACAGTTAATTTTGCTTAGGGGGTCGATTAGCTCTGTTTAGAAAGGGGTAAGGAGTATTGGGTTCATGGGTTCTTTTGTAAACGCAAACACCCCCGCCATAAAAGAGCGAGACACCAGGAGGCGTGACTGAGACTGAAATTTATTCACACACAGTGCAAATGTGAGAGAAAGTGCAATAGACGGGGAAGATAGGGGAGATAAACAAAGTCAACTAAGTCCAAGTGTCCTCTTGAAATGAAATTTAAGAATCTAATAGTGATATATACGGTGAACTCAGCGTCTATATCCCTAGTTATCGTGTCATGGTTAGAATACACATCTGAAGTGCGTGGAAATTCCGGAGCGCAGCCACATTTTGCAGAATGAGCAGACATATGCAACCCCGGAGCAGACTTCAGCGCATTGTGGTGCTCTCGCAGGCGCACATTTAAGCAGTGTCCATTCTGCCCAATGTATACCTTGTTGCAGGACAAAGATAGGCAGTAGACAACATTACATCGGCAACTCGTGTAGCAATTGACATTATTTACGCCACAACCTTTTTTTTTAAGTACCGGCCTTTGTTTTTGTTTATTTATGAATTTTCGTGTCGTATTGGACTCCATGCTCTTACATGAAGCGGAGAGGGTAACTGTCGACCACGCAAAAAAAAAAGCGCAGCAAGCAGAGAGCAATATCGCCTCTGAAAATTCTAATTAGACCGCAACCACTGCAACTACAGTGTTAATGGCATGGTACGTACTGGCGATATGCGTGGGCGATGCGATTGGAATAACTGCGCTTGAAAGAACTGACGAAGTTATTCCGCAATAAGGAGACAATGACGATTTGATCATTGTTAATTTTGAAGTACGGTGAGGCCATAATTGAGGAAAAGTTCAAGCTATATAGCGACCAAGCGTGACCGCATAACTTGTTCCGTGTGGCAAACTGGGGAAATAAACTCGCCTACCCTTTTCAAAAGATCGGTGGTACGTATGTTAATACACTGGCTAATATATGCCTTTAGGCCGCGCATGAGTCACGATTGTACGGTTTGACTTCACTTGGGCTGTTTCGTGGGGGGCAACTGCTGTTTAGCCTCCAACGTATAAAGCAATGGTATGGCGGCCACCGGTTGGATGATCCTTACAAGCGTTTACGTTTTTTGCAACACCTGTATACACTTTTATATACTGTATACACTTTTACTTTTACTGTATACACCTTTATATAAACTATATACACTTTTATTTTGTCCTGGCGCTTGTACCGCCAGTAACATGCCGATCCCGTTGACATTAAAATCGAACTGCAAAGAGAAACATCGCCAGGTTCGAGCAAGGAGCTGGCGTTTCAAATGGGATATTTTCGTCAGGAAAGAACGCACTAACACAAGGTGAGCATACAGCAGTATTTGAATTTGTGTGAAATTCAACCGAAGAAGACAACAACGCCCATACAAGAAAGCGCCAGTGTTGCAGGTAGAGTGGCATTGAAAACATGGACAAATAAATAGTGTTGAATTGTCCGCGAAAAAATGCAGCAGTCAGTTTCGCCCGAAAGGTGAAGCGTCGATTGCGATAGCAAATTAGTAGGCAACTATACGAACTAAAGATATTAGGTTTATCGGCTGTATAAGAACTTGTAAACATTCGCTCACTAACAAAATAACAAGCACGGGGTAACGCGTGCACAGGTAAACACGAACATCTCGCTCGATGACGGTGGAAACTCGCGGCCAAAGAAAATGATTCACACACCGCCTTCACAAGGCTAAACTGACCAAATATTATTGTAAAATATATGACGTGGCAGTGCCTTGGAAAACTACAGTAAATTCAGGGTATGGCGCAAGCATTCGCACAAGTTAAAATTGACCGTATCGGCTGAAGTTGAATTTATCAATATCGAATGTAGCGCCACAACTCTGGAAGCAACGAAATCGGACGTCACATTTCAGTCCTCCAGCCAGTGATGTTCCGTGCAGGGAATTTTCCCTTTCTCAGGGAATTCTCGACCGTCATTTTGGACGAAAGGGAAAAAGGGAATCCTCGCAATATTGCAGGGAATTTCGGAGGTGAAGACATATCCTCATAATGTTCGAAACACTTCTGTTACGGGGCACTTTCGGTTTGTACTCGATTGGCAGTTTTCGGTTTCTCCAATCGTTCCCGGCTCATGTAGCACCGAAAATCATAGCCTTTAAGATTCGTTCCTGTTACACGGAGCGTCTTTTTGTTTACCCCGCGCGGTACGCTCGCAATCCACATATGCGCTATGCAATTGCAGCACATGAGCTCCGAGATTGTCGATCGCCATCGTAGCACACCCGAGTGGAAGCCATTATTCTTTCACCAAAAGTTGGCAATTATGTGTGCGACAAGCCAGAAGCTTTGAGTAACAATAAGCACACTTTTCATTTTATACAGCTGCCGTGTGTACACAAACGAGTATGTACTGCATTTCTTCCGCGTCGCATACTGCTTAATGTCAGTTCGAAGGTAGCTTCCGCGTAGTATGAAAAGCCAATCTCGGAGGCAATGGTTTGAGTTGCGCAGGAGCACAAGCGCGAAAAGAGAGAACGATAGCAAGAGCCGGAAACACGTCAAACACGCGTATATGTATATATATATATTTGTGCAGCGAAATATCCGGGGATTTTTAGTGATGCATGCAGGAAAAATGCCTGAAATCGGGAATTTTCATGCCTCGGAAAGGGAATTCTTCGACACAGGAGGGAACATCACTGCCTCCAGTCCGCCGCGCCAACTGCGAAGGCGAAGTTCTTTGTTCGGCTGGGTGCACCTCACTACTTGGCTGCTAAAACCGCAAAATCTGGCTTCTCTTTTTGGTTTCGAGAAGTTCCGTTTTCATTGGAGGCCTGGCTTTAGCATCCATGACGGACTTCACGGAGAGGTAAGCGTTTTTACTTAGTACTTCCGTACTGTATGTCAGTTTTGATGCTAAGAAACGGCGCTCACGTTATCGCGCCATTGGCACGCACACGAAATCTGCTCATTGTATTTATGTGTCTGCTTGTTTGCGTAGCGAGTAAACTTTCGACGAAATGTCTCACCGCCGCAGCTTCTATTGAGCTGTGAGCGGGAATGACGGCAAAGTGTCTGCACACCTGCGCTGCGTCTTTGAGACGTCTTTGAGACGTCAGCCACGCGAACTAAGCGGGAACGACATCAGAAGGACAATGAATCCGTCTTCGAGACGTCCTACCCGAGACGGACGGTAGACGTGGAAGAATACTGCCCCCCCCCCTCCCTACCGGAGATAAAAACGCACGGCATGGCCAGAGAACACCTATACACCCGTTTTAGAGAACGGAAACTGTACCTTTGGCAGTGGGACGAAAATAAGAGTAGCGGTGGCGCAGTGAACTGCAATAGCGCGAGGAAAGATGGCGCAGCCTGTACTATGATCATCATTATAAAATTCGCGTTTTTGCTTGCTTTTCGCGCGTCGCGCTACTAGCTCTCCGTGTTTTGTTATTTCTCTTCGCTAGATCCGCGGCTTCCATGCGCTTTCGAACCGCTGAGCAACTTTTGTTGCTTCGCGTTTCGAAAGCGCATGGGAGCTGCTGATCCAGGAAAGAGAAAAAACAAAACACGGGGAGTTAATAGCACTTTCATGTTCCGCATTTCGTACACAACTAGTGTAGCTTATCGCCTGGTGCCCGAACAGGCCCGACTGGCAAAAGCAGCGCCAATCAAGTAAGGTTTGCATCGTTTATTAAGAGTGCCAACGCTGGTACAAGCAATGAAAGTACATATGTACATGAGCTAACACTTTGCAATCAACTCCAAACGAAGCCTATCATGCATGCTGAGTGCGCTTCAACTCGTCTATAACCGCGCTGAACACTGGCATATATGTACGGAGAAACTGAAGGCAGAGGCATTCACTTTCTCCATACACGAAATTTCATTGTTCAGCGCCGTTTTATTCTGGCACATAGCATTCGGAAAGCGTTTTATCCTGTTGTTACTGCTTCCTAGCAGCTATGCAGGCGTTTTCGAGGTAGTCCCGAAAGTGCGCGGTGCGTAATCGGCGACAGGGCGAGGAAAGAGCAAAGTGGTATTGCTAAGTTAATCTACCTACCTAAGCCATCGCGGACGCTGAATCTTTGTCGCCAAAATTGTGCATTCTAGTACGGGCATCGTGTGAATTTGTGCGAGTGATGGAGCAATAAAGGTCATGTATTTTCCATGCGTTTGTTACTGCATAGTTCATTTTTCATTATATTTATGCTTCAACACATACAAATACCTGCTTTCCCTGTCATGTTTTAGGAGCTGCAGCTTTCAATTTCTTAATGTCATTGTGCATACGTCAAATTCATGTGTGCTTTCACTAGCTTCACAATTTCCTCGACTTTGTTCCAGTGGCTTCATAGGCCATTGGAATTGATAAAGGCAGGCACTATAAAGAGAGCATGTTAATTTAGTTGCTGATGGCAGAAGTAGGTAGCTTAAACAAATTATCCTGCTTTGCTATAAGAAACAACGGGGCTTGCTAGTAACACAAGTTGGCTTATGAGGATGTTAACAAGCTTCATGCTTCTTTCACTGCAAGTAGTGCTAATCACATTTACAGTTTGTTTTTTTCGCTGTAAATATTTTTACAAGATCCTGCTGAACATATATGCAGAAGTGAGTGCCGCCTTCTAAAGCTTCGGCCTATTTTTTTTAGAGCCTTATGATTTGATGCAGGTAATTGTGCCAAGAAGATAATACACTTCGTAGAATGTCTCACAAGACATTAAAAAATATTGGAAGTACCCGTATCCACCCACTACCCTCATCTTCATTTCTCTTATAACTAACAATTTCTGGTGTTTTCTTGCGGTTTTCACGTGTCAGAACCATATGATTGAGGCACGCTGCAGTGGAGGGTTCAAGAAATATTGACCACTTGGGGTTTTTTAATCTGCTCTGAAATTGCATAGTGCATGGGCGTCTAGCATTTTCACCTATCAAAAATGTGACCGCCACAGCCGGCATTGAACCTGCAAATTTCTGGGGCTTTAGGACTACAACCACAGTACGATTATGACACACGTCATAGTAGGAGACTCCAGATTAAATTTTATCACAAGGGCCTCCTTATGCACAGTCCAAGTACATGCGTCTTTTTCCATTTCACCTCACCAAAATGCAGCGCCTCGGCTTGAACATGCGTTGTCTCAATTATCAGTATGACATGATGAAACTAATATACAGAGGTCATGTTAAAACATTCGTGTGCTGTATAATATATAGAACAGGAGGCAGCTAATACTTGTGATGACCATCAGTACACCTTCAGAAGATGCCTGATGAGCCGTCGATTAGTACAGACAGTATCAGAGGCATGGGGTCCGAGATGAACTGCTGTAGACATCCAAATATTTCACCGTGTTTGCAGGGTCTACTTTCGAGGGCAGTTATCCTGTCGTGGCATGGCATTCCTGAAAAAAAAAACAAGTCATGAATTCGTCAGTGACTGAGAAGCATGATGTGTGAAGCATGATTTTTCAAAATTACACACCGAAATTCATTAAACTGCCATTTGTTGCGCAGACAGGGAATCATACCTTACAAAGGTTGCTGCAGTGCTGGAAGTAGCTTCTTTAGCCGTGTCAGGTAGCAAGTGCCTTGCCCATAGTGATGCAATGCGACCATGTGTGATATGGATGACAGGGTTTGGCAGAGAGGTCCAGGAGAACAAAAAAATAAAAACGCAAGCAAATCCTTCTATAACATGCTGGTTTCTTACAGTAAACCGTAAGTACACTCGAATTATGCACAGTACTCACGGATCGAAGCGCCAAAATTTTGGGTTACCTCACGCACATACTTTTGTTTCTACCTTCATCAGTTTGTGACCCATCGAACCGCCATTCCAGGTGACATGCCATGGTTATATCGAGTAGCCGCTCGTTTGGCACCGATCAGTGTTTACACGTTGCATTTCATTCTGTGAGCACTGCACACTAAATGGATTCAAGAAAAAGGACTGCAGCTAAATAATGTTAAAAAGACACCGTCCAAGTAAAACACCTCTAACCTTGCTTTTGACATGCGGCTCTTGCAAACTCGTACGTACGAACATGTGTCGCAGGCGCAGTGTATTCCGTGTAACCCCATCTATCGCTGTTGCCGCCTTTGTGTAGATACAATGTCAGTTGCCAAGCCATAAATTTCCTGAATGCATTTCTGTTCTCTGAAAAACTCGGCCCTCGGGGAAGCCGCGTCGCCTAAGCGAAACCTTGCTTTTTCGGTCGCAGAGCATGACACCCCGAAATTTTTACAATTATAGTCCATCGTTGCCGTTTGAAACGCATAACCAACGCCAACGAACCCAGAAGCAATGGGTTCATACTCACCGTGCGTATACATGCTCGAGCTTCAAACGCGTGATCGTCATGCCGGAATTTCAATGGGGGCTTCGTTCCACTGCAGGCCGCCGATTACGCTCCGCGGAAGCGTTTAAACTGCCCAAAACAAGCACGTTGTAACGTATTCTCGGTAGGAAGCAGCGATTAAAGTAGTATACTTTCGAACTAAGTGTGAACATAGTGTAATTTTATTATATGTAATACTATGCGAAAACGCAGTCTTCGCTTGCATTAAAAATATTTTGCCCTAAATTTTGGCCCCGACGAGGGCGCACCAACATAAAAAGTGCAGTAGCGGGAATGGCGACAGTGAACGCCCTTCCATTCCAGTCACGTGAACGCCCTTCCATTCACGTGAACGCCCTTCCATTCCAGTCACGTGAACGCCCTTCCATAGAAACATGGAGGAAAGAAAAACTAGGAAGCGGCGTCACGTGACTTCGCTAGCTTCGGCAAGCCAACCTCCTCTGTCGCCGCTCCGAGGGCCTCGTGCGCGGTGCCTCTTGGGAAGGATTAGGCCCACAAGGTTGCCGGACCACTCGAGGTTGTTTGTTTGGCACCCGGTGTCTTTTATTGGCGCCTGCCGCTTGCAGCAGCGTTCGCGGCATGGGCCCCGATGGAGGCGAGAGGCCGACGAAAGGCGTGCCTGACCCGTGTCTATATAATTGATAAGGCGCCATTTAGGCATGCTACTGTTGTCGATGGAATTGCCAGCGCTCTCGCGTGGAAAGCTGTGCAGAGCGTCGGACCGCGATCCTTTTTTGCCACATGAAGGTTTGTGAAATCAGCTGTTGTGCCCTTTAACAGCGGTTTGTGCTTTCTAGCAAATTTTGGCCTCGCTGTTTTACAATTACAGATGTTTTGCGGAACATCACATGTCGCGTTTCCATTTTGTCAGTCTCCGATGTGCGTCCTTCTTTTTGAGACAAATAAACAGCATTAGCCGGCTCGACACGCCGAGGTCGTCGCCGTTTATTCGGATTTACGGGCTGTTTTTTTTAGCAGCGTGTGGTGCCATGTCGTTACGCTGTCGAACCGCTCCTCGGGCGTCCAGTCTCGTTACACATGTAAAGAAGCACTGGAACCTTGTAGTGGGCCGTCCTCTCCAGCGCCTTACAGTAGGGTTCGTTCTTCAGCGCTCTGTTGAAAAAGACGCCGCTCGTGCTCGAGGTCCGTGCCCGTTTGGACAAGACCGTTGCCGCAGGGCTGCGTCTAGTTTCATGTAATAAACACCTTAACGCACAATACAGCCAGTGGACGGAATTCGTGCGTTATGTGAACTAGTCCTTGGGCGTCAGCAGGAATTTGTTTTGTAGGCGGCGAAGCCTGTTATTATATTCACCCCCACCCCTCCAACCATTCGGGTTGGAGGGGTGGGGGTGAATGTAATAGCAGCGAGACTCCACAGTGTCCGAAACACAAAAAAGTAAGTAAGCAGGAGTGAAGAATGGGAACATCGGTGATTGAGGAAGGGTGGCTGGTGTGACTTCGTGGGTGGAAGTGCCCCTCTTGCACCCCCCTGCATTATTCATCACTTCGAATGCGATATTAGCCCTGCAACAGCTCCTCCAACATTGCGGTAGGGACTTTCACCGCTGATGTGACACAACATTGGAACAGCCATTTCCATGATATATGCGAGCTGTTGGCTTGAAAACTGGATACAAAACACCAAAGGGAAAGCATGGAATTCATGTGGGCTTGTGGACTGATTGTGCAATTGCCACCGTACTTGGATGCACATTCTTTACAACACTGATTGTTTCGATATTTATTGAATGCTCATTGCACGTTTCACACAGGTGCCAGCACATTTCATACAAATGCAGGAAGAAACAAGATAACTGGGTATATTGTAGAAGGTAAAGCAGTAAAGAAAATTGCAAGCATCACATAGAAAAAGGTAATCATGCTGCTGGTGCATGGCATCAGTATTAGTGACCATATTTGAATGCTAGAGGACATATCTATAATAATGTTATACAATAATGTTACACAACAAGCACCCCTAATACATTCATGTAAATAAGACAATAGGGTCAGGTATTCTTGCGTTGTAGCTGCATTTTTTTTCTTCGTCACCGTGGTCGAATATTTACCGTTACTGTGGTTGTGTGTGCGCAGGGGCGTTTCATGAGCTTGCTCATGCATTACGAACGCGCGTTCGCTTCGATCGACGAGGTGCTAGCTACTAAATGGAATTCACTAATCAAAAAGGCGCTAGCTATACGGCTGGTTTAGTCTAACAGATCTGTGTGGTGTAGGATAATATGAGAGGGGACGCTAACAGAACAGCTGTTCTGGGAATATTTATTTTTAATTGCGCTGAATAGGAACTTACCACCGGCAATAAATGTGAGGTCAATGTGTGTGGGTATATATACTCGATCGTAGGTGTATGGTTGCATGAGGTGAGCGGTCTATGTGGTGCATTACTGGGATATGCTTGCGTGTATGTTTGCATGTGTAGGTGTTTGATGGTCGTTTGAGTTCGTGGGGGCCGGTATATGCGATATTAAATGCTGATAAAGTGTGTAATGTAAATGATGATAAATCGAGTGAGAATGAGATTGGTATGGGAAGCATCTATTTTTTTCCGTTTGGTCGGCACTGCTTGAACAGTTAGTCTATCCTGGACAGTGTTGTACGGAACGTCGTTCCAAGAAACGACGTCCCTGGAACTAGTTCCTTTTTGGAGGAACGAAGGAACGCTATCGTTCCTTTAAGAGTTGGTGGAACTGTAACGGTAACGCATTATGTTACATTTATGGAGTAACGGCAATGGGAACGACGTTCCTTTTATAAGCGTTCCCCACGTCCACATGCAGGACGGATAGGCCGTGCCACAAACGCCGAGGTCGAGCCTCGAGTCCCCGCTTTGCTGTTAGCAGTCTCGCTCACTCAAAAGAAAACCATACGCAAAACGCCATTCCTTTACTCTCTTTCTTCGATGCTTCGACGAGAGCGAAGCTTCCCTTTCGCCAGTGCAGTCAATGCGGCTGCTCCGTGTAGCTGGAGGAAAAATTTGCGGCTTTCAACCGGTAAAGTACGGCAGCGCAGGCCGAACCGCAGCCAACCGAGAAATTCGTTTCGTCCCTTCAGATCCCGCCGCCACGGCTCCCTTGGAGCTAAGGCACTGTCAACGCGCGCTTTGCTATCGCCGCTCAGCGCATTGGTTCTGAGAATGCGGTTACGGCTCCCATGTGTGGGCCTCGGCGCCACTGGAATTTCGTACTCAGGAGACCGTTCGGCAAAGCAAGCGAGCAGTGGCAGGTGTCTAGTTAGTAGCAGGAACCCGCGGAGGGCAGGTAAGCGCGCGCGGCGAGACCGATTACGTGGGGAGGGACAGCAGTCTTTCGCTTTGTCTGAGCCAGTCTGAACAGCAAGCACGGGTCGTTCTGAAGGATGGACACGCTGTAGACATCTTTTCCTTGACGTTCGAAAATTGCGGAACAGCATCTCTTCACCTGTGGCGTCGGCGGGGCGAGAGACAGGGACGCAGGGAACGGGCATTTTAAGCATCTGTATTCCTGTTTTTCGGCTGCCGCGGCGATCAAAGAATCGCTGGGGCTTTCGTCATCCGCGAGTTTGCGGAAACCGCGCTTTAGCAGTAGAGCCGACGTTTGCATGGTGGCCCCAAATGAGCGTGTTCATTAGGCGGTGACTTTTAAACGACAGAATACCGACGCTTATGGGCGCCCCGCGCGCCCCTAGGTGCTTGAACAAAGCCAACAGAGAGTCTCCGGCATACTGCAATCGCCATGCAATGCTGCTCCTCGGGCACGCACAACTAACCGGCCACAAAAGAGCAAGGTGCGGCAGACGCATCTTTTCACCGGACATTTCCGACGTGAGCGCGCCTACGCGGTATCATATCCTGCACCTGGAGTGTTTCGGAGGAAGAATCAAGCCTCGTTTGCGATACCTCGTGCGAGTCTAGCCGTTCGGCTCCCCGACCTAGGAGAGATTACGTAGTCATCGCCGCGAGGGCCTGATGTCAGCAGCAATGATCGGAGATGATCCGTGAACTACGGCGACTTCGAGGGCGACATTAGAGTTCCTACACGAGCATCAGTCCACATGTCCAGCGAGGAGACCGATGCGCCGATGGAGCCCTTGCAGATAAGCGCTCTTTCATTGCGGCAGAATGTGTGCTTGAGACATTGCGCCTTTAGATTGTAGACTGTTTTACCATTTGTATGGTTATTGTTGAGATGTGTGTTGTTGAGATGTGTTGTTGACATGCTTGTTGAGATGTGCAGCCAAACGGGGTGGTCGTAACTGCGAAGCATTTCGAGTGGAGTCGTAGCGTAGCTGTGCTACTTGTGAAGTGTTGTGTAGGGCTAACTGCCTCCTCCTTTGTGCGTAGTAGGGACGTCTCATCTAGATCCTGTTGAGATGAAGAAGAAAGTTCAGGTGCGGTTTATTTGATGCTCTTTCTTATTCGCACAACAAAAAAGAGAGTTTTGTATTCTAAGTGTGAATCGGTCCATTTCTTGCATTCTAGTTCACGTTAGATATTGTTTTTACCATGTCTTGTGCATGTTTTTTTACTTGGGTTGTGCTGCTGCGAACCTTTCACGTGTGAGATACATCACTTTTGGTGCCGGCCTTCATTTTTTGGTAGGCGTCCGATGAAATAATGCATGTGACGATTTTATTTATTTATTTATTTATTTATTTATTTCCTACACATCAATGTCATTTTGCCATCACATGAATATGGGGCTGCTGTACAAATCGAACATACTATTAAATAGTATTCCTTATACGCCATAAGACACAAGGAAATAGTCCTACGTTATACAATTCGTCGGCAAACTCATCAGATAGTCATAGTTAATTGTCCCGTAGGTGTTGAACGGTCCGTTGTCGGAGCCCCTCGACGACTCCAGTGCACGGCGGTAGCGCGAAGGAAGCGCCTTTGGCCAGTGAAAAGGACGTTTTGTTGAAACGCCCAAGCGTCTGCCCAGGTCCAAGGCCGAATCTCCGCTCTTTCATTACTACAAAAAACATTACTTCTTGAGCCCTTTGATAAACAGAGTTACGAGCAAACCAACACACAGGGCCCACACAGTGTGAACCGATGGCGCCAAGACTTTCATTGTGGTGTCGGTTGAGAGAACATAATTCACGACACGAGGGCGAATAGGTTTACCGTGCAGTACGTGTTATTTCCCATTCCCATGCATTAGGACTGGAGCCACTCTCGATGTCCGCTGGCACCGACAGCTAGGCTCGAACACGTATTTAAACATTTGTCTGCCCGCCGGACGATGCGCTGGACATGCCCTTACAGAATTCGTTACACTAGTTGTCAGAAGATGACCAGCCGTAGGGACATGAGTAGCGCCGTTTCAACGCGCACCGAAAGGAAAAGGCAAACGAGGGCCCATCTATCGCTAAGCGGTCGCGGTCATTTTCGTTTCCCGAGCCCGCGGACAGCGACCTTGTAAATACTTATCCCGAGTGGGTGTTCTTTCGGTTGCAACCGCTTAGCGGCATTCCTTCCCGTAGGAGTACAGTGGCTAGAATACCTGAGCATGATGTCTGTAGCGCGTCCTCCTCCTAACGCATCCGACCAGCGTTCCCTTGTTGATGAAACCGGCCGGTAAAAAGCAGCGACGTTACCCTGCGCTTTTCAGTACCCGAATACAGCGGTCCACAAGCAGCAATGCAAACCCTGTCTTCCTCAGACTGAATGCCATGTAGTTCGAATTCTTCACACCGACACACATTGCGCACCACCATAAATAACTACAAAAGAACATTATCACAAATGCTTCAAAATCGTGAGAACTAAGCAAAAGTAACATATTCAGAACTGTCAGTCAGACTATTAAAGCACTAAAAGGAATCCTAATACTGAGCGAAAAAGTTGAGGATCGGAAATGCGGACGACATATCTGGATATCTTGTTCCGGTATTAATAGGCGTGGGTCAAGCACTATATGTGAATGCAAATGGAAATGTTTATTTATAGCTTCTGTATTAAACATACTTGATAATCACATGCATTGGTGAGTGTGAGTCAATTTCTATTTGCATACTAGGAGAGTGAAGAGCAAATAACAGGACAAGAGAGCGAGATGAACGACACGGGAACTGGCATCTGTGATGGTTTATTGGAAATACATCGTCGCAGCAAGGCAACACGGGCATGCGCACAATTTCCAATAAACCATCACAGTTGCTATTTAGCGCCCGTATTGTTCGCCTCTCTTGTCCTGTGTTTTGCGCTTCACCCTCCTATTATGCAACACAAACTGGCCCAAAACTCTACTCTTCTATTTGCACGTCTGAAGCGCACTATTCTGACTGTTGATCGGAAGACCCATTATGTGTGGCGCTTGTAATAGACTAAAGTCAAAGTCGCAGTGTACATGTCGGGAGTACGTTCGCTACTCCCAGAACTTATCTGCAGAAGCGTTTCCTCTCATATTTCTTATCTCCAGATAATCTACTGCTGTTGAGTTTCAAATTCGCGCATCTCAACATCCCTTTAAAAGTGTTCACCTAATTTCGCCTCTCAATTTTCCGACACTATCTTGAATCTTAAAATTTAAATGTAACGTAAATGTAACGACACGTTCCAATTTTCGAAATGTAACTGGAACGCGTTCCTTTCTGATTAAAGGAACTTGTAACGGGAACTCGTTACAAAATTGGGAAGGAACGAGGAACGAGCTTTCGTTCCTGTTTTGGAGGAACGTGTACAACACTGATCCTGGATAGCTCTGCCGAGAGCAGTTTTAAACCATGGAGTGGGAACTGCAGGGAACTAGAAAGTTAAAGCAGTGCTCCTGGTCTTGCAGTTACGCCAAAATTGGTTCAAAATCTGTGGCAGCCCACTTACTCCCCGAAAGTACGAATAGCATGTACCATTTTTGCCCATTTTGGTTCATAGTGCATCATCATCAACCCATTCATTTTCCCCTTTTTTTCTTTTCCACTGTGCAGAGTAGAAGGTCCGAGCAAATTAGTTTAGGCCGAAATCTCCGTCTCCTTAACGAATGTTCTGTCTATGTATATTTACAATTTGTTGCAATCGAAATTGTTTATTCGCAATTCTGACGAAATTTTCTTTTATTTACCTTTTCTGTGTGATGGCAATACAGGTGAGGCAGACACTTTCTTGTGAGCAGGAGTCTGATATTATAATGATCAAGGAGGAATGGCTACGGTGAATTTTACAGTGTGCACACAATACAAAGGTAACGGGAGATGGTGCTTGCGAGTTCTTCCAATAATAAACATCCTAGAGTTAGAGCTCATGTGCATTTCTTCGCTCTGACCTTACACGAGAACGTGAAAATTCAGATAGAACCATAATGCAAGGGAAAAAAGAAACATTTGAAACATTGCTTTAGGTGTTTATTCGCCCACGAATTCGATTCTGGAAGCTTGCATACTCGTCTACTTCCTTAGGCGCTACAGCCGATCAGCAGTCAGTATCTGTCGAGGCCGAATATGGCAGGTTCCGTTTTGGCACTTTCCGTATCGTTGACGGCCGTCACTTTTTTTCTGGAAAGTCATTCGTTTTGGCATTGTAAGTATCGACGATGTAAACATCGAAATAAATATTGCGTAATGTTTCAATTTCCACGCTTTCGTATCGCAAGCTGCAACTTACCCCATATATGCCTGAACTTAGGGAAATTAAAAAGAACTCATTTATTTTCTCAAAATAATCGCTTCTAAGGCCACAGAAAATAGAATAAAACTTTTAATCACAGAAACGCTTTTTCTAAGAACGATTTTCGCGCCGTCCTACATGTAGTACACTCGGGAGATGAACTAATTAGTTGAATGGCACAATTTGAAGCATTTCACATGTACTTCGATGTCGCATTTTTCACAACGTGTAGTGGTCTTCCCATGGCAATGAGCGCACCTTTTTTGATTCTCCTGTGGGATCACCACGTGATTAGTACGGTCAAATCGGCTTTGTGCTTCCAGAGGAGACTGGCGGCTTTGTCCACGCAAGGGCATGGAGCCATAGCTCTTCATGTACGACATGGGTAATGCCCTTCGAAACGTGAGAAGGTCCGCTTTGTCTGTTCCCCTTCTGTACAACTGGAACGCGTTGTTCAGACACGCATCAAGAAGATACGTAAGGAGTGATGAGTACCACTCCTTACCTCTTTGGCAGTGGGGTAATTTGCAATATTTTGATCCAGTCCTTTCACCCCAACGATTTTGGCATTATATTTCGAAATCAAAAAAGGCTGCTCCACCGTGACCTTGGATCTGTTTTCTCTGGAGTATCTTTTCACCATTTGCTGTGGTTCAGGCCCCCGAGCATTTGAAACCAGTGCTATTGTCCTTCCAATAGCACACCAAAATTTCCCATTCCAAAATTTCCTTTAGTCGTAAAAGCCTCGAGTCTTTTTTTTTTTCGTTTGTTTCTGCATGAGGATCGGACAGTTTTCTACGTGGTTATCCCGCGCGGTGGCTCTGCACTTGACGCCCACTGTTGAAAGCAACCTAACGAGCTTCAGACTTGAAAAGAAGTTGTCGAAGAACACATGAAAACAGTGATGAAGCTTTGCTTTAATCCTGGTGACCATTTTTGTGACAACCGATCCTTCTAGGCCAAGCTTGTTCTTGTCGTCAATGCTGACGCCATGCTTCCCATGGTATGGCTCAACGGATAGCCAATACCACAGCGGTGTGCAAACACACCACAGTTTCTAGCCAAAACGGTAAGGTTCCCTTTCATAAATTGCTTGCATCGATGATTTCCGAAATACTCGCACATGCTTTCATCAGTGCTGAAGCAATCAAGTAATGGAGCATACAATAGGGAACCGCTTATTCAGAAGCGCAAAGGGAGGTCGCAGTTTTGTGAATTTGTCTTCTTGCACTAAGTTGTTGTCAGCCACATGTAGGTTTGTGAAGTCGCTTGAAATTGGTCACGCCTCAGGGAATTCGCGAAGAGTTCATTGTGAGAATCACGTGTGCTTTCCCACAAAATTCCACGCCTTGGGACTGTTACATAGCCAGTGAGAATCGAAATACCGAGAAAACGTTTATCTCACCAGCATTCACGCTCAACAGCCTATTCTTTTGTTGTCCATAGGTGTTGGTGTTCTCAACAAGCAGGTTGATGACTTCATCATCGAAAAATTTTTCAGATGTCTCGACTGGAGTTAGCGGTGTTCGGTAGATTGCGGCTCACACGAGTCGTCAACTGGGAAGCTCTAGTTCAAATCACGTTTATCCCCTTGACATGACGTTTCAGCAGTTTAATTGGTGGCTCCTCCTCCTTCTCGTTGTCACTTTGCTTGGAACACGAGTCCGCGACTTCGGCCCGAAGAGTGCATCCTGGCAGATGGTCCATGCTGGTGCCTTCTACATCACTGCTTTCCTCAACTGTCACAGCCGCAGCGTAATTGTCGGGTGGAAGAATGGCGACAAATGAGCGCACGTCTTCGCCAGCGTTCACATGATTCAAGAAGTCGTTGAGTGTTTGCTGGTCTATTGTTAAGTAAAATGAACTGCAGGGAATCTCCTGACTGCAAATAAAATAAAAACATAAAACTACTATACATCGTATAGGAACATATCCCTATCGGAAAAATCACCATTATGGGTGCTGGAAAATATGGTGGTTATAGTGGAAATAATGTTGGGCAAGCTGGAAAAGATGGTGGTTATGGTGTACGATGCAGGGAAATGGTGGGCGGCATGGTGTACGGAAGGTGGGTAAAGTGGAAAGGATGACGGCCAATGCTGGTTAGTACTACCGAGATGTTGGGAAGAACTGGGAGGCTGCTTCCACCATGGTGGAAATGCTGGGAAGCAGCGGGCAGACGACGAGGGTGGTATAAACGATGGTGGCACATGGTGTACAATCCTGGAAACTTTTGCCCACCATTAGTGTCACGCTAGAAAGCAGTGGGCGATGTTGTGGGTATACTGTGAAAGATCATTGAAGGCAATATGCTATGCTGAAGAGAACCGTATTTTGCAAATTAAGACCCAATGGAGAGCTCAAGTTCAGGTGGCTGTGATAAGCGTCGCATTGAAAGCAGCGGATAACAAATTGGTCATGAAACATTCCCTATATATGCTTATCGCAGTTTCTTGTTAGCACTCTTTTTCTTGTTCTTTTATGAAAATATCTAACTGCGATTAATGGCAGTGTTATTAGTGCTTTCGTCCAACGCTACGTTATCGATAAAGTGGCAGGTTGGGCGAGTTGGTGATACAGGTAATCGGCATGGTGCAAGCGCAGGAAAAAAAGAAAACGAAAAACGAGGAGAGAGACCTTGCTGTGTTTCGTTGTATCTGCCCTCGTTTTTGTTGTTTTTTTCCTGCACTGTGTACCATGCCTACTACACTGTCCTCCTCTTCCTTTTACTTTTTGTTTTTTGCTTGTTGCAATCAATATTTGAACGACCACCACACATACGGCTCAACAGTATTAATTGCTAAATAACATCATTTTGGCTGCAGCTGATAATGCACAGAATATGCGCTACAGTGCAACTGTGTGCTGTTGCGCACGCATTCTGGCGTTACACATGCAACATGAAGTGGTGCGGAACACGTTGGACCGAGGCCGAGGAAAACGTCGCGAAATGCAAGCTCGCATAAGTTACGGAATCTGCAGTGCTTGCGGCAAATTCCAATTGCAGGATGGTATGTGATTGATTGATTGATTGATTGATTGATTGCTTTATTTCGTCACAGTACAGTGTAACAGGAGGCGGAGGGAAAAGCCGTAATGACGGCTTGAGGGATCCTCCGCCCCCTTTGTGAACAATGGCAGCAGCTGAAATGACATCACAATATCATACACTTTTTATACATAGCTTATACAACAAAGAAACCTGCTGCAATCTTCTGAACCCAAATAATTACTACATTGTTTATACAACAAAAAGAGCCGTTAATTCAGCGACACTTAAATGAGACACATCTATACCTTTGCTAATGTAATTATTTAAAATTCGCGGAAGAGTACATCGAAGCATCTGAAAACCATAATTACTACGAAAGTAAGGAACGTTCCACATTTCTGTATTTCTAGTTTCATAAGTCTTTTCCTTTAAGCAAAGATTCGCCATATCTGTAAACAAAGAGTTTGAGCGTTTGCAGCTAAGACAGTACTCTCGTAGTAGTCTGTATTGATATAGGTCATTCACTTTGATTATCTTATATTTTTTAAACAGTGGGTCGCTAGGTGCTGTAACTATAGCGTTGTCTATCAGCCTCAGTATTTTCTTCTGTATTCTCAGTAATTTTGTTAAGTTTGTTTCTGTAGTTGTTCCCCAAACCAAATAGCAATAACTAAGATAAGAACTAAACAGTGATTTGTATATCAATAACTTCACCGAGTTTGGGATGAGGTACCGGATACGGCTGAATATTCCAGTTATCCTACTTAATTTTAATTGAATATAATTGACGTGGTCATCCCATTGCAAAGAACTGGAGAAATGTACCCCAAGTACTTTCACTGACGTCACTATTTCTATATCTGAGCCTCTAAATACAATGTTATTCTACAAAGTCACTTGTTGACCTTTCGAATGAAAAACTACGGCTTTTGTTTTAGTTGCATTTATTTTTAACTTATTGTTACTTGTCCAGTTGTCTAACTTCTGTAAGACGTCATTAGCTTTATTAGAAAGGATAGCATCTGATGCTGATGGGACAAATATACTCGTGTCATCTGCATATATAATAAACTTAACTTCTGGGGAGATATGGACAATGTCATTAATATATAAAGTGAACAATAAAGGGCCAAGAATTCTCCCCTGTGGTACCCCTGAAATTATATTTTTCTTGTCTGATACTAAATCATTTATCGAAACGAATTGACATCTGTGCGCCAGATAGCTTTTAAGTAACATGAGTGGGAGCCCGCGAATGCCATAATGATTTAATTTTTCAAATAAAATACCGTGGTGAATGTAGTCAAATGCTTGTGTGAAATCAACAAAAATTCCGACCACTTTATTTTTTTGTTCGAACTGTTGTAGAATATATTCTTTTTGGTCCAGTAGGGCGAGTTCTGTAGACTTGTGTTTTTGGAAGCCATATTGCGATTTTGTCAGGACGTATTTGGTGCAAAAACAGGATAAGCGACTAAAAATAATTTTTTCTAAACCTTTAGAAAATACGGGGAGAATAGATATCGGTCGATAATTTGCAACGTTTTGCTTGTTCCCCTTTTTTAGAGAACTATTACGCGTGCCGTTTGCATTTTCGAAGGAAAAACCCCTGTCGAAATACAGAGATTGAATATGTGTGTTAGTGCTGGACTGATCGGATCGATAACATATTTCACTGGTTTTATTTGCATGCCATCGGCGTCGCAGCTGCGACTGTTTTTTAAGCCGAGAAATACTGTGCGGACTTCTGGTTCAATAGTACCTGCTAAGAAAAACGTGTTTGTAGTTTCTGGACCCATAGTTCGGCAAACAGCGGGTGATCTGTCGTTAAAGTCTCTGTAAACGAAGTAATCATTAAAAACATTGGCCATAGCCTCTCCACTGACAAAGTTTCCATCATGGAGTACATCCTTAATTTCTTCTGTTTTCGGATTGCGGCCCATCAAAGAGTTTATTCTATTCCATAAAACATCTGCTCGTTTTGAGCACACAGTAAATGCTTGTATGTGATACAGTTGCTTTGATTTCTTCATTTCCTTACTTAAGGCATTTCGGAACTGCTTGAAAGCAATTAGGTCCGCCTCGTCGCGCGTACGCATGAATTTCCGAAATAATCTGTCTTTTTTGTCTAATTTACGTAAGAGTTCGCGTGTCATCCACGGTTTCCGACAACCTTTAGGTTTTTTGCGCTGTTTATAAGGGAAGTGTTTTTTGTATATACAGGTAAAGGATTCTAAAAACGCGTCATAGGCTACATTCGCATCATTTGAGTTAAAAACAGTGTCCCAATGCAAAGTGCCAATCTCTGAACGGAAGGCATCTAAAGCAGCTGGCGAGACATGCTGATAACTATAAGGAATGTCATTCTGAATTAACGGATGTGCACCTGTTTTTACAGAACAACATATCGCCATGTGATCACTAATAGGATACGTAAGGACAGCACAGGTCACACACGACAGATCACAGTTTGTGATAAATAAGTCTATGGTGGTCTCCGAAGACAGAGTAATTCTAGTGGATCTATTTATAATGTTTTCGCAACCGTTGCATGCAATAATAGTTTCAAAGTCACACTTTTTTGTGCTTTCATGCCCCATGTCAACATTGAAATCACCACCTAATATAACAGTGTATTGATGTTGATTTACATATGTTAAGAAAGCATCCAAAAATGCACAAAAATCAGACAAGTTACCATCAGGTGGCCGGTAACACACAGCAACTATGACATCTTGAAACTGAACACATAACATCTCGTAATGAGGAGTAACTGAAGTAAACTTTTCGAGCAGTACGGCTGGTAAAGAATTTTCAAGTAGCATAGTGACACCACCCCCCCGACGACTTGGCCGAAAAACAGAGAACGTTTTCATATGAGGTAGTTCAAATTCTTCTGAAATATCCGATTGCCAGGTTTCCGTTAGCATAACTACATCAAAACAACCTTTCATTTGATTAAACAGACACTCGAGTTCATAATAAATTCAAATAAATACTACATTGTGTTCGCAGTTTTTAGCCTTAGAGCATTTGTTTCTGTATTTCCTTACACAGAAAACACGAGAATTGGTCTGAAATTTTGAAACCGAAACCGCAACCCGTGGTGTCGCCACCATCGCGCTATTGCTGTTTTTTTTTCTTCCAAACATGGCGGCGCGCTGCGGCTGTCGTGTACAACGTGGTGGCGATATTTGTTTTCGTACGGACGATTTCTGGTTGCGCTGCATCTCGGTGTATGTTTAGCGTTGTGCTCATTAGCTCCAGTGGACCTTCTTGAGCCAGTGTGAGGTGCGGTGTGCAATAGACTGAGAAAGCAGCAGCCGGCAGCGTCGACACCTCGGAGATCCTTTGTTGACATCCATTCGCCGAGGGACGTGAGTCGTCGCGACACCCTCTGTCAGTGTGGACGCGGATCAGTGAGAAGCAGTGCCGGAATGCTTTCTACGTTCCGTGATGTGTGTTCCTAGGAAATGCGTTCTCGTTCGCACACATCGAGGGTCGGCACATCGCTTCTCGATCTACGGACGAACGACGCGGCTCGGCACAGCGCCTCAAGGCCGTCAGACGACGCAAACTGGAACCAGAATGTTTCTTAACTAATGTAGGTGGCTGTGAATGCTGCGCTTTGTGCCCTATCATTGTTGTGTGCACTCTTTACAGCAAAGGAAATCGAGTAGCGTGGTGCAGAGTGCGGTGCCAGTAGCGTTAAATTGGCGTGTGCACGATGTCTGTGCAGAGCTTAGTCGTAACAATTGCGAAGTGCTGGTCCGCCCGCGCTATCGTGCGTGAACATTCCATGAAAGGGCGCACAAAATTGTCGCCACGAACATGATCGTCTTGCTTTTTATACGTGTAACTACATGACTCGCGAAACGTGCCTATTGCTGTGGTTATCGCTGATGTATGCAAGCCTTCGTGCATTAACTGCCATTTTAGGGCTGCAAACAACTGCAATCCAAAGTCATTATGCAGGTATAAAAATGTGTTAGCTGCTATTAAAAAGGACAAAGCTGAGGAAGTTCGAAGGATTACACTGCCTTAAAGGTAGTAGAATCGCTCGGCGTTGTAAGTGTGCCGCTTTGCTGTTAATTGAAAGGCTACGCTGTCACTAGGTTACTCGCCGCAGCCGATCACATGTTCTATCCAGGAAGACTTCATAGCCATTCCCTGTACAGATATACGCCTTTGTAGCTGCACTCTCTCCCCTTCCTGTACCCTTAAAGGGAAGGTGCTCTGCAACACCTTTTTACTCTGATGAAGGCCGGTCCACCGGTCGCAGCGTGAGAAAAGCTATATTGTTTTGTTAATCGTGTGACTTTTGAATATATATATATATATATATATATATATATATATATATATATATATATATATATATATATATATTTGTAGTGGCATCATGAGTCACCCTAATTCAGATGTACTTGACTACTACATTAATTAGTATTATCCATGAACATCACAAAAGGGCAGAAGTGGGTAATTTCTTACAAAACAATGTGGAACAGAGAGCATGGCCCTTACCAGCATAAACTGCCGTAATGGTAGGAAAAGCAGTGCTTCGTGCCTAATTGCAACATCGCATATGACACAGTGGCCCTTACACACCTTCAAAGTTTACATTTGTGATTGATATGAGCGCATTGTAGTTGAGCCAGGGTTCATTCGCAGTGCATGCAGCACTTGGTAATTTTTAATCAGTGTGTGTAGGCTGCATGTGTTCCATGGACACTTGACGCTTGTGTCAATACTTGCTCTGGTTAGTTCTGCGCCAGCAGGCCCGGCAGTTCTGTTTTTCGTGGTGCACTATTTTTTAACTGTTTGGTTGCCATCGGAGATTGCATTCTTAGCTTCCAAGATTTGATTTGCTCAGTAGTTGTGGCAGTCTACTTGTACAGCCAGCTATATTTTTCAAGGGGGGGGGTTATAATGCAGTGGGTAAGTGTACCTGGAAAGGGGTCAAGAGGGGGCACAATGAAAATTTTGGTGGGTTGTTAAACATAAAAACACTTGCCTGGCTACACTCTGCCGTGAACCATTGTTTTGCTTTCCCTTGGTGTTCATAAGCTGCTTGTGTGCCTTCAGAGCTGCGTTAACAATATCTAAGATAGTGTTCATACTGACCATGGTTTAATGCACAGAAGATGAAGCACTCACTAGTTAGTTTTCTCTAGCTTTTGTGTGATGTGCACACTGTCAGAAATGTTGAAGCTGTCAAGAATGAAGAGAATTTTTACTGCACTCCATATGCTAGATCGAATCGCTGGCTACGTTATGGTTTTTGGAAGATTATTGCCAGGCCCCAGGCAGACACACACATATATACTTATATGTAGTACCTTGCAGAAATGTCCTGGATGAAGAAATGGCACTTGCATCACGGCCTCACCGTGAAATAATTCAGTTACAAGATGACGAGAATTCCAGCTTGTACACTTCTTTTGTGAAAAATGAGAACAGTTTTTGTTCATTTTTCAAATAAGAGGTGTGCTTATTCTCGTTGTGATACTATCAGTGTTCGCTTAATTCGGACCTATTTTTAGTCTTAAATGACCTTTTATCTTCACATCAAATAAAATTATACACACTCATCGGTATTTTTTATCACAAGAGAACTGCATGGTTACAGCGTCTTTAGAAATTGGCAACATGAAGTAAATTTAAATGTAGTGTTGCCTTCTTAAACTGTACGTTTAGTGCAGTATAGCAAGGCCAGCATCTGTCTGAAATAACTAGATGTTAATTACTTTGTGAGCTGTGCACATTGTCTGAATTAAATTGTTGGTGTGTTGCTGCAAGTACTTATGTTCACTCACATGTGAATGTTGATTTCAAAGCCTAAACAATGGCAGTTTTGCACTGTTTCATAGACTGCCTGGATGTCATGAGTAAGGGGGCCCACAAACACAGGCCACTAGGCCAAACGGAGAGATCGGCGAAGTGGCGCGGCAAAGCACGCGCAGTGGACACGTCGGTGTTCATAATTGGATGTCAGCGGGATCGCGGCACGCGACACGAGGAGAGATCGGTGTTCGGGAAGGCTGAGGTGGCATTCTCTGCGCGGCACCGGTCGACGAAGGGTGTCTGGCCAGCTACGGTCTGGTGACGAGGAGACGAGGGCGTCGGGCTCCGGGGTGCCGTCGATCTGGCTTACGATCGAGCACGGACTTCGGAGTGGCAGCGGCCGAACTTCAACAGTTCCCGGCGTACCCGCAGCGCTCCACCTTCGCCGGCAGAACGGGACGACCGGCAGAAGAATCGCTGCAGAGGGCCGGTCTTGGTTGGAGACCGAGCACTACATATGAGGAGGCCTAGGCTGGGCTAGGCCTAAGCGGTGACCCGCCAAGTCACAGGTGAAGCAAGGCGGCGGACCTTGCATGAGCGGCGGCCACCATCAGCAGCATCTTCGACGACAGCGACGGGACACGACCCACCAGAGAGCTTCGACTCTGAACCACACCACGTCGAACGCCCAACGTAAGAGCGTCTAACTGCACCTTGACCGGCAGGCAGCTGACGCGGACTTGAACGCGAGGCCCAAGGTTGAGGGACTCCCGTGGGAACTGCGCCCTACGCGGAGGATGTGTAGTTAGGCCGTTTAGGTTGGTTTGTTAGTTTTCTTTTGTGTGCGTATTGATGTTTTTTCGTCCTTTGTAAGTCTTGGTGTGCAGTTGTATAAAGTAACGTCTTTTGTTTTTTGGTTAACGCTTCACGCCTCTCGTCTCGTCACTCTCTCTCAATCCATCGGAGCAAGCGCTCCCGAGATCCTCACACACAAACTCGTGACAATAATTGGCGAGCCTCTGCCAGGATTAACATCTCCAGGCCCAGTCACGAATGATCGTCGGGGGTTGCGAAGATGGATTGGGAACGTTTGGCAGAGATAGCGAAGAGCAGGAACTTACGTGGCAAAGACGCGTTGAGGTTTTTGAAGAATGCCAGCTCCAACGTGAACGGGAGCGCGAACTAGAGCATGAAAGAACCGTAGCTATGCTAAAGCAACAAATAGAGGAGGTTGAAAGAAAGTTCAAGTATCAGAGTAAGGAGGAGACATTATGTTTAATTTTGCCAGTAGTGCAATCAGTCGAAATCGGTGAACATGAGGCGGAAGTTATCGAAATTCCGGAAATTCAGGCGAGTCAGGAGATCGTCTCGGTGGAGTCGGAGGAGTGCGGCGCGGTTACCGCAAGTCTAGGGGAGCTCGAGTCGGAGGTTGAGGACGCGGGCGTAGGCGCCCAAGAGTTTATTGAGGATGCGGGCGTAGGCGCCCAAGAGTTTATTGATGATGCGGGCGTAGGCGCCCAAGAGCTGTTGAGCGCAGCGGAGGAGAAAGCGCACCCACTGCTGGTGCAGGAGGACAACGTAGAGTGCATTGCAGGTCGCTGCAAGCACATACTTGACGGAGGGCGTATTGCAGGTTGCTGCAAATGGAGTTTTGACGGGGTTTGTTCCGATGTGTGCGCCACAGTGAAGGACGTGACATCGAGTCACAATCCGTGCGAAAATGGTGCCGTGCTCGAGAGCGAGCACAGTGAAGGTGAAGTCCGCGATCGTAGCGGCACAAGGGGGAGTGAGGAAGTCAAACTTGAGGAAAAGGCAGACGCGGACGCTGCCAACGAAGGACTTGACGCTAAGACGCGTCAAAGAGCGCGAGTTCAAGGGAAGCGGAAAGTGAGCGAACACGGCGGGGTTAAGGAGAGTCGATCATGCAGACGCCGTAGAGAAGTTCGCAGCAAGCGTTCAATGAGTATTGAGATGCGAAGGCGCAGGGGACTGCGAGCGCGACAGCGAGAGAGAGTTCGGAAGACGCGTTTGAGACAGAAAGAGCACAAACGCAACACCCACGGAGGGAGTTCGCGAGGGCAGAGATGCACGACAAAATGTAGTTTCAGGAAGCATCGAACACGTGGGAAGAACAAACGCGGCGGATGTTGGAGCCGTTGGCGACCCCGTCTGGCCGATAAGCGCAAGGGATTGGTTGGGTTGAAGAAGCGTCTCATGAACGATAGGATAAGGAGACGCCGCGGGCTGGCTAAGCGTTTGCGGCCGAGTGCAGGAGATGGACGCAGGGGAAAGAGAGTTTGGAGGGCGCGTTTGACATTACAAGAAGACAAACGCAGCGGCCGCACCAGCCGTTCGCGCGCGAGTCTGAAGGGCAAAGTGAAGAAACGCTTGAGAATGTTTGACAGTGGGAACAAACGCAGCAGTTGTAGCGAGCGTTTGAAGCTACATGCACGAGCAAGGAGACACACTAGTGTTTTGCTCGGATTGCTGATCAAGAGGAGGCACAAAATTAAGGCGGAAAGATTCTTTTTGTGGCCATTGAAGAAAAGAGATTATTGGTTTATAAACAGGATGGCCTTTCACGGAAAAGAAATTCGGCAATAAAATCAAGTAGTTAGACAGGAAAGAAGTTGGACTGGAAAGTCAGAAGAGATACAAGTACGATAGTGGAGCTGGACAAAGTGCACAATAGAGCAGGTCATAGTTTAAAGAGAAAGGATCAACAGCAAAAAGTGACATAGGAGTAAGGGAAAAGAAAGTGGAAGCACGAGGTCTTATGAAATATAGGTTTTCAAAAGGAAAAGAACGTGGAGACATTTGGATGGACATAGAGAAATGAGAGCAGATTGTATATTTAACCAGCTAAAGGGGAAGTGAAAGAGAACGTGTTGCTTGCCAAGCTTGTATATAGAGGTAGTGGAGAAAGCAAAATAGCAAAGGTTAATAGAGTAGTGAGGAAGTTCGCATAGATCGGAACGATAGAGAGAGGAAAGAAAAATTACATGTGTTCTTAGCTAGTGTTGCGAGAAGGATTGCTGTGTGGTATGTGGTACGTTGGGAGAGCAGAGTGTGCTTTCGTGGTGAAGTGTACTGCATGTATAGTTGTGTGTTGGTAGGGACTTTGTGAATGGATATAGTGTATTATAGTGATATGATACAGTGCAGTGACAGTGACATAGTGATAGTGTGTTGGCATTGGGAGATACTGATTTAGTGTATGGTTCAGCGGACAGAAACACGAACTGAGCAGCAACTTTTGTGCTAGTGAACATCAGGTTAAGTGATAAATATGTATAGTGATGCATTAGTGTTGTTTGTGGTGTTGTTTGTGAACATTGATGACTATCACGAAAAGTGAACTTCAAGTGAAGTGATCATGTATTAGTGTTGTGTAAGTGAGACCAAAAGATGTATGAAGGTGTGTCAGTGTATGCGTGAAGAGTGTGGTGGTGACCAGTGCTACGGTGGGCCCAAAATTAAAGGCATCATAAGTTTATTTACAAGAAAGAGAAGATTTGGCAAGGTACCGAAGAATTCAGAAGAGGAGGAGGAAGCAGTTTTTTAAGAAAAAAACTCTTAAAAGGGGGGCCAATGTCATGAGTAAGGGGGCCCACAAACACAGGCCACTAGGCCAAACGGAGAGATCGGCGAAGTGGCGCGGCAAAGCACGCGCAGTGGACACGTCGGTGTTCATAATTGGATGTCAGCGGGATCGCGGCACGCGACACGAGGAGAGATCGGTGTTCGGGAAGGCTGAGGTGGCATTCTCTGCGCGGCACCGGTCGACGAAGGGTGTCTGGCCAGCTACGGTCTGGTGACGAGGAGACGAGGGCGTCGGGCTCCGGGGTGCCGTCGATCTGGCTTACGATCGAGCACGGACTTCGGAGTGGCAGCGGCCGAACTTCAACAGTTCCCGGCGTACCCGCAGCGCTCCACCTTCGCCGGCAGAACGGGACGACCGGCAGAAGAATCGCTGCAGAGGGCCGGTCTTGGTTGGAGACCGAGCACTACATATGAGGAGGCCTAGGCTGGGCTAGGCCTAAGCGGTGACCCGCCAAGTCACAGGTGAAGCAAGGCGGCGGACCTTGCATGAGCGGCGGCCACCATCAGCAGCATCTTCGACGACAGCGACGGGACACGACCCACCAGAGAGCTTCGACTCTGAACCACACCACGTCGAACGCCCAACGTAAGAGCGTCTAACTGCACCTTGACCGGCAGGCAGCTGACGCGGACTTGAACGCGAGGCCCAAGGTTGAGGGACTCCCGTGGGAACTGCGCCCTACGCGGAGGATGTGTAGTTAGGCCGTTTAGGTTGGTTTGTTAGTTTTCTTTTGTGTGCGTATTGATGTTTTTTCGTCCTTTGTAAGTCTTGGTGTGCAGTTGTATAAAGTAACGTCTTTTGTTTTTTGGTTAACGCTTCACGCCTCTCGTCTCGTCACTCTCTCTCAATCCATCGGAGCAAGCGCTCCCGAGATCCTCACACACAAACTCGTGACACTGGAGAAGTATACCAGCAGCCATCCACAACCTCCACCAGCACCACCGGCAGAAAGCAGGCTTGCTGCGGTCCGGAAGCACCTGCGCAGCTATTTTACGGAGGCTGGCCGCCAAGGCAAGCGGAAAAAGCCGACAGCTGCCAACACAATATGCAATGAATAAAACTTGACTGCATTTCAACATACTACCCTATTGAAAATTCTCTCTTGGTGGTTGCTGGAATTCGTGGTGGTTAAGATGGAAATATTAATGGATATGGTGGAAATAATGACGGATATGCTGGAAAGCGTGATGGCAAAGATGGCTCATGGTGGTGAATAGTGGATGCATTTGGTGGAAATGGTGGCTGACGGTGGTGATGGCGAACGTGTCATGCTGTACTGCTTGCTGGAAGACGGTGGCGTGGTGGAGTCACGGAGGTGCCATGATGGCGAGCTTAGTGGTTGTGGACAGCGAGATGGTGGCATGGTGGAGGAATGAAGGTGCCATGGTGGCACACTTGGTGGCTGTGTACAGCAAAATGGTGGCGTGGTGGAAGCATGGTGTTGCAGTGATGGCGAGTGTGGTGGTTGTGGGAGAAGGTGGCTGCGTTAGCATACCTGGGATGGTAGTAATCATTGGCAGTAAAATGTTTAGGGTCTATAGTTGGTGCGCGATTAACTAATACGTTTAGAGTGCCCGAGAAATGCGGGACTCGGTTCTTTGAATTGCGTGCACCGGCCTGTTCGTCACTGCCGTTGTAGATTGTACGCCTATTGCACCTGAAACAGCATTATTCCGATCGAGCTGAGCTTTCCCTCTTCGCGAACGTGTGCCCTTACTAAGGGTAATGGTAAGCGCATATGTGCAACATTCTATGTTGAGAACACGCGCCAGCACTCGTGCTGCATAGGAGGACGGCAGCAGCTGTCCTGGAAGTGCGCGCCCCGTTTATACACATATCACTGGTCACTGGAAGTATGCTGGTAAATGCTGCAGGGATGTACTGCACGACGGCTACTCTTAGTTACGTGCAGGATGGTACTTATCATGTTCTAACAAACAGCGCTAGACAAGGGACGGTGAGTGAACAAGATGTGCGATTAAGGTGCTGAACTAACAATTATAACCAATGGTTTACTGCCGCAGGAAAATGCAACATCTGTGCAGAAAAACTACAAAACATAGCCTGTGCGCATGCAAGATGCAATGCAGAAAAACTACAAAACATAGCCTGTGTGCATGCATACTGTGTTGGTTGGTCTTATATGCAAAGCATTTGTTTATATATCCAGCAATAATAAAACCACTGGTTGTTGAGCGCCTTGTGTGTCATTCTCTCACCGCCCTGTGTCTCCGAGTTGGTGATACAGGTAATCGGCATGGTGCACGCACAGGAAAAAAAGAAAACGAAAAACGAGGAGAGAGACCTTGCTGTGTTTCGTTGTATCTGCCCTCGTTTTTGTTGTTTTTTTCCTGCACTGTGTACCATGCCTACTACGCTGTCCTCCTCTTCTTTTTACTTTTTGTTTTTTGCTTGTTGCAATCAATATTTGTACGACCACCACACATACGGCTCAACAGTATTAATTGCTGAATAACATCATTTTGGCTGCAGCTGATAATGCACAGAATATGCGCTACAGGGCAACTGTGTACTGTTGCGCATGCAATCTGGCGTTACACATGCAACATGAAGTGGTGCGGAACACGTTGGACCGAGGCCGAGGAAAACGTCGCGAAATGCAAGCTCGCATAAGTTACGTCATTTGCATAATTTACGGCAAATTTCAATTTTAGAATAGTATGTAAAATAAACACTACATTGCGTAAGCCTTAGAGCATTTGTTTCTGTATTTCCTTACACTGAAAACATGAGAATTGGTCTGAAATTTTGAAACCGAAACCGCAACCCGTGGTGTCGCCACCATCGCGCTATTGCTGTTTTTTTTTCTTCCAAACATGGCGGCGCGCTGCGGCTGTCGTGTACAACGTGGTGGCGATATTTGTTTTCGTACGGACGATTTCTGGTTGCGCTGCATCTCGGTGTATGTTTAGCGTTGTGCTCATTAGCTCCAGTGGACCTTCTTGAGCCAGTGTGAGGTGCGGTGTGCGATAGACTGAGAAAGCAGCAGCCGGCAGCGTCGACACCTCGGAGATCCTTTGTTGACATCCATTCGCCGAGGGACGTGAGTCGTCGCGACACCGTCTGTCAGTGTGTACGCGGATCAGTGAGAAGCAGTGCCGGAATGCTTTCTACGTTCCTTGATGTGTGTTCCTAGGAAATGCGTTCTCGTTCGCACACATCGAGGGTCGGCACATCGCTTCTCGATCTACGGACGAACGACGCGGCTCGGCACAGCGCCTCAAGGCCGTCAGACGACGCAAACTGGAATCAGCATGTTTCTTAACTAAGGTAGGTGGCTGTGAATGCTGCGCTTTGTGCCCTATCATTGTTGTGTGCAATCTTTACAGCAAAGGAAATCGAGTAGCGTGGTGCAGAGTGCGGTGCCGGTAGCGTTAAATTGGCGTGTGCACGATGTGTGTGCAGAGCTTAGTCGCAACAATTGCGAAGTGCTGGTCCGCCCGCGCTATCGTGCGTGAACATTCCATGAAAGGGTGCATAAAATTGTCGCCACGAACATGATCGTCTTGCTTTTTATACGTGTAACTACATGACTCGCGAAACGTGCCTATTGCTGTGGTTATCGCTGATGTATGCAAGCGTTCGTGCATTAACTGCCATTTTAGGGCTGCAAACAACTGCGATCCAAAGTCATTATGCAGGTATAAAAATGTGTTAGCTGCTATTAAAAAGGACAAAACTGAGGAAGTTCGAAGGATTATACTGCCTTAAAGGTAGTAGAATCGCTCGGCGTTGTAAGTAGTGCCGCTTTGCTGTTAATTGAGAGGCTACGCTGTCGCTTCGTTACTCGCCGCAGCCGATCACATGTTCTATCCAGGAAGACTTCATAGCCATTCCCTGTACAGATATACGCCTTTGTAGCCGCACTCTCTCCCCTTCCTGTACTGTATTTCAAAGCCTAAACAATGGCATTTTTGCACTGTTTCATAGACTGCCTGGAGAAGTATACCAGCAGCCATCCACAACCTCCACCAGCACCACCGGCAGAAAGCAGGCTTGCTGCGGTCCGGAAGCACCTGCGCAGCTATTTTACGGAGGCTGGCCGCCAAGGCAAGCGAAAAAAGCCGACAGCTGCCAACACAATATGCAATGAATAAAACTTGACTGCATTTCAACATACTAGTGAGAAGTTGGTAGATAATTTTGATCCTAAGGTTGATATAATGCCCTTGCACACATTATACTAGCATTCTTCAACCCTCATTAGGAAAAGTGCATGCTTTAAAGGCTACCATCAAACCTCTGAACTCAGCAGCTCCAGCAGCTCAGCAGCTCCAGCAGCTCCAGAACTTCAGCAGCTCCAGAACTACTGTTGTGTACTACACATATGTATTCAAAATATCTACAGCATTGTTCACTATTTTGCCATCGATACACATCTTAAATATATTCATGTGCTGTCTCGTGCCGCGTTCCTACCAACGTGCCCATCCATTATGTTCCATCATGTTCCAGCATCCATCATGGTACACTATCCATCATATCCCAGCTTACATCATGGTACACTATCCACCATGTCCCGGCTTCCACCATGCCATCACCATAATCCACCATGATGATGGATGGTGGATTCCACCATTCCACATAGTGGCAATATTTTCAATAGGGATATTACGTATTGTGTGTATTACGTTCCAACAAGCCTCACAGGCACGACGCGACGCGCATTCCAAATTGACACAACGACGACACCCCATCTGCCTAGCGTCCTATATGTAGGACACCAATGTTTGACAGACCACAAACAAAAAACTTTACCGCATATCATAGTCTTACGAAATTTACAGGACACCCAATAACTGACAAACAATCCAGAAAAACATTGCCAGCATCGAGAAGAATTTGAATCTATACTTATATTTTCGTTCGTGTCATGGCGCTTGGCTTCATGCAAGTGGAACAACAATTTTGCGACGGCGAGCACGTGGCTATTTTTCACCCGGCGACTGCCTAGATTTGCGCGTGAGGGGGGCAGGGCTTTCCTAATACATGTCAGGTGGTGCTAGCTTCATCAAAGAAACAACCTTCGAGTTACAATGAAAAGTTTGTGTTCCACATGTAGGACACTAGGCATAAATGGGTTAGACCGATATTACTACATATTCAGCAAATAACTTTTTCGTGCAAATCTGTAAAGAACCTTAGCGGTGGAGCTGCTTAGAAGTTAATGATCATCATCACTGGTCGCGGGTACTGACATTGGTGCCTGGGTATTTTCATAGAATGTCCATGAACGGGGTTTTGCGGTACAAAAACGGGTACGTGCCAAGCAGCTCTTCCGTAGCATAGCCAGGCACAGCATAGCGTGGCAGGTGGGTTGAAATTACCGCGGCCCTCCACAACGGCGTATCTCGTTATTATACCATCGCTTTGGGACAGAAATCCCCACATATCATTTTCGAGCTCCATATCATTAATGGCGGGGGGGGGGGGGCTGTGGCGTTAGAGCACACGCGGTGGGAGGCGTCCACGTGCTTTGGTTTGGAATTGAACACATCATTCATTGAGTTATTTAAAAGTATTGGCGAGTTTATGAGCTAACTGAGCGACCCTACCTGCTACAGGACTGTGAGCGCCATTGGAGAACAATGGCGCTCACAGAAGAAAAAAGGAACTTTAGAAGAAGAAAAAAAATCCGGTCTTTCCTTTTAAGTCACTTTGACCGTATCTATGTACCAGCTAACGTACGGTGCTCCCCTGGCACCCTGAAACTGAAACTGGTGGCCTCGTTCACACGGTGGACGTGCAAGTTCAGATGGCACGGCATAATGTTTGAGGAACACGAATGATTAATCCTTACGTCACTAACAGGATATACTTGTCACCTACGAAATGATTAACGAACTACAGTCACGTGTGGCTCATACCCCTGATGCTCGGTCCGTTGTAGGCGGGTATGCGCCAATGGTGCTTGAATATTACGCATTATATGACCACCTGAGATACGCGTTTCACATATTGCTAGAACACATTTCGAAAGAGGAAAGGTACATCGTTTGTCGTAACGTGTGAAGGAGATGTAGATGTAACGATCACGCAGACAGAGGCAAACATGCTGTAGTCTCGAAGGCGACCTACCAAGATGTGCAGGGCTGGGAGTCGACCATAGGCCCCCGACGCCACGAACAAGCACGATACGGCTAGGCTACGGCGGCTCCTCCCAAATGGATCACGTGCTACGAGCTGTTGTGACGTTCGTACTTTTTAACGTCAGTTACAATTCCACTGTATTTTCAGCACTTTTATGGCAATGCAACGAAAAATAAATGTGTTCTACTATGACTCGGCATACCTTTGTCGATCCCGTACGAACACTTCAGAACGACACTTAGGATACCGATATAAGTTCATCACGATGTGTGCTTAACAAAACACATATCTGTGCACCAACGTGAGTGCCAACATTACGTCTTACCACGAGTTACCATTCAATCACCACGGTGCCGCCGACGTTCCTGGGAAGCCGAAGTTAAGGAGACACTCGCTCATTTACATCGCACGAAGAGGTTTATTCTTTCGCGACAATTTGCTCAATGACGTGGAATCGCACATAGGCAATTTTCTCGCTGACTGCATCGCATGACCCCCATTGCCACGATGCGTGGGACCTGCAGGATTCTTTAAGTGCTCTGGCAATATGGTAAATGGCTCTTTTAGTCCGTCTTTGATTGGCGCATGTCTTGTAAAGTTCAAAAGCTGTAACGCGCGCCCGCTTAAGGGGCGAGCACTACCATTATGATGCTATGAGCCACACGAGGTTGCAGGATATCTAATCGGAACCTGCATGATGAGTATACATCATCATCATTATAATAATCATCATCATCATCAACAGCCTGTCTACGCCCACTTTAGGGCAAAAGCCTCTCCTATGCATCTCCAATTATCCTTGTCCTGTGCTAACTGGGCCCAATTTATCCCCGCAGACTTCCTTATCTCATCTGCCCACCTAACTTTCCGCCGCCCCCTGCCACGCATGCCTTCCCTGGGAATCCACTCCATTACCCTAACGACCAACGATTGTCTTGTCATGGCATTACATAGCCCGCCTACGCCCAGTTCTTCTTCTTAATGTTTCCCGGCCGCGGCGGCTGCATTTCTATGGAGGCGAAATGTTGAGGCCCGTGTGCTGTGCGATGTCAGTGCACGTTAAAGAACCCCAGGTGGTCTAAATTTCCGGAGACCTCCACTACGGCGTGTCTCATAATCAGAGCTGGTTTTGGGACGTTAAACCCTACGAAACAACGTCTTCTTAATTTCTACTAATATGTCGCTAACACGCGTTTGTTCCCTAACCCACATGGCTCTCTTCTTTTTCCCAGGGTGAACGGAAAATTGTAGGTTACACCTACAATTTTCCGTTCCATAGTTGGCTGCATCGTCCTCAATTTAAGCTGAACCCTCTTAGCCTTTAAGTTTCTGCCCCGTAGGCGAGCACCGGTAAGATGCAGCTGTTATACACTTTCCTCTTCAGAGACAATGGTAAGTTACCATTCATTATCTGAGAATGCTTGCCGAATGCACTCCATCCCATTCTAATCCTCCTAATTACCTCAGCCTCATGATTCGGATCGGTCTACTTAGGCCAGGGTGACCCCTGATCCGAATCATGAAGCTGACTATATCATATAGCTGCGTAGATATCAGTCATTCATGTCAGTCATACAGTTATGTCCTGCTATGAACGGTTTGGTTACACGAGATGAACGAGACGTCAAAGAGAGCACCCAGGTGTAGGCGGCTAGATAGATAGATAGATAGATAGATAGATAGATAGATAGATAGATAGATAGATAGATAGATAGATAGATAGATAGATCCCGCAGGAATACTTCAACGAACTACGCTTATCATAGGTGCATGAGCACACCACGGCGTCCATTTTTTTTTCGGCAAAACAGACGTCTGTGTTGTGTGCTAACCTAAGCGCTTTTTACTATGAGCTACCTCTCAGAAGCCACGGTGCTTTGGACGTTCCTGGTCAGCGAATGGTTGATCAGGAACCCCCTTGATCGCTTTGCACAATAACTTTATCATACTCGTAACACTTGGCTGTATGCCACACAATTCGTCATAGATAATGTTCTCTCTGAGGGTTTCGCATGACACCGGTTCAAACAATGAAGTTAAAGTTGACTTCAGGCAAAAATCGAAAAAAAAGAAGAAAGCTACAGTTTGCCTGGGGGACCGGCGAAAAGGCATAAAAGCGTGACAAAGCGCCTGTCCCCTGGAAACCCAAAACCCACCTAAATGACACAATGCTCAGTATAAAGTTTACAGTCAATAGGATATTAAGCATAAATGAGTTGCAACATGCAAATTACATGTGTACAAGAAAACAAACAAATAGATGAACGAAATTTGTCCAGGCAATGACATCAATAAAGCATATTAGTGACAAACAATCAAACGGATGTTAGAGAACATAAACACTTATGTAAATAATGTAAAATACATGAAGAAACTTAAAATTTCAATACACAAGGTTTCAAAATTCAAGAAGGCAATGACACCCATAAAGCTTTCAAACGACATCAATAAGGTTTCAAAAAAAAGATCCATTACTTTTGGGCATACAAAACAATGATGATGACGGCTATTATGTTTGCGTAGACAGCAAGTGTTTGTGCAGACAGCAAATGCGTGGGATCTGCAGCATATTTTTCCCAGCTGTGAGAAAGCGCTTACGGACGGCGGCGGCGGCGGCGCGAAAACATGTGCCACCAATTCCAGCCTTTGCACTATGCTTGCGCCGCAAAGATCAGCTGGCAAAGACATCAAGTACTGGTAAAATTGGTACTTCAACATAGAGCTTCTTCCAGAAAGAATTCTGAACATTCCAGGTACCTAACATGGAACGCAGATTGCCCACAGATGTGTTTGCGCAGCTGGTCGCGACGCCGTGTTCTACATTCTGGCGCAATATGCGCGGCTCTGTGGCGGAAATGCAGACTAGCATTCGTCGCAGCAACCTTTATTATGATAGAGACCAATTTGTTAATAGTTGGCTATCGAGAAACTTTCACAAACTGTTCCACATTGAGCATATCGTGTGATTTGATGCCTCGCTTAAATAACAAACGTCACTGTTCTCATTTCCCTGAAACACTGCAAAGTAGCAAACATTTCTTTATTACCGCAAGCATGCCCTTCAAGAGGAATGTAGCTTTCTTGGCTATGCGTTATCTGGAAATTTTCATGAGGCTGCATGTGCCGAATTAAGTCTGTTACTTGGTATTATTATGACAGTCGTGCATCCATTCCCTGTCATACTTACACTGCATTTGGAATTTTCAGCTTTTTTGCACAGTTTTCGGCCAGTGTGCGTTCCGTTGTTTTGATTTAGCCAGAATTTGCATGTCAACTTCGGATTGGTGATCTGGAAGAAAAGAACACCCACTTTTGCGCTTTAATTGTTTTCTAAATTTGTCTCTTTTTAAATCTTTACTCATTCGGTTATATCGGTATTAGTAAAAATCTTTATATCTCTCACACGCTGCACTACACATCATTTGTAATGCTACAGATTTCTACAAACAAGTACTAAGAAAATATCTAGGAATGAACTAGCACTACTACACACAAATTTATTCCAGATAGACTTTTGATCTTTTGATGATAAGAGCGCGAGCTTTCTTACACAACGGACATAAACACAGACGAACACAAGCGCTTGTCTTCTTGTGTGTTTCTGTACGTCCTGTAAAAAAGTTACCGCTGTTATCATCAAAGAATGGAATACCAACTAACCCGTACGCAAACCTTGTTACAGATATTTGGCCTCTTGCACTGGAAACGCAGCTTTTTGGAAGAGAACTAGGAAGGAGCTTTCCTTTTGCATCTTTTACAAAGCGCAACAACATCATGAGTCGCTGTCATGCTGGGTGTGGCTCTATTTTTATGACGCACTGGAATGGCAACATTGCGCTAAATTTCGCACAGAAACCTACAGCCTTTCACCTGCTTTTGTGGCTTCCCCTCAGGCAGAGAGAACGAATCGCACCAATCCGCAACCACACTGATATCTCTAGCGATCGGTTGGTAATGCGAGACCACGATGTTGGCTATCTTCCAATACTGAACACTAGGCAGTTTACGCCGACGGCTTGGAACGAAGCTGACAGCTAAGACACAGCTCAGCAGTAACACGTCTACTCATCCGAACTGTGCAAGGCGTCTTAATGAAATTCGGGCGGCAACGCGACCTTGTGCCCAATGAAGAAAATGAAGAAAATACACACGCAGTCATTTCCTCGCGATTTTCAGTGTTCCGTAATACTCGGAAACTTAGGTAGCTGGGAATAACCCTGCCATACAGCGCCTACTTGCGGCAACATAGCTACTGCAGCAGGACTCAAGCATTCAGAGCAGTCGGAACGCTGTTTGGACTGCACCGTTTTGGTCGTCTCCACCGTTTTGGTTTTCAATGCCCTCTTCGCGAAGCATCTTATTTTGCCGTGTACGTGATAATTTAAGACAGGCGCTATTTGCTAAGCTACCCATTGAGTCTTCTGCAGTGAGTATAGATATATGTAAGGCCACTGGATAATAACGCAAGCCTGGGAGGGCGCTCAGGCGTCCACTGAGATCAGACTTCGAGCGTTATAAGTAGTCAGCCTGTAGGTCATATCTGTGTGTTGTGTTTGGAAAAACTCGCCTTTGTGCCAGCAAGACAGTCTCGACGACACTCACGCCCTGAAACATCCTACGAACTAGAATGTGTGTACCTGTGGTTCACTGTCTTTGAAGAACTGGACAATCACGAGATAACAACGCACAAACATTGAAATAAACAAATATGCGGATCACCATAACAAGGTTAAGGGAAATGCGCGCAACATGAGCGCACTAATTTCTACAACTTTTGGCACACAGACTAGCTGCCCGGCAGAGGTTTCGCGCTCTTGTTCACGGAAAGAAGGTTCGCATGACACGACCGAAAGAAGCAATAATAATAATAAAAACAGATCCAACTCTTCGCCACTTAGTGTGAACACACCATATCGCACGGCTGAACGAGCCATGGAGCACAGCGCCAGACGACAGACTTCTATAAAAGAAATGCTAAAACGGCCGCTCCGCAATCCTCTGAGTCCATTGTAGACACGATGACAAGCGAGCGCTATCATCACATTTCGGCGTCGGTTAGTCGTAGATCTCCCCGAGAGCTGCCAAGAAAATCCTTTTCTCTCTGGTGTCGCGTGATTTAATCCAGGCGGCGTCGGCTGCCCTTCGATGGAGGCGAAATGTCGAGGCCTGTGTAGTGTGCGATGCCAGTAAAGCCCCTTAATCTACTCCTTTGCGCGCGCTTTTCCTCCTTGATTCTCGCCCGCCGTCCTCGCTCGCTGCGCGAGGTGCTATTTTTCGCCGAGGATCCCGCCCATGCGCCGCAGAATTCAATGGAGGCGCGTGATTTCGGGCCACTTCCGATCCCCGGTAGTATATACATTTTTTTAAACGATGGTATTAAAATCGAGAACGCTGAAATCAACCTTTATTAAAATATCATCTCCTTACAAAAGCCGTGTAAATAGAGCATGTCAATTTAAAAGGAGCCCTATGGAGACCTTTAACATGAGCCTATAATGGAGGCATTCATTTTTCTTCCGCATGATAACGTGGCTTACGTTTCCATTTGATATAGTTTTGCTTGTGGCGTGTCCGTCTCGTATGTGATTTTTTTTTCTTGCCTGCGCATGCATGTGCAACAGAGGTACTTGCGTCGTCGCATCTTTAATGCATTCTTGATTGGTGCATCGTCCGTCTATGTGTCTAACTTCAAGAAGTTAAGTTAGCGTTGTGGGGTGGCCTCCAAACTGAACAACGTGTTTGTGAGTAGGATTAAGTGACGCCAACAATGACTAATCTACCACAATAACAGAAGCTCAGAAAAGGAATGTTCAGAATAGCGTTTTGACATTCTGTAACTCGTGGATAGGTAAGCGCCTCTATAACGTTCGCACGAAATTGCTGTTTATGATAGTGCACACGAAAATAACGTCACAATATTTAGTAACAAAGCTGCCGTAACATACAACGTGTCTGTTCGGTCACGTGGCATGTTACCGCATGTTACCACGGAAACGATCCCGTAGAACTTGATAGAAAACTCGGTAGACTAAGTTAGAACGGCACTATGTTGAACCAAACCAATGTAATATCAAGGTAGAACTTAAGCATTAAGCTGGTTCGGCCCTGCAGTAGCACAATATCGGCGGCCATCTTCGCTGTGATCTGGTTTAGCGCGACCTAGTGCAAGCTGGGTACTTTTCTTGTTTTTCCAATTGGGGGGGGGGGGGGGGGGCAAAGCTTGTATTTCTTCTTTTCATGCACCGGATCGCATTTGTGTCATTATGTTCGTGCGTTCAATCCCTCCCCACCACCGCCTCCAAAAAAAAAAACCTCATTGGGAGATCGGTATCGGTGCCAGTATCACCTATTATTGTCCATTCCTTTGTTTTTTCCACCAAACAATAACACTAAGACCCTAACAATCACTATCAGAGGTGTCGGGAAAATGCACCATGGCACGTAATTGATCGCCGCAGAAAGCAGATTCTATGCTTCTGCATTTCAGACTGAATAACAGTAGCCGACGTGTGAGGTGATGGAATCTCAGCGGAATATTCAGCACATTGAAGAGTACCCAATTTTTATGCAATACAGAAATAGGCGAGCAGAAATAACGTTCATGAGCAGGCGCGAAAAAGATTTCAGATGAAGAATTCGGCGATGCTATGATACGAGAAATAAGAAACCCGCCTTACCGCGGAAAGCACAGTGGTCCTTGTAGGAACAAGGTTCTGTCGGCCGGTGTTTAGCAGCCACTTTTTCTTGCGCAGCCCTTCGCGCTTACTTTGCGGTATCATAGAAAGTGCACGACGATCTGCACTCCTATGGCTGCGTTTATAGACGCAACAGCACAGTATAGCGCCAGCACACAGCGCAGGAAACAATGCCCGTGCTGCGTTCCCTACGCAAGGGCACCGGCAAAAAATGGAGCGAAAGAAAAAGAAAAAAATTGCAGCAAAAAAGCAAGATCCGCGCGTTTCTAAGGGCAACCGCGAAGGAGACCAATGGTGCTGCAGAAAAGCGGCGGGGAACGGGAAGACGCCAAAGGGGCTAGAAGGGAGGTCGCGGACGTGGCGGTGGGTATAACGTGTCACTGTACTTTAAGATTAAGGGGCCCGTGGTGGTTAGGGGCAACTCCGGCGTTTTTTAAAGACGATAGTCTTTCTTGGTATACTTGAACGCAGAAATTTTGGTCTGCCTTTCTGCTTGTCTGTCTTCACACCATTCAGCCACCCAGCCAAAGTTTAGGCACTTGTCTAACGCCCAGCCATCTTGAACTGGTAGCTGCATTCATACTTGTGAATATTGTCGATCAAAAAGCAAATATTACGGATATCGGAGGCGCAACATCAAAAATCACCGCCGAAGCACTCCGCAGAAATGGTTAACCAGCGAAGCTGAAATGTGCTGCCGCGATGTTTAGCAGTGGGGTCAACCCGACACAGACGTCGCAGCCGAAGCCAAAGTGCCGCTGGAGAAACTCTCGCCGAAAGCGGGCGTTCGCCCCGGCGAACGCGCTCCCGCAATCATCACGTCGACGCTGTTCTGCCCGCAACGCCGCTCTTCGAAGCGCCATTGTTGCAAGCGTTTGACATCGCGAGCTAACTCGGCGGCGTGGTCGAAACTGATGCGCGCGTGCTCGGCACCACGGCTGCGATGGGATGGATGACGTCACTAACGGCCCAGCCAATGGCGCGCGAGCTTGGGTACGACGCTCAGAACGACGTAACTGATATTAAAGCCAATGGAGACTGCTCATGACACAGATGCCCAGCGGTTTTTCGTTTCTCCTAGTCATATACAGCTTTCGCTGTAATACGTAAGTATTAGATGATGTGTTCATTTTCTAGAAAATACACAGATCCGTAATTCTAAAGAGCCTAGTGTTTCTTAGGCTGCGATGAAAGTGCGATGCGGTGCACGAAAAAGGCCTCTGTCGACGATTTCGTGCTGCCACCTGCCAGTTGCCGAAGGATTCTGCACAAACTCATGTTTCCCGACGACGCTGCCAGACGGCGTCCATATCTCACGCAGCGTAGTACGGCCGCCAGAAGACCATCGTCTTTCGACGATATTTGCAGCGAAGCACGCAGTTACGCAGCCAATTTTTTCACCATGTTCTGACATGGATGTTTTCCAATGGTGTTGATAGTCCTGCAACAGGCAGGGTGCTTGATTTTGCTCAAAAGCCCACGAGTAATTTTAAATAATCGAATTAACATTGTGCAAAGACAGAAACGAAAACAAGTAGACGCTTCTTGTAGAGTACGCGGTGACGTCGTACTTGTCCCCGTCATCAGAAAGCTGATGCCAGAAAAATTAAAACGGTGGTGCCATCCGACGACATATTCACTTATATGCCAGCTTTGAACTTGACAACGCCGATTTGAGCACTTAAATATCACCGCATTGCTCTCAACTGCCCGCCTGCTCTGGTAGGCAGAGTAGACACTAATGACGTCAAAAATACAGGGTGGCCCGTACGAGAAGCCGCTAAAAAGTTTTAAAATTTGTTTTCAGGATACCTAATGACTTGCAAGTGCCGGGCGTGGTATATTATTATTACACGATGAGAACATATGCTGAAAAGTTTATTGAGATCTGTGGACACTGAAAAATCGCCGGAGTTACCCTTCAACGGACCTGTGGAGGTCAAAATTTCTCGAGCCCTCCATTGCGGCGCCTCTCCTAATCATATCGTGGTTTCGGGACGCAAAACCACACACATTGTTATTATTACATCGTTATTATGGCACCAGTGTGTTCTGCCTTGTCTGTGTCCCTTCAGATTATGGCGCCATACCTCTTCCTTGAAGTCATTATTAAAGTGTCCCTGTTGCACAGCAGCCGCAATAGAGTTGGCGATTATCACTAACTGCATAAAACTGCGCCGTTCTGGCTGCTCGGTCCTAAGCTGCCGCTCTTCCCGCATTTATTTACTGCAGAAAACAAATATATGTATTCCGCTGTGGTAGACTCTTTATGGCGCTAGGTTGGTGACCCGAAGGACGCGGGTTCGAGCTCGGTAAACGCAGGTCGCACTTTGATAAATACAAAAATGCTACAGCCACGTGCACTGTGCTTTCTGAGTGCCCATTGAAGAAGCTCAGCTGTTCGAAATTTTCGAAGCCCTATAGTACTCTGTTCCTCACAATAGTATCGTTGCTTTGGCATATAAATTCCAAAGAATTATTCCATTACAACAATTATTACTACATATGTGTGAAAAGCTCCTGAAGGAATTTTTCCACCTAAATCACTAATTCATGTTCTTGCATGCAATATATTGTGTGAGGAAGTATCACTCACGTTTTTAGGACACTTTATAGTTGGATCAGTGGGATGCGTGTTTCCTAAAATGTAGATAGGGAAAGAATACGATATGAACAGCGTATGTTCCACAAGTTTTATATTATACTTATTGTCAGGCTACTTATGGTAGCGCTGCTGTGAACTACGCGGTGGGATTTAAGGCAGTCACGAGACACACGAGCCAATGGTAGTCCTTTACGTAAACAGCAGCATCAGGTAAGGGATGAACTAGCACAAGGATTCTAGACAACTACATGGTACCGCAGACGAAGAAGCCTAGTAAATTTTTTTCTGCGAGGGCGCTGATCTTAGTGACGCAAATGCGAAGTAGCGTAACATTAAATCGGTAGATTAAAATTAATCACTGCTCATTAATTGCACAGTTATAAAAATTTCCTTTCTGCCCTGCAGCACTTATTGTGGTAAATACAAGTGCACTTTTTATAGAAAAAAATCACTAGGTACCATACCATGGCATCACACAAGCAAATTTGTTCAGTCGACGACCACACGTTGCCCTGCGGAAATATATAGTGCGCCGCCTATAATTCACGTTGTGCAAGTGCGCTTCGAAAGCGGCCCGCAAACCAGCTCGAAGGCGCCCCAGATGTGTTTAATATCCCTTTGTGACGCCGGTCCGTGCAGGCGTGTCTTTTTACGCCGCTGCTGCCCGCATCCGTCGCCTCGGAGCAACCGAAACGCAAAGCAGCACTTGAAGCTCCCCAGGGCGTTTTGTGAGGGCGTCCTATTCGCGTCGTAGTAGGCGAGGGCCACTGCGTATTCTTAAGCGGTGAAAAAGCACGTGCACGAATGTTCAATTCTCTTCAATAAGCAAATATAGCAAGTTAAGCCAAGGGGAGCACTGCACGTATACATATATATATCTTGTAACGTGCTAAATAAGCTAGCGAAGGAAAGCCGGTAAGATCGTGCCTGCTCGGATATTTGGAAAAGAAACAGGAACATTGCGTGAAGAGAGGAGAACGAAGTGTAGCTAGGTGTTATGGAAATGGGTTTAATGAGTGATTATTAAGTACATTGTTGTTTTGTCGTGTCTCTTATTGTGTTCGTTACATTTGGTGGCAAGCGGTGGGATCGGACGTGATAGAGGAACTGCGGCAACTCAAGGACGACATGGTGAGCGCGATGAACGAAGCGCGTGAAGATCTAGACCGGAGACAGCTAGCGACATCCGAAGAAGTACTTCGCCAGTGAACATCAATAAGGAGTTGACACAGTGGTGCTGCAGTTTCTCAGGAGGACAGGCTTCACGAGGAAAGAACTACCGAAAACGGTAGAATTGAAATTTCGAAACAAGTGACGTTAAAAATACAAGGATGATCCGGGAGCGAAGACGTCATCGAGGTGAAGATTACCGCCAAGCCTTTGCCTTCGGTTTCCATAAAGGACAAGGACGAAGAGCTACGTGAGAACTTCGACGAACGGACGAACCCCTGTAACAAATAAGCGTGCGTCAAGGTTCACGAGGAAAGGGAAGGCTATGACGGCAAGAAGATACAAAACCTTGCCCAACCAATGCCTGCGACTTCCGACATGGACAAAGGGCAAAGAAAGAGAGCAAAGAACCGTGATCAGTGCGCAAATTCATCTGAAGAAAGGCATGATTTAGCAGGAGGAGAGCGGTGAGGTTACATTGGACACGACGGCACTGGTCTCACTATGTGCTGCGATGGGAGCCTCCTAGGCGCACTACTAAATCCGCACCCTTCGCGACGCCGCTCGTAACAGCCCCAGAGCATACTGACAGGACGCCTGTCTATAGAAGCAGCCGAGTTCAAAAAGGTGCTAGCGAGACGACAGTCAATTGCATGCGAAGCCCAACATGCAACAGCTGGTCTCTCGCAGGTTCTGTGGTCATCTTGAACATCGTTCTCCTAGTTTTCAGCCCGTACCAAATACGCAAGCGAGAGAACGGTCCTTGCAAGGAGTTTAATCACTTTCAAGCAAATAGACTACTGGTGTCCGAGTTTCTTAAGCGTTTCTTGCGTTTAATCCTGCCTCGACATCGCAAGACAATGTTCTGCATGTTCGCCATGGAAGGACAAACCGACGATGAAGGCTTGCGACAACCCTCGCCACCTGATTAATCCACATATAACCAATAAGTCATGCGTTTGGATAGTGAAGGAGGAGGCGTCTTTGTGTAATCTGATACGCCGTTATTTATCAGACAGGATATAGTTTACTACTCTAAATGGTTGTCATTCCCAATCACAACTGATCAAATATGGCGTTCCGCAAAGCTCCATCCTTGGTTGGACCTTTATTCTTTATTCTTTATATAAATGATATTGTGAAGGTACCCCTAACTCCTGAGATAATTCTCTATGCAGATGACACAAGTACTTTTTTATAGGCAAACAGTTACATGAACATGAAATGGTAGCGAATATATGGCCAACCGAACTATCAAACAGGTGGCATTTAAATGAACTTCAACTAAACATGACAGAAAAACTCAGTATATTATTTTCCATAAGCGTAACAAGCCTGACGACTATAATGCCTGTATAAGATTTAACAACCGCGCTATCGAAGGGATTCCTACTTACAAATTTCTAGGTGTTCTCTTCGAAGAGAACATGAGCTGGGACACCTTACGTATACAAGCTTCATGCAAAAATGTGCAGGTCAATTTCAATATTATACATTAATAGAGCCTTCGGGGCTTAATGGTTGAAATGAGTCATATTATCTCCTTGTCTATTGTGATTCGCGTTACTGTCTGCTAATCTGTGGTAGCACTAATTAGAGTAATTTTAACAGGTTATTAATTTTGCAAAAACAACTGCTTCGCATAGGAAACCTTAACGAAATGACCACAAAGATTCATCTTTCTACAACCTATACATACTCAGAATAGATAAGTCATTCCAACTGAGGCTTGCTTTGCATACACATAGGCAAATTTTGCATGACCCGCACACCCTGTCTTCATCTTCGTTATCTAACAACGCCCGCAGTACCTAAGGCACTATCGACATTGAAGACCAGTGTTCAGAACTAAATATGGCACTCAGACACTTGCCAACTTAATACCTCATTTTCTAAATAATATTCTAGAAATTGCTGATATGATTCGCGATTGCAGTTCGGCATACAGCCTCAGGCAAAGGGTTAAAGATTACCTTTTGGTTACTCCTGAACAACCCTTATACGCTATGCACCTTTTCTCACGGTCTTGATATCGTTTAAAATGTGTTCTTCAATTTCTTCCCTATTTGTTTTATACTGTGTCCATGACTTGATTAGCATTATTGCTTGTATAAATATTTCCTTGTTGCCTATTGCCACTATATGTATAAAAAATGACTATCTTATTTGTGTATACTTGATTGCTCGGTGCGTACGTGTAGACCATCTTTGTATTTTTTGTATTGTTGCACTATGTTTACGTGGTTTTCCACCCTCGGGCATCGTAAGTGTAGGGGGGCCTTTGTCAGGCAGTTGCATCTGCCTATAACCCTTTCATCCCAGACAACGACCGTCTAAATAAGAATGAAATTCAATCCCGAAATTCACTTCGATCCACCTATTCCCCCCCCCCCCCCCGGGTAGAAAGATTTAAAGTGTTAAATGAGCTAGCTAAAGAAAGCCGGTAACACAGTGCTTCTCGGTATTACAAAAAGGAACAGGAAGATTGAGAGGCGGACAACGAAATTGAGCTAGGTGTTATGCCGGCGAATTGATTGACTGGTTGTTAAATACAGTGTTGTGTTGTCGTGTGTTTCATTTTCTTTGTCTCTCTCTCACTCTCTCTCTCTCTCTCTCTCTCTCTCTCTCTCTCTATATATATATATATATATATATATATATATATATATATATACAGCATTTAAAAATTTGTCCTAAAGTCTACACAGAAAAACATATTTCTGCAGCATGTTGTTTATCATTGTGGCATGTAGTGCGAAATGTGCACGGATGGAAATCTAGTATCATGCTGGGCGAGTTGGTACGCCGTCATAGCAAGGAGCATCGGACGAACAAAGTACAGACATGGAGTGTCCATGTGTTCCTGTGGCTTCGGACTTCTCTTTATTTCCTTGGGCTTTCTCTTGCGAAGATGAATTATAAATATTGTACTATTAGTGAAAAGACAACGCTGTTAATTTGTAGACGTCGATGGCTAATGGAACAAAAGCCCAAGGAACTGATAATGAGCCTGATAATGAGCCTTGCTGATCGTCGCTCGTCAACGCAAGGGAAACTGTGTCACACGTGCCACCAGCGTTGGCAGCGTCAACTGCGCTCTTTAGCCACTCAGATTAGCCTTCCTGGGTGCAAATAATCTGAGATTTATAGATGTGCACAAATGATCAGAGTCGGGTTTTAGCAACTTTTACACCTTTTAAGGATTCCCTGAATAAATAACCTCCATTGTAAAATTATCTAGCTGCGTTCTTATAAACATAGCTAAGCTCATTCATCACTGTACAGCTTTCTAGACGTATAAATATTCCAATGCGTGCCACCATGAACAAGCCACTTCCAGAACATGTGCACAGTTATCTAACTGTCCACAGTGTACACTTTCTGTGAAACCTCAGATTATATATATATATATGCGGTAATTTAAGTTCGTATGGATCCGGTGAGTTATAAAGGCAGGACGATCCACTCACGGTGAAAAAGTAACCTTATTTGACGTTTCGACCAAGGTCTCGTCTTCGTAAGAATATATATATATATATATATATATATATATATATATATATATATATATATATATATATATATATATATATATATATATGGAGTGAAATAGCAGACACGACTTCGCAGTTATCGTTTATTGCCAACAGTTTCGACCGCGGGACCGGTCTTTTTCAAGGCATGGAGAGAAGTGAAGTGTCGCTGACAAACTGGTCGGAAGAAGAAAGGGGAGAGAGTGGTACTAGAGGTACACAATCCATTCTGCAGGTGAGCGTTATGGGTGCTTGAGACAAGGCTGCGCGGGAGGGAGAACAAGGGGGGCAACTAGCAACACGGAGTGGCCCCAAGCAGTGCACAGTCGGGGGCGACACTTGAGTATTCGTGGCTGAGCACACGGACAAAAGGTGGCCGTGCTTTGTTGGCTGTCGTCCCTGGGGTGCCTCGTCAGAGCAGTAAGTTTATTTATTTTCTTTTTCTTTTTCTTTCTGTCCTTCCTTCTTCAGTTCACGTTTCTGGGAATTGTCCAAATTCCTTGTTCCCATGGCGCCTATGCGACGGAGATGTCCCCCACGTGCACTGCAAGTATGGCTGCCCAATACTCGGAAAAATAATATAGCCGAAAAGAGAGAGAAAGTGAAAGAAAGGAAAAAGATATATATTCCTTCCTGTTGCAAAAAATGGAAGGGGTTCCAGGTTGTTACATATATAAAAATGCGCACACATGCACAAACACACATACAACCACGCACATACATATATATATACATGCATAGAGATCCGTATGGTACGCTTACCCCCAAAAAAATATTGTGGTCTCAATTTTATCATGTTTCGTAGTGCCTCATTACTTTATTCTTACGTGTGGATTTTTTTTATATTTCTGATCTGTCTCTATGCTCGGAGAAACGAGAGGGGCCCGATGTTTTCCTTAATGCCGTGTGTTGCGGTTTTAAATTTATGAATACAATACGACTCTCGCTGTTCCCGTTCCCGAGCACTGTGGAATCCAGATTGAAGAAGGGTGACCCGGATTTTGTCAAATGAATGCTCCGGCAGCATGAGGTGCTTAGAAAATGGGAGACTGGGCAGGGTGCGGGCGTGTGCTCGGTGGTTATTTAAACGCAGTCTGAAAGCATTCCCAGTCTGGCCAATATACTGTTGGTTGCAAACCTCGCAGTGGAGCAAATACACCACATTCTGACTGTCACAGTTAAGAGATTAATTAATTCTAAACGTGAAGTCCGAGTGGGTGGCTTTAGCTGCTCAAGTCGTAGTCATGTGTTTACAGACCTGACAGCGTTGTTTCCCGCATGGTCTGCAGCCCGCTTCCTGATTTTCAGACCCGGTCATCTTAGCCCTATCTAACATATCTTTTAGGTTCCTTCCCCGGCGTTAAACCACTTTGGGTGGCTCTGTAAAAACTGAGGATAGGCGCGTACATTGCTGAATAATGTTGAAATGTCTGGATAGGATGTTGTTGACGTGCGGCAGCGTGGATGAATAAGTAAGGACAAGGTTGTATAGCCGCAGATCAGATGTGGTGATTAAACCTGCGGATAAAGGTGGCGCACTAGTAATATTGGACAAAGCCGACTATCTCAAAGCGGGATTCCGACAACTTAAAGACAAAAAATTTTATATGGAGCTCGCACAGGACCCCACCAAAGAATTCGAAGCGGAAATAAACCGTGTATTAACGTCATTACACAAAAATGGAAAAATTCCAGCCGATATGCTTAGGGCGATGCAGCCGTTAAAGCCAGCGCCAGGTCGCTTTTATTTGCTCCCCAAAATTCACAAAACGAATCATCCCGATCGTCCTATTGTCTCGAGCAATGGCACAGTAACAGAAAGAACTTCAAGTGCGCTAGATTTCATTATTAAGGAATAGTTCCGACCATAACATCGTATGTTAAGGACACAAAACACTTTCTGCGCCAAATAGCTGGACTCGAGGTCCCCAAGGACAGCATTCTGGTCACAATGGATGTCACGTCACTGTACGCGAACATCCCACATTCCGACGGTATAGATGCGACACTCAGCACTTTTAAAAACACGAACACACCTGTACACTTAGACGAGGACACGTTGTCGACGCTACTGCGGTTAGTACTAACTAAAAACAACTTTGAATTCGATAACAAACACATCCTTCAAATAAATGGAACAGCAATGGGCACTGGGATGGCCGCGAACTACGCGAACATATTCATGGAAACCATTGAAGAACCCTTCCTCGCAGCTAGATCTCTGAAACCACTCATGTATAAAAGGTTCCTAGACGATATATTCCTTATTTGGAAACACGCAGAGGAAAGTCTCCTCACGTTCTTGGATGATTTTAATTCAGCACACCCATCAATCTCATTCACATACTGTTACTCTAAGTCAACCATAAACTTTCTCGATGTCACTGTTGAAATTAGGGGGAACCGCATCCACACAAACCTATACAAAAAGCCTACGGATCGCCATCAATACCTGCATTTTAAAAGTAGTCATCCGCGTCACTGCAAGACAGCCATCGCTTACTCGCAGGCCCACCGCTACCGCCGCATTTGAACGGACACGGCCGATTTCGAAGGTCACGCTAAGGACCTTAAAACGGCTCTCGTGGCGAAAGACTATACAGAGAGTATCATCGATGATGCTATAGATCGTGCACGAACATTAGATCGGGACGATGCCCTGACGGGCTCAAAACCGCGTCATTCAAAAAACAATACCAACCTTGTCCTTACTTATTCATCCACGCTGCCGCACGTCAACAACATCCTATCCAGACATTTCAACATTATTCAGCAGAGTACGCGCCTATCCTCAATTTTCACAGAGCCACCCAAAGTGGTAGTAGTAGTAGTAGTGGTGGTGGTGGTGTTGTGGCTACAGGCGGTGTTAGCCTGGCAGATCTGGCCGGCAATTGCTCCGCCCGCCCAAAGTAGTCATTCCTGCTGTACGCTCGCCCACCTACGCACACAATCGACACTGTTTTCCCTTTTGACACACATGAGAATTCCACTGTCGCCCAGACCCTTTGCCTCGCTGAGGAGGCGCGTAGGATTGCTCGTTTGCGCACTTTGGCGTCGCAAGACAGATCCAAAGCAAGGTACGACGATCGCCACCGTACCGTAACTTACCATCCAGGTGATTTGGTGTGGTTGTGGACTCCTGCACGGAAACGCGGGTTGTGCCAAAAGTTTCTGGCCACCTACGACGGGCCGTTTGTTGTTTTGAACAGGCTCACTGAGGTCACTTATGCTATAGCTCGACTCACAGCGAGTGGGAGACGCGCCGCTAAGACGCAAGTGACCCATGTCGCTCGTCTGAAGCCGTTCACGCCGCGAAAGACTGACTGACTCGCGCGATGGGCTCCGTCTGCAAGGAGGGGAATGTTGCGCATATGCGCGAAGAGGAGGACGATTGATGATCGTGCATGTGCGGCGCTACTGAAAAGAAGAGGCGGTAAACCCAAAGTGGTTTACCGCCGGGGAAGAAACCTAAAAGCTATGTTAGATAGGGCTAAGACGACCGGGTCTGAAAAGGAGGAAGCGGGCTGCAGACCATGCGGGAAACAACGCTGTCACGTCTGTAAACACATGACTACGACTTGCGCAGCTAAAGCTACCCACTCGGACTTCACGTTTAGAATTAATGAACCTCTTAACTGTGACAGTCCGAATGTGGTGTATTCGCTTCACTGCGAGGTTTGCAACCAACAGTATATTGGCCAGACTGGGAATGCTTTCAGACTGCATTTAAATAACCACCGAGCACACGCCCGCACCCTGCCCAGTCTCCCATTTTCTAAACATTCATGCTGCCTGAGCATTCATTTGACAAAATCCGTGTCACCCTTCTTCAATCTGGATTCCACAGTGCTCGAGAACGAGGACAGCGAGAGTCGTATTTTATTCATAAATTTAAAACCGTAACACACGGCATTATTGAAAACATTGGGCCCCTCTCGTTTCTCCGAGCATAGGGACAGCTCAGAAATATAAATAAAAATCCACAAGTAAGAATAAAGTAATGAGGCACCACGAAACATGATAAAATTGGCACCACAATATTTTTCTTGGGGGAAGCGGACCATACGGATCTCTATGCATGTATATATATATATATATATATATATATATATATATATATATATATATATATATATATATATGTATGTGCATGGTTGTATGTGTGTTTGTGCATGTGTGCGCATTTTTATATACGTAACAACCTGGAACCCCTTCCATTTTTTGCGACAGGAAGGAATATATATCTTTTTCCTTTCTCTCACTTTCTCTCTCTTGTCGGCTATATTATTTTTCCGAGTATAGGGCAGCCATACTTGAAGTGCGCGTGGGAGACATCTCCGTCGTATAGGCGCCATGGGAACAAGGAATTTGGACAATTCCCAGAAACGTGAACTGAAGAAAAAAGGACAGAATGAAAAAGAAAAAGAAAATAAGAAATCTTACTGCTCTGACGAGCCACCCCAGGGACGACAGCCAACAAAGCATGGCCGCCTTTTGTCGGTGTGCTCAGCCAGGAATACTCAAGTTTTGCTCCCCGCTGTGCACTGCTTGCGGCCTGTTGCTAGTTGCCCCCCTTGTTCTCCCTCCCGCGCAGCCTTCTCTCAAGCACCCATAACGCTCACCTGCAGAATGGATTGTGTACCTCTAGTACCACTCTCTCCCTTTTCTTCTTCCGACCAGTTTGTCAGCGATACTTCTCTCCATGCCTTGAAAAAGACCGGTCCCGCGGTCGAAACTGTTGGCAATAAACGATAACTGCGAAGTCGTGTCTGCTATTTCACTCCAAATAAGTTTGGCCCATTGAGCACAAGTTCTCATGTATATATATATATATATATATATATATATATATATATATATATATATATATATATATATATATATATATATATATATTGACGCAGGACAAACCACGTTTAAAGGACGCGCGCATGTTCGCGTTCGAGAGGACAGTGGCGCGTTAGTGCTACAGCACAGAGGCCGTGATGGCACGTGCGTTCGTGGCACGCGATCGCGTTTGAGACAAGGAGAAGAAAAAAGAAGACGCCGATCGAAGAGAAGGCTTCCGGATTTCTTCGCGGAACGCTCCGTTTGAGTTTGATTTAACGAGCACAAGTTTTCTCTCAATAAATAGTTCATTTCCCTAATCTACCCGAATTGTTCGTTACAATTCTGGTGGAGGTGCGGGGTAAATGATCTCCAGCCCCATTGGAGTGAGGGAAAGCAGTCCGGAGCCACGCCGACTCGGACCCAACGAGTTGACGCCTCTCCACCTGCGCACAAGCCGTCGTCTACGAGGTGAGCCTCCAGAGTTCCCTCTTTTGCCCGAGCCTGCTGCAGTAGCAGTAGGAGCCCTTTGGTGTTGATACCGAAATGACGTCGCAGACCACCGCAACCCATGTTGTCGTTGATCAGCCGCGGACGCCCGAGCCTTTTCACGGTGAGAGTTATGAAGACGCCGAGGACTGGCTAGAAGGATTTGAGCGTGTCGCTGACTGCAATGGCTGGAATGAGGACCGAAAGCTCCGACACGTTTATTTCGCGCTCCGGGACTCTGTACGAACGTGGTTTGAAAACCACGAAGCAGCCATGCGGTCATGGGATGATTTCCGGCGGGAATTTCTGGAGACTTATCCTAGCACAGACAGCAGGAAAAAAGCTGAAGCTCCTCTGCAAGCAAGAAGCCAGCGAAACAACGAGGGCGTGTCCTGTTCATCGAGGACATGTCCCGCTTGTTTCGCAGGGCCGACCCAAGCATGAGCGAGGACAAGAAACTCCGGCATTTGATGCGCGGTGTGAAGCAGGAAATTTTTGCCGGTTTAATTCGAAGCCCTCCACGCACTGTTTCCGAATTCCGCTCTGAGGCGACGACTATTGAAAAGACACTGCAACAGCGAGCGCGGCTTTACAACCGAGATGTGACCGTCGCGTCTGTGGAGGCCCTGTGAGCAGCATTCGGGAACAGCGCCGACGCCTTGCGAGAGCTCGTGCGATCCGTTGTCCGGGAAGAGCTCCAGATGCAACAGCTGAAGAATAGTTCGCCATCAGTCTCCTCACTAGCAGAAGTGGTTCGGGAAGAATTGCGGCAAGTAGTTCGCGAACAGCATCCCCTAGTGCAGCCCCAACCGTCAGTACCTGTACAACCCACTATCTCGTACGCGGAGGTATTTCAAAGCTCTCCTGGGCGTACTTTCGTCGCGGATGCTTCCTATATGCCCAGAGCTCGGTTCACCCAGCCCCGCTATGAGACCAGACTCCGCAAATCTGGCGTATGGCGCACTCCTGATCGCACCCCGCTGTGCTACCACTGCGGCGAAGCTGGCCACCTTTACCGGATGTGCGAGTACCGCCGAGCGGGACTCCGTGGGTTTGCTGTAAGCGCTCCTTGCCCCAGAAACGGTGAATGTCCCTGTGAAATCCAGGAGTGCCTATCAAGGCGCCTGGAGCCTTACACCTCGCAGCAGCGTCAGCCTCGGTCAAGTGCACCACTAAGGTATCGATCACCAAGCCCGCGTCGGTCCTCAACCTCCCCAAGGCGAAGTTCGCAAAGCCCACTACGGGAAAACTAAAATCGGCGACCTGTGGAGGTGAGGCCGCTGTCGACGCAAGTACAGAACCTCCAGTGCCGATTCCGAAGTGTTACGACACACGCAAGGGTAGGCTCGAAAACAGCGACGTTGCTTCTGATTTGCGGGTGTTTTAGACGGCAACGAAGTTACTGCTTTGGTAGACACAGGCGCACATTATTCCATTATGAGCAGAGAACTTGCCAGAAGACTCAGAAAGGTTCTGACGCCTTGGAGAGGACCGCAAGTGCGAACAATACGAGGACATCTTATTGACCCGGCGGGCTGCTGCACATGCAGGATTGGAATACATGGCTTTACGTACGTCGCCAATTTTATTGTCTTGTCAGAGTGCTCAAGGGATTTAATCATAGGAATGGACTTCTTGCAAGCGAATGGCGCAGTGATTAACTTAAAAGAGTCGTGTGTGTCTTTCTCAACAAAGCACAACATCGCGACGTTCGAATGTGAAGGAGAATTCGATGCGCTCCAGATTGTAGACGACGACGTGACGGTACCTCCGAGCTGTCGCCGTTAGGAACAATGTATTCAGTGACTATTAAGGAACTGCAGACAGCAACACGGGGCTCTTACTTGAAAAAGGGATCTGTGTGGATAGGGGCCTTGTGCAGTTACAAGATAGGTGCGCTAACGTCTTCCTCACGAATTTCGGACATGAGGTGCAGCATATTGCAAAGGGAACCGTCATTGCCCGCCTTAACGATTACGCCCATGTTACAGATTTGAGCTTTTCTCCCTCAGAACCGCCCAATTCTGACAACGCATACTCCATACTCGCGTCCATCAAAATCGAAGCAGCATTATTGCCGAACCAGAAGCACCAGATAAAACGCCTTGTACGTGAGTTCGCCTCTTCTTTTTCAACGTAATCGAAAGTCCAACGAACACCTATGGCCAAGCACCGGATGATAACAGACGAAGCTGTGAGGGTTATTTGACAGCACCCCTATCGGGTGTCACGGAAAGAGAGGGAGATAATCAGAAACCAAGTAGAAGAAATGCTTAGAGACGACGTAATCCAGCCGTCGGTAAGCCCATCGGCCTCACCTGTGGTGCTAGTAAAGAAAAAGGACCAAACCTTGCGTTTCTGCGGGGATTATCGAAAGCTGCACGCTGTCACAAAGCGGGATGTCTACCCTCTTCCAAGGATCGATGACACCCTTGACAGACTGCGGGAAGCGAAGTTCTTCTCGTCTCTAGACCTCAAAAGCGGATATTGGCAAATCGAGGTGGAAGAAAATGATCGTGAAAAAACAGCATTCGTCACACAACATGGATTGTATGAGTTTAAGGTGCTCCCGTTCGGCCTTTGTTCTGCACCTGCGACATTTCAGCGGATGATGGACACTGTGCTGTCCGGGCTAAAATGTCAGTCCTATCTGGTTTACCTTGACGACGTTTTTCAACCACCTTCGATCAGCATGTAGAACGGCTAAAGACTGTGCTCAGCGCCATCAGTTCAGCAGGGCTAACGATAAAGCCACAAAAATGTCCCTTCGGCTTCCACGAACTGCTTTTCCTCGGCCATGTGATTAGCTCTGAAGGTATCCACCCTGACCCTGAGAAGACTGCAGCCGTAGACAAGTTTCCAAGACCGACAAATAAAAAGGCTATTAGAAGCTTCTTAGGCCTGTGTGCGTATTATCGCCGCTTTGTCAAAAACTTTTCGCAAATTGCCGAACCAGTAACGCGACTGACAAAAGAAGACATGCCTTTCGTCTGGCGCGGTGAACAAGAGGATGCATTTAATGAGCTTCGACGGCGACTCCAAAACCACCCCGTTCTGGCACACTTTGATGAGGAAGCGCAAACGGACATTGACACGGACGCAAGCAATTTAGGCCTCGGTGCCGTCCTGGTTCAGTGGCACAATGGCGAGGAACGAGTAATCGCATACGCTAGCCGCATCCTTTCGAGGGCTGGAACTAACTATACAGCCACTGAAAAGGAATGCCTCGCGGTAATATGGGCCATAGAAAAGTTCCGGCCATACTTATACGGCAGACCGTTTCGAGCCATCAGCGATCACCATTCCCTGTGCTGGCTTGCAAACTTCAAGGATCCTTCTGGGCGACTTGCTAGATGGAGTTTGAGGCTGCAGGAATACGACATAACAGTCGTATATAAATCCGGCCGAAAGCACAGTGATGCTGACTGCCTGTCACGCGCACCGATCGAATCTCCCCCTGTGGAAGATGGAGACGAGTTTCCGTTTCTTGGAGTCGTCACGACATCACAAATAGCCAAGCATCAACGATCTGACGATGATCTGTCACTGCTCATCAAATACCTGGAAGGACACCCCGTCCGTGTTCCACGAGTTTTCACCCGAGGATTGTCATCGTACGTGCTGAAGAATGGCGCCCTCTACAAAAGAAGCTTTGAACACAGCACAGAAAAATTTCTCTTGGTCGTCCCTTCAGCCTTACGATCCGAAATTATGGAAGCCTGTCACGATGACCCGTCTGCAGGGCACCGTGGCGTGAGGGCGTGAGTAGAACATTCGTTCGAATTCATGCTAAGTACTACTCGCCAAGGTTGTTACATACTGTACAGCATTATGTGCGGACATGTCTGAATTGCGAACGACGCAATTAAAACGCCTCCATTAAGACCCGCAGGCTTTCCGCAACCAATACAGCCCCCCAAGACCCCGTTCGAACAAGTAGGAATGGACATGCTTGGTCCGTTCCTGACATCATCATCGGGGAAAAGATGGATTATAGTAGCGACAGATTATCTAACCCGCTACGCTGAGACAGCAACTCTGGTCCGGGGAACGGCGATTGAAGTAGCAGAGTTCTTTGTAGCAAACATAGTACTCCGACATGGTGCCCCTAGCGCTGTCATCACGGACCGAGGAACGGCATTCACCGCCGATTTGACGCAGTCCATTATGCAACTCACTCACACAAGCCACAGAAAGACAACTGCGTACCACCCTCAAACAAATGGCCTGACGCAGCGACTTAACAGAACGCTGACCGACATGATATCGATGTACGTCGACCTGGAGCACACCACATGGGATAAGATACTACCCTACGCAACGTTCGCGTATAACACCGCACTAAAGGAGACCACGCAGTTGAAGCCATTCCAACTTGTATTTGGCCGTGAGGCTACCACGCCCTAGGATGCCATGCTTCCTGTAAGCGACGCCACAGAACATAACCCAGCAGTCAGCGACTTCACACAGAGAGCAGAAGAAGCGCGTCAGCTGGCGCGACACCGCATTCGAGAACGCCAACGAATCGACGCGGAACGATACAACTTGCGGCGTAGGGAAGTCGAGTATGCGCCAGGTGACAGAGTATGGATATGGACTCCCGTACGCACGCCTGGCCTCTCCGAATAGCTCTTGCGCCGTTATTTCGTCCCTTACCGAGTACTTCGCCGAATCAGTTCCATAAACTACGAAGTGACGCCAGAGGGACAAGCAAGCTCTTCCCGACCCCGACGTCGCACAGAAACAGTGCATGTAGTGAGAAGGAAGCCATATTATGAACGAGAATGAGCATTGTGCATAGCGCCCGAATTGTGAGCCAAACGTTTAACGCATCGGGACGATGCGTCTGCGGCGGGGGAGTAATGACCCAGGAAAAACCACGTTTAAAAGACGCGCGCATGTTCGCGTTCGAGAGGACAGTGGCGCGTTAGTGCTACAGCACAGAGGCCGTGATGGCACGCGATTGCGTGTGAGACAAGGAGACGAAAAAAGACGACGCCGATCGAAGAGAAGGCTTCGGGATTTCTTCGCGGAACGCTCCGTTTGAGTTGCTTTAACGAGCACAAGTTTTCTGTCAATAAATAGTTCATTTCCCTAATCTAACCGAATTGTTCGTTACAATATATATATATATATATATATAGGCTGAACGCCATGCCTGCGGCGACTCAGCACATTCTACGGACATGAAGTATCCTCCGTATCCATAGAATTGTCATCCCAAAAAATACGGACGCCATAGTATTGATTGCACCAGCACTGTTAACTCACCTACTGGTTTCCGTGTTGGCCTTTGTTGAAGTGCGTACGGTTTAGTACGACCGTCTGCAAGGCGAATCGATGAAGAACATTCAGCTATTTGATGTTGGTATCTACAGCATGTTGTTACTACAGCATTTCTTGGTTGCCGTCCTCTTGACAAGTCCACTTGAGGAAACGTTGGCTCCGGTGAAATTGCCTGTTCTACATCGCTTTTAGCGATCTGTTCATCAGTATTTGTTAGAGTAATTGGAAGCAGCAAAGCATGTGCGTAAGACAGTGAAAAGACAAAGGGGATGTCAATATCTGTCCTATATTTTATATTAAGTTTGTTGTGTAGAAACTTTTGTTTTCCCGCGTGGAATATTGCACAATCCTTTTTGCGCTTATCTTAGCATCACAGAAGAAGCCTGTTTCAATGCGAAACTCCAGTATAATTTTGTTTCAGGGGATCTATAAGAGGCGTTCGTTTCCTGACCCACACCGCGCTCGTTTCACGTATCTCTCAGCTGTGATTTTCCCTTCTATTGTTCGCCGTGTAGTTCACAGTTAATGCGAAGTCCTTTTAGTTAGCCCCGAAGTTCCTGCCCGTAGGTGAGTACCGGTAAAATACAGCCCTACACACTTTCCTGCTGAGGTAGAGTGATAGCTTATTATTCATTCGAGAACACGTGTGAAGTGGAAACCACGTCATTCCTAATAATTGCAAAGCATTTTTGGTTCACTTCAGCAACTTTGACCTTAACGCCTATGTTTCGCTGCTCTCCTAGTCTTCTCGTTCACTTGGCTTGCAGCGAAAGTGACGTACTAGGATGTGAATGTGTGACGGAAACAAATGATTAATCTTCGCCCCACTAATAGGACAGACTTGTCACAATTAACAATTATGCGACTGTATGTGGCTCATACTCATAGTGCTGGGGCAGGGGAACGCGGGCATGTGCCACAGGTGATTGGATGTTAACCTTATAGGCTCTGTGAATTATTGACCAACATAACGACAACGTATTTTGTGTTGGTTATACAAGACCACTTGCTGAAGTTTTCGGCTGAAATGCCGACGTAACAAGCAAACAGGCACAGCCAAGTGCGTTATAATGACCGAATCTGTGAATCGCACACGGGCTATAGAAATTTCAAGCAAGCACGCTATTTACTACTCTTCCACGCTACTTATTACCTTTTTTCACCGTATTTTTTCATACCCCGTACATATAAATAAAACGAAGTTATCAGCTGTTGCGGTGGTGGTACTTATGTAGCATCAGTTGCTGTCGTGGTTTGTGCTAACTAGTCTTGTATCAAAGTAGAAACCAATACATACGCGCTACTGTTGCTCAGGATGCTTTTGTTTAGCTTTGCTCGACCACGTAGGGATACTCACAGACAGGCCACTTACGTTACGCACATCATGTCACCCTAGCGTGCGGTTGTCTTAGACAAAGAGGCGTCCTAGCGAGAGTACGCAGACAACACAGTGCACTAGGGTGTTGTCAAGGTGCTTAGTGAGCCTGCTTTATTATGCACACAACCAGTAAATTTGAAATCGAGGGTTTTAAGGGAGCCCGTGTGGCCGGGAATATACGTGACAATTAAATTAACACAAACCAAGAAAGTTTGCAAATGACTGAATCATATGCGACGAGATGTTAATAAATAATGTGTCTTCGAGCGCTCTGGCTGCACATGCTTAGGTGATTTTTCATGAGCTACACTTGTACAATATCGAGATAATTACAAAAAGAAATGATCTTCTCGAATTCACCTTGAACCTTTCACACTCCCGACCACTGAGCACAGATTCGCAATGACGCCGACTTTTTGACATCTACGCGCGTTGCCTACGTCACACGTTTGAGGTAACCTTACCGGATCACCCCTGTCTCCATTTTCATTCTGAGCAAGGCTCCCGTGCGGGGAGCATGAAAGTCGTTGTTATAGGTTCCAACGTTTTACAAACCTTCCTCGTCGGTGTTAATCTAGATGTCACCGGCTAGTCAAATCGAACAAGCCTATTGATTCATCGTGGCTGAATGCCAAACAATTCGGCATAGTCAACTTTCATGAACAATATTTGTACTCACACCGACGAGACAACAACCAGCAAATACGAGCGCAGCGGAAAATAGGGAATTTTCTCGCTCACTGCTTGGCATGGCCTCGATTGCTGCGGTGCGCTTTGTCTGCACAAATTTCTTCTGGTTACTCAGGTTGCTCAGGCTGCGCTGAGCACATAGATTTCCTCTCCACTTTACCGCCTCGCTCCCTATCACAAAGCTCACTCTCCTTTCTGCGCCGTCGAAGATTATTGTTTTGCTGCGTATTTAATTTCACACTAGTCGTTTCGCCCATCTTTTTTGATGAGCATGGTTAATTTGTCTCCTGACTTACAATCTCACCTGCAACCTCAGGCCCGTGGGGTATTCTCGAATAGCCAAATGTATGCATTTCTTACAGCCACAGAGGGAAATGGAAGCTTAAATTGACGCAGGGATCGCAGAGAACGATGAAGGACAGGGGATGTGGCTACAGCATGAAGCCAACAGTGTTCACTCTTCGTTTCCTCTTCCCGCAACCAGTGCACCTGCCATCGTTTGATAGAGGGCCTTCGAGTGCAACAGGATACTTTTTCTATACGCGAGGCGGTGCAGTGCGCGGGTAGAACTGACGTTGAGGGACGGACAGCGCGACGTGTATTGAGGTACAGACAGCAGAAACTCGTGAAGGCTAGGATGGTTGGAGAGCATCGAATGACGGCGGTGGAGGCATGCATGCGGTGTCTGCGAGCTGGGCATCTCTGTCAACGTCTTGCGCGTTTGGTGCCGCTGTGTCATATACAGTTCCTGCATTGTCCGGACGTGCTTGAGCAAGCTTTCATCTGGATGTTTGTTCTCAATCGAAGTTAAAGCTGGGCTTGTAGCTCCTAACCTAGCCAGGAGTCGTTGGAATCGCCTTTCAAATCTGCCCATGACGTGAAAGCCGACTGTAACCTCCACAATCGTCCCCCAATTTCCCAATAGGCTAGGCAGGATCGAAGTCGTGACACGTGTTTCCGGAATGCGAGTGCCATTGGTACTGTCTCCTCGATCATCTAGAAAATTAGCCGCTCTTTTTGTGGCGATCACCATAACACTTATTAGTAGGTGGTGCAGAAAAAATTTGGAGAAGACGCTCACCCGCTGTCTCTCCTCCGTAAGCAGGCGGCTCATGCTGCGTGTTACCAGTTTCTTATTTTAGCGACGACCCGCATTGCGTGCTGCCCCGCCGCGGTGGTCTAGTGGCTGCTGTACTCGGCTGCTGATACGAGGGTCGCGGGATCGAATCCCGGCTGCAGCGGCTGCATTTCGATGGAGGCGAAATGTTGAGGCCCGTGTGCTGTGCGATGTCAGTGCACGTTAAAGAACCCCATGTGGTCGAAATTTCCGGAGCCCTCCACCACGGCGTCTCTCATAATCAGAGCTGGTTTTGGGACGTCAAACCCCACAAATCAAATCAATCACCCGCATTGCGTGCAGGAGCTGTTCTTGTGGCGGATCAGCATCCTGAGGCTTGCAATGCTCGACACTGCACGCATCAGGCAATACGTTCCGAGGCCGAAAATAAGTCTCCTCCGTCAGCGCTATGAAAGGAACGACCAGAAGAACGGACACAGTAACTCGGCTATTGACGCGTTGCTCACAAATTCGGCAAGCTACATCGAAAGTCGGGACCACATCTGCATGCCACTACGAGTCTTGGCCTTGCTACGTCCCGTGTGTAGCTTAAGCTTTAGAGACGAAGGCTTTACCAAAGCCGGGCCCCCTGCTCTCAATGAAGGACGCAATGGGAGCAACCGTGAACATCGTGCCGACTATGTGCTAAATCAGCATAACCCACAAAAAAACCGAGCAGCAGACAGGGCAGAGTCCCGACAATCAGCCAACGAGAATACGTTTGTCCAGCAGGTTGGCGTGCTAGTTTGGACCCAAGTGACGAGAGGCACCACGCAGGCTGTCGCCACATTACCGGGCCACACTCTCCGCTACTACGCAGCACGCGTGCTCGCCAAGTGCACGAGCTATCTTCCGATAGTTGGTGCGCGTAGGTACAAATTTCAGAGGTCGGAAAAGTGTGAGACAGCCGTCGGAAGGTGGTGGGGGAGGCGAAGTCGTGGGAGCACTAAGCCCGACGTCCTCTCTCCAAGCAACCCTGATGAAACTACGCCGTAGCTGACTGAAGAAGCACAATGAGAGATTTTCTTCTCGTCCCCTGAAAGCTACATGACGCTATGTTGCCGGGCACTACAGACTACAGTGAAGGATTGAGACAGTGTCTTTCGGAAAACCTGCCACTTGTCGACAAAACACGGTAGATCGTGCCACCGAAACAGGAGCTCATCGTTCCACAATGAGCGACGCATCCGATCTAGGTTCGCCATCGACGCTGCTGAATGTGGTAACAAACGTGCCTCTCTGAACCATAGTCAAAAGAAGAATTTTTTCTCGGCGAAAACCCATAAGCCAGAAATTCCGTTTCGCTCGATTGTATCGGAGTCAGGGACTTAGCAAGTTTGTGTAGCTAGCTATTTGCAGAAGTGCTTAACACCTTTAAGTTTTTCTGACCCCTTCCGTGTACGTAATTCTCAGGCTCTAGTTCAGTTGTTAACAGGGGAAAATCCTGGCGACTGCACAGCGTTTAGCATGGATGTAGAAGATGTGTATTACTCGTTGCCGCATGAAGGTTTATTAAATTGCGTGAAAGAATGTATTCAAGAACAAGGGCAAGAATCCGGTTTCATAGATAGATGCGGAGTTTCCACAGGTATTTTTCTAGAAATTCTTTCCATGTACTTAACGTCAACATTAGTTGGATACAGAGAAGGCGTGTTTGTGCAGAAATCTGGGATTTGTATAGGTTCTAAGGTCGCCCCTATTCTAAGTGATCTATACTTGAGCAAGTTTGACTGCCGTTTAAAAGAGGCCTTAGGGGACCACATCATCAGGGTATTTCGGTATGCGGACGATTACTTAGTATTTTGTAGTAAGCATGATTTTGAATCCGCCGTCACCTATGTAAGTGATCAATTCAAAGTTAATGGAGATGGTCTAAGGTTTACGAAAGAACTACCGGAGAGAAACGTAATACAATTTTTAGATATCTCGTTGTCATTTGAGCAGAATCACGTGTGTTGGCAGTATTACCCTAGAGCGTCTAAGCCGTTGTTAAACCTTCACTCCAAGCATTCGAAAGTAGTAAAAAACGGAATAGCCTTGTCCTGTTTAAAGTCAGCCCTATCGAAGTCGTGCGTGCACCGTTTGACCATTAGCTTTAATGCGCAGGTCGAGCGCCTCCTAGATGCAGGTTACCCTAGACCAGCCATAGCCACAGTAACGGAGCGTCTTAAGAAGTCTATTTCGACCGGAACGAAAGCTGTAGCAGAGAGTAACATTAACAAGAAAAAGGTCGTGAGTATTCCGTATATCCACGCAGTTTCGCACAGGCTTAAGAAAGTAGGAAGTAAATATGGGGTTAATGTTGTGTTTACGGCTCCCAATAAGTTAGGAAGGGTTTGTGCTGCCGTGCATAGAAGAAATGAGCTGATGGAAGGTAAGAAGCGAACGGATATCTGTCAGGTTCAGCACTTAGCCAAGAACAATTTCACCGAGTGTCGCATGGGCGTGGTTTATACGATTCCTTTTAGCTGCGGACGTTTTTATGTAGGGCAAACTGCGCGTTGTATTAATCAAAGATTAATTGAACATAGAAGGTCGCTATCAGGTGGGACGCCGTCTAATCTATCCTTGCACTGCCAGGTGTGTAGCTGCATGCCCGAGTTAGACAAAACCGAGATCCTGTACAGGCATAAGAACGAAGATACGCGTTTACTGGTTGAGGCCTGGCATATCAGTACTTCCTTAATACTTCATCTTGATGTTCTTTTGCTTGTTTTCCGAGCCTTTTATGTTACGGAGTGTTCTTATATATTTCATCACCATGTTTACGTATTGCTCACTTATGGCTTTGTTAAATTTGTGCACCGCATTTTTTTGTTGTTGCTATTACTAACCGACATTGTACCGTTGTTGTTTGGAAATTTAGATGCGATTTTCACTGTAACCCCCCTTACTCAATGCCTTCGGGCCTGTAAGGTATTTTCAAAAAATAAATAAATAAATAGTGGAAGTGCGTGCGTGACTGAGCCGTCGATTAGCTTAAACAGAGAGGAGATAGAATGCCTTAGCAGTTGTCTATCGCGTAGACAGGCACGTGTAAACGTATGACAGGTGGCGCTACCATACCGAGCATGCGCATATAAGCTGTGTGTCTTCTTTCTTTTTCGCCTCTGTGCTCTGCTTCAGTTGTTAGTCGGCGTTCGTGTTCACTGCTCACCTTGTGTCCGTGTCTTGCACGCCTCTTCTTTTGACTATGGACTGTTACCAACTCGCTCAACTTTCTGCCCTTTTGATCCTCTCTGAACTTATTTTGCGCAGAACATCGTCAAATAGACACAGCTGCCTTCATATTAAGTGCAGCATGTGTGCTAATTGTCGATAATACTTGGTTAAGGTTCGGTCAAACTTAGTCATGTTCGGAGAGTATTTGTGCCCAAATGGGTTCAGCTTCTCCCAGAAATGTGGTTTCCCAGTGGCTCTCGGTGAACGCCCTCGTTCTGCTCAGCAGCTTAGTCATAAGTAGTCAACAATGGCAGCATCGAAAATCAGAAAAAATGTGGTGATTTGTCTGGTGCATTGCAGTCAGCAAGAAAGTGGTAGAAACTGAGTTGTTTGACATTTCTGGCATTCAGGCAAGCATTGCAAGCATGACCACAGTATTCGCGGAAATAGAACAATTACATTGGTAATGTGTTTACTAGGCACGTTCGCAGCACTTTTGCGACTCACTCAAATGTAGCTTAGGTAACATTTGAAGTCAGCGGTAACGTTATTGTACAGATGTGTATAATTTCAGACTACATACCACAGGTTGCTGATGTGCATATCGTCAGCGTCATTTTGGAAAAAATCATTTGAGTAATAGTAGTATGTGTGTGTTCTTACAGTACAGATTACTAAAGAAGCGGCTAACGGGCAATATGACCCTAGAAAGCCGTAGAACAGCTGCCGTGCAATTGTTCCATTTACGATATGGATCGCATGAGATAAGCTGGAACTAACGACTGGTAGCGTGCTTGCTTGCCATTCCGGTCCGATTGCTATTCTACTAACGCGTGCTAGGTGAGCTTTCGGTTGCACCACACTGACTGTGTCGCTCTGCTTGATATGTTTACATTTCAGTCCATAGCTACAGCAAGCGATTTTTTTTTTCGTTAAGCCAACCGTAGTGTGTTCTGATAAAATTTTCAATAGCAGTTTTGACTGTTCATTCACTTCAACTAAGCTGAAATGGGAACATTCGATCACTTGGCGCAAACCCACCTACTGCGGGCCCAGGGTCATGGGTATAAGTCACGCGTGATCGCACTATTGCCAACCGTCACGTTCATTCCTCCTGGTTCATTCATGATCAGTTATTCAGCTTCGCGACACATTGACATCCTACACCATGCGGATCGTCCTGTAACCAACGGAACAAGTCGCCCAGAAAAGAACCCAGACGGAGACGGCTCTTTATATATGAAGGTAGATAGATAGATAGATAGATAGATAGATAGATAGATAGATAGATAGATAGATAGATAGACAGACAGACAGACAGACATACAGACAGGCAGGCAGGCAGATAGATAGATAGATAGATAGATAGATAGATAGATAGATAGATAGATAGATAGATAGATAGATAGATAGATAGATAGATAGATAGATACGGTCAAAGTTGCTCAAGTCATGCGAAGAAATGTTTCGCAGGTAAAGGAAGGACGTGATACGGCTGTTGTATTCCAGTAGCACAACTCACCGCAAAAGAAGCTGACCAGCAAAGTGACAATGAACGCGGACTTGCAGCTATTCGTCATGATGTGTAGCAGACGGCAAGAGAGAACGGCACAGCTCTTCTTTTTATAGTGCTCTTGTGCCGCTAGTTCAACGAGGGCAAGTTAGGCGATGTAGCTTAGAGTACGTTAACATTTAGTGAAGCCTCTTGCGTTCTTTCGTGCTTTTGTTTCATTGATCTTCATATCTAGCAAGCCGAGTTACTTGCCCTTTATTGCCATCTGTTCGTGATCATCATCAACTGTGGCTCAAGTGGGGTTATTCATTTTCATACATGAGGGGCGTGAAAAATCTTCAGAGTGTGAGGGCCGCCTGACAGATAACGGATCCGTCACAAGCAGAACTGTGAACCGACACTCGGAAACTTGCAGAAACTTGGAAATGCGGATATACAATACATGTGCCTCCTGAAACCCTAAAATCCAGAGACGAGAATTATTCGTCTGTGATGTCACCATATCCTTCTGGCATACCTTTGGGAAAGTGCGCAACAGATATCGCGAAATTACAGGAACACTGGTACAAGAAGAGAGATACTGGAATAGTCTGTCATTATTTTTTTCTAAAACCTAGCCATCTCTTTCTGAGACATGAGCAAATCCCCGACAGTGGAAGCGGGAGGGTTTGGTGGGTGGGGAATGGACGGGGTGGTGCCAGAAATGACCGCTTCATGCTACTAACAAATCCAATGAGAGGGAACCCTTATTCGATGGAGTGGTAGCTGGATCCCTGACAATGTATACATGATATAAAAGATGTTCCAGCCACATCACCACTCCCAGTTTGCGAACAGCTTATGGAAATGCCGCCGCTTTGAGAATTCGGCGGGCGCGAAGCATCGCAAAGCGTCTCTGGCAAGGCTCTAAACGCGTGGTGGTCACGAAGAAACTGGTTGGAAAATTTGTTGGTTTTGCGTTCCAAACCTACGATACCAATCTGAGAGAATCCGTGGTGGAGGGCAGAGGAAGCTTCGCCCATCTGGGGTTCTTTAACATGCACGGACACTGTACAGTACAGCGGCCTCTAGAATTTCGGATCCACCGAAATGCAGCCGTCGTGGGAGGACTTCGACCCAGCCACATACGCGAGTGTAACGGCCACCGAACCAGCATGGAGAGTTAACAAATGGGTTACTGCCCCAAAATATGCAGAGGCGCCGAATCGGCCTTGAGGCGCAGTGACTTTAGGCAGCAGAGGCTGAAAGCGCGGCCTCCTCCATTCTGGCATCAGCGACTTCGCGCACGGTTACCATATTGGCCAATATGTGCCTAAAGGGGACCCTTAACCACCCTACCTGTGTCGTGTACCAAAAACGCGTATATATTATATTATGTGTGTGTGTGTGTGTGAGTGTGTGTATTGACGATGCGCCTCTTAGAAAAAGATGGTTTATTGCATCAACGTTTCGGTCGGAGCCCGAACTTTTTCAAGGCATGGGAAAGAGGTCGGGCTCCGACCGAAACGCTGATGTAATAAACCGTCGTTGTCTGAGAGGCGCACCCCCTCAATTCTGTTATAAACTGGTGGCAACCAAAGCTATTTTTCCATATGCAGTACATATATATATATATATATATATATATATATATATATATATATATATATATATATATATAAGTACGCGTTTAGCGTTGAGCTAGTGAGGCGTTTATTGAAGACAGCAGAGCCGAATCGACCAGCCGTTCAAGCGGAGCAAGCACGAGCAGTAACAACTGTCCTCGTCTTCGTCCTTTGCTGGCTCTCCTACATGCGCCCTATTTATACTACAATTACTCCCCCGATGAAAAGGAGCCATCCTGGCGACCTAAGGAACAGGTACGACTGGCGGGTCATAGTGCGGCTTCAGTCGATCGACATGAACAATTTCGCGGCCCCGACGGTGGCGATCTGTGGATGGTTCGACAGGCTCAATGATATAGCTGACCGGAGATGCTTGACGTAGGACACGGTAAGGGCCTTGATACTTGGGCAGTAGCTTCTTGGAAAGGCCTGGAGCGGACGAGGGAACGCGAAGCCAGACCAACGCTCCTGGAGAATATGACCGAGAAGGCAGGTTTTCGTCATGACGGTCCTTCTGTCGCACTTGGTCTTGAGCGGTAAGGGAACGGGCGAGCTGTCGGCATTCCTCGGCATACGTGGTGACTTCAGATAAAGGCGTGGATTTTGACGCGTCCGGGCGATACAGAAGAATAGTGTCCATAAATGACGAAGGTTCGCGGCCGTAAAGAAGAAAGAGGGGAGAGAAGCCTGTTGTAGACTGAGTGGCGGTGTTGTAGGCGTAGGTGACAAATGGTAATAGGCGATCCCAATTGGTATGGTCAGCGGACACGTACATGTAGAGCATGTCGCCCAGCGTACGGTTAAAGCGCTCAGTCATTCCGTTGGTTTGTGGATGGTATGCGCTAGTTGTCCGGTGTACAACGTTGCATTCACGCAAGAGGGCTTCGACGGCTTCGGAGAGGAACGTACGTCCGCGATCGCTGAGTAGCTCACGAGGCGCACCGTGGCGAAGAACAAGTTTGTGAAGGATGAATAAGCCGACTTCACGTGCTGTGGCCTCTGGCAGCGCGGCAGTTTCAGCATAGCGCGTGAGGTGGTCAATAGCGACAATCACCCAGCGGTTGCGGTCAGGTGTGTAGGGAAGGGGACCGTACAAGTCAATTCCGATGCGATCAAAAGGTCGGGAGGGGCACGGCAGTGGCTGAAGTGGTCCAGTGATTATGTTCGGTGGGCTCTTGCGACGTTGGCACAGGGAGCATGAACGTACGTACTGCCGGACAAAGCGGTACATTCCACGCCAGTAGTAGCACAGCCGGAGGCGTGCATATGTTTTTACTACACCGGCGTGGGCACATTGTGGGTCCGCGTGAAAGGAGGCGCAGATATCGGCACGTAGATGACGAGGGATTACCAGCAACCATTTGCGTCCATCAGATAAGTAGTTGCGGCGATACAAGAGGCCATCACGGATGGTGAAATGCCGAGCTGTACGCCGCAGTGAACGGGTGGCGGTACGTGGGGACGGATGAGATAGGTACTCAATTAGAGAGACTATCCAAGGGTCCTGGCGCTGCTCGGACGGCATGTCAGTGTATGCAAGCGACACCAAATCGTAGCTGGAAGCAGACTCAGCGCCACACTCATGGGGAAGTGGAGAGCGGGAAAGAGCGTCGGCATCGGAATGTTTGCGGCCTGACCTGTAGACCACACGGATGTCATAGTCTTGGAGACGTAATGCCCAACGGGCTAAGCGGCCAGATGGATCCTTCAGCGACGTTAACCAGCACAGGGCGTGATGATCAGTCACGACGTCAAACGGACGGCCATATACATAAGGTCGAAATTTTGTGATTGCCCAAACGATGGCCAGACACTCTTTTTCTGTGGCCGAATAATTTGCTTCAGCTCTGGTGAGAGTTCGGCTGGCGTAAGAGACTTCATACTCGTCGAAACCAGACTTGCGTTGAGCAAGAACAGCGCCAAGGCCAACTCCACTGGCATCCGTGTGGACTTCAGTAGTAGCGTAGGGGTCGAAGTGACGGAGAATCGGCGGTGATGTCAGAAGGTGACGCAGCGTTGTGAATGCGTCATCGCAAGCGGAAGACCACGCCGATATGCCTTGGCTGTCAGCAAGTAGCTTTGTCAAAGGCGCTATTACCGATGCAAAATTACGGACGAACCGGCGAAAATAGGAACATAGTCCTATAAAGCTCCGGAGTTCCTTGAGTGTTGACGGCTTAGGAAACTCGGCCACGGCTCGAAGTTTTGTAGGGTCGGGCAGAACACCGTCCTTGCTGACAACGTGCCCTAAGATGGTAAGCCTCCGGGCCGCAAAATGACACTTCTTCAAATTGAGCTGGAGCCTTCGTCAGGGAATCGATTCCCTGACGAAGGCCGGACCATTGGCCGAAACGTGGGAAAAAAGTTCTTTCACGCTTGTTCGTTCCTTCGCTGCTTATATATATATATATATATATATATATATATATATATATAGTTATAAAGTTATTCCCATTCTAATTATCATATTTTAGCTTTTGGGGTAAGTAGAAAGGAACTAAAGTTGACGAAAAGACAAACCTGCCTTCGGTGGGAACTGCACGCACGACCGGATATCGCGTCCTATGCTCTACCCGATGCTTTCCTAGGCCTTAACTGTTTGTTGTTTCATTAACTTGTTTCTAACAGATAAAAGCGATTCGTTGACCCCTTTCCCTTTAGTTATATATATATATATATATATATATTATAATCTAGATTAGCAAAAAGAAGCAGGTGGGAAGATTCCGGTGCCCGCGTAGTACAGCGGCATAATCCATACATGATAAAACTATCTCGCTGCTGAAGTACAAATACATTTCTCATATGCATCTCGTACAGACGTACGGATACTCAAAAGTACCTACTACAGACTATCGAGACGTACTGCCCAGTGTTACATTATGGACACACATTGGAAACAAACAGTAATGTCACAGATTTCCACGCTACAAAACTTCACTTTCGAAGAACTGTGTGTCCAAGAGGATTTATTGTCTGGTAGATGGCCTCGTTTCAGTCCACAGCAGTCACTCCAGCACAACAGCCCATTCCAAGCCGGCAGCACCCAGCAGCGTGTCTAGTGAAGTCCCAGCCCGGGATAGTACGCTTCGTCTTCGTCACTTCTCAGCATCCTCCGTGGTAACGGCGTAGAGGCGCTTGCCTGAATGGAGCTGGTTGGACCATGCCGCTACCGTGAACACACGGTGATCCAAGGCCCCAACCTCAGCGACCTGAACTGCATGTTATGCTACAGTCGCAGCCAAACGTGCACCTTCACAGCCGCTCTGGCTACTGCTGCTGTAACCTTGTAACGTCGGCGCACGACTTTTCCTGTACCAGACAAGGCGACCTGAAGGACAACGACATGACGAGCGGAGTCTGCGTGCTACGCACGAATGACGTCCTCTCAGACCTGCGCGCATCCTGTACGCAAGTGAGCTGCATGGTCAACTTTACTGAAACCGACACGCGAGGCACGCGTCCGCTGCTCCCCCCCACCCCCAACATCCTTGGCTACCGCGGAGGGGGCAGTATAGGGGAAAGGTTGTGTGGCGACGCCCCAGCTTCAAACGTCATCCTCATCTGGCCATCAGCATGGAGCACGTGGAGCACCATCCGAGCCCTCAGTTGGTGTCGGGCTTCTGATAAGTGAATTTCGGTGTGCCTCATGTCGTCTCTTTGGACATGAGATGATGATAGGCTCAGATGCCATGATCCTGAGCCCGCAATTGGAATAAAAATCAGCTCATTGTCCGACAAGAATTATTTATGGTGCATGTATTCAGGATTGTGCTCAATGTGAGTAGATATCTAGTGACTCGTTACGGGCATTTCTTTCCACTACGCTTCTGTTATATTTATTGGCCCGTGCAGATAAACTTGAGACAGGAAATGTACACGGATGCGTTTGATTTCGCGCCAGGAAATTCGGTGCAGCCTAGAAAAAAATGGCTCTTCTGCTGCTCCGACTTTGCTGCTTCGTTCCCGAACATCGCTCCTTCTTGAATAAAGGCAGCAAAAGGGTTGTTCACACATATATCGGTAAGCTATCTTGACGCATGCCAAAAAATATTTCATTCTAAAGAATGCCACTGCCCGAAACGGCATCCGCTAAACAGCATCTGCAGCTCAATGTTCAGCGACGTGAATGAAAGAAGTGTGTGGTTCCTATAGTCAGTACTTTTTCTTTTAATTTAAAAACAAATATAGCTAAGTGCTCAGAGTGTTTGAGAAGTTCATTGACCTTGTTCTCCAGAGTGACTGTGGTGAATCATAAAGGCCAATGTGTGTAGTTACCATCGACTTCAACATCACTCAGTTATACGATCTCTCTTTTCTACAGCCTAATATTGATTTTCAGGAACGAATCTTGCCTTTTTTCGTTTTACAATATATTCGCGTTACTAAAGGTTTAACGTTTATTTCCCGTAAGGCGTTTATTTTTCAACTTCGGCGCATAAGTATGCTTACTGACTCACCGTAACAATCCACAGATCATCGCGATCTTCAGTTTACCAAAGCACACGTCTCTTAGTCGAAAACAATTTCGTTTGCACTATTCCCAACGTGATGCTTCATCTGCAGCTCTGGTCATGTTAGCTAATAGGGCTATGATATCCACACGGCGCGGCGGCACGTAATGTCGGCGCTGTACTAAAATCTCCTCATTGGCGCGTTTACTCGCGGACCTTTGTCGAAGGCTAAAGCATGCGTGCCTCCGATCGCTCTATACCAAGTAGTTATGAGTGCTTTCAGCCACAGCAACGCAAATAGCTGCGGTACGCGATGAAGGTCCAGCTTGTCCGGCGCGCAGCTTGTGATCTAATTTGAAGATTGAGAGCGTTTGAGCGAGTCTGAGGTTGATAATTTCTAGGGTTTTAGGTCACACAAATCACATACTGATCATGAGAGGCCATATTGGCGGGTCCAGAAATTTAGACCACCTGGGATTTTCCAACATGCACTGACCTCGCACAGTACGCAGCACATCAAATTTCGTTCCCCTTGAAATTCAGCCGCACCGGCCGCGATTTGGTTCCACCGCCTTCAGACCAGCAGCCGGGTGCCACAATCACTAGACCAGCCTGGCTGGGTGAGCGTGAGGTTGAGTCAGGCGAGAATATCTGTGTCAGGCAGCTTTTTGTGCGTACCAGGCCTCAAAGAGATGCGTCCCTTGGAAACGCAAATATCGCAACAAAATTCACTTGCGCGTACAGTGTGGCAAAGCGAAGCATGGGTACGGTGTCTACGATAAATGCGCTCTTTGCAGTTGCTCCTGTATTTCTAGCGAGCAGCTCAACTTGCAACGCACGGCGTTTAAACAGAAGACGACACCTTCCTCGTAAATAGCATAACAAAGGCAGGGACGACGTGTGCACCTACATGCATCGTAAATGTACTTCCCTCTTCATTGCCAGCCTTCAGGGACAGAAATTTTGTTTTGTGGGATTTAACGTCCCAAAGCCAGCTGTGATTATGAGAGACGCCGTAGTAGAGGGCTCTAGAAATTTCGACCACCTGGGGTTCTTTTACGTGCACTGACATTGCTCAGCACACGGGCCTCTATATTTCGTCTCTATCGAAATGCAGACGCCGCAGCGGGGATACGATACCACGACCCTCGGGTCAGCAGACGAGTACCATAGCCACTAGACCACCGTGGCGGGGCCATGGACGGAAGTTTATGTCGGTGAGAATATTCCTGTCGCTTAAATCGAGCGTTACTAACACTAAGGTTGGCGCAGGAAGCAACATAACCAAAGTTCGCGTACGTCCACTATGTACAAATGTGCCGGCCTCAAGACAACTTGAGATAAAACTAAGGTGTTCTAAATAACACACGCATAAATACTCGTAGGCTTCGCGGCGAAAACATTGTGAGAAAATTGTTAGAAGAAAACCGGCGCAGTGTCCTTCGCCATGTTGCTGCCGCGGAAGCTCCTAATGTACGTCTCCACGCGGGCTTTAGAAGAAAAGTACCACAGTAGTTTTGCCGAGAAACGCCCGTCCCGCCAGTAGCCGAGACTGGCCGTGAAACACCAGTAGCCGAGAACCGCCTGTGAAATTTTATCATGTCCCTAAAGAGTAGCGCGAAGAGCATAGGCGGCAAGCGTGGATTACGGCACACCGTAAAATGAAGCAATCCTTGCAGGTCGTCTTGTCGCGCTGATATCATTTTTGTCACGTATGGTATCAGCAATTATTAACAAGGACAGAGGCGATGGTCATGCTCATCTGAACCTTAACTACGTTTGAGAGGAGAAAGCGCATGCAGCTAATATGCGCTTCACAAATTAAAGAATGTGCACTGGCTGTCGGATCCAACCAGGTCACGTACCATTTTTTAATGCAATAGCAATTATGTGCACAGTCTCTACGATTGTTTGTGTCGCTGTTGCCGCCATGTCCTGTATAATTTCCAAATTCACCAGCAGCTTCACCTAACAGCCGAGATATTTACCCTGAACACACTGAAACGGCTTTATGAAGTCAAACGGTTGCCTTTCGGAATCTCTTGTGCTCCAGCCATTTTTCGACGCTTCATGGAGACTATGCTGTCCGGCATCACAGGTGTACCTAGATGACATGATCATCAGGGGGAAGGAGCCGAGAGACAGGAGTAAGTCCTGAGGAGGTTGGGCAAATGCAGCCTTCGTCTTAGCTAAAACAAGTGCTGTTTCGCAGTGGGACAAGTTTCTTTCCTGGGGCACCAAATCGACGAGACAGGCGTCCACACCAATGAAAAGAAAGTCCGAGCTATAGCAGAGGCTCGACCATCAAACTGCAAGCAAGCACTTCACTCATTTCTCGGAATGCTGGCTTTCCATGACAGATTCTTGAAGAAGAGGGCAGCAATTGCCAGCTGTCTTTGCCATCTCCTGCAGAAGGACGCCACGTGGAGATGGGACGCCAACCATCAAGAAGCATTCGATAAGCCTAAGCGATTGCTTCTCGGTCAGACCGTACTGCAACACTACAAAGAACACAAGCATCTTCTCGTCTCATGTGACGCATCACCGTACGGCACAGGAGCTGTTCTGCCTCAACGTGATGACTAGAATAGAGCCGCCCATCGCATTCCCATCTCGAATGCTAGGGTCGTCGGAACGCAATTATGCTCAGCTGGATAGAGAAGGCCTCGCTGTGGCGTTTGCAGCGCTTAAGTTTCCCAAGTATATTACGGGAAGAAAGGTGACCTCCGTCACGGACCATCAACCGCTGCGCGGCATACTACGTACAGGAACGCTAACGGCTCAAGTCCTCTTACCATGGATGACCAGGTGGCGTGTCAAGTTATCGGAGTATGACTACAACATCGTCTACCGGCATGGCAAGAGCCATCAAAACGCAGATGTGTTCAGCCGACTGCCCTTACCAGAACGTCTCGGTAAACCCTGGCCACCAGGCGAAGTACTGTTGTTTGAAGCTCTGTCAAGACTTCCGTTTACTGCTACAGATTACGCGCCTGAAAAAACAAGACATCCTGCAGGGGTTGTAGAAGGCAGCGCAGGATAGCAGACAGACAATGAACTTTAATATTATAGTCCTGAGGAGCACCGCAGCCGTTCAGGGCGGCAGCGCCGCGGGCCGCTCCCATGTGGGGACGGGGAGACCGAGCCTCACCGCCGCGTCGTGGGCCCTCTGGACGGCCCTCAGCTGATGTAGCAGATTAGAGCTCCTTAGCTCGGAGCACCACTCTTCTTCAGTGATGCGTTGAGGGCCCCGTAAGGAGGGACACCGCCAGAGCATATGATCTAAATTGCTTCGCTCGCCACAATCGCCGCAGTCCGGTTCAAATGTGTCCGTGTAAGAGCTTAGGGTCGACAGACTAGGGTAACATTTTGTCTGCAGCATTCGAAGCGTTGCAGCCTGCGGCCTGGAGTTTCTCGTGCGGAAGAGGAAACGTTCGCCTAGACAGCCGGTAGTGCTTAGAAACCTCGTTGAACGTGTATAAAGGATCTTCAAAGACCTCCCGACCAATCTCCGAGGTACCACCTCCGTTCGACCCGGCGCGGTGGGTTAGCTTGCGCGCGCGAGTGTGGGCGACCTTGTTGAGCTTAGTCAGAAAGGACAAGTGCGACCCAAGATGAGCAGGAAATCACATGATGGTGTGTGAGGAAATGGCTCTATCACCAAGGATGTGTCCGACCTCGGCACAAACGGAATCTGATGCAAAGGCTCTGACAGCCGCGCGAGAATCGGTGTAGACTTGATGTCTACTTTCTTCAAGTAAAGCGAGAGCCACCGCGGCCCGCTCGGCTCTAGCCGGGGTGGTATTCACGAGAGATGCAGAGTTCAGAACGGCGCTACTGTGGTCCACTATGACGGCCACAAAGTTTGTCGATCTGCCGTATTGCGCGGCGTCCACAAAGCATGCGGGGTACGGGTCGTCGCAAACTTGTTTTAGTAAGGCCTCGCCTCTGGCCTGTCGCCTGCCTGCATTGTGGTGCGGATGCATGTTGCGGGGAAGCGGGGAGAGAGTTATCTAAAGGTACCGTTTTTTGGGCCAGTTGGTTATATGAATTTGAAGGAAGCATAGCGCTAGAACACAAGGACAAGGAAGACAACGACACGAGCGCTCACTTTCAACTCATGATTTATTGCCGGAAAGCACGGTATTTATGGACACGCACAGAAAAATACCCCATCACACATGGAAACCAGCTGCATCTAGAAAATCCAAATCACTTTGCATCAAAGCAACAGAAGGGCTACTAACGCAACTATCACCTGCTTTTGATATCAGTATAGCTTCGACAATTTCTCTGGTATCTTTATCAGAGAGTTATACTGCCTCGCTGCTACTTAGTAAGGCTAAACTTTCGTTCTTCCTTCAGAGATGGGTTACAGCCCGGAACCGCCAGAATCTCCCTGCCAGCAGGCGAAGTAGAGAGCCTGGCAGTTTGAGCCGTGTGCTGCGCCTCGATAATTTCCTCTAACGTGTCGTGTACTCCGAGCTGCATGAGCCGCGTTGTGCTGGCATTCATCGGAATATCCAGCACACATTTGAAACTTTTGCAAATGAGTATGTTGAACTTCGCCTTTTGGTGCTCCTGCCAGCAGTGCATGGCCGCCACGTATGTGATATGGCTCATCAAGCACGCGTGGAATAGCTTCAAGAGATTGTCCTCCCTGATTCCACCACGACTATTCGAGACTCGGGTAATTAAACGTATCGTGCTCTCCATTTTTGCGGTCATTTTGGCGATGGTGTGCCCGTTACATCCGTTCGATTCGATGAGCATCCCGAGAACCCTGATGACCTCAACTCTGGGAATGGAGTGTCCCTCGCTGGTGCGGAGTGAAATATTGACTTCCGACAGGGGGACTCAGCCCTTGGCCTTAACCGCCCTTCTAGTAGATCTGTACAGTAGGAGCTCCGACTTGCTCGACGAGAGGCAAAGCCCCGTCCCAGCGAGGAAATCCTCTGTGCGATCCTGCGCTTCCTAAAGTGCTTGCTCCACCCTACCCTCGCAGCCTCCAATGCACCACACGGTGATGTCGTCCGCGTAGAGAGTATGTTGGATGCCTTCGACTTCCGAGAGCCTCTGAGACAATTTGCAGATGGCCATGTTGAACAGGAGCGGGGATACCACTGAACCCTGCGGCGTCCCCCTCGAGCCGAGCTCGATGGGCCCTGACCGGAGGTCCCGAATCTTTAGTGTGGCCTTCCTGTGTCTAAGGAACGAGCTGACAAATGCGTGAAAGTTCTTGCCTAGGCCGAGGTCTGAGATTGAATCGAGTATGTGGGCGGGTGAGCCGTTATCGAAAGCCTTCTCTAGATATAAACCCAGAATGGCCCTGACATCTCTCGTGTTCCTATCGATGATGTGATATTTTATCATCTTCATGGCGTCCTGGGTGGAAAGGGGGTGACGAAAGCCAATCATGTTATAAAGAAAAGGACCGCAGTCCTCAATGTGCTTGGATACACGGTTGTTAATCAGATGTTCGGCTACTTTTCCTATGCACGACGTGAGATCGGCCTGAGATTGGTTAAGTCAGGAGCGCGCCCCGGCTTCGGAATTAGGATAACCGATGCCAGCTTCCACGATTCTGGAACCGCACAAATCTCCCAGACCCAATTTATCTCCTCGGTTAGGAATGCGGTCGACTAGTCGTCCAAGTTGCGAAGAAGCCTGTTTGAAATTCCGTCCGGACGCGGAGCAGAACGACCATTGAGGCCCTCGAGGACCTCCCTCACCTTGGGCACGCTAAAGGGCTCGTCCAAAATGCACATCGGAAGACCCTTGTAAGGCGGATAGACCACATCATCCGAAGTGGCTATAGGTAGATAGCCTTTGGCAAGCGACCCTAGTATTGCCGTATCGGAATTTGTCTGGCGGTCCGAATGTAAAATCTTATCAATAGCACGCCCCTGATTAGCCCTGGAATTGGATTCATTTAGCAAATGCTTGAGCAGGTTCCATTTACCGCCAGTTCACATCTGGCCGTCCACCGAGTTGCAGATCCCATCCCACTGTTGCTTGGAAAGCATCTGACAGTGCATCTCTATGGTGCGATTCAAATCCGCGATCTCTTTTCGGAGTCTGCGGTTCAACCGCTGGCCTTTCCATCTAGCCAGGAGGGCCCCTTTCGCATCCACAAGGTGTGCCAATCGGCTGTCCATCCTGTCTACATTAGCGGCGGACTTGGCGACGGACTTGGCGGCCGACTCAACATCTTCCTTAAGCTGCGCTAGCCAACTATCTAGGGAAGTAGGTGCTTCGACTCCCCTCTCCTCCATGATTTTACGGAAAAGATCCCAGTCGGTAATCGTAAACTTCTTCGGCGACCTCTTACGCACCACCAATGACGTGGCCAGCACGCAGTGATCCCTGCCCAAGCTCTCATTCAGATTGCACCACGCGGTGGCCCCGACGTTAGCCACTGAAGTAAGGTCCGGCGTGGTGTCCCTCGTGCAAGTTTCCCATCCTAGTTGTAAAGGGCGGCTCTGTGACCAGGGTGAGACCGTAGTCGGAAGCCGCTCGCCAGAGGTTCGCCCCCTTGGCCGTAACGCGGTGGTATACCCACTCCTGATGCGGAGCATTGAAGTCACCGGGACCCTACCGCCTTGCGGGGACCCTACCGCCTTGCGTACCGCCTTTGAAATGAGAGATGTAAAACGCTGCCTCATATGTCGCGGGGAGCTGTAAATGTGAAGAATGAAAGCGCTATCCCTGAGCTGGCCGCTAGGAATGAGCTCGATTAGCGAGTGCTCCGTTTTACTGTGATCCATAACTAAACTGTGTACCACGAAGGTGAACTTTTTAAAGAGTAGTGTACAAATTCCTCTTTTGCCCTGTCCGTATACTGAATGAGATTCGTATCCCGAAAGAGATAAAGAGTCAGCCAGTGTCTCCTGTAGTAAAATGACGTTAGGTCTGTTAGGATGGGATCTGACAAACTGCTGCAGGACTGCCTTTTTACGTTGGCAGCCACAACAGTTCCACTGCCAAACAACTATTTCACTATCTTGACCCGCCATGGTTGCGACCATCGATTATCCTGTCATCCTGTGTACGCTTTGAAATGGCCGTAGTCCACCCGGACTTCAGGCATTCTTCGGGAGTGATATCCATGCCCTCCACGGTGATTTGCATGGTCACCTTGGGAAGAAAAGGCACGGCCGCGCGGGGGAGATGCTCCTCCGCCGCGTCTTCGCCGAAGTACGCCTAGCCGGTAAGGCCTAGCGGCCGAGCGGCGCTGTCTGGACGAAGAGACTTGAATATCCAGCAAAGGGACCACTCACAGACGAAAATGTGGTATCGATGTGATCCCCGTAACTCGCTGTGTTTTGTACCAGAAAAAGTAGCAGAAGGCACAAAATCTGTCCGACTGAAATCATTGATAGAAGCAGGGGCCGATGTTTGCCCTCTTGCACTAGTCGGCGTCCCCTGGTGAATCGCCGCAGGATATCACAGTGGAAATATTCTCTGGAGAGGAGTTCGCTCCTTACCGACAAATGCGACCGCGCTAGCATTTCATCGTGAGTGCATCACACATGGATCACGGATGATCATACCACACTCTGCACGATCTCGCGTCCTGGAACTTCTATATGCCGGTCACCGAGGCATGGTAGCCAAGAAAAAATCTCCCAACTCCCCATAAAGGGAACCCTGAGTAGTCTGCAAAGCAGCCACGAGTCGACTTAAAGTTGTCTATATCTTTAGTTTCTTCATCACTGTTCATGGTCCTTCCTTTCGAGGTTCCCGTGATGTTCCTCCACCGGGTTGAGCTCGGACAGCTGCTCGGATTTCGGCGTGTAGGCGTAGCTGTTCGTCACGCTGATCGCGGGGAGTTTGCCTGCCACCAACGAATCTTTGCACGTAGAGGAAACGGCGTACTCACTGTGATCGTCGTTGGCGGCAAACTCCCGCTGCAGAACGGTGATGGCGTTGCCACGGGACTGCTCGATCTTGATGGTCGAGATCTTGGTCAGATTGTTATCGAACCACAAGCGGTCGCGTACCTTACAGCTGTGTCCGAATGTGTGGTCGAGAAAGTCACGCATAAAGCGCGCATCGGCGCAAGCAACCTCAGGTAGCGACCGCTTCCGGCGCTTGGCAGCTGCTTTGCAGCTACTTGGCAATGCTTGGCAGCCGCTCGGCAGCGCGGGCTCACACAGCTGCCGCTTTTCGAGACCGCGCCGCCGCGATGCAATCTTCGTTCGTCGAAATGCACTCCATGAGAACTGCTGTACAAGAGAGCGCGCCGGCCGAGAGTGAGCGCTTTTATTTATTATAGCTTGAACTACAGCACCACTAGTGGTCTCCACTCAAACTTGAGCACATGCTGGAGTGCGCGTGCTCCAAGTACTAACGGGGGCAGGCTATGCTGACGCCAGAGGGAGGGACAGGCCTCGTTCATAAGGTGCTTCGCATCTAAAAGTGCGCAAAGAGCTACGTACGGTGGCCCGGAAACGACAAGCTGATCGAAGAAACAATGCGACGGTGCCGTGAACGTCGTTCAACACAGAAGAGCCCATCCAAAGCAACTATTCCCACCTGGAAACGTCCCCAGACACCATGGCACACAACGTGTGTCCACAACAACCTACTTGGTTGTTGTGGACACACGCACAAAATGGATGGAAATCCGGCACGTGACGCAAACAACATCAGCGGTTATCATCGATGGCCTCTTTGACCTCGATGGCCTCTTTTCAACGTTTGGCATTCCGTGAAAGGTCGTCTCCAACAACGGAAAAGCCTTTATTTCCACCGAGATAAAGCACCTCTACGTGGCAAATGCCATTCAGGCTATATTATCACCGGCGTACCACCCTGCAAGAAACGGCCAGCCAGAACGCTATGTGGCAGAGCTGAAGACCACCCCTGAGGGATACAGACAAGTCCATACAGTGCCGACTTGCAAAATTCCTGTATCGACAACACGCAACTATATACACTACCAAAGGGATGACACCTCCGAAAGCCATGTTCTGACGATAACTTCTATGCCCTCATGATCTGGGGAAGCGGGAGACTGAGATACAAATCCCTGAAACCAGGAGACATTGACGAAATCACGTCGCTTCGCTGTGGGGGAGAGTACTCATTCGTCAGTTTTTGAAAAAGCTTTATTGGAGGGAAGGCGAATTACTGCACCGCACCGGACCGCGATCCTGGCTGGTAAAGAGCGACCAAGGCAAGGTTCAGCGTTACCCCAACCACATGACGAAGACAAGCCAGACCGGACAATCAGCCCTATCACCGTTAGTTTGGAGCATAGCAGGAGATCTCTCAGGCGCAATGTCAGAAGAGACACCGTTGAGTTCTACGGTGCAACGGCCTGACTCGCTCGACGGGCAAGACAATACTTCCTTGCAACCGTCGGCATCGACGTCACAAGCAGGAACCACCCAGAAACTGCGACCACCAGAACTTAGGCGGCCTCCAGACCGCTATGGTGACTTCTTCTAAGGGAGGACGAATTTACATGTCGCGCTAGAAGACGACAACGAAGTGCGCGCGCCACCGTACTGGCACCAAGCCACGAGCGCGAGCTTTGCGTCGAACGCTGGCTAGTTGTTGACTATAACGCCTAAGCAATGTGGCTTAAGGTGTACATGTTTTCTTGTCTGTAATAAATCGTGGGCAACCACAACCTGTTGTACAGACGTTACAATAACAGCTCCACGTACATCGTACGGCATCGTACGCGGTGTTCGTCACGCGAGTGGGCGCTACGAACACCGCTGCAGCATAGATCACACGAGCCGGGCCCAAACAAGCCCGGCCCATGCAATAACATCACCCAGATCAGGACGCCTGCTGTCGAAGCGGAGAGCAAGACCCTCCCCCCGTCTCTAAAGGGCAACTCCGGCGATTTTGCCGTGTCCTCTGATCTTAATGAAATTTTCAATATGTATTCTCCTCGGCAGTGTAATAATATATGCCAAACCAGGCGGTTGATAGTCATTTAGTTTTCCTGGAAACGAATTTTAAAATTTTCTAGCGGATTTCCCTTGGGGCCACCCTGCGTTTTTAACGTCATCACCCTCGACGCTGCCTACCCGAGCCTGCGGGAGATAGAGAGCGAAACGGCGGTACTTCAGAGCTCAGATCGTCGCAGTCAAGTTCAGAAAAGCTGCCATAACAATACATCGTCGGATCACCTCGCAAGTGTCATTTTTCTCCATATTTCTGACGGCGGGAAGGCTGTGACGTGATCGCATACGCTGCAAGAAGCGCCTATCCGTTTCAGTATCGGTTTGAACACGCCTTTCAGTAGGGTATCTAATATCATTGGTGCGTTTCTGAGGAAACTGAACCACCCTGGCTGGTACAGGACTGTCAGTGCTATTCGAAGATATTGATATCAGAACATGGTGAAAAAAACGCCGGAGTTTCCCTTTACCGAGCATGAAAAGACGCGAGAGGAAAGGGCAGGGGGGGGCAGCTACTATTGGCCTCGAAGACGAACAGTCGGCGCCTAGCGGCGAGTGGACGAAGCGCCCATGCGTGGATAGCTCCTTGCGTCATCTGCTTGCCACTGCGCTTTTACATGCCCGCGTACGCCACACATATCCTCCAATGTGTTTGTTCCCTGAGATGGTGCAGTGTTGAATGCTTTCATGTACTTATACAAGCGTACAAGTATGAGCTGCAGTATTATTCGGCTTTGCGCAGCCGTCGTTCCTCTTTCTTAAGATCACTGAACGCTTGCGTCGCGAGCGCGCAATGTCGTCTTCACACCTCTGGTTCCGCACCGTTATTTCAGTTCTATTGCTGCTATGCCTTCCAAGTATATAGCAAAGTGCACTTAGCTTCCTTCCGAATGATTTAAGTAGGGAAACATGAACGTGTACATGCTTTGCTGCAGCGCTACCGTCTCGCTATATATGACTGTGGGCATGACAGAAAATGTGACTTTTTTTTTTGCTTGTAGAATACAACTTTTTTCATATGCTCGAAAAAAAGAAACGTTTTATCACGGTCACGCAAGTAATCATCCAAAGAAGGAGGCGCGCTTGACTTTTAAAAGATATACTCTGTATAGGCGTGTGTCAAACATCGTGGTAAATTACTCAAGCGGCGTATACAGTCACGTGGCCTGACTAATTGACCTAGTTAACTGATTTGCGTTTCATGAAGCATGACATGGAAGGCATTTAAACGCAAGTATGTGTGTGAGTGATACAGTCGAGTACACAAGCTGCTACTTCAACTCAATGCTCTGCAACACTCCCTTTTGTTGTTGAAGGCAACAGTGAAAAATGAGAACTCGATACTTAACTTTTTCAATCGCGTAACAGCGGAGCCAACATTGTATTGCCAACCCAGCGCGCTACTACTGCCCCACGCCAGAATATTGTAAATGGTAGAAAATTTAAGTATGGTGAAAGGAAAATAGACGGGGAGAACCGTTGACGAAGTCGGAATGTGAGGGCGGGTGACGTTAATGCCCCGTTGAATGGTATATCACGCTTCCTTCACGGGCGATAAAAACGTTTTCCGGAATTACTGCACTGACGTGACATTGAAGGACGATATGTTATCGTTTGGTTGCAATTAATGCTTTTATTTAGGTAAAAACTGCCTCAAACTTCTCACAGCAGAGCGCAGCTGTTTACATTTCAATCACGTCGGCGAACGCCTCTCCAGATTCGCGCGATGACAGTGCTGGCATCTAGATGTCGATCTCGAGGCCAATAGAGTTCCTGCGGTCGCCATCGTTGGTGCGCGCGCTATTTCGGCAGGCATCAGAGGGCTGCTTGTAAGTCTTTCGACGTCCTGAGCTCAACGCGAAGGCATTTTCTTACAGCGGTGTTTTGTAGAGTTACGTGAGATTGTATCCGAAAGAATTAGCTTCCTGCTTCACATCGGATAACATTACACTTTCTTGCTATCGCATTCACTGCATCGCTCTTTAGTTGAAACTTTAACTTTACTTTATCGTCACAGTTGCGGTAAACTTTTGCCCCATGCACTACTCTTTATATATAACACCGCGAGTACCGTGGCTGTTTCAATGAACCGGCGGAGATAACTTTAAAATTTAAATAGGTGCATGTGCATAGTGAACGCGTTTATGCCGGCAATGGAAGCGCGTGTGACGCAGGCGGCATAAAGCTGCCGCTTTGGGTCGCTAGGCGAATTACTAGCCATACAGTAAAAGGTGACGATAAAAGCAGCATAACTTTGCGAATTTTTATGTCCTGTTCAGCACACACACGCAAAAAAAGGGCGCAACAGGAAACATGGACATTCAAGGTGGGCATTGCATAGTACTGACCAAGAGGCTTTTAAAACAAACAAGGCGGATACTAAGTGTGCATGGTTCGAACAAATAGTTTGAATACAGCGAACATGTGTGACATGCGTGGCCGCGGTGGGCAATAGGATTTATCGTACCCGCACTCTAATGCTGACAAACTGAGCTTCAAAAATTCACGCAGCATTATTTTGACACGACCACCAACAAAGAAACGACGAATACGCAGTCTAAGTCGCAACTCAAAGTTTATTTGCACTGGACAGCATAAAGAAAATATTGTGTGTTTTCTATCTCCGCGAAAATAAGGGAAACCGTGTAGTGAAGGTGACAACACTGTGTTTATCAACTGGCGGTACGTAGTAACCTCTACCTGAGCGAACGGGAATTTTCGCATATGCAGTGCAGCCCATCCCAACGGAACTGTCGTCATGGTTATGAGATGCGCGATCTCATACAGTACAGCTAACTGCTAGACATAGTCGTGGTCTTTGGAGACATTATGTATATGGTCAATAAATTTTTTTGAGACTCAGAATCAGCCTTCTTTCCAGAACAGTTTTCGAGGGTTCGCCAGGCAGGGAGCTCTGCAAACAGGCTGACAGGATCTGGGAGCCTACAGAGGGCAACATGCCGTAGATATCGCATCATCGTAATAACTGTGACACACGGCCGCGCTCGGTATAAACCTGGAACAATGTAACGAAACATCGATAATAAAAGGGACGTGCTGTCATTCTTTTCGCCGCCGACATTTCGTTAGAGCAGCATATCTCTACCCACGTGGGACATAAAGGTTAAACACAATCGCTTTAACACTGTCGTCATGACAATGGCGCACCTTCAAATGTGCCGCAGCGCTGGTCGCCTTCGAATGACCATAATTGCCATGCAAAAATATCGCTTTTCTTAAAATATCGGTAACGCATGTACCCAGCGGATGCTGGGCCGGATTTTAGAACACAGCAAGAGCTGTCGCCTCGTCGATTCTCTACATCGAACGCCTGCATTGCTCGAGTCTTAAGTCCTTTACGACCTTGGCGGCTTCGCATACCTCTTCGCGACCGGCGAGAGGAAAAGGAGACGGACATCCTGACGCCTCTCTTCTGGGCTTGCAGTAAACGCCGACATCACGACGCAGAGCGCTGTTTCTCTGGCTGCTTTTGCCAGGCTACTGAGCTCCACACTACAATCGCAGAATTTCTTCCTCTTCATTGCCTCCGTGCCTGTTTCCTCAGGTGCGGAACGCAAGCTTGCGGCTGTTCGGCGGCACAGGCGTCAATGTAGATTTGGTGTGCGCGTATGCTGTGAATTCGTGACTCGGCGGTGTAACGCTGGAAGGTGTAGCGCTGATGAGGAAAGGTGCGGGGCATATGGCGGGTAACAGTTTCCAAAATTGGTTCACAATCCTCAAATCGTAGGGGCTGCGATGCTGTTGTAGACATCCGTAATTTCGAGTGCATTATGATCAAGTAAGTTACGCCGCATTTTTGAAGACGAGCTGTAGTTACATAATCTCAATGATAAGGGAATAAGGTGATTCAATGTGCACCAGGTATAACTAAAGTGAAGTAACTTACATGAAGCTTGCATGGAGCTTAATTACCATGAATTAAAGATAAGTTGAAATGAAATAATGTGAATGAAAGGAGCGGTAATCGAAGCTAACACGAATTAAGGTGATTTGTTACAGTGGATATTATATGTCTCCCCATAGCACGTGTTCTTGAGGGAGGAGGTGCAGCTGCGCATATAACCGACACCCGACTTCCTATCCCCTTCGCGTACACTGCAGCGCTAGTTATCAAGCGTCGGTAATAGCACATGAACATCGAATAAACACAAGGGATATTACACCGAATCAACGCTCCGCATTTCTCGTAGCTTTTACGTGCAGTGCACCAGCACTTAAATATTTATACGAAACAGGAATCAGTAGTTTTAAGGAAAGTATAAGTGTATGGCATCTTTGTACTACTCTTCCTGCTAAATGCAGCATGAACTTCTGCCACAATCGTGATAGGTAAAGACCACCTCTGCGATTACGGCAAGAGTTTCCATTCTTTCATGTGGCAAGGGGCTCACGTGTCAAACGCGAAAATAAAAAACAGGATTCACTAGGTCACTGTGCGACATCTCTCTCATTTCAGGGAACCTAAATTACAGTCTTTATGTGATCCCAAGTGAATCTGGCGAGGTCACTGAGCCACTTGTTCAATATAAAAATTTCAGTTTCTATGTTGCTCTAAGTAAAGAGGCAAAATAAAGCAAAATAAATCTAAATTGATAATACCCACACATGTTATAACTTCTGCGTAGCTCACTTGCACTTAAACATCCCAGAGCTTTGCACGGCCGGTCTGACTCGTGCTCGGATACAACGATATTGATGTCGGCCGGGCTAACTCCAGCGAAGACTGGTGAATATCGGGTGTAGTGCTTCGGCGAACTCACCCCCACTCAACTCTCGAAAACTTTGCTCTGCACGAATCCATCGGGCCCGCAATAACCATAATTCAGCTCGACTGAGTACAGTCCTACTCAGAATTACGAACATCACACTGAATCATCCCGACACAGACTCAAACTAACGAAACGTTAACCAGCCTAACTGGCTCAAGAACATGGAAGGTTTGCTGAGTTGGACTCTAAACTCACAAGTGGCCGTGAGTTGGAGTGAGCCTGACTAACTGGACTCCTAGATGAGTTCGCCCTCCTACCGACAGGGGTGGTTGACCCAACATGTATTCCAGGGTGGGCTGCTGGTGGTAGTAGTCCCAAAGTCAGAATTTTCGTTATTGACTCATATATTTGTCATCTACTCACTCATAGATAACAAAAGGCTAATATCTTCTCATCTTTTAAGACACAAGATGAAGCATTTCCATGTCAAATCCATCCGCGAGGTTCTAACAAATGGAACCGTAGAAGAATGTCGCACCAGGATTCCTTTGTACAGCAGTTCTTCTTTCACGATTCCTCGTTTCGTTTGAGTACAAATATCGAAAGAGATTATTAGCTTCCTGAGGGAACTCGGCACTCGAGCACAAAAAAAAGAACACGACCAATGAGCCACGATGAGGGCCTCTTTATTTGGGGGGACTATTCAACGCATCATCGCCTAGCAGCTCACATGTTTCTGCTGGATGGATGTGTTCACTAAGGGCATACTAGTCACGTACGTAGGAATTTCTGAAGAATCATGCACACTAAAGATTAATTGGAAAAGCTTTTATTCTCATCTTCTAGTTTACTCTCGATTACACTTACATTTTATGCAGAACAATACTTGTAGCGGTCATTTTGCGCAGTTTACGCTGTTGCGAATTTGCCAAAATGCCGCAAAATGTATTGCATTTTCATTCACCAAAATTCGCCCAAATGTATTGCATTTTCAACGCTAAACTGTTTTATGCAGGGCTGGAACCATGACCCCACCACGTCATTTCTGTAAGTGAAGTGACCCAGGCAAACATACATATATCAACAGCAAACAAAAATACGCCGAAAAATTTCTGTTGAAATGCCACGAATCGAAGTCACAGAAACGGGGCCATTCTAGCGAAATACCGATAACAATGCGGCAAATTCATCTCGATATCCCATAAACATTCAACCGTTCATGTGAAGAGATATGTCACCTCCGTCTAATACCGATTCCTCGGACTGGGGGATTAGTCACATACTTTTTTCGTACTTTTGCTCCGCGTAACTTTGCTATTATTCTAAAGTATCAAGCAACGGTAAGCCTCACTGTTGTTTTGCTCTGCAACTGTATCCATTCCTGTTGCATCTACGGTCGTACGATCAAGGTGCCTCTGCAATGGCTTTTTGCCTGGTAGAACCCTTTGGAAATAGAGCTAAAACTTCAAGTCGATTCGCGAACCACAGTTTTGCAGATACCAATGCATTCCTCCTTAAAATGGAAAATATTTTACGGAATGCACAATATAAAGTTTTCGATCCATGTCGACCTCTCGTGCAATCACCTTTTGAGTAACTGCGGCTGCCTGCATGCGAATATGCGGATTGGCACCGCCCACAGACACCGTTAGATGAATTTCATGTAGGCAAATGTTGCACGTTCCGCGAAGAGCCTTGTTTGCTGCAAAAGTGCATACACTACCCACAGCGCTGCAAGAAACGACGTACACTCGTATATTATGAAAGGGAAAATTAGCATCTACCGTTACTCCACCTTGCGGGTTTCCGCAGAACCCATTTGCCACTCGTATATTATGGCCCACATGCGCTCACTCCGGCCGACGACAGCGGCTGCCAGCCCTAGTCGCTGGACGCCTCAATATACCCTTTCATTGTTTATTGCTAGTGAACTCAACGCCGCTTAGCGTGAACTGGACGATAACTCATTGTCGGTAACGGCGCAAAGATGCCTGGAAGGATTTTGACGTCTTGAGAGTTTCGCTGCACTTGTGAGTGGGAACATACAGAAATTGTTTGCTCGATCTCATGTACGTCGTAAACACACATGAAGGTGAAGAGCTTTTTTGCTTTTAGATGACTGCTCGGCTTGATAATTATCATCATCTCCGGCTAATATTTAACAATTCCCAAAATATAGCAAAAGCGATAAAAGCGGCACTATGGCGTCCGGAGATTTCTGTGACATCCCGCCTTTGCATCTACATAAATACGACGAATTCTTCGTAAGGAGAGCCATTTAGCACTGTTTTCTCAGAGCCGCCCGCGCAGCCAGTGCTTCCCATTGCAATCTTTCGCGCTCTAAGATCAGTGACAGGACTTACCTAAAAGATCTAACAAAGATTTGCTTGCTCTGCTCTCAGTCATACCTGAAAACATATAGCGTATAGAGTGCCCTAGCCTTACACGTTTCAGACGCGCAGAACTCGTCCTAGTCAGAGCGTCCCCCATAGTTTTTTGCACACGCACAGCTGCTCTTCCTCCTAGAAGGGGTTCAGCTTTTGAGTGCTTGTGGTGCGAATTTTGTCCAACATTTTGTAGTTGCTTTCAAGAAGATCACGCTGTCGCATCAGTCTTTAAAAAAATCCACTTTTGCTTAAGAACATTAGGTTTGAAAAACGCATGGCGACAACCGCTCCTACGACTGCGCGTAGCGAAATGACTAGTGCGCAGGGTATGAGGCTTAGCGGCGTCAACCGGCATCGGTTCAGCTATAGCGGCCTAGTTGACGTTCAGCAACACTAGTGTAGTCATCTCTCCGAAGTGTCGCGCAGTTCGATGTATATGCTAGGCATAATATTTGATTATGACGTCATTGGTACGATTGTTTGTGTTGCGGGCGTTGGGAAGTGATCATAGCGGTTCCGGGTCCCGGCGCTCCTTTCAAGCAAAACACACCCAACGCACTCCCCGACCATGCACTCGCTGACTGCAGAATCGTATTACAGAACGTTGTCAAAGCCCCCGCTTGCATCAAAACGCAGCGCACACCTCTTCCCTACTTCCACCGGCCCCGTCATTGGTTCCTGTTCTAGTTGCTCCGCTACTTTGTGGAGAATTTATCACACAGTTATATGACACAGACGAAAATGCCGCCAAAATTTATAAGCTGGCATGCCAAACGAACCATTTAACTCGTTGGCGTCGCAAAAGGAAAGACGCTGCCGTCCGGTTAAATGAGTCGCCATGTTTGATATTTTAGACTTCTTGGGGCAACGACGACTCATTGACGATGCTATAATCGGTCACATTTGAATCTTGATAACTTGTCCGACAATACCATTTAAGCGTCACGAATTCTCGTACCACTTTGACAGGTGACTCGGTAAGTTTCCACGAATGGCAGAAGTTGAATGACACTGAAAGGAATAAAAGAAGCATTCGAATCGTCGTAGCATCATATGTTGACTTATTTTATGCACAAGTAGAAGACCTTTTTGCATAAGATTGCTTTCCCACAGTACTCTCTATAGATGCGTCTTTAAATGAGGTAATCCGTGAGTAACGATGTCAATTGATTGCATTTAATCCAGTCGACCCATGCATATGTCTTAAATGCCAGTGCAAGGCATGCTGATTTATAAGACATCTGTGCATACATTGCCAGAATTCACCAAGAAACGTGGCTGATAGCTCGCACAAGCGCGAACAGCAGAAGCGAGGGCGATACACTAGCGGAGACTCGGTGACGTTGCTGAAGCGTAGGTTTTGTTTTGTTCCGTGTGCGCACGCACAGAAACGGTGCACGCAGGGGAAGTCTGCGGCTGTTATTTGGAACGCGAAGGGAGCCGCCTATTAAGGGACGGGCCTCTGGCATTTTCGCCTCCATCGAACATGCGACCGCCGCGGCCGAAAGCGAACCCGCGTTTCTTGAGTTGCAGCTGAGTACCTTAACCACTACACCACCGCGGCATTAAAACGGACAGGTGACGCATATGCTCTCCTACTCTCACCCCTCCTCCAGTTCTTATAAATGCAAACAGCGTTTCTTTGGTTAGCGCGTCACCGAACGATGTATCGAAAAACAACACACGTTCCTCCTTGACGTCAATCACACTCGGCGGCACTGATGCACCTACGACATGAGCGGAGCGCATACGCACCCCCTATTAATATAAGCAAAATGTTCGGCCACTGACATTTGACTTTTTGTCGCCCGCTGCCGCAGCTTCGTGATCAAACTGAAACACGACAGCGCATATGCTTCTCAGGAGTAACACCACAGTAGTGCCTCCAAGGACGCAAGTCTGAACATTTGGCAAGTTTTTATCATGCACGGGTCACGAAAACCCCTAAGTACTGATATCGTGCAAGTTACTTCGTTGAGACGCTCGACGCGTTTCAAAATTCTTACGATATTTCGCGACAGCTTCCATATTCTTTGCTGTTACCTGCTTTTTGCTGAAGCTTCAACGAGGCGCATCGCCGGAAACTGTCCGCCCCTGGTAAGGCATATCGCGTGGCGCTCTTTCTCCTCAGTGAAGCCATTGGTAGGCAGATTCCACGTATTTCGGCGAATCGATGTCATTGTCATGAGAGGTTCGAAGTACAGTTATCAGATGCGGAGCATCTCTTGCTCGCGGGTATGTCACGCGTCAACCGGCGTCTGCACTCCCACTACGCATGCGCTACTCCTCTCCCTTCCCTCTCTCCAATAGCTGCTGCAATAAATAAAGCGGGTAGAGAGAGCGCGCCCGCGGCGTCCGTCCGCACTCACACTACGCATGCGCGACTCTCCTGTCCCTTCACTCTCTATAACAGCTGCTGCAATAAATATAGCAGGTAGAGAGCGCGCGCGCGCTTCGCTTCAGTAGTATCTCCTCCTTCTCTGATGAAAGAAGTTGGTGGTGTTGTGTGATGGAAGGAACAGTTCCGTCAGCGAGTGGGTTGATGCAAGCACGCATCAGCATCAACCCACACTCTGACAACAGTCACGCGATGCGTGGTAACGAACCAAGTTAAATACGTAATAACACGCAAGGTTCACTGCAGGGTTCGCCACAAAGGTAACACTGAAAACACTGCAAACCTGTCAACACCACCGTTATAGGCACCGTTGAAACTTTCAGTGATGCTCTGCATCACCCCATGGTCCCCCTCGGGGAGATGTAATTTTTTACGTTGGAAAGGCGAGCGTTCCCCTGGAGCAGACGAGGCTCCTTGTGCGTTTGAGACGACACTTTATATATAAAAGACGCACAATATATACACAGACACACTTAGCAGAGCAGATCAACGCTAACAAAGCACAAAGAAGCTTGGGAACGTTATCGGCGTCCTTGGTACAGCGCATTAATAGTGTCAAATAGTCTCAGCCGACACAGGCTCACTCTCTTGCGGGACGGGCGACTAGAAGGAGCCGAGGTAGCGTTGGCAGGCAACGAGCGTAGAAGAGAGCGCCGAGAAGGCGAGCGATGGCTTATCGAACGCTGCTGACGTCACTGCAGCCTTGGAGCAGGAGACGTGAAGCGAAGAGCACACTGACGGTCACGTGAAGCGCGGAGCTTCAACATGTAGACCGCTTGTGGAATCCCGACACTCGGGCCCGGCACCTGACTATGCCGAATGCTGCAGTCCCTACAGGAAAATGACAAAAGATACTGGCAAAGTTCTGAGATATACACCGTTTTCTGATTGGTTACGTCTGGTTAACCATTGCGCGATATTTTATTAGCCACCCTGTCACAAGACAGCATCCGCTTAAAAAAGAAAGGACAGTCCCGGACACCAGCGCCGCATTGAGCGGCGCCGAATCCTCAGAGCGCACGATGAGAACCGCGCCCATCTTCGTGACGTTTGCGCCGAGCGAACGTATCTTTTTCCGAACAAAGACCCCCGATCGCACCCCAAAGGTCGTGAGAGTGCCGGCTAGGCGGGAATCATTGGAGATACAGCCGGGAGATGGCGCGGCGGCGCGATGGCGAGCATCTTTTGCTCGCGCGGGCTCGCCAGCTGCTGCGCTTTTAGGATAAAGCAACCTTTCCAGTTGGAGCCACGCTCGATGCGTTCGCATTATTTTGCGCTGATAAAATGTGAAAGGACAACTAAACGCATCGTGAATGTACAAGTGAGTTAGATTCTGCACGCGCAATGCTGGCGGCATACAGGGTGTTTTTTTTTAGATGCAACACATTTTTTAAATTAGAAAAAACATAAATCCCGGGAATGTCTTGTGTACCATTCGAGTATACGGATTGGCGGCCTCTAGATACAGAACAATTTCCGCACTTCTGCGCATAAATAGCGAAATTACGCTAATTAACTTCCTAATTATCGGTAATTGGTGGCTACAGCAAATAAGTACTTTGGAGCCCGTCCTCGACACTACCTGTCCCTACGATCGAATTTTCAATAGCGAAGCGCATGTCCGAGCTACGCGAACAATTATTTCCCTTGGCAGGCCCCTCGAAACCGAAAATGGGCGCGAAAAGAGGGTCTGTGAGGTCGATGTTGCCGCCCCCACGGGTTTCGTCACTCGCCACTCGCCCGTGGTCACCACCGCTCTGGCCGCGCAAGCAGCTTGCGTTATCCCTGCGGCGTTGGGCCCCGCGGGCGAGTCTGTCACACGATTCGGCCACCCGGCCAGAGTTTGAGCACTTGCCTAACGCCAAGCCATTTTGAACTGGTAGCTGCGTTCACACTTTGTGAACATTGTCGATGAAAAGCAAACATTACGCATATCTGAGGCGGAACATCAATACGTAAGTATTAGGTACTGTGTTCCTTTACTAGAAAATTGATATATACGTAATTCTAAAGACCCTAGTGTTTCTTAGGATGCGCTGAAAATGCGACGCTATGCGCCAGAAAGGCCTCTGACAACGATTTGGTGCTGCCACCTGGCAGTTGCCTAGGGATTCTGCACAAGCTCGTTTCCCGACGGCGCTGCCAAATGGCGTCCATATCTCACGCAGCGTAGTACGGCCGGCAGAAGACTGTCGTCTTTCGACGACATTTTCACTGAAGCGCGCAGATACACGGCCAAGTTTCGTTATAAGATTAGCATCATGACAGAAGCGTTTGCTTCTCCACTTTTCAGTAGATACCCCATGGCGTTGCGAAGAACTTTAGCCTACAGTACGAGCGCATAATGCTATGACATTCCCACGAAATAACCACATATATTTCCATGTCTTTGTGTAGCTTGAATTCGTTAACCGTATTATTTGTCGGGCGGAATGTTATACCGCGTTCTAGAAGACCTATTTCAACTGTACTTAGGCTCTGTGATATATCTACCACCTTGTTAGTGTGTTCTCGGCGCTGCACCGAGGGACAGACTGTTTCTATTGCGCTTATAGAATTATTTTGGACGCACTTCGTTGCGTGGGTGCTTTTGCGCTTTTGCGTAGCTATTATCTTGGTTTCTTTCCTTTCGACTAATCTGACTACTTCTTCTGTTTCTTTAGCACTTAGTTTAATGTTATTCAGTTGGTCGGTTATTACAATAAGCTGATTGTGGCAATGCTCTTTTAAGATATCTATTAACGATAATGAAGCAATTTCTAGGACGCCATTCCATTTTTTCAATAGGCTAGGAGGAAGTACACCAAGTGCAGATCTGACCTTAATACTTAAACCTTTCAGATTTTTATTCGCTTTGGTGTAGCTAGAGTATTTAGCTAAGTGTAATCTGTAGTTGGTTTGTTTGGCGGCGAGTTTCCGTGATTGTACGAAAGAACGAGATTTGTGATTATCTAAGTTGAGTTCTCTGTTTGTTAGTCATTTGTGTTTGTTTCGAGCAGACCTCCGAGGGCTAGAATTTATGGGTAGTCTTTGCTTGCCGCTTCTAGTTTTGGTGGTGAGGTCTGCCACGATGTCTGTCTGTGTATCTGTGTCTTTGCTAATACATGTAGAGGACTGTGTAAAAATAGTGCATGTCTCTGTCACCTCTGCTTGTTGAATGTTTTTTGTTGGTGGTGTTGGCTTCACGTCCACCGTCTGAGTAGAGGCATCATGTCACTTAACTTTGGTGGATCGCGTGTTCTTGCTACTGTTGGTCGATTGTGTTGCGTCTTGTTCTGTATGGGACGTTTCGTTAGAGCGTGTCCTTGGTTGCGTCTCCTTAAATTCATTCCTGATTCTGTAATTAATATTTTTGCTGATCACTGAGACGCCTGAATAATTCGGGTGTAGCCCGTCCCGAGCTAGGAGATTGTCAGGGTCCTGATGGATTTTAGCGTGATGGATGACGTCAACGTTTTCGTGGCCGTGTTCAGTGTCGAGAAGAAAATCATTAACCTTGCGAATACCCTGTGCGTGAGCTAGGAGTGTGTGTGTTTGTACGATAAGCGGTTTGTATTTGTTTGCGGTCCTCGGGAACACTGTTGTGAGCGTAAGTATAGTGTTTGGCTTGTTGGTCTGGAAATTGTTTATGAGTGTTTTTATGGCCTGCACAGTGTCGTCACCCATGTGATGTGTCAAGTCATTAGGTCCGCAGTGAATGATGAAGTGCGTAATGTTCTGTGGTGCAGCGGCAATGAGCTCTTTCATGTCGTGAACTGTGGCGCCGCTTTTAGATCTAATGTATGGTGCATGTTTTCCTCTTGGGAAATGTTGATGTATGTACTTGTACTGGCTATCACCTATCAAAGCTATGTGTGCTAGAGAAAGCAGGGGACGCTCACCATGTTCCGTCATCTGGTTGAAATACAAACTAGAAGAGAAGCTCAGGGGAAGATGGATGCTTGAATCGATGAACAAATCGCAAAGTACGATTTAGAACAGCGAATGTCGCGGGAGCCAACGTTTCGACAAGCGGACTTGTCTTCGTCAGGGCGGCATCTCTGGTAAGGAAATACATACTGGTGTCTTCGACGGCCTATGTAGCACTGAATCAAAAGTAAAGTAAAAACGTAACGTGTTACTTGCTTAACCAAATGAACAGCTTACGTCATGTTGATTCAATTCGCAGTCCATGAACCTACCGCTCATAACTTCTCGCATATGCATTGCTGAGCGCACCCACCGCCGCTTAATTAGCTTTTCGGTATTACCATGAAGGCTTAATGACTTTTTCGCACCATACTTAGGTCCTGAACCTTTAGTATGACTTCCTTATGTTTTGAGATTGATTTTAGTCCACACCAATAGCGAACAAGTTAACTCTAGCTGTAGAAAAGTTGGCCACTACAAATCAGAAAAATTCACTGTGAAACTAGCACGAAAGAAGAAAAACGAACGAGAACAGCGAGTGTACATGCCCAATTACAGGTGGTTAAGACAGGAGTGCTTTCACTAAATTGAACACTCGGAGCACTGCAGGCGACAGTAAACAGAAATAAATCAGCGTGCCACTCTGGTTTCCAGAGAACTGCCACTGCCTTTTGAGCAAGGTTGTGTGAGTAGATGCCCAACTGCCTTGTGATTTTCTGTAGCGATGCATGCGACAAGTGTCCTCGCATGATATTTCGGATACGCATTCCTATGTGCTTTACTATATGCCGCTGCGGCAACGGTGCTTGCGTGCTAGCAGAGTCACAATGCTTTCGGAATGTAGGGCAGAGGGACGAGTGTGCTGTGTTTTGTCAGATGGAATGGCGCTTGTGTTATCATCACTCAGATTGCTTTTTCCGCCGCAAACACTGACACGTGTGCGCTGGCCGACTTAGTGCGCATAGCGCAGCTGTTGAGCACGCATGTGATAGTGTGTCGCGCCCGAGAACACATTCTTTGCCTAAGGTCACAAAGACATATTTCACATTTCTGCAGCCATCGATACGATAAGTGTCCCTACATGACATTGCAGATACACATTCTTTGGTGCTTGAATATATACCGCTGCGGCTACGTTGCGCCTTCTTACAGAGTCACAATGATTTAGAAATGTCGTGCTTTGCGAGAGCGCTGCTTTTGAGAGATAGAATACTGGTTGTAGTATCCCCCGTCTGATTGGTGTCCCAGCGTAAACGCTGAAACTTCTTCGCTGGCCCACTGAGTACACACAGCGCCATAGTAGAGCACACTTGTGATGGTGCGTGGTGACTGAAAACACATTTCTTTAAGGTCATGTGGACGCTCCTTTTGGAGCAGCGCACGGGTATTGTGTTGTATCCACCAGCACAGAGCACACACTCTGCCTTACACTTTGATTGATGAAAAAAATCCACAGCATATCCACGGAGTGAATGATGATGAGTGGGCGAAGCTCCGGATGTTCATCGTAGATCGTGCAGAGCTCGGGATTAATTTAGTGAACGCGCACGCTACGAATGCTTGTGGTTCAACTACACACAAGTGAAATCTCCCACCGGCACTTCATTGCAAGTCAAGATCCAGCGCATATATATATATATATATATATATATATATATATATATATATATATATATATATATATATGAGCGAATGAAAATCGATGGATCCGGTGAAATATGTGTTTGAGGAAGAGGGTGACAAACGTTCGAAACACAAATTCTTTACTAACGTTTCGGCAGGTGGGCCTGCCTTCGTCAGAGTTACGAAGGCAGGCCCACCTGCCGAAACGTTAGTAAAGAATTTGTGTTTCGAACGTTTGTCACCCTCTTCCTCAAACATATATATATATATATATATATATATATATATATATATATATATATATATATATATATGGGTGGCCGTTGAACGGTTCTCCAGCGCGAGCAGTCGGTATTTTTCAATCAAGAAAATCGCTAGAAGACGCTGCCTGCGTCAACGTTTTCTCTCGCGGGTGAGGGCACGTTCTCCTTCTTTGCGAGCTGGTAGAGCGTTCATCGAAGAAAGAGCGTTTCCATAGTCAACGCGCGCTTTTCGCTCTGTCTGTCTCTCCTCTCACAAGACAGCAGATGGAAGAGTGATAGAGCTCGCGCGCCGGGAGGCACGGGCCGAGGGCGAGCGCGAGCCTACCGGCGGCGCGGGGTGGCTACATACATACTACTACTGCTACTACAGAGGAGGGAACGACCCACACTCTAAGGAGCTTCGCCGCTAAATGCAATTTTGTCAGCGCATAATGTCATAGCCAGAATGTCGAACCGCCGTGGGTGGTTTCCATTTCCACAAAACGCAATATTATCCCCACTAATTCTCTGGAATAAATTAAAGCTTCTGCTCACGCTTCATAGCCGTAAGATATGATCGCTACTCTAGCATCACCCCAATGAAACGCGATATTGTCCTTACTCACTTGGATTCCCATCGCTCTGTTACCCTTCTATGCCTCTTCCATAAGTACTACTACAGCTCGGCGACCAGTTGTCTCTCGCTTGAAGTTCTTCCGCGCACACTTAGTCGTCTTCATACTCGTCTCAGTTTCAGGCGCACTTTTGGCCAAACACCGTCACACAATAAGTCTACAGTCCGCGCGCCATCGCACTATATATGAAATAACCTTCCAGACGAGATTGCTCCTCTAAAATATCCTGCCAAATTTTGTGGGCACATGCAAGTTGGTATGTTCTCTTGACTTTCTATAACCATGTTTATTTTTCTTCTTTTGCTCATTTTGTACTTTATTTCATTTGCTTATAGTCTTTTTCCTTTTGAATGTACAATTTTCCTTTTTTCTTCTGCGAAGTAATGTCGTTTAAGTTTTATTTATGGTAATTTATTAGTAATCGCCTCCATTCCTCCCCACCCCTACTCAATGCTTCTTTGGGGTGTGTAGGGTAACCTGAGTAAATGAATGCCAAGATTTGAAAAGGGCTTTCAACATCGTTTTGCAGCCGCGATGTAGGGACAGCGTCGTAGAGCGCTTAAAGACTAAATCGGTCATATACACTGAGTAAATAACAGTGACATTGCGCGTAAATATTCAAATGTACAACATTATGTTATTTTAGCAACGTGTTCCCATTTTCAGAGTATTTTACAGCGCAAGCTGTTATGAGATTCCAACCAGGGCCGTTTTTGGCGCCGTAGTTGTCCCCCGCCGCCGGTGTCCGTAACCGCTATAGCGCAAATTTTAGAAAAAATTACCATGACCGAGGAGGATTCTCACTCACGCCCTCTGCGTGCATTCGAACCCACACCCTCTGCGTAACAGTCGAGAATTCTACCCCTAAGCTACGCCTGTGCTTTACAAAATCTTCGCTAAACGACCTAAATGCAAGTAACGTCTGCCGAAAAATCGCATTAACAAACGTGTTGTTACATGGCAGAATAATATTCAATGACTATACGTCGCGGAAAGACCACTACACTAATAGACCACTACACGTTGAATAACGAGTGCAAGGAATCATTTGAAGGAACACAGGGATGCATGATTTTGTAGGTCTACAGCCATTACAGAGCTATCATCGACATCATCATTATGAAACAATCTTCTTCACCTTTTCCGTAATCATTACTAAGAATCGCTGCGCTTTGAAACAGTTTTGTCGTATCCTGCCATGCGTCACGCGGCAGGCGACGTGCGCAGCCCCGACAGCAACCTGCCTTGGCTCTTCCACATACCTGATGGCGCCTCCTCGTAACGTGCGGACCGCTGCTAAGGAAGCGAATCGCAGAGCTACGCGCGCGGCTTCAGCGAAGCCAAAAGCGCAGCTCCCCGTCGACGCCGGGCTGAGAGTTCGGCTCCTTCTCGGGAAAACGACGGCAGAAGACTCTCAACATGCGCAGTTATAAAGATTTGTACGTCACAATACCGCAGTAATCATGACGTAGTGGGTACTTCCGTACTTGGTGAAATGATAAGGGTTATGGCGAATGGGGACAGCTACCATTCTACTTGCACTAGTTTCCTGAACCGTGTAAAATGGCCTCTAAGAAGGTCGGTCCTCCAGCTTACGCTGCCACTCTCCTGCGGTTCCGCGCAGGCCTGGCTCTTTTTCTTTACTTCTTCATAGCACAGTAAGCATTCAAATATAATTGTTAGCATATCACAATGTAGTCTGTCTGTCTGTCCGTCTGTCTGTCTCTGTCTGTCTCTGTCTGTCTTTCTGTCCATTCGTACGTCCGTCTGTCTCTCTGTCTGTCTGTCCGTCCGCCCGTCCGTCCGAGCGCTGTGGTGCTGCTTAGCTAATAAGTGAATTAATCAATACATGGCGCGGAGGCGCTCGCGGTGTGCTCTAGTGTGATAGGAGAGCGCTAGATGGCGCCACAGAGTGTTTGTCACGTCTTTGATGTACTGGGCAAGATTCACGGAAGATTCATGGTTTTTACCGATGAACATTCGGAGCTTCGCCCACTCATCATCATTCACTCCGTGGACATGCGTGGATTTTTTTTTAATTTCGTCGCTCCATGTAACCTTTTGCCTGCTTCTTTGCGTTTTCCCTCTCATGGTATCCATTCCGTGGCTCTTACTGTTCATCTGTTATCTTTCCTCCTCATGACATGCCCTGTCCAGGTCCACTTCTTTCTTTTATTTGATATAATAATATTGGTTACTCCTGTCTGTTCTCTAATCAATTCCGCTCGTCTTTTATATTTTAGCGTTACCCCTATCATTTTTCTTTCCATTGCACGTTGCGTGCTCCTTATTTTCATCTCTAGTTCCTTCGTTATCCTCCACGTTTCTACACCGTACGTTAGTACTGGGAGAATGCAGTGATCCAATACTTTTCGCTTCAAGAGTGGTAAGTTTCCAGTCATGATTTCGTAATGCCTTCCAAATACGCTCCAGCCCATCCTTATTCTACGGAGAATTTCTTTTTCATGGTAGCAGTTCCTGTTATTAACTGTCCCAGGTATACGTATTCGTTTACACATTGTAAGGGTTCATTCTTGATTTGAGGCGCGAAGCCCCTTAAGGTTTGGGTCTGTCCGTCCATTGTAGTAGCGCATTCCTAGTAGGAAAGCGCTACTAGGAGGGCGCGTGTGGGAGGCGCGCCCTCAGCGCGTCCCTCACGCGGCACCAGCTCTCTCACTCTTCCATCTGCTGTCTTGTGAGATAGAGAAACAGAGACAGGGAAAGGCGCGCGTTGACTATGGAAACCCTCTTTCACGCGGGTTCGATCCCGGCCGCGGCGGTCCTATTTGCGATGGAGGCGAAAATGCCAGAGGCCCGTGTGCTGTGCCTTGTCAGTGCACGTTAAAGAACCCCAGGTGGTCTAAATTTCCGGAGCCCTCCACTACGCCCTTTCTCTCCTCTCTATCTCTTTCACTCCCTGTTCCCCACCCTCACGGACGCTTAGCCGTGCTCCTTACATGGGCTGCAGAAATTAGCGTCCTTTCCTAACCGATCCACAATCAAACCCTCTTTCTTCGATGAACGCGCTACGAGCTCGCAAAGAAGGAGAACGCGTCCTGACCAGCGAGAGACAAGCTTGAAGCAGTCAGCGTCTTCTAGCGAGTTTCTTGATTGAAAAATACCTACTGCTCGCGCTGGAGAACCGTTCACCTGGCACCCATATATATATATATATATATATATATATATATATATATATATATATATATATATATAGGCACGGGATCTCGACTTGCAATGAAGTTACGGTGGGAAATTTCACTTGTGCGTAGTTGAACCATAAAGATTCGTAGCGTGCACCTTAAATAAATTAAACCGGAACTCGGCACGATCTACGATGAACTTCCGGAGCTTCGCCCACTCATCATCATTCACTCCGTGGATATGCTGTCAATTTTAGGGGCGAAGCTCCCTAAGGTTTGGGTCTGTCCCTCCGTTCCAGTCGCGCATTACCTACTACGAACGCGATACTAGGAGGGCGCGTGGGAAGCGCGTGTCTCCCTGCGCGCGAGCTCTCTCACTCTTCCATCTGCTGTCTTGTGAGAGAGAAAGAGAGACAGAGAGAGAGAGCGAAATGCGCGTTGACTATGGAAACGCTCTTCGATGAACGTGCTACCAGCTCGCAAAGAAGGAGAACGCGGCCTCACCCGCGAGAGACAAGCTTGACGCAGGCAGCGTCTTCTAGGAGTTTATTGAAAAATACCGACTGCTCGAGCTGGAGAACCGTTCACCGGCCACACACACGCATATATATATAGGCACTGCATCTTGACTTGCAATGAAGTGCCGGTGAGAGATTTCACTTGGGCTTAGTTGAACCATAAAGATTCGTAGCGTGCGCGTTAACTAAAATAATCCGGAACTCGGCACGGTCTACGATGAAATTCCGGAGCTTCGCCCACTCATCATCATTCACTCCGTGGATATGCTGTGAATTTTTTTTAAGTTCCTGTTCCTTAGCTAGGCTATTGAGCATAACTTTGGTCTTTAGCCTATTCACTTTTAATCCAACTTTAACACTTTCCCTGTTTAGGTCATCAATCATGCTTTGTAGTTCGTCTCCCTCATTGCTAAAGAGCACAATGTCGTCTCCAAATCTTAAATTGCTTAGATATTCTCCGTGTATTCGAATTCCCTTCTCCGTGTATTCGAATTCCTCAAAACATGCAGTGAATAGCATCGGGGATATCGTATCTCCCTGTCTCACACCTCTCCCGTTCGCGATTTTTCTGCTTCTCTCTGGTAGGGGTAGTGTGGCTGTGCAATCTTTGTACATGTTGTTTATGGTTTTCACGTATACGCCAGGTACCCCTTGTCGACGTAGAGCTTCTAGAACTACTTGTATTTCTGCGGAGTCAAATGCTTTCTCGTAGTCGAGAAACGCCATATGAAGAGGTTCGTTATATTCCGCGTACTTCTCAATTACTAGGTTGATAGCGTGGCTGTGGTCCATTGTCGAGTAACCTTTCCTAAAACCACCTTGTTCTCTCGGTTGGTTAAAGTCGAGTCGTCCTCTTATCCTCGTAGAAATTACTTTTGTAAATAGCTTGCATATTACTGGGAGTAGGCGAATTGGTCTGTAATACTTTAATTCCTTTATGCCACCTTTCTTGTGGATAAGGATTATATTAGCATTTTTCTAACTGCCCGGTACATTACATATGTTGATACACTTCGTGAAGAGCGATGCAAGTTTTTAAGTAGAATATCTCCTCCGTCTTTGATCAAGTCGGCTGTTATACCATCTTCACTAGCTGCTTTACCGCTGGATATGCCTTTGAGAGCTTTTTTGACTTCGTCAGTGGTTATACATGGAATTCCAGTGTCCTCCTCTGATTCTCTTTCTATTAAGGTTGTATGGTCTGTTTGAGAGCTGCACAGTTCGGAGTAGAAATCTTCTGCTACCTTTACTCGAACTTGTTGTTTCGTTGAAATTGTTGATAACGTTACCTTGTTTATCTTTTAGCGCATGCATTTTGTTTTGTCCCACGTGCAGTTTCATTTTGACCGGTGCTGGTGCCTTTTTCTACTACTTTCTGTATTTGTCTCATGTTAAAGTTTCTTACCTCTCTTTGCCTGGCTTTACTGATCAATTTTGGTAGTTCTGTGAATGCTATCTTATCTTTTGACGAAGTTACTTTCATTTGTTGGCGTTTTTTATGAAGTCCCTGGTAGATTGGCACAACGTGCTCGTAGCGCGGGTTGCTGTTTTAACCCCGACTTCTATCGCTGTTTGAAGGATTGTTTTTTATGGTTTTGTTTATTTCTTCTAAATCATCATCGTTTTCACCTAAGGCCTCGAACTTGTTGCTTAGGGCGACTTTAAATTCTTCATTCTTCGCTCTCATTAGCTCTAGATTTGCAGTTTTTCTAGTAAATAATTTACTTCTTGTTTTCTCTAGGTTAAGTACAATCTTAGCCCTTACGAATCTGTGATCGCGACATTTTATCTTCCCCACTACTTGTGTGTCTTGAAATATACCTGGTTGTTGGCGCATTATAAAGTCACTTTCATTCCTTGTTTCCCCGCTAGGGCTTTTCCACGTCCATTTCCTATTCTTGTGTGTCTTAAAAAACGTATTCATTATTCGGAGTCTGTTTATTTCAGCAAATTGTACTACCATTTCCCCACGGTTATTCCTACGGCCGACGCCTTAGTTGCCAATCGCTTGCTCTCCACTTTTTTCTGTTCCTAATTTCCGTTGAAATCCCCCTTGATTACTGTGTATTGTGTCCGGACTTTCTTTATTTCTAATTCGATATCCTCTTAGAACTGCTCTACTTGTCCTCTAACCGTTTTTATTTTGCTCGAGATTAGCTCGGTACAGGGGCCTGGCACGGCTGGGTACCTGAAAGGCTTTGAGTCGTTCAACTGCAGTTTACGACTCACTCCTACACCAGAACAGGAATTGGCCTCACTGGTGAAGTACTTGGCCACCACCTCCCACACGATGTCTACAACTAAACCCTCGCCCTATATGTCCAGCAGCTGCAGAACATCTGCCCACGGCGGCGGTCAGCTCTGTAAAGCAGCAGAGGGCAATAATAATCACTGGACCCGGACAGGCCGCCACTGGAAACTAAACATTGGAACGTTCGATGCAAGATCCCTCTCCAGCGAAGCTAGATTAGTGGAACTACCCGAGGAACTAGAGGGAGTTAGTTGGGACGTCATTGGCCTTAGAGAAGTTAGGAGAGAAGGTGAAGCTTACATATTCTTAAACGATGGACATGTCCTCTGCTATAGAGGGTTACCCGAAAAGAGAGAATACGGCGTTGGGATCCTAATTCACAAAGATATAGCGGGCAACGTAGATGAATTCTACAGCAATAACGAAAGGGTACCCTGCGTCGTAATAAAACTAAATAAGCGGTATAAACTTAAGATGATCCAGGGATATGCGCCAAGAACGAAAGCACTACGGAATTTTTCTAAAAGAAGCAGACAAGCGGTTGTGAGAGTGAACTTGCTCAGCAAGCAGTCCGTCGATGTGTGTGTGTAGTGTATACTGTGCTCTTTCTCTGTTTTCTCAGAATCTTTCAATCTCCCCCATGCCACCGTTCCCGTGCGTAGGGTTACAAACCGTTTTTCTGTAGGGGGTTGACCTCCATGCTTTCCCTCTCCACTATTTCTTCGTTGGTATTTCATTGACAAACTACACATTTCGAATACCTGCGCCGCATACATGCATACAACGGCTCTAGCATGGTGGGCGACTGCAGTATCGTTGATCGCGACGCACATGAGTAAATCACGTAAGTAGTACAAACATTAGTTATTCACATTCGTCATACATTTATACCCTACCATCAAAGTACTAGTGTGCAGGACACGACCAGGAGAGCTCCGAGGCGTAGGCAGTTGGATAGCTAGATAGCTCAAAGAGACCTCACTTCACCAAGAAAGTCTTCCCATTTCACGTGAAACATCATCTTGCGGACGCAGCATTGCGTTCTAACATTATATTAGGATGCAAATAATAAATGTGCAGCAGATCCCATGTGTTGTGAGAGTCGGTGCCATGCGAAGCAATCGGCGACTAAACTGCTCATATCAATTTGTTCAGTGCTGAGGCAAACGTTAACAATATGATCAACTTCGTCGTGCGAGGAACGTCCGCAGTACAGTTGCTTCTGAGTGACAGCACGACGTAACTTTGGCAGTTAGGATAGTACATGGCAGAGGCGACTATTTTGTCAACTAAAACGTGCGCTACTGTGCGCTGACGTGATTGGGCAAGCGTCGTTCATGGAAGCAGCGCCGCGGGATTGAGCAAAGTCGGAAAGAGCATCCCGAATGACAGTAGAAGCCACGTGCTGTTTATCACATTGCTATGATGGTACTTACTGAGTATTAGAAACCCAGCCATCGCTACATAAACACCGGCATCAGATCCGCTGTTCCAATAGGGTTAATTACTACACATGTACCGCCCGGAACGAGCGGCCGTGTCTCAGTGGTCGACTGCTTGGTACCTCGGTGGACAGGGCGCGACACCCGCTACCATTTGCTAAGCTGCGCGCGTCTGTGTCCTCGTTGTGTTTACATTTCTATCCAAACCTACGACAAAATGGTACCTTTGTTGCCTTTAAATCTGTTGTAATGATACGTTAAATGTATGTTTCAGCCCTTAATTGACGTTGTCTGTATAAAATTCAAACACTTGCTGCGCATACCCGCATAAGTGGGCCGAGCACTATGGTTATTTGTCATATGTATTTAGGTTATCGTTACTAGTGGCGTACATGACGAATATATCATTGTGGTGGTTTTAGGAAGAGTCATTCATGCTCGTGATACATTTGTACCCTAACGTCCGAACCTTCAGGGATGTCAGGTGAACGAGACGACCAGGAAAGAGAGCACCAAAGCGTAGGCAACCAGACAGATAAATTGACAAGATCAAAGTTGCTGAAGTTGGCACCCTAAGAAATGTTTCGCATTCAAAAATTATACGCTTCATTCCACTGCTCTTCTTTCGCAGACGACGACGGCACGTGGGACCACTGTGTGAGTGACAGATCTAATTGTGTGCCTGGATGGGTCACTCAGAAAGACAGTGTTCATCACGGACGATCATATGTGACAGTGGAATGTAATGAAGGGTCATAAGCATTTTTCCACAACAATTATAAATGTACCCGCACTGTTTCACTTCCAATACACACTTTTCTCGTCAAATAGATAAGGCTCCGTTTTTTCCAAGTATGTTTCGGATATATAAATTTACGTGGCAATAACTTGGGACAAGGCTGTTCCTGTTGTTACTATAAATGGAGACAAGCGAAGGCTGTAATATGTCACTAAATCATACGCGGTCTGCGTCCCGGAGTCGTCAAAAGTCTCATGGCATAAAGTAATTCCCAGCAATAAACTTGCCGCAGCGACATTGAGAAGTTTATTGCATTTCTCCGGACACAGTACAATTGTCTGATAGCGAATTCTTTGTAAAACGACCCTTAAAACAGAGTATATTGTTTAAAAATACGTTCACAATAGGCCTTCAGCTACGGAAACATTGTGGCGAAATATTACTCCTGCATATGTGGGGTCATCGCAGGCGGCACGTGTGGTCGCCAATGGCTGGAGAGACGTGATAACACGGAAGGGTTCATTTCATAAAGAGTAAATGTATTTTTGGTACTGAATAATGTGCAAGGTTAAAACATTCTCTCCCGAATATCGCTAATCGCCACTGCCACCGACAGACGTAATAGGAAGCATTGAGCGGGCATTTAGGCAACAGCTTTTGCTGCAGCTCCCCTGTTACTATTTCTTACGAAAGAAATTAATAATAATAATAATAATAATAATAATAATAATAATAATAATAACAATAATAATAATAATAATAATAATAATAATATTATTATTATTATTATTATTAGTATTGCGTGTCGAGATGATAATATACTACATGTACTCGAGCTTCACTGCCAAGCAAGATATTACCATAAGGCTTGTTCTAGTGTAAGATGCGGGAAATTTTCGCTGCATAGGCTTTTTTAGCCTGCACAGAAAAAGCACGCAGCACGAGCCTATACCATCATCGCCCGTATGACACTTGCGACGACGGAAGCTTGGATAGAATCCGCATCTTTTCGCATGGTAGCCAAGCATAATAGTCTTTCTAACACGGCGGCGGTCACCGAAGGAATCGCGTCCGAGCCTGGCTGCGGCATTCTTGATGGATGACAACGTGCTGGAGCTTGGTTCACTGGGCTCTATGAGTACCAGGCGGTGAAAGTTTTGTGAGCCTTCAACAACAGCGATCGTGGTTATCACGTTGCCGATTCGGCCAGCACAGACGCAGCAACCGCCAAGATAGTATCCTTACATAGTGCAGCGTTCCTCATATTCCTGTAATGGTCTGAGCACTGAAAAGACTCTGAATGCGCACTGATGCTGCGTAGTCGATAGCACTTGCCCATACCTAATACACGGACGAAGCATTCTTATCATGGTCCCTGCAACATTTTTTTTAAAATAACACGAAAACACTGCCTATTGGTCGGGGAGGCTTATGTGAAAGCTGCAGCTAAATACTTGTTGTCTTGCGCGCAACACGTCTTGACATACACGGTGAAAAGCATAACACACCATTAAAGAGCGAGGTAAAGAAAATGTACAAACAACGTCATCGCGCTTGCTTGCTCATTCCTTATTTTTTGTTGGACTGTTTATAGCTTCAGCCACGCTCGCTGAGAGAGAAGTAAACACCTCAGGACGCGGGAACTCCTCTAGAAAGAGACGCTCTAGTGTCGCTAATATTAACGGATTTTATATTTTTGCGGTAGCGGATATGTCAGCAAATTTGCTCCTTAAGCAATACTTTTCGAGAATTACATGGAAAAATGTCGCAGAGGACCTTTAATACTATTCATATTTCTCTGCCTCTTGTCAATAGGGCAGCGCTGCGGACACATCGCGAGGAAGGACTATGGAATAATTGCATTAATGGGGGCCCTTCAGCGACCACCAAAATGACTACCTAAGGGCGGCAGTGACAATTGGCAATCGTGGCCGTGGCTTTGGTCTTATAAAAGAAACTCCCTGGCAACTCAACTACTGCAGCTTGTCGTGCAGTATTTCAGGCTAAATAGCAGTATGTTGACTATTATGCGTACGATGAATAAGTTTGCTTTGATCGTGTCATTTTACCAGTCGTTATTTGAGGTGAATAATTCAAGGATAAGTTTCTGACCAGCCGTAGTAGTCGACACGCGCAGTCCCACCTGCCTTGATACACCTCACATGGTCGCAATGACGCCATAAGACCATACAGCGACCATGGAAACGACATGCAAACGACACACGCCTTGACTTACAAATGAAGTCCTTAATCGCTCGCAATACTGTGTGCGAAGGTCGAAATAAAATGATTCCCTTCTGCGGCATGCCTAAACAGAAACGTACAGTTGGTCGTGTGAATACTGCGAGAGTTCTGGTGTGAGTACAGACACAAAATGCAGGATCCTCTAAGAATGAAAAATATATTTTATTTACTAAGGAGTGTACTCAGAGAAAATGAGATTGTCTTGCATTTTTCTAGGGAAATGTTGTCCTCATGATCACACATTTTTATTTATATGTGAAAACATGCTAGAGTAGGCTACGTTTGACATGGCTATACCAAAATCATGATATTTATACTGAGAACAGCAAACACACATACAAAGTAGCCCAAGGAAGAAATAATTCATCAGAAAAGAAAAAGATAGGGGTACTATTCCCACAAGCGTGATGGCTACCTTGCAAAAATAACTGTAAGGGCAGAGCTCAATGGATACAAAGCAGACACACAAGCTACCGTAATTATTTCCGAAAATATTTCCATGTACTGGCATGGAGAATGTCCATACGATGTGCCTGTTATCTACATATATAAGAAGCAATAATATCAATTACAGACAGTTCATGAGGGTTGTGTCCATTGGAAAGTCTCGAGGGGCACTGACTACACGCTTTTCGTTCCTATAGTGTGGCAATGGTCCAAAAATTTTATACCAATTCTGACTGTTCGCCTGTTGAGCCTATGAAAGCGGTCTTTCAGATGAACTTGTGTTCTTTGTACTTGTGTTCTTTTCATACTTGTGTTATTTGTATAGATGAACTTGTATTCTTTGTATAGCCGCTAGACCAGTGTGGTGGTGCTATGCGAGTAGCGGGACACTTGGATTAAATTTGACCACCTAAAAATGTTTAACTTGGAACTATCTCGCTGCGCGGTTTTTTTTCTTCGAGCTCCATTTAAGGTGAGCGATCCTACCAAGAATTCGAACTGAGGATGTGGAGCTTGTGTAGCCCACAGACCATCCGCACATCTACCACGGCAAGACAAATCTAAATAAACAGATAAGTTGATATATGGAATATAGACAGGCAGAGCGACAGCCACGCAGATACGAAGACGGTCGAAGGGCAATAGTTTCGCTTAGAATGCTTCACATTTCAATTCTGAAATTATTGTTTGAGCTTGTCCATCTTTGCAGAGTGTCTTTTTATAACAGAGAGAAAAAATAATCCATGCCATGATAATAATTGTAGCGCTTGCCGCGACCCTATTAGCTCAGCCAGTCATTTTTTTTTTATTTTTACGCCAGCCGATCATTAGGCAACTGTCAGAAGAGAATTTCATCTGTTTCGCCTGACAGAGTTCGGTGGGTCATCGAGACAAGCCAGGAGACAAGCGTATGGGCAGTACATTTTTTGTCCTTTTACTCATGTGTATAGGGAAACAATGGGCCACCCGTTGTATAAAAAGGCAGCGCGCGGCGATGTTTTTCCAAAGGGCTACAGAGGAGCAAACACTGGTAAGTTTCTGCCGCACTAGGCCATTTAAGTAAAGCTTACACCAGCACGATTCCCTGTTCCTTAAGATTACTTGCCTGGTCACAAGGTACATATCTTGCAGAAGCACTTCAGATGCCATATTTAGGTTTTCCTTGATTTGCTCACGAAATAGGGAATACACGCAACACCATCACTGGTTAAATAGCTTGTAACAGCGTGAGAGTTTTGTATGGTAGCCATTGGTCTGAAACACAAAGTGATGGTGTTATAGTTCTGCGGGAGCGCCTGGCATGGTAACCAAAGACCAGCGTTTCCCTACAGCGTAAAGCCACCCGAGCTGGGTGTATGCGAAAGTAAGTGAATTTCAAAACGCGAACCACACCGTCTGCTGCCATACACGCGAAATGAGTAGACAACAATTCTTCTGAATTGGAAGCCACAGGTTCTTAAACACCTTACTTTAAGGTTGTGTGTACGATGACCAGATAGATCACTTACAGGTATACGTGAGAGCCTGTCAAAAGGAGCATATAACTAACGAGGTGAAACTTGAGCAGAACTCGACCAGTAAACACAAGGAGATCATTTTATTACGTCAGCCTAGAATCTCACCGACGCACGCCCAGTGGTTATTTTGCCTTTAGGCCTCTAAACTAGAGTTCGGTAGCGACCACTGCCTTATCTGTAGTTACCCAATAAATAGGCTAACTGACACGACGCTTGCGCAAATTCCACCGGCTCTGCAGTGAACATCACGTTGTTGAGGCTAGTAGGGCATTTATCACCCTACCACTAGAGGGCATCACATGCAGGGCGTGTTTTTGTATGCCACAGAAGAATGTAAATCACCGTACAATAAAAGAACCATCTGAGGTATGTTAAACCACGAAGTATATTTCAACAGCACTAAATGAGGCTCCAATTTTCATGTAACATTTTTCATGTACCTCAACGTGACTAGATGACTTTCTCCTCATTAGGACACGGTGTACAAGACTACGGACTGTGCAATGGCGCAACGCATCGCAGCTTTTCTTCTCATTTTTGCTCTGTTAACTTGCGGTGAGTGAAAACAGCGTTCACAGTGCATGATGCTATAATAAAGTGGCTGACAACAAATCCCACAGGGCATGACATTTTGCGTTACTGCATTCACTCTCTGCTCTCGTTTAAATTATTTAAAAGATGTTCTTACATTACGACAACAGCTTATCAAGTGGTACATAAACCATTTTGTGGGAAAATATGCACTCGAATCGCACACTCAAAAATGCGATTACCACTTTAGAGAAAATAAATCATTTGGGATGTCGTCGGTTGCGGGATAATATGGGGTTTTATCAAGTATACCTGTAACGCACGCTAACTTCCGCAAGTGTGAACACAACATGGTTGTAATAGGACGATCACAGTAAAACAAATGAACGGAACACCAGAAATATGTCAAAATGTAGACAGCACTTGCACACTGCTTTACATGTCTGGTGGACCAGTGTGAAACTCTCCAGCCTCTTCTGTAGTATTTGTAAGCATCAAAAGTCACTACACGCGCATGAAGGAACAAATTAGTTTCGGCTTACTGCGGCGTCCAAATACAACATATTCGTCCTAACTTGTTGCAGCCTCATCATTATATATTTTCTTTTTTTGTAATCAGGCTGCTTGTCTTCTTAGAGGTAATTCTGCCTGATTAGTGCATGGGTCAGAAATAGCAATCTATTCATCGTCGATCTATACGGCCCTCCTTCCGATTTGTTTGCCCTCATATATATGAACTAAAAATAAAAGACCAAGATAAAATTCTCCACACATTCAACTGCCAACTTATTCTTGCAGGCATCATGGCCGTCCCAGCTAACGACGATGCTACCGCCAGAGCAAATTCTGTTGCTGTAAGTGCTGCCAGTGAAGAAGCTAGGATCGATCCCACTATTTTGGGAAGCATGGTTGGAGGAGGCGTACGCTAAACGTCACATTGCCGACACCTGGACGCCGATCTAATAATGGTGGCTACAATGCACTATGCTTATTTGCTTATTTCCTTTATGGGCAGTGGTTTTTTTTTATCTTCAAATCGAAGAAAAATAAAGGGTGATTTCTGAATGTCCGCTTCTTTATATTTACTACACCGCACATAGCTTTGGGTTACCGAGTAGCATTCAAAACGGGTACCACCACACTTCACGATGCCATTCCGCGGCATGGGATCACATTGTAGTGTGGTATACTGTATCCTACGCGAATGGGAAATAGCGTGTCCAGAAAGACCAAGCCCGGTTTTACATTTACGCGGAAGGTTAGCCTGGTGATGTGGACGGGGGTGGAGTTAACACTTGGCAGCAACCATAACATCGTGCTCATGGAGATTACCCACGCTAAGTCGAACGCTAGTATGGGGAGGCAAGGCCTACGAACTAGAAAGACTTTGGCGAATACGACGAAAATTCACTGCGGCTCACCAACATAGAAGAATGTATCAGGAGAGTGGTGGAAGCTGTAGAGCGTCACAGCAGTGTCATTAAGCGCAGTAATGGAAACATCGATGTAGACCCGTAAAAGATGGAAACAGCAGAAGCACAGCCACGAACTAAATATTCCCATAGCCATGTTCAGACGGGTTGGTGAAATATGCGCCAGCAAAGTCGAAACCCCAATTGGAATAAGCTATGCGACCAGACACCAGGGGCTCTTTGAAGCAAGGGGTCGTGGGCAGCTCTCTAATTTCAAAAATCCGAAATACAGAAGCAATAAGCCGCGGCGACTTTTCCGATGAAGTTGTTTGCACTCTACGCACAATACCTGGGAAGAACTGCACGAAGCAAATACAGCCAGCAGGATGGAGTGACTCAACCGTACCAATGCGGGACGGGACCGACTAAAGCGTCTGGGAAACAGAGTTACGGGTGAGCGCGACTGGAGATTGTCAAGCTTCACCACAACTTCAGCTTAGTTAGGCATCCGGGCCGGCATAAGCAGAGGCGACAATCCAGGACAAAAGCCCTAGCCTTTAAATATGCCGGCGACAGAAATGTGCGACATGTCGGTACTGAAAAATGAACGCGATGGAACGCATACAAACAAGCGCGCTCTGCAACAAAGACAAGGCGCTCAACGCTGCAACTATCAAGGTAGGCGCATCGGCAAAGGCGGAGCAGCTGCCATTGCACTTTCGCATTGAACGGCGCTGGCCTTCCATGAAATTGCGGTACTGTCGCTGTCGCACACTATATGCACGCATTACCTACGGGGGCGGATCACTAAGACCACAAAATATTCTCGAATAGGCGCGCGGGAGCCCAGCAATCGCGCATGCTGTTTGCTTACATGGAAAACTCATTCCTCACGGCAACAATATGGCACATACCACCACCGTGCGAGAGCTCATTCATCTCGCACGTTTATGAAAGGGAATATTAGCATCCACCCGGTTTGTAGCACAAGGCTACAAGGAAATCCTACGGATTTCTGTGCGCCGAAGGAGAAGTGCTTCCTGTACGCCTTCGGCGCACAGGAAGCACTTCTGTCAACCAGCTAAGGGGAATGTGAATATGTTCTCGGAAATTAAGAAGTTATGCGCCATTACGTGAAACCACAGACTGAGATGACGGGACACGCCATAAGGTCTGCAGCTGCACAAGTGGGACGACATCACTTGGTGAAGACACAGCGCGAATGCCACCCCGCACGGCGCGAGTCTTCACGCGGTGTATCAGGTCAGCGACCACAGCAGCGCAAGTTTCGTGGCGAGCTCTGTTGCCTTTACCACACTATGTGGGAGCGGAGGGCGGAGAACTCTTTACCTACGCTACGGCAACCCTCATCTTGGGAATGGTGGAAACGTCTCCTAACCTGTCGAGACCTCGCTGATTCGCACCTTCCGATAGCCATTTCTTGCCTGTTCGCTATGGCTCACGGATTCCTGAACCGAGGGGACCATCCACTAGGATATGACCACGACAAGTCCGTTTCCAATACACGTTTATTCATTGATGTGTTGTTGATGTGTGCTGTTCGGGGTTAGTGGAGCTTGAGATTGGCTGATTAGTGCCAGAAATATTGGGCAAAGCGAAATGTTTGCAGGCCGCGGTTTCACGAAGAAACGGCTGTGACATTAACGTGGTAGAACAACGTTGAATTGTCGAATACGAGTTCCACAGTGAGTGCGTGCAGAACTCCACTCTTAAGGGCATCTGCCGCATCCTGCATTGACAGCGAGACTGCATCCTCCAGTATACTAAGCAGCAGAGACAGTGACACATGGGAAGGCAGCAACCGGCGCGCGCTCCGCGCCGCTGCAGCTAGCTGTAGCGGATTGCGGCCGCATTGCCGCGTTTCTTCGCTTGGTTGGCGGAAGCGCGCGCCCAGCTGCGTGACGTCGCCGTAGCAACACTCGGCGCGCGGATGCCCCAGCTATCGCATCGTTCCTCGCCGCCATGCATGCCGAGTTCAAAATCGAATTGAGGACGCTCCCTGCGGCCATCACGACGTCGAGATGTACGTGCACCGATCTCGCATTTCACCAACGACCTACACATTGTGCGAGATGTGATGTATGTCGCCGCCTACTCGGGTCACAAGGACATGGTATTGTAAGTACCATGGCCCGAGTACGCCGTCACTGGAGCGATAACAAAGTGACGACACCGGTGACTGTCTAATGACACCACCCACAACGCCGCTGCTGTCGTACTACTTCGATATGCCCGAGACCTGCCCGGGCATATCTGCATATACTGCCTGGACGACGAAATAGAAGGGGACACGTGAAGTGTCGACACCGCTTTGATGGCATCAAATCATATAAATAAACAAAATCCGGCCTCCCATATCGCCTCACCCTTTATAACACAACTCTTCAACACCAGTTTGCAGCAAACCGCGCGCGGCTGCAGCAAGGCGACGTCCGGCACAACAGACAGCTGTGCAGAGAGAAACCCAAATCGCAGCTCGCCCTCGACGCCGGGCCGAGAGTTCGGTTCGTTCTCGAGAAAACAACGCTACGAGACTCTCTAAGATACGCAGTTATACCGATCTGCACGTTACAACACCGCAGTAATTATTGCATAGTGGGTACTTCCCTACTTGGCAAAATGATAATAATTATGGCGCAGGGGATGCCTATCACCTCAACTTGCACTAGTTTCCTCAAGCGTTTAAAATGGCCTCTAAGAAGGTCGCTCCTCCAGCTTACGCTGTCACTGTCCTGCAATTCCGCGCAGGCCTAGCTCTTTTTTAGTTTACGGTTTCCCTTCCCCGTAGAACAAGCGTCGTTCGGCATTTATCGTACAACTACTGACTTTTTATCCGCTGGTTCAGGACATATGCATGATTTAGTAATCTAACTGGCAGTATGCACAACTCCATAGAGTAGTATGATATTGTGAAAGGAAGACGTCCTGAGCTATCAGAACACTTGGTAGAGTCTACTGATGTGTCTTATCTTGCCGTGCATAGATACAGCGAAAAATGGATGGGTGCGCAACGATGTGGGAGCGAATGCAGCAAAAATGTCTATGCTACCAACCTGTTCGAGCGATCCAGGTTTCTGAGAGGGGTGCAGTAGCTCAAATTTGTTTGTAAACTCGAAGCATTCCTCTGCAAACTTGATCAACTTAGTCCATATCTATCTATCTATCTATCTATCTATCTATCTATCTATCTATCTATCTATCTATCTATCTATCTATCTATCTATCTATCTATCTATCTATCTAGGCCGCCGTCTAAGTCTTCCTGAGCTCGGTGTCGTCTCGTTCACATCGCATACGCCAAAATTGGCATGGTAGCGTAAGAACGTGCGACTTGCATGAATAATATGACCGTGGCACCTCTGGTATGTAGCGATTTTTTAGAAATTCGAGGCACCATACCCTTTCATTACAGGCAGCACGCTACGAGAGTTAACCATTACGAATAATAGTGACAGTGACACTGCATTTAGCATGTCATGTCATTATAGAAACTTCTCAAGAGTACGTTGACCAGCAGGTTGCTTTTCTAGCCGACATACTATGAAAACTGGTACTGTCATTAGGGGGTTATTAAAACACGCAACGGTAGTGAGGCTCCATATAGGAAGGGTTTCAACGTTTCCGATGACGGCAGTGTTTTTCGTTGTTATTATTTTGAGACTATAGTTGAAGGTAGAGGATATGCATTCTTCATTAGCATAAGACGGCGTACTCTAAAGGTGGTAGGCTTTGCGACGTAGAAATGGGCAAAGGTTTACGTCACTTTACGTTTCTACCCCCTTTCTGCCGACAGCGCATCCTGATTTCTGTTTTACAGCTAAACAGGTATAAAATTCGTCAAGCAATCGCATTAACAAATGGAATGTTACGTGGCAGAATAATAATGTGCCACTACACATCCGGGAAAATGGATTGCATAAGGAGTTCGAGGAATCACTTGAAAGAACACAGGGCTGCAAGGCTTGTAGCTCTGAACGCATTGCAGAGGCATCATCAAAATCATCATTATGGAACAATCTTCATCAACACTTGCGTCACCAATATTACGAAACGCTGCCCCTTTGAAGCGCAGTTTTGTTGTATCGTGCCGTGGATCACGCGGCTGGCGACGTTCGGAGCCCCGACAGCAACCTACCGATAAACCGATACCGATATACCGATATACCTACCGATACCGATATACCGTGATGGCTCCTCCTCGCAAGGTGCGGACCGCTGCTGAAGAAGCAAATCGCAGAGCTACTCCCGCGGCTGCAGCAAGGCGACATCGGTCACAACAGACAGCTGTGCAGAGAGAAGCCCAACCGCAGCTCACCGTCGACGCCCGGCCGAGAGTTTATTTCATTTCAATATTTGGACATTTTCATAAAATGCCCATGAAGGTGGCAAAAGGAGAGTGTGTCTCCTGACTTGGCCAGCTCTTCGTGAGGTACTTCTGGGACGTACAGCAGAACAGTGTGCAAAAATATACAGTAATATATGTACAAACAATAAATAAACGAGGAATACTATAACGATTTTACAATGTAAGATAAAGATGCAAACAAAGCTGTTCCTCAGCGATAAATGTAAAATGCACTGTGATCAGCACCATTTAACATATATTGAAATACATAAAAGCTGAAATGTGACCTGATAACAATGAGTACATTACATACATTAAATATTTTCAGCAAGTGCACCTTAAAATTGTGTTCTATTTAGTACATCCATTATTCGCTTGCTAAAGTGTATAATGTTTCTAACCAACCTGGCGTATTAATTATTTCGGGAATCTTGTTGCACAACAGAACCATTTCGGTTCGTGATCGGGAAAACGACTCCAAGAGACTCTCTAAGATGCGCAGTTATGCAGATTTCCACGTTACTACACCACCGTAATTACTGTGTTGTGGGTATTTCCCTACTTGGCGAAATGATAAGAGTTCTGGTGCAAGGGATACCTACCACCTCTACTTGCTCTAGTTTGCTCAACCGTTTAAAACAGCCTCGAAGGTCGGTCGTCCAGCTAACGCTGTCGTTGTCCTGTGGTTCCGGGCAGGCCGGGCTCTTTTTGTTAATGTCAGGAAACAACGGGGACTGTGCATGTTCTCATATAGTCCCTAGAATACTTACTAGTGTGCCGCTTTCGCCGCGTTTCCATGCAATGCCATGTCAGCGCGGTTCAGGCTTGCGAAGAGGGCGCTGTAATCAATCGTAGCTCTGGGAGAAGCGTCGTCCGGCCTCGCCGTGCGTTGTGATCGTACGCTTTGCATGCATTTTTTTTTTCTCTTCGTTGGGAGTGCGACCAAATAGGAACGTTGCATTCGATGTCGATTCTCTCACGTATGATGCTAGGATACGCGCTCTTACTTTGGTGAACGTTTTGAGTATTGTTGATGTGTATTAATTTGAAAAACTGGGCACGCCTCCAGGGAAACGAGCTAAACACGATAGAAGTTGTTTCCTGCCCATCTGTGACAGCGGGTGCAGATCTTGCGCAACGGAGAATTCGCTGTTTCGGGGACCTAAAGATATTGCCACCTGCATGCAGTGGATCGCGAGCAAGAGAAACTGCAGCCCCAAAACGAGGAAGAAGATCGCGCGCTCCATCTCCGCTCAATATCGATGAGCGTCGACGAACGCGCTTTGCCAGGGTCAGCCCCCTCATCTATCAATAAAGCCCCGAATGACATCTGAAGCTGGTGCTGGACAAACTTGTAGAGGTGCTTCATAGCCCTTAAGGATGTCTCAGACCTCTCCAAGGAGACGAAGTACAAGCCCGGCACGGGTTAACACTCCCGTGCCTTCGGGCAGCCACAGAGTCATCCTTCACCTATTCAAAGGCGTAATCATCTGTGATGAAAGATGCCATACGACGCATTGTTTCTATTTCTGCTTTGACCCTCGTTTCCTTTCCAAGGAGAGGGCAAGAAATGCAGGCGGCCTTCACAGACACGTCAGGCAATGTTTGGCACAATAAGCATTAAAGGGTTCTTGACATGTTCTCTGAACATTTCGTATTCTGGATCCTTCTGAAGTTCGTATTGTGAATCCTGACTCTCCATTCAACGATGTTCATTGTTTCGTTGCATCATATGCGTTGATTTAGAGCGACAAAAAACGCGGTTCCGGTTTCATTGCGCTCGTTCCCCTCAACCCTGCAGTTGACATCATGTTAGTAGCCATCAGACCTCGGAGATTGGCGCGCCCTCGGAAACAATGGAAAACGAACCGTGCGGCATATTTGGTTCCGAATGGAGGCATGGCACAGTTTTTAAGTATTTTCTTTCTTTTTAGCTTTCAAATAAATTGATTCTTTTAGGGCAAAAGCGAGTTCACTATACCTTTGCAGTTAAAAATCTCTTACTGCAACATCACCGAATAGTACCATGCTGGACGGTGGTGTCGCACAGTCGTCTCGGGAGCGCAAGAACGCTGGGGTTTTAAACGGGCGTTGTTAAATGTGCACTGAAAATTTCGCCGAACTGTGTCGAATGCATATCGAAGCAGTGAAAATTACAACGGGGGTGTTTATACTCTCTTCACGACCCCTTTATGACTCAGGCGCTGAAAAACCTCCAGGTGCTGAAAAATCTTTTTTCTCTTCTATACACCGTAAGCTCTTATGACATCACAACAGGGACCGTTTTTGGCACCGTAGTTGTCGCCGCCGCTGCCGCCGCCGCCAGGTGTCCGTAACCACTACCGCGCTAATTTTAGAAAAAAATTAGATTATCAGGGCTGAGGAGGATTTAAACCGACGTCCCTCTGCGTGGCAGCAACGCATTCTACCATTGCGGTACCCCTATGCTTGTAATCATCGCTAAAAGACCTAAATAAACAGGTGTAAAACCTTCCTCCTCATGACATGTCCTGCCTAGGTCCACTTCTTTCTTTTAATTGATTAGATAATATCGGCCACTCCTGTCTGTTCTCTGATCCATTCCGCTTGTTTTTTATCTCTTAGCATTACCCCTATCATTTTTCTTTCCATTGCACGTTGCGTGCTCCTTAGTTTCATCTCTAGTTTTTTCGTTATTCTCCATGTTTCTGCACCGTACGTCAGTACTGGGAGAATGCAGTGATTGAATACTTTTCGCTTTAATGAGAGCGGTAAGTTTCCGGTCATGATTTCGTAATGCCTTCCGAATGCGCTCCAGCCCATCCTTATTCTACGGAGAATTTATTTTTCCTGGCAAGGTGTTCCTGATATTAACTGTCCCAGATATACATATTCGTTTACACATTGTAAGGGTTCATTGTTGATTTTAAATTCCTGTTCCTTAGCTAAGCTATTGAGCATAACTTTGGTCTTTTGCCTATTCATTTTTAATCCAATTTTAATGCTTTCCCTGTTTAGGTCATCAATCATGTTTTGTAATTCGTCACCATCATTGCTACAGAGCACAATGTCGTCTGCAAATCTTAAATTGTTTAGATATTCTCCGTCTATTCGAATGCCCTTTTCTTCCCAGTCTAGACGTTTAAAGACTTCGTCTAAACATGCAGTGAATAGCATCGGGGATATTGTATCTCCCTGTCTCACACCTCTCCTGAGCGGGATTTCTCTGCTTCTCTCATGTAGGAGTAGTGTGGCTGTGCAATCTTTGTATATGTTGTTTATGGTTTTCACGTAAACGCCAGGTACCCCTTGTCGATGTAGAGCTTCTAGAACTGCTTGCATTTCTACTATGGAGTCAAATGCTTTCTCGTAGTCGATAAACGCCATGTAAAGAGGTTTGTTATATTCCGCGTACTTCTCAATTACTAGGTTGATAGCGTGGCTGTGGTCCATTGTCGAGTAACCTTTCCTAAAACCAGCTGGTTCTCTCGGTTGGTTAAAGTCGAGTGCTTCTCTTATCCTCGTAGAAATTACCTTTGTAATAGCTTGTATATTACGGGGAGTGGGCTGATTTGTCTGTAATTCTTTAAGTCCTTTATGTCACCTTTCTTGTGGATAAGGATTATATTAGCATTTTTCCAGCTGCGCGGTACGCTACATGTCTTGATACATTTCGTGAAGAGCGATGCAAGTTTTTCAAGTACAATATCTCCTCCGTCTTTGATCAAGTCGGCTGTTATACCATCGTCACCAGCTGCTTTACCGCGGGACATGCCTTTGGCAGCTTTTTTGACTTCGTCAGCGGTTATGCATGGAATTTCGGTGTTCTCGTCTTGTTCTATTAAGGTTGTATAGTCTGTCTGAGAGCTGTACAGTTCCGAGTAGAAATCTCCTGCTGCCTTTACTATTTCGGTGAAACTGTTGATAACGTTAACTTGTTTATCTTTTAGCGCATGCATTTTCTTTTGTCCTAAGTGCAGTTTCTTTTTGACCGATTTAATGCTGGTGCCTTTTTCTACTGCTTTCTCTATTTCTCTCATGTTAAAGTTTCTTACATCTCTTTGCCTGGCTTTACTGATCAATTTTGATAGTTCTGCGAATTCTATGTGATCTTTTGATGAAGTTACTTTCATTTGTTGGCGTTTTTTTATTAAGTCCTTGGTAGATTGGGACAGCTTACTTTTTGCTTGCTTTGTTGTTTTACCCCCGACTTCTATCGTGGTTGCAAGGATTGTTTTCGTTATGTTTTTGTTTATTTGTTCTAAATCGTCACCGTTTTCGTCTAAGACCTCGAACTTGTTGCTTAGGGCGACTTTAAATTCGTCGTCTTTCGCTCTGATTACCTCTACATTACATTTTTTTTCTAGTAAATAATTTAGTTCTTCTTTTCTTTAGGTTAAGTACAATCTTTGCCCTTACTAGTCTGTGATCGCTGCATTTTATCTTCCCCACTACTTCTGTGTCTTGAATTATACCTGGTTTTCGCACATTATAAAGTCAATTTCATTCTTTGTTTCCCCGTTAGGGCTTTTCCACGTCCACCTCCTATTCTTGTGTTTCTTGAAGAACGTATTCATTATTCGAAGCTGGTTCCTTTCGGCAAATCGTACTAGCATTTCCCCACGGTTATTCCTACGGCCGACGCCGTAGTTGCCTATCCCCTGCTCTCCACTTTGTTTCGTCCCTACTTTTGCGTTGAATTCCCCATGACTATTGTGTATTGCGTCCGTAGTTTTTTTATTGCTAATTCGATATCCTCGTAGAATTGCTCGACTTGTTCATCGTCGTAGCTCGTTGTTCGCGCATATCCCTGGATTATCTTAAGTTTATACCGCTTATTTAGTTTTATTACGACGGATGCTACCCTTTCCTTAAAGCTGTAGAATTCATCTACGTTGCCCGCTATATTTTTGTGGATTATGAACCCAACGCCATATTCTCCCTTTTCGGGTAATCCTCTATAGCAGAGGACGTGTCCATTGTTTAAGATTATGTAATCTTCACCTGCTTCTCCTAACTTCGCTAAGGCCAATGACGTCCCAATTAACTCCCTCTAGTTCCTCGAGTAATTCCGCTAATCTAGCTTCGCTTGAGAGGGATCTTGCATTGAACGTTCCAATGTTTAGATTCCAGTGGCGGCCTGTCCGGGTCCAGTGATTGTTACCGCCCTCTGCTGCTTCACAGAGCAGACCGCCGCCGTGGACAGATGTTCCGCAGCTGCTGGACACTGAGGGCGAGGGTTTAATTGTAGACATCGTGTGGGAGGTGGTGGCCAAGTACTTCACCAGGGAGGTCAATTCCTGTTCTGGTGTAGGAGTGAGTTGTAAACGGCACTTGAACGACTGAAAGCCTTTCAGGTGTTCAACCGTCGCCAGGCCCCCCCCCCTACCGACGTAATCTCGAGCTTATGACAACCATCCTTGGAACAAAAAAAAAGGGGGGGGGGGTTTGGGCATCGAACCTGTGACCCTTGGCGGTCTCAGTAGCGGCGGTTCCGCATCGTTAAACGTACACGCTCACAAAGCATTTCATGCGCGATAACTTCTATGTGCGTTACTATTTTGTACAGTATTTGGTCTCAAAGTGTGCGCGATTATCTAGTTTTGCTGATCGCGACATCCAGGACGTCATGGTTATTAAAATTGCTCTGACAGGTAGATGGGCGCGCGTGGAAAATCGTGTTTTAGCGAGCGGTTTTAACTGCGCTGTTGTAGCTAATCAGGTATGTCATCGCGCGTCGCATTCCGTGCGTAGCCCGAACGTTGTAGAAGTTGGGGTAAAAGAAATTATTGCGACCTTCCACGTGGGTAAAACATAAGTTGCTTTTTTTAATTTTTTGCGACGTACGGGAACGGAAAACCAAAAGAAATCCCTGGTTGTAAGTCGCAGTTGCATGATGTGCAATGAGTGATGAACTCTATAATTTCCTATGCCGGAATGGACCTGCGAAGACAAAATGGAAATATATAGGTATCAGGGAGGTAGCAGTCACACAGATACATACACACATGTCTAAATACAGCGGCACATCCAGGCAAACATACACCCCAGGAAAGACACGCAAACTATCTATTGTGGTGGTGAAGGCATATTATTGCGCACATTCCTTATAGGAAGTGGATTCAGAGTGTTAAATTCGTCCGAATTTCTTCGGCCAGCTAAAAGATTTGTGTGAAGGTTAGTAGTGTACGGCTTGTCTTAAGGCAAGGAGTAATCAAGGAGTAATTTATATTCCTTATTGCGCTTGCAATGTTAATTTCGCCATGAATCTATCTATCGAGCTATCTATCTATTTTCTCCGTCCTTTTCTTACGAGTTGCTATTATCGGAGACCGTCGGTTGGTTATGTCCAGCGTCGCATGCATGGGTTTCCTCTCTGTGCGGAATACTATGAGAATATGAGAATATGTAGTCGTGCTAGTGGCTAACACATTTTACTATCTGTTATAAGAAAAACGGTTTGTTTAGCTGCTCACCGAATTATCGTCGGCGCGTTGGGCTGGGCGCGGTTGTATTCCTGAGGTAGCTCACACGTGCATAATTGCTTGTTTGAGCGACAGTAAGAGCGACGGAATGGATACCAAGAGAGGGAAAACGCAACAGAGGTAGGCAAAAGGTTAGATGGAGCGATGAAATTAAAAAAGTTTGCGGGTATAAAGTGGAACCAACTCGCTCAGGATAGGGTGGATTGGAAATCATTGGGAGAGGCCTTCGTCCTGCAGTGGACCTAAACAGGCTGATGATGATGATGATGATGAGAACAAGATGAATACCCACCTGGAAGAGCGTGATGCTAGTTCACTTTATCAAAGCTGCTGCCTTTCTTGCCTCCTGCTTCAGTGTGGACAACTCTCGTGGCAGCTGATTCTACTTCTTCTGGAGCCTTTGACATTTCTGTGTCATATTCTTTACTTTCCTCATTAAATTTATTATTAGCGAAAATGAAAGTCTTGTCTGAATGCCACATGGCCTGCTTGCTTTTGACACTGGCACTGCACAGAACGGCCACGCACAGGTGACACTCTGGGAAAATAAGGACGCTCACTGGGGGAAACATCTATTGTTGTGGCCGGCATGAAACTTTTTGAACTTTGGAATGATTCTTCCTGATCGACCATCATCTCAGCCTCCTTGTTTGAGACACTGCTGCCAGCCACAGCGTCGTCTGTCACCTCACCAGTCCTCTCAGATGGAGTGTTGAGAATGTCTGGCCTGCAACATTGGGAACCTCATTTGTGATAATGTATACTGGTTTAAGAGCTGTGTGATGAAGTATTAGAATAAATATGGATGTCGCTAACGAGACTATACAAGAAGCTTACCTATTTTTCTTGGCTTCCCTATGAAGCTTCTTTGGCGACAGCACTGGGCTATCACCCCTCTATACAACCTTCCGCTGTTCGCGAAGTGTTTCTTGCACGTAGGCTGGATAGCTTCGGAATATTGACAGCATGGCATCCGGTACCGATTCCGCCTCTTCAGGCTGTCGCTGTAATCCCCTTGCTTGAAAAGCAAACTGCAGGCCTTGCTCTGGTCATTCGACACCCATAGCCGTTTCCCTGGGCCTGCAAACACCCGTATAATTTTTCACGACAAATGTCAAATGGTAGGCACTCAAGATATAAAATCTGCTTTTCACGAGCCGTCCCCACTAAATGACCCAAGAATCTCCAGGAGGTACTCAAGCACAATCACTAGCACTTACTATGGTGGCTGGGCGTGTTCACGACAGCTGCATTTGCAACTATTGGCATTTGTTTTCCTTTGTTGAGACGCAGCATCCGCAGAAAACATTGTAATGCAATACAACAAATATTTCATTAAATAAATAAAAAGCCACTGTCCAACAGTGTGGACAGCTTGAATATGGATGCCCAGTCCTGCCCATGGCCGCTTGCATGGGCTAATTCGGAGTTTTCAGGGCAGAGCGCATCAAGGGACACATGTATCTGACAAGCTGTGACCACAATTTTTGCCTAGAAGCGTGCTCGCATTTATAGGCGATGGCACGCACGCACCTTTGAAGATGCATATGCTGATGTTACGAAACATCACAAGCAAAAGAAAGTTTCACATTTCCTCCCATGAGGCATTTATAAGTTTTTGCTGTTTACGGAATAGTTTATCGATAGCTTACATCGTTCGTGTCGAGAGACCTCCTTCAGCTATTCGTGCCGAATCTGGTTAACGGGAAACTAGCGAAACAATATCCCGGTTGACCGCCGCCCGCTCAACCTACAAAAAGGCGCGCAGCAGTACACTGTTGTGGGGATGGGTTTACTGCTATCGTACCGTAATGCTCTAACTGTCTGACGGGTGACAAGACAGGTAGTACACGCTATTACACTCCAATAAAGCCGAACGCCTGTCGCAGGCCCCCGACAGGACACACGGAGACAGTTGGCAGCGAGCGAAGCGATGGGGTAAGTTGGGGCGTCATCGCGTGCAGTATCGGTTTGGAGAAGTAAAAAAATTACACCATCTCCCTCCAAAGGCAATCATGTGTGGATGCGAAGCAGCGGGGAGATGGTTAGCTTGAGCAGGAGATGGTATAATTTTATTGAGAGGACTAATGATGATCTAGAAGAGGCGAGAGAGAACACTGTGGTTGCGTGAGGACCCGAGTGCTCATGGCGGCGCAGCACAGGCGAGAGAATCAGGCGCGCGCGCTCCGTCAATTTAATAACGCGGAACTACCGTGGCGCCCCAGGGGAGTATGCAGCGGACACACCACCTGTCGTGCACGCCGCTCCGTAGAGTAGATAACTCCTAGAGGAGAGAAAGGGGGAGCGTAGGAGGGGAGAGAGACGGGAAGGGGACGCGCATGCGCTCTGGGGGTGTGGGACGCGGAACGGAAGGAGGGACGGACGAAGCCCCCGCCGTAAGCTACTTGGCATCTAAATAAGTCAACAAGCGAACGAAACTGTGGCGACACGCAGAACGTCGGCATGAGCAGGTAGTAAGTTCATACAGGAGGTCGTGCACTGAACATGGCCTGAGAATGATCCCAATCAATCGCCGATGCCTCTGTGAGCTTGTTTGCTCGCAGGGGCATCCGCGACCGCCAACAAAAACCTTGGTCTGCCCAGAGAACGCATCACAGTGACAGCGAAAGCTAGATTAGCTGCATGCTCTCTGATTCGTCTCCTTCTATCTTTTATCCCTGCTCGTCCTCCACGCGTTCTTCCGTTTCCATGGTCTGCTTTATATACTGTTTCACCTTCTTTCTCGTCTTCTGCTTCCTCTCTTCTCCTAGATCTACTTTTTCGTCTCTTGCTTCTTCTGTGTCTCGCGTTTTCTTCTTTCCCTTCTTGGTCGTCGACGCCTTTTCCTGGTCCTTGTTGATGATAGCACAATTAGCATATGGCGACCCGAAGGACCACTATTGCAGATAACGGCCGTGGGTAAGAAAAAAATGATCAACCAGGTGTTGAGAATCTCTGGTGGGTGTAGCGGCACCACTGCTATTGCGCTGGGTTCATGTCCGCGTCAAAAAGGTCTTTTGCTTTAAACACTGAATCTGCTACCAGTAACGCACACGGGCCGCACAGATGGTGGCGCAGATCATCGCCACCAATATGCTTCACTGTAACGAGTCCATGACAGCTTACACTGTAATATTGGTGTTCTCCATTTATGTGGGAGTTGGCTGTTTGGTTTCAATAGCAGATGGGAATCGCCTGCACCCATGTGACGTCACAAGGAGCACGGCTATGTCGTCTAACTTTTCTTGTTCGAAAGAAATGTGCCGATGTTTCCTTTTCCAAATCAAAGGGAACAAACGCATTGTTCCTACCGATGCTTCCGCGTTCATAAAATCACCAATGCTAGTTCTACTTCAAGTGCCACAGTCAATGTCCCTTGTGGCGTCATATGTTGAAAAATGAGCGGACGGTTTGTAGCCATATTTAAATCCAGATTGCCAATTTCATATTGCGTGCAGTTCAATAATATTTGCTTGAAGTGTTCACAGCTGCCGCCTGTGAGAATGACTTGCAGCGTTCTCAGACTAAGTGCAAAAAAAAGTTCTAAGGTGTCCTTTAGTAAATTCAAAATGCAAATAATGTGACTGTCTGGAACGGAACTCCTGTCTACTTTATCACATCAAAATTGCACGAATAAGGCGGCACATTTTGAAAAGAAGTGATAGCGAATGACCACGGCTGATATAAGGTATATTGGTTGTTCACGTGGTCAGGGCGCTTAACTGCATGCAGACGAGATCGTGCATGAGTACGTAGCTGCGAAAGGGAGACCACCGCTTCTTTGTTTCCCGTTGAATACGCACGGTACGCCGTACATGATTACATGAACGCCAATATCACCGCCGAGTACGGAGTTGAATATAGTTATCGTGATCGCGTCTTTAGTGACACGTATATAGGGGCGCTCGCTGTTGGCCGTTGTCGGGTCTCCGTGAAATGCAGCTACCTAACGTATAGGCAGAGCAGCTGCGTGCGACGCGTAAGCACTGAGCATCTCTCATTTTAGAGAAGGTTACTGAATTTCACATTTAATTGATGTTATTTTACGAAGCACCTCGCATATTCAAAATGTAATATTTGAAGAAAATATTTAAAGAATTTGAAAACTGGCACGCCCTTACGAACAGGCTCCGTTCACGCTCTCTACATTCGGCGGCTTACCCCTGGCCTTTTTTACAGAGTGCGATATTTCCGCCAATAATAGAGAGATACGTGCACCAATGACGGCGCAGTGCACAGAGCGTTCATCTTTGAACAGCAGTTTTGTCGCAGCGAGAACTGTCATCGCAGCCGTTACGCGATGTAATAAATAAGGACGGGCTGAAATGGACAGGCGGACCGCTGCTTCAGACACGCCAGCGTCGGACTTTGAGGCATCTCTAGAGAATTAGTGACAACATGCGGATGTGAGCGAGAGGTGCATTCTTTGTGACGTCTGCGGAGGACGTAGCGCTGTGCATGAGCTGCCACTCGCACCGCGGGAGATCCGCGTCAGGAGCCGTAACAGGGAGCTCGTGGAGCAACAGACCTATTTCTTCGACCAGACTTACTTCCCACAGTAGGCACAGACTTTTTAATGTATGACGCTTGTGGAATTCTCGACAGGTGGAAAAATCATTTACAGTACAATGTGTGGTATGTTAAGTGTTCGCATTCACATTAAGAAAATACAAAATACATGAGTACGATCTGTGGAGGTGAAGTGACCGCTAATTTGAGTCGCGTAGAGGGCGTCTACGCGATGCACAGATGCACCTAGATGATGGATCTAGGTTCACAGATGCACCTGGATCCAGCATCTTAAAACGCCCGGTCGCACGCTGACAGACTATGGCCCCGTAATCTAATCGGGATCTTGCAGTGCTTTTTTATAAATTCAGCAGAGAATTCGCGGCACTACCTCACGTAGTGCGTGACAACACCTTTAATAAATGCATAACTTCCATGCTTATGGTTCTACATCCCTTACAAGTAGAACGAATGCTAGTTTCGCGTTAAGGATTACGCCAAAATATAGCGCTCCATTTTTACAGGTAAGCGCTACCACGGCAGGTCGATATTGGGGTCCGCATCAATGACTCTCTACCTGGAGAAAAATATGTAGGTGCCTTCTTTTGTTTTGGGCTGCAACTGCTTTCGTTCGCCCATCTAGACACCTTGTTAAGACTGACCTCAATCTTACACTCACAAATTGCGAGAATACAAGGCCTAAACGTCATCTGCAAATTATCAACGTACGTAGAGTAAAACATCTTTCGCAGTATGCATTGTCAGGATAAAAAGAGTGCAGGTGAGCATCCCATTCTGTGGCAAAGCGGTTTCCTCAACAGAAAATTGCCATAACACGTTACCAGCACGAACACGGCAAGTACAGTCGCACAGATGTATTTCTGTTATATTTAGGATATTAGCACAAACACTAAGGTATTTGATCTCTATTAGTATACGAAAACGCCAGCTCGTATCGTAGCTTTTTCTGTTGAGGAATACAGAAAGAATAGTCTCTGGACACAAGCCTCACGAATCTACACCACTGTCCGTATCATATGGTCAGTGGTGGAAGGACTTTCAGAATGCACTGTGACGGATCAATCACCTTCTTTGATGAAAAAAATGCATCTCTACCATAGCACACTTCGGTGGCAAGAACGATGTCTACTACTGCACGCAGCGTACACTTCGTATCCTGCATTTTCTTTTGGCGGAATGCAACCCCCGAGTAAAGCAAAAAAAAAAAAAAATAACACCAGGCCTGCACGGAATCGCAGCAGAGGGACAGCGGAAGCTGGCGGGTCCAATTTCTTAGAGGCCATTGTAAACACTTGGGGATCAGGCGAAGTTCTCGGGCCCTCAAGTATATAGAAGGGCCAAGTCAGGTTGCTGCCGGAGCCTCGCACGTCGCCTGTCGCGTGACGTATGTCACAATACAACAGAACTACTTCACGAAGCAGCGCTTTGCAATAATGCTGACGGAAAAATTGAAGAAGATTGTCTCATAAAGATGATGTTGACGATGCCTCCGTAATGTGTGCAGAGCTAGAAACCATGCGCCCCTGTGGTCTTTCAAATGTTTCCTCACAATCATTATGCAATCCGCTTTCCTCGATGCGTAGTGGCGTATTCCTGTTTCGCCACTTAATATTACATTTGTTAATGCTATTCCTTGGCAGGTTTTACACCTGTTTAGGTCTTTTAGCGATGATTACAAGCATTGGGGTACCGCAATGGCAGAATACGTTACTGCCACGCAGAGGGACGTCGGTTTGAATCCTCCTCAGTCCTGCTAATTTTTTTCTAAAATTAGCGAGGTAGTGGTTACGGACACCTGGCGGCGGCGGCAGCGGCGGCGACAACTACGGTGCCAGAAACGGTCCCTGTTGTGATGTCATAAGAGCCTACGGTGTATAGAAGAGAAAAAGGTTTTTCAGCACCTGGAGGTTTTTCAGTGCCTGAGTCTTAAAGGGGCCGTGAACAGAGTATAAACATCCCCCGTTGTAATTTTCAGCGCTTCAATATGCATTCAACATATTTCGGCGTAATGTTCAGTGCACATTTAACAACGCCCGTTTGAAACTCCACCGTTCTTGCGCTCCCGAAACGACTGTGCGACGCCACTGTCCAGCATGGTACTATTCGGTGATGTTGCAGTAAGAGATTTTTAACTGCAAAGGTATAGTGAACTCGCTTGTGCTCTAAAAGAATCAATTTATTTGAAAGCTAGAAAGAAAGAAAATACTTAAAAACCGTGCCATGCCTCCATTCGGAAGCAAATCTGCCGCACGATTCGTTTTTCATTGGTTCCGAGGGCGCGCCAATCTCCGAGGTCTGATGGCTACTAACATGATGTCAACTGCAGAGTTGAGGGGAACGAGCGCAATGAAACCGGAACCGCGTTTTTTGTCGCTCTAAATCAACCCATATGATGCAACGGAACAATGAACATCGTTGATTGGAGGGTCAGGATTCAGAATACGAACTTCAGAAGGATCCAGAATACGAAATGTTCAGAGAACATGTCAAGAACCCTTTAATGCTTATTGTGCCAAACATTGCCTGACGTGTCTGTGAAGGCCGCCTGCATTTCTTGCCCTCTCCTTGGAAAGGAAACGAGGGTCAAAGCAGAAATCGAAACAATGCGCCGTATGGCATCTTTCATCACAGATGATTACGCCTTTGAATACGTGAAGGTTGACTCTGCGGCTGCCCGAAGGCACGGGAGTGTTAACCCGTGCCGGGCTTGTACTGCGGCTCCTTGGAGAGGTCTGAGACATCCTTAAGGGCTATGAAGCACCTCTACAAGTTTGTCCAGCACCAGCTTCAGATGTCATTCGGGGCTTTATTGATAGATGAGGGGGCTGACGAAGCACCTCTATCAGTTTGTCACGACGCTTCAGATGTTATTCGGGGCTTTGATTGCTAGATGAGGGGTGTTGAACCTGGCAAAGTGCGTCCGTCGACGCTGATGGATTTTGAGCGGAGATGGAGCGCGCGACCTTCTTCCTCGTTTTGGGGCAGCAGTTTCTCTTGCTCGCGATCCACTGCATGCAAGTGGCAATATATTTAGGTCCCCGAAACAGCGAATTCTCCGTTGCGTACGATCTGCACCCGCTGTCACAGATGGGCAGGAAACAACTTCTATCGTGTTTAGCTCGTTTCCGTGGAGGCGTGCCCAGTTTTTCAAAATTAATACACATCAACAATACTCAAAACGTTCACCAAAGAAAGAGTGCGTATCCTTGCATCATACGTGAGAGTTGTTGTTGTTGTTGTTTTGTGGGGTTTTACGTCCCAAAACCAGTTCTGATTATGAGAGACGCCGTAGTGGAGGGCTCCGGAAATTTTGACCACCTGGTGTTCTTTAACGTGCACTGACATCGCACAGCACACGGGCCTCAACATTTCGCCTCCATCGAAATGCAGCCGCCGCGGCCGGGATTCGATCCCGCGACCCTCGGATCAGCAGCCGAGTACCTTAGCCACTAGACCACCGTGGCGGGGCATACGTGAGAGAATCGACATCGAACGCAATGTTGCCGTTTGGTCGCACTCCCAACGAAGAGAAAACAAAAAATGCATGCAAAGCGTACGATCACAACGCACGACGAGGCCAGACGACGCTTCTCCCAGAGCTACGATTGATTACAGCGCCCTCTTCGCAATCCCGAACAGCGCTGACATGGCATTGCATGGAAACGCGGCGAAAGCGGCACACTAGTAAGTATTCTAGGGTCTATATGAGAACATGCACAGTCCCCGTTGTTTCCTGACATTAACAAAAAGAGCCCAGCCTGCCCGGAACCACAGGACAACGACAGCGTTAGCTGGACGACGGACCTTAGATGCTGTTTTAAACGCTTGAGCAAACTAGAGCAAGTAGAGGTGGTAGGTATCCCCTGCACCATAACTCTTATCATTTCGCGAAGTAGGGAAATACCCACTACGCAGTAATTACGGTGGTGTAGTAACGTGCAAATCTGCATAGCTGCACATTTTAGAGAGTCTCTTGGAGTCGTTTTCCCGATCTCGAACCGAAATGGTTCTGTTGTGCGACAAGATACCTGAAATAATTAAATACGCCAGGGAGGTTAGAAACATCACACAATTTAGGAAGCGAATAATGGATGTAATAAATAGAACACAATTCTAAGGTGCATATTTAATGTATGTAATTTACTCATTGTTATCAGATCACATTTCATCTTTTATGTATTTAAATATATGCTAAATGATGCTGATCACAGTGCATTTTACATTTACCGCTGAGGAACAGCTTTGCTTGCATCTTTATCTTACATTTGTCAAATCGTTATAGTATTCCTGGTTTATTTATATTTTGTATATATATATGTATTACTGTATATTTTTGCGCACTGTCCTGCGGTACCTCCCAGAAGTGCCTCACGAAGAGGGGTCCAAGTCAGGAGACACACTCTCCTTTTACCCCCTTCATGGGCGTTTTATGAAAATGTCCAAATATCGAAATGAAATAAACTCTCGGCCGGGCGTCGACGGTGAGCTGCGGTTGGGCTTCTCTCTGCACAGCTGTCTCTTGTGACCGATGTCGCCTTGCTGCAGCCGCGGGCGTAGCTCTGCGATTTGCTTCTTCAGCAGCGGTCCGCACCTTGCGAGGAGGAGCCATCACGGTATATCGGTATACCGGTGCCAAGTCAGGTTGCTGTCGGTTGTCCGAACGTTGCCTGCCGCGTGACACACGGCACGACACAACAAAACTGGGCTTCAAAGGGGCAGCGTTTCGTAATATTGGTGACGCAAGTGTTAATGAAGATTGTTCCATAATGATGATGTTGATGATGCCTCTGCAATGCGTTCAGAGCTACAATCCATGCAGCCCTGTGTTCTTTCAAGTGATTCCTCGAACTCCTTATGCAATCCATTTTCCCGGATGTGTAGTGGCACATTTTCATTCTGCCACGTGACATTCCGTTTGTTAATGCGATTGCTCGACGAATTTTATACGTGTTTAGGTCCTTTAGCGATGATTTTTCCAGCACAGGCGTTGCTCAATGGTAGAATACTTGACTACCAAACAGAGGGTGTGGTTTGAATCCTCCTCCGTGGTGGTTTTTTTTTTTTCTAAAATTTGCGCTATAGCGGTTCCGGGCACTGGCGGTGGCGGCGGACAACTACAGCGCCAAACACGGTCCTTGTTGCCATCTCATACCAGCTTACGCTGTAAAACACAAATCAGGATGCGCTGTCGGCAGAAAGGGGGTAGGAACGTAAAGTGACGGAAACCTTTGCCCATTTCTACTTCGCAAAGCCTACCACATTTATAGTACGCCGGCTTATGCTAATGAAGAATACATTTCCTCTACCTTCAACTACAAAGTCTTAAACAATAACAACGAAAAACACTGCCGTCATCGGAAACGTTAAAACCCCTCCTATATTCAGCCTCACTACCGTTACGTGTTTTAATAACCCCCTAATGACAGTACCAGTTTTCATGTTATGTCGGCTAGAAAAGGAACCTGCTGATCAACGTACTCTTGAGAAGTTTCTATAATGACATGACATGCTAAATGCAGTGTCACTTTCACTATTATTCGTAATGGTTAACTCTCGTAGCGTGGTGCCTGCGATGAAAGGTTATGGTGCCTCCAATTTCTAAAAAATCGCTACATACCAGAGGTGCCACGGTCATATTATTCATGCACGTCGCACGTTCTTACGCTACCATGCCAATTTTGGCGTATGCGATGTGAACGAGACGACACCGAGCTCAGGAAGACTTAGACGGCAGTATAGATAGATAGATAGATAGATAGATAGATAGATAGATAGATAGATAGATAGATAGATAGATAGATAGATAGATAGATAGATAGATAGATAGATATGGACTAAGTTGATCAAGTTTGCAGAGAAATGCTTCGAGTTTACAAACAAGTTTGAGCTACTGCACCCCTCTCAGAAACCTGGATCGCTCGAACAGGTTGGTAGCATAGACATTTTTGCTGCATTCGCTCCCACATCGTTGCGCACCCATCCTTTTTTCGCTGTATCTATGCACGGCAAGATAACACATATCAGTAGACTCAACCAAGTGTTCTGATAGCTCAGGATGGCTTCCTTTCACAATATCATATTACTCTATGGAGTTGCGGATACTGCCAGTTAGATTACTAAATCATGCATATGTCCTGTACCAGCAGATAAAAAGTCATTAGTTTACGATGCCATTTTAAACGCTTGAGGAAGCTAGTGCAAGTTGAGGTGATAGGCATCCCCTGCGCCATAATTATTATCATTTTGCCAAGTAGGGAAGTACCCACTATGCAATAATTACTGCGGTGTTGTAACGTGCAGATCGGTATAACTGCGCATCTTAGAGAGTCTCGTAGCGTTGTTTTCTCGAGAACGAACCGAACTCTCGGCCCGGCGTCGACGGCGAGCTGCGATTTGGGTTTCTCTCTGCACAGCTGTCTGTTGTGCCGGACGTTGCCTTGCTGCAGCCGCGCGCGGTTTGCTGCAAACTGGTGTTGAAGAGTTGTGTTATAAAGAGTGAGGCGATGTGGGAGGCCGGATTTTGTTTATTTACATGATTTGATGCCATCAAAGCGGTGTCGACACTTCACGTGTCCCCTTCTACTTCGTCGTCCAGGCAGTATATGCAGATATGCCCGTGTAAGTCTCGGGCATATCGAAGTAGTACGACAGCAGCGGCGTTGTGGATGGTGTCATTAGACAGTCACCGGTGTCGTCACCTTGTTATCGCTCCAGTGACGGCGTACCCGGGCCATGGTACTTACAATACCATGTCCTTGTGACCCGAGTAGGCGGCGACATACATCACATCTCGCATAATGTGTAGGTCGTTGGTGGATGCGAGATCGGTGCACGTACATCTCGACGTCGTGATGGCCGCAGGGGGCATCCTCAATTCGATTTTGAAATCGGCATGCATGGCGGCGAGGAACGATGCGATATCTGGGGCATCCGCGCGCCGAGTGTTGCTACGGCGACGTCACGCAGCTGGACGCGCGCTTTCGCCAACACAGCGAAGAAACGCGGCAATGCGGCCGCAATCCGCTACAGGTAGCTGCAGCGGCGCGGAGCGCGCGCCGACGCGCCGACTGCCGCTGCGGCGAATGTTGGCGCCGGCGTCATTTCTGGTGGGAGAGGTCACGTGCTTTCCGGGCACGGCTTTTGCGGACGCTTCATGCGGACGGGAGGTAGGGGCGCGCTATCGCCAACCTAGCCGGGAAACGCTTTCGCGTTAAAACATAGGAGCCGCTACTACGGCTTAATAAACGTAAACAAAAAGCCAAGAACAGTGGTAGTCGAAGAAGGGACTTTGGCGCTCTCAACTGGAAACCATTAGTCGGAATTGAATGGCCGTAAACCGGTTCGGATCTACATGAAGTAACATATTTAAATCCGAAACACTTCGTGTCTAAATTAGGACGTTTTGTTAGCATCTATCTATCTATCTATCTATCTATCTATCTATCTATCTATCTATCTATCTATCTATCTATCTATCTATCTATCTATCTATCTACATGCTTCCTTTTGTGGGGTTCTGCACGGAGGTCGCCTTTCATTTCTTTCTTTGACAGGCCTCGCTTGTTTTGTATTCAGCTTCGTGAAGTTTGCCGAGAGGTCTACAAACTTTGCATGCCTGACAGATATTTTTTAGTTCATTCGAGAAAATGAGCGACGAAACGTGCAAACACTTTTACAATGTATTAAACCTGACGCATCCCTGCTGGCGAGTCCTGTTGTCTATCGAAGACTTTTGTCGACGTTATCATCTTGCAGTGTCAATTTCTTTCCATTGCTTTCAGTGCTTGGCAGAAGTTAGCCGAAAAACGTTGCACTACTTCTCAAGTTAATGTGACTACTGCGTAACCATCATGAGGGTGTTGGTTATGCGACATCTTTCAGTTTCAGTATATAAGGAGCGTCAGTAGGAATATGGGATTTGCGACTGCGTATCAATTTGAGAATTGCACTGCGTATTGGAAGGGCGCAACCTCGCATTCGATGACAAATTTCCCTCAACAATAAACTTCATCCATTGTTCTTTCGCAGAGACGAAAGGGTGTTGCGGATTTCGAACTTTTTGTGGCTGGCATCATAAGGAGTGGAAGTCACGTATCAGGCCTGCTACAGTAACTACTCACGTGGCGACGACTTGGCAAAACCATAAATGCGGTTTAAGAAGATAGAAGCTATCCCAAGGATGTTCGCGATGGTCTATTTTGTAGGTGCTTATCGTAATGTATTTTCATGAGTTAGGCAACAGCGCCTTCGGCTGTGCAGGCAAGACATGCCTCTTGAGGTTCCTCACGAGGTCCGGCCAGCAAACGTCCCGTGAGTGCTTCTGTATGCCGAAGAAATCTAAATGACGAAGCAGCCGAGCTCGTTTGCTTACCCTGAAAACGTTGCCTTACGGCTCCTATGCACCTTCCAGGCACTGTCTTCACGATCTTAACTGGTGGTAAAGTAGTAAATGTTGCTGCCTTTCCATGTGTCACTGTCTCTGCTGCTTAGTATACTGGAGGATGCAGTCTCGCTGCTTCGGCGCACAGGAAGCACTTCTGCTTCGGCGCACAGAAATCCGGATGGATTTCCTGATAGCCTTGTGCTACCCCTTTCAGTCACCGTGTCTCCATATGGTGACGCGACTTCCTTCGTCGTTTTTGCATGAAAACGAAACCAGTTCATGCGGAAGAGCGGTGCGGCTAATATTCGAAACCTTAGAGACTGACAGGTAGCGGCATCTGATGTTAAACGGCCGAAGCTCACTCCTAAACATCGTTCCAAAATAGACGCCACCACGTTTTATGGGAGCTCCGGTGAGTTGCCGTGCTAAGTTCTCTTTTACTGCCGCGTATATGATTTATAGCGGCTAAAAACACCTACTGGATGTGCAGAAAGGGCTATTTGAATGAAAACCAGTGAGTGTTTTATTCTGAGCGCTTTTACTTTTGAGTTTTGACTCTGTTCAGATCCGCGTGTACAAAGGGACACATAGTGACTTGTACTTTTTTTAGCATTGCCGTGGGCTGTTAGTTGGCTGGTGTCATTGATGTTGTACTCATTTTTGGTCACAGTGATCACTTCACAGCTATCGAGAAGCAGTGGCAAGACTCGCCGCAAGGCGAGTATATCGGCGGCAGAGCAAATTTTTCTGGCAATTGCTGATGGAAACCTGTCGGACGCCAACCTATCCTACGATGAGGCCGAAAACTCCGACGACATTGTAAATGTGGTACGTATACTTAGCAAATGTATTTCGTAGTTTTTAGCAGAGCGGTGCATTGAACGATTACGTTTTAATTTCATCGTGGGACACTGACCACGGAGGCCCAAGAAGAAGAAGAAAGCGTTTCATGAGAGGAAAGGAGGAGATGTCGGCCTGGAGAGTGAGTCTCTGGCCTGCTACTCCTCACAGAGGTAAGGGGAAATGCGATAAATAGATTTAGAGGGAGGTATGGGAGGATTTAGAGGGAGGATTTAGAGGGAGGGAGGTACGATGATAAAGTACAATGAGTCACTATACAAGTCTTATAAGCAGATGTGCACCATGAGCAGTAGTCCTTACAGCACAGTATTAGAGGCGGGCATCTAAACCTGTGTCCCACAAGAAATTAAAAAGGGCCTTGAAGTGGCGCTGGGCGTGGTCCGTGTGCTTCCATGCACCTAAACGTTTCTCCTCCGAAAAGGGCCGGGAGTCCAAACCGTCTACCACGCACCTAAGTGTTCTCCTTTCGGCCGAATATTGAGTGCACACGCAGAGGATATGGTGTATAGGCTCTGATATGTGACACACGCGGCAATCGGGACTCTCTTCCTGTCCGATCTTAAAGAGATATCTGCGAGTATACGCAACACCCAACCGTAGCCTGTGCAACAGCGTCTCTTGATCTCGGCGTAGCCGGACTGGAAGACGAAAGCACACGCCGGCGTCAAGTCTATGAAGGCGCTCGTGTCGAAGGTCAGGGTCAGCCCACAGTTGCGTCATTGAGGCTTTCATGGAGCTGGAGAGCAAGGCAGTGACATCGTGTCGTGAAAAATGGATAGCAGTCGGTTGGCCAGTGATATATGCCAATTTCGCTTCTGCGTCCGCTTGGTCATTCCCAGTGATCCCACAGTGGCTGGGAATCCACTGCAATGCAATGTTGTGTCCGTATTGAGAAGCCTCAGTAAGGAGGCTCATGATCTCACTAACAAGAGGACCATAAGCGGCTCCTTGCTTCATGTAGTTCATTATTAGCTGAAGTGCCGACCGAGAATCCGAAAATAATGTCCACTCCGCAGGACTTTGTTGTAGAATATAGCGGACAGCTTCTCGGACACCGGTCACTTCAGCAGCAGTGCGCGATGTATGATGCGCTCTCTTGAAGCGTTGGGTCATGCCCATGGGAGGTATCGTGGAAGCTGCTGCCGAAGATGTCTGTGTCACAGAGCCATCAGTAAAAATATGCATCGCGTGCCCGTACATATACGCAATATACCACAATGCAAAATACTTGAGTCCATCAGCTGGCAGGCTTGATTTCTTAGTAATTCCAGGGATCAATAATCGTACGATCGGCTTTGGCGTCGTCCATAGTGGTTTGTCGGGCGTGACTAGGGGTGTATAAATTGATGGCAGGAGATCTTGCCGCAGCAGCATCGCCTTCGAGTATGCAGCGTTAGGCCGCCTGCTAGGAATTCCGGCGAATGGATGGTCTCTGTGTCTGGTTAGTAACCTGAGGTGCACTCGCAGTGGTTCTTGTTGAAAGTAGATGAGAGCTGGACTGGCACGTGCTTCTGCAATAGTGCCCCACGTGGAAGTACATCGAGGTACACCAAGGCAAATTCTTAAAGCACGAGCCTGAGCAGCTTCGAGTGTACGGATAGCATATGCACTCATAAGAGAAAGTACAGGGGCACTGTAGCGGAGGTATCCAACGAAGAATGCCTGGTACAGCTGCAAAAGAGATGATTTAGATGGCCCCCACGATTTTCCAGACATGTGCCGATTTACTTGGACAAAGCTGTCTAGTTTCTTTCTCGCTGCTGTGGTGTGTTTCGACCAAGACAAATCACGGTCGATGATAACTCCAAGGAACTTGTAGTGTGTTACTCAAGCGATTCTTTTCCCATCAATACAAATAGGATAACAGGCCATTGACTTCCGTGTGAATGCAATGGTTGCACTTTTTGTCGGTGAGAGTTGCGGTCCTCGACTGTTGAGATATGTTGACGTTACCAATACTGCATGTTGCAATTTCTGTTGTATTTCTAAGTGTGTTAAGCTCGTTGTCCAAATGCAGATGTCATCCGCGTACACAGAGGTTGAGACTTTCTCGCTCAACAGCTTAACGAGGCCAACGAGTACGATATTAAACAACGTTGGACTCAGGACTCCTTGCGGCACACCGCGATAGACGGGATAATTCTTTGTGTCACCGTCTGATGTTGCCGTGAATATTTTTCGTTCTTGAAGGTAGCTCGCCAGCCACTGATGTAGGCGGCCGGCAATGCCATAGTGTTCAAGAGCATTCAAAATTGCATCGTGCAGAACGTTGTCGAATGCACCTTTGATGTAAAGAAAGACAGCGGCTGGTAATCGGTGGCACTGTTTTTGATGTTCAACCGTGGTCATCAAGTCAATCACGCTATCAATTGAGGATCTTCCTTTTCGAAAGCCTGTCATCGCCTTTGGATATACATCATGCTTCTCCAAAAACCATTCTAAGCGCGTCAGAACCATGCGTTCCACGATTTTTCCAACACAGGTGGCAAGCGCCACAGGTCTGTAGGAAAGCATATCGCGGGGACACTTGCCTGGTTTCAACAGTGCCGCGATTTAGCTTCTCTTCCTGTGTGCAGGTACAGTTCCAGATACCCATGAAAGGTTGTAGAGAGATAGAAGCTGTTCAGTCGCTCGAGAACCGAGGTGACGCAAAACAGAATAGGTGATTCCATCAGGTCCGGGTGCACTGGAGTGTCTTGAAGCCGAAATCGCTGCACGTGGCTCTTCCAACGTGAAACGCAGATCAAGACGATCGTCTTTTCCTAGGATTAGGATGTACTGGCAGAAGCGGACCCGCATTGCCGTGATTGCCGATGCAATGAATGTCAACAGATTTTTTAAGCTTCATGCCGCTGTTCACATCACCGATGCGAGCGGTCCACCCCCTAACAACACAGATAAATTCTGGAAGGTCCGACCTCTGGTAGAGGTTGTTAGGGAGCGATGCTTGTAACTCAATGTAAAGGAACAGTCTAGCATTGACGAACAGATGATTCATTTCACTGGAAAAATCCCCGCAAAGCAAGTCATTAAGTCAAAGCCAAACCCAGTAGTGTGTCAAAAGTTTTTGTTCGGTGCAGTCCTGATGGAATCGCCCACGATTTTGAAATATATCAAGGCAAAGGAACTGGAATTAACCCCAGCTATGCGCACCTCGGTCTTGGTGGCTCTGTCATGTTGAGGCTGTGTGAGGAACTGCCAAAGGGAAGAAATTTCAAGTTTTTCTTTGACAATTATTTCACATCTGTAAACCTGCTGCGTGAACTCCGAATGGCCGGCATACAAGCAGCAGGCACAATCAGGGGAAACAGACTGATGGGGTGCAACTTGAAGAATGAAAAAGAGCTAAGAAAGGAAGGAAGAGGGGCGATGGACACAAAGACGACTGAGGAAGAGGATGTTGTTTTAGTTAGGTGGCTTGATAGCGGTGTTAGCATTGCTTCTACGCAAGTGGGATGCGGTTCGGTTGGCGTTGCCAGCAGATGGAGTGATGCGTCTAAGGAGAGGATTGAAGTACCGTGCCCAGAAGCCATGCTCGAATACAACAAATTCATGGGCGGAGTTGACAAGTTAGATTTTGTGATGGCCCTCTACCTTATGAAAGCAAAAACCAGAAAATGGCCTGTTAGGGTAATGTGCCATTTCATGTCACTGGCTTTCGCCAACTCATGAATGGAGTACGTGAGAGACGCCACCGACGAGGGACTTCCAAGAAGAAAGGTCCTTGATATGCTCTCCTTCCAAACTGATGTGGCTGTGAGCCTAGTTCTGGTAAACAAAAGGGCACCAAGGAAGAGAGGCAGGCCGAGCGCCGACTCAACTGAGGTGCCTGCACGTCGCCGCACACACAATTCTTTTCCAGCATCACCAAATGCAGTGAGGTATGATGGGAAGGACCACTTGCCTCTGCACGTCCAGTTGCCGTTCCACAGCGCTGTAAATATGAAAAATGTTCGCCCAAAACCAGGGTCCGCTGCAGAAAGTGCGATGTTTTCCTGTGCATCGCGCCGAGGGCTGCTTCCTTCTTTACCACAACCAGTGAACCAATCTAAGCACAAATCACACCATGCGCAATAAATTTTCTTTCATCTGCTTGTTGTAAACAGCCTCACTGTGTTGAGTATCTTTTACTAAGAAAAGCAGCATTGAGTCACGGTGGCTCCACATAAGGACGCGACTATAATTGCATAATAACTATCATGGAGGGATGGGACCCTTTTTCCTTACCTCAGAACACCTAAAACTGCAAGTCCTGCAAGATTAGAATTTTTCTGCAGTGAATAAATAATTCGTGACTGAAAGACAAAACGGGTGGATGCTAATATTCCCTTTCATAAACATGCGAGATGAATGAGCTCTCGCACGGTGGTGGTATGTGCCATATTGTTGCCGTGAGGAATGAGTTTTCCATGTAAGCAAACAGCATGCGCGTTTGTTGGGCTCCCGCGCGCCTATTCTAGAATATTTTGTGGTCTTAGTGATCCGCCCCCGTAGGTAATGCAGTGCATATAGTGTGCGAGAGCGACAGTACCGCAATTTCATGGAAGGCCAGCGCCGTTCAATGCGTAAGTGCCACGGCAGCAGCTCCGCCTTTGCCGATGAGCCTACCTTGATAGTTGCAGCGTTGAGCGCCTTGTCTTTGTTGCAGAGCGCGCTGAGTATGTATGCGTTCCATCGCGTTCATTTTTCAGCACCGACATGTCGCACATTCCTGTCGCCGGCATAGTTAAAGGCTAGGGCTTTGTCCTGGATTGTCGTCTCCGCTTATGCAAGGCCCGGATGCCTAACTGAGCTGAAGTTGTGGTGAAGCTTCAGAATCTCCAGTCGCGCTGTAACTCTGTTTCCCAGACGCTTTAGTCGGTCCCGTCCCGCATTGGTACGGTTGAGTCACTCCATCCTGCTGGCTGTATTTCCTTCGTGCAGTTCTTCGCACGTATTGTGCGTAGAGTGCAAACAACTCTATCGGAAAAGTGGCCGCGGCTTATTGCTTCTGTATTTCGGATTTTTGAAATTAGAGAGCTGCCCACGACCCCTTGCTTCAAATAGCCCCTGGTGTCTGGTCGCATAGCTTATTCCAATTGGGGTTTCGACTTTGCTGGCGCATATTTCACCAACCCGTCTGAACATGGCTATGGGAATATTTAGTTCGTGGCTGTGCTTCTGCTGTTTCCATCTTTTACGGGTCTACGTCGGTGTTTCCATTACTGCGCTTAATGACACTGCTGTGACGCTCTACAGCTTCCACCACTCTCCTGATACATTCTTCTATGTTGGTGAGCCGCAGTGAATGGTCGTCGTATTCGCCAAAGTCTTTCTAGTTCGTAGGCCTTGCCTCCCGATACTATCGTTCGACTTAGCGTGGGTAATCTCGATGAGCACGATGTTATGGTTGCTGCGAAGTGTTAACTCCACCCCCTTCCACATCACCAGGCTAACCTTCCGCGTAAATGTAAAACCGGGCTTCGTCTTTCTGGACACAGTATAGCATACCACAATGTGATCCCGTGCCGCGGAATGGCATCGTGAAGTGTGGTACCCGTTTTGAATGCTACTCGGTAACCCAAAGCTATGTGCGGTGTAGTAAGTATAAAGAAGCGGATATTCAGAAGTCACTCTTTATTTCTCTTCGATTTGAAGATAAAAAAAAACCACTGCCCATAAAGGAAATAAGCAAATAAGCATAGTGCATTATAGCCACCATTATTGGATCGGCGTCCAGGTGTCGGCAATGTGACGTTTAGCGTACGCCTCCTCCAACCATGCTTCCCAAAATAGTGGGATCGATCCTAGCTTCTTCACTGGCAGCACTTACAGCAACAGAATTTGCTCTGGCGGTAGCATCGTCGTTAGCTAGGACGGCCATGATGCCTGCAAGAATAAGTTGGCAGTTGAATGTGTGGAGAATTTTATCTTGGTTTTTTATTTTTAGTTCATATATATGAGGGCTAACACATTGGAAGGAGGGCCGTATAGATCGACGATGAATAGATTGCTATTTCTGACCCATGCACTAATCACGCAGAATCATCTCTAAAAAGACAAGCAGCCTTATTATAATAAAAATATATAATGATGAGCCTGCAACAAGTTAGGACGAATATGTTGTATTTGGACGCCGCAGTAAGCCGAAAATAATTTGTTCCTTGATGCGCGTGTAGTGACTTTTGATGCTTACAAATACTACAGAAGAGGCTGGAGAGTTTCACACTGGTCCACCAGATATGTAAAGCAGTGTGCAAGTGCTGTCTACGTTATGACATATTTCTGGTGTTCCGTTCATTTGTTTTACTGTGATCGTCATATTACAACCAAGTTGTGTTCACACATGCGGAAGTTAGCGTGCGTTACAGGTATACTTCATAAAACCCCATATCCCGCAACCGAGGACATCGCAATGATTTATTTTCTCTAAAGGGGTTATCAGATTTTTGAGTGTGTGATTCGAGTGCAGATTTTCCCACAAAATGGTTTATGTACCACTTCATAAGCTGCTGTCGTAATGTAAGAACATCTTTTAAATAATTTAAACGAGCGCAGAGAGTGAATGCAGGAACGCAAAATGTCATGCCCTGTGGGATTTGTTGTCAGCCACATTATATGACATCATGCACTGTGAACGCTGTTTTCACTCACCGCAAGTTAACAGAGCAAAAATGAGAAGAAAAGCTGCGATGCGTTTCGCCATTGCACAGTCCGTAGTCTTGTACACCGTGTCCTAATGAGGAGAAAGTCATCTAATCACGTTGAGGTACATGGAAAATGCTACATGAAAATTGGAGCCTCATTTAGTGCTGTTGAAATATACTTCGTGGTTTAACATACCTCAGACGGTTCTTTTATTGTACGGTGATTTACTTTCTTCTGTGGCGTACAAAAACACGCCCTGCATATCATGCCCTCGAGTGGTAGTGTGATGAATGCCCTACTAGCCTCAACCACGTGATGTTCACTGCAGAGCCGGTGGAATTTGCGCAAGCGTCGTGTCAGTTAGCCTATTTATTGGGTAAATATAGATAAGGCACTGGTCGCGACCGAACTCTAGTTTAGAGGCCTAAAGGCAAAATAACCACTGGGCGTGCGTCGGTGAGATTCTAGGCTGACGTAATAAAATGATTTCCTTGTGCTTACTGGTCGAGTTCTGCTCAAGTTTCACCTCGTTAGTTATATGCTCCTTTTGACAGGCTCTGACATATACCTGGAAGTGATCCATCTCGTCATCGTACACACAACCTTAAAGTAAGGAGTTTAAGAACCTGTTGCTTCCAATTCAGAAGGATTGTTGTCTACTCATTTTGTGTGTGTGGCAACAGACGGTGTGGTTCGCGTTTTGAAATTCACTTACTTTCACATACACCCAGCGCGGGTGGCTTTACGCTGTAGGGAAACGCTGGTCTTTGGTTACCATGCCAGGCGCTCCCGCAGAACTATAACACCATCACTTTGTGTCTCAGACCAATGGCTACCATACAGAAGTCTCACGCTGTTACAAGCTATTTAACCAGTGATGGTGTTGCGTGTATTCCCTATTTCGTGAGCAAGTCAAGGAAAACCTAAATATGGCATCTGAAGTGCTTCTGCAGGACATGTACCTTGTGACGAGGCAAGTAATGTTAAGGAACAGGGAATCGTGCTGGTGTAAGCTTTACTTAATGGCCTAGTGCGACAGAAACTTACCAATGTTTGCTCCTCTGTAGCCCTTTGGAAAAACATCGCCGCGCGCTGCCTTTTTATACAACGGGTGGCCCATTATTTGCCTATACACATGAGTAAAAGGACAAAAAATGTACCGCCCATACGCTTGTCTGCTGGCTTGTCTCGATGACCCACCGAACTCTGTCAGGCGAAACAGAAGAAATTCTCGTCTGACAGTTGCCTAATGATCGGCTGGCGTAAAAATAAAAAAAAAATGCCTGGCTGAGCTAATAGGGTAGCGGCAAGCGCTACAATTATTATCATGTCATGGATTAATTTATTCTCTCTGTTATAAAAAGACACTCTGCAAAGATGGACAAGCTCAAACAATAATTTCAGAATTGAAATGTGAAGCATTCTAAGCGAAACTATTGCCCTTCGACTGTCTTCGTATCTGCGTGGCTATCGCTCTGCCTGTCTATATTCTATATATCAACTTATCTGTTTATTGAGATTTGTCTTGCCGTGGTAGATGTGCGGGTCGTCTATGGGCTGCACAAGCTCCACATCCTCGGTTCCAATTCTTGGTATGATCGCTCACCTTAAATGGAGCTCGAATGCAAAAAGAAGAAAAAAAACCGCGCAGAGAGATAGTTCCCAGTTAAACATTTTTAGGTGGCCAAATTTAATCCAAGTGTCCCGCTACTCGCATAGCACCACCACACTGGTCTAGCGGCTATACAAAGAATACAAGTTAATCTATACAAATAACACAAGTATACAAAGAACACAAGTACAAAGAACACAAGTTCATCTGAAAGACCGCTTTCATAGGCTCAACAGACGAACAGTCAGAATTGGTATAAAGTTCTTGGACCATTGCCACACTGTAGGAACGAAAAGCGTGTAGTCAGTGCCCCTCGAGACTTTCCAATGGACACAACCCTAATGAACTGTCTGTAATTGATATTATTGCTTCTTCTTATATATGTAGATAACAGGCACATCGTATGGACATTCTCCATGCCAGTACATAGAAATATTTTCGGAAATAATTACGGTAGCTTGTGTGTCTGCTCTGTATCCATTGAGCTCTGCCCTTACAGTTATTTTTGCAAGGTAGCCATCACGCTTGTGGGAATAGTACCCCTATCTTTTACTTTTCTGATGAATTATTTCTTCCCTGGGCTACTTTGTATGTGTATTTGCTGTTCTCAGTATAAATATCATGATTTTGGTATAGCCATGTCAAACGTAGCCTACTCTAGCATGTTTTCACATATAAATAAAAATGTGTGATCATGAGGACAACATTTCACTAGAAAAATGCAAGACAATCTCATTTTCTCTGAGTACACTCCTTAGTAATTAAAATATATTTTTCATTCTTAGAGGATCCTGCATTTTGTGTCTGTACTCACACCAGAACTCTCGCAGTATTCACACGACCAACTGTACGTTTCTGTTTAAGCATGCCGCAGAAGGGAATCATTTTATTTCGACCTTCGCACACAGTATTGCGAGCGATTAAGCACTTCATTTGTAAGTCAAGGCGTGTGTCGTTTGCATGTCGTTTCCATGGTCGCTGTACGGTGTTATGGCGTCATTGCGACCATTTTAGGTGTATCAAGGCAGGTGGGACTGCGCGTGTCGACTACTACGGCTGGTCAGAAACTTATCCTTGAATTATTCACCTCAAATAACGACAGGTAAAATGACAAGATCAAAGCAAACTTATTCATCGTACGCATGGTAGTCAACATACTGCTATTTAGCCTGAAATACTGCACGACAAGCTGCAGTAGTTGAGTTGCCAGGGAGCTTCTTTTATAAGACCAAAGCCACGGCCACGATTCCCAATTGTCACTGCCGCCCTTAGGTAGTCATTTAGGTGGTCGCTGAAGGGCCCCCATTAATGCAATTATTCCATAGTCCTTCCTCGCGACGCGTCCGCAGCGCTGCCCTATTGACAAGAGGCAGAGAAATATGAATGGCATTAAAGGTGCTCTGCGACACTTTTCCATGTAATCCTCGAATAGAATTGCTTAAGCAGCAAATTTGCTGACATATCCGCTACCGCAAAAAATATAAAATCCGTTAATATTAGCGACATTAGAGCGTCTCTTTGTAGAGGAGTTCCCGCGTCCGGAGGTGTTTCCTTCTCTCTCAGCGAGCGTGGCTGAAGCTATAAACAGTCCAACAAAAAATAAGGAATGAGCAAGCAAGCGCGATGACGTTGTTTGTACATTTTCTTTACCTCGCTCTTTAATGGTGTGTTATGCTTTTCACCGTGTATGTCAAGACGTGTTGCGCGCAAGACAACAAATATTAGGCTGCAGTTTTCACATAAGCCTCCCCGACCAATAGGCAGTGTTTTCGTGTTATTTTCAAAAAATGTTGCAGGGACCATGATAAGAATGCTTCGTCCGTGTATTAGGTATGGGCAAGTGCTATCGACTACGCAGCATCAGTGCGCATTCAGAGTCTTTTCAGTGCTCAGACCATTACAGGAATATGAGGAACGCTGCACTATGTCAGGATACTATCTTGGCGGTTGCTGCGTCTGTGTTGGCCGAAACGACAACGTGATAACCACGATCGCTGTTGTTGAAGGCTCACAAAACTTTCACCGCCTGGTACTCATAGACCCCAGTGAATCAAGCTCCAGTACGTTGTCATTCATCAAGAATGCCGCAGCCAGGCTCGGACGCGATTCCTTCGGTCACCGCCGCCGTTTTTGAAAGACTATTATGCTTGGCTACCATGCGAAAAGATGCGGATTCTATCCAAGCTTCCGTCGTCGCAAGTGTCATACGGGTGATGATGGTATAGGTTCGTGCTGTGTCTATGCAGGCTAAAAAAGCCTATGCAGCGAAAATTTCCCACGTCTTACACTAGAACAAGCCTTATGGTAATATCTTGCTTGGCAGTGAAGCTCGAGTACATGTGGTATATTATCATCTCGACACGCAATAATAATAATAATAATAATAATAATAATAATAATAATAATAATAATAATAATAATAATAACTTTTTTCGTAGAGAATAGTAACAGGGGAGCTGCAGCAAAAGCTGTTGCCTAAATACCCGCTCAATACTTCCTATTACGTCTGTCGGTGGCAGTGGCGATTTGCGATATTCGGGAGAGAATGTTTTAACCTTGCACATTATTCAGTACCAAAAATACATTTACTCTTTATAGGATGAACCCTTCCGTGTTATCACGTCTCTCCAGCCAGTGGCTACCACACGTGCCGCCTGCGATGACCCCACATATGTAGGAGTAATATTTCGCCACAATGTTTCCGTAGCTGAAGGCCTATTGTGAACGTATCTTTAAACAATATACTCTGTTTTAACGGTCGTTTTACAATGAATTCGCTATCAGACAATTGTGCTGTGTCCTGAGAAATGCAATAAACTTCTCAATGTCGCTGCGGCAAGTTTATTGCTGGGAATTACTTTATGCCATGAGACTTTTGACGACTCTGAGACGCAGACCGCGTATTATTTAGTGACATATTACAGGCTTCGCTTGTCTCCATATATAGTAACAACAGAAACAGCATTGTCCCAAATTATTGCCGCGTAAATTTATATATCCGAAATACTTGGAAAAAACGGAGCCTTATCTATTTGACGAGAAAAGTGCGTATTGGAAGTGAAACAGTGGGGGTACATTTATAATTGTTGTGGAAAAGTGCTTATGACCCTTCATTATATTCCACTGTCACATATGATCGTCCGTGATGAACATTGTCTTTCTGAGTGACCCATCCAGGCACACAATTAGATCTGTCACTCACACAGTGGTCCCACGTGCCGTCGTCGTCTGCGAAAGAAGAAAGAAGAGCAGTGGAATGAAGCGTATCATTTTTGAATGCGAAACATTTCTTAGGGTGCCAACTTCAGCAACTTTGATCTTGTCAATTTATCTGTCTGGTTGCCTACGCTTTGGTGCTCTCTTTCCCTGGTCGTCTCGTTCACCTGACATCCCTGAAGGTTCGGAGGTTTGGGTACAAATGTATCACGAGCATGAATGACTCATACTGAAACCACCACAATGATATATTCGTCATGTACGCCACTATTAACGATAACGTAAATACATATGACAAATACCCATAGTTCTCGGCCGACGGTATGCGGGTATGCGCAGCAAGTGTTTGAATTTTATACAGACTACATCAATTAAGGGCTGAAACATACATTTAACGTATCATTACGACAGATTTAAAGACAACAAAGGTACCATTTTTTCGTAGGTTTGGATAGAAATGTAAACACAACGAGGACACAGACGCGCGCTGCTTAGCAAATGGCAGCGGGTGTCGCGCCCTGTCCACCGAGCAGTCGACCACTGAGAGACGGCCGCTCGTTCGGGGCGGTACATGTGTAGTAATTAACCCTATTGGAACAGCGGATCTGATGCCGGTGTTTATGTAGCGATGGCTGGGGTTCTAATACTCAATAAGTACCATCATAGCAATGTGATAAACAACACGTGGCTTCTACTGTCATTCGGGATGCTCTTTCCGACTTTGCTCAATCCCGCGGGGCTGCTTCCATGAACGACGATTGCCCAATCACGTCACCGCACAGTAGCGCACGTTTTCGTTGACAAAATAGTCGACTCTGCCATGTACTATCCTAACTGCCAAAGTTACGTCGTGCTGCCACTCAGAAGCAACTGTACTGCGGACGTTCCTCGCTCGACGAAGTTGATCATATTATTAACGTTTGCCTCACCACTGAACAAATTGATATGAGCAGTTTAGTCGCCGATTGCTTCGCATGGCACCGACTCTCACAACAGATGGGATCTGCTGCACATCTATTAATTGCATCCTAATATAATGTTAGAACGCAATGCTGCGTCCGCAAGATGATGTTTCACGTGAAATGGGAAGCCTTTCTTGGTGAAGTGAGGTCTCTTTCAGCTATCTAGGTATCCAACTGCCTACTCCTCGGAGCTCTCCTGGTCGTGTCCTGCACACTAGTACTTGGATGGTAGGGTATAAATGTACGACGAATGTGAATAACTAATGTTTGGAGTACTTACGTGATTTACTCATATGCGTCGCGATTAACGATACTGCAGTCGCCCACTATGCTAGAGCCGTTGTATGCATGTATGCGGCGCAGGTGTTCGAAATGTGTAGTTTCTCAATGAAATACCAACGAAGAAATAGTGGAGAGGGAAAGCATGGACGTCAATCCCCTACAGAAAAACGGTTTGTAACCTTACACACGGGAACGGTGGCATGGGGGAGATTGAAAGATTCTGAGAAAACAGAGAAAGAGCACAGTATACACTACACACACACATCGACGGACTGCTTGCTAAGCAAGGTCACTCTCACAACCGCTTGTCAGCTTCTTTTAGAAAAATTCCGTAGTGCTTTCGTTGTTGGCGCATATCCCTGGATTATCTTAAGTTTATACCGCTTATTTAGTTTTATTACGACGCAGGGTACCCTTTCGTTAACGCTGTAGAATTCATCTACGTTGCCCGCTATATCTTTGTGAATTAGGATCCCAACGCCGTATTCTCTCTTTTCGGGTAACCCTCTATAGCAGAGGACATGTCCATTGTTTAAGAATATGTAAGCTTCACCTTCTCTCCTAACTTCTCTAACGCCAATGACATCCCAACTAACTCCCTCTAGTTCCTCGGGTAGTTCCGCTAATCTAGCTTCGCCGGAGAGGGATCTTGCATCGAACGTTCCAATGTTTAGTTTCCTGTGGCGGCCTGTCCGGGTCCAGTGATTATTATTGCCCTCTGCTGCTTTACAGAGCTGACCGCTGCCGTGGGCAGATGTTCTGCAGCTGCTGGACATGTAGGGCGAGGGTTTAGTTGTAGGCATCGTGTGGGAGGTGGTGGCCAAGTACTTCACCAGTGAGGCCAATTCCTGTTCTGGTGTAGGAGTGAGTCGTAAACTGCAGTTGAACGACTCAAAGCCTTTCAGGTACCCAACCGTCGCCAGGCCCCTGTACGGACGTAATCTCGAGCAAAATCAAAACGGTTAGAGGACAAGTAGAGCAGTTCTAAGAGGATATCGAATTAGAAATAAAGAAAGTCCGGACACAATACACAGTAATCAAGGGGGATTTCAACGGAAATTAGGAACAGAAAAAAGTGGAGAGCAAGCGATTGGCAACTAAGGCGTCGGCCGTAGGAATAACCGTGGGGAAATGCTAGTACAATTTGCTGAAATAAACAGACTCCGAATAATGAATACGTTTTTTAAGACACACAAGAATAGGAAATGGACGTGGAAAAGCCCTAACGGGGAAACAAGGAATGAAAGTGACTTTATAATGCGCCAACAACCAGGTATATTTCAAGACACAGAAGTAGTGGGGAAGATAAAATGTCGCGATCACAGATTCGTAAAGGCTAAGATTGTACTTAACCTAGAGAAAAGCAAGAACTAAATTATTTACTAGAAAAACTGCAAATCTACAGCTGAGAGCGAAGAATGAACAATTTAAAGTCGCCCTAAGCAACAAGTTCGAGGCCTTAGGCGAAAACGATGATGATTTAGAAGAAATAAACAAAACCATAAAAAAACAATCCTTGAAACAGCGATAGAAGTCGGGGGTAAAACAGCAAACCAAGCTACGAGTACGTTGTCCCAATCTACCAGGGACTTCATAAAAAACGCCAACAAATGAAAGTAACTTCGTCAAAAGATAAGATAGAATTCACAGAACTATCAAAATTGATCAGTAAAGCCAAGCAAGGAGAGGTAAGAAACTTTAACATGAGAGAAATAAAGAAAGTAGTAGAAAAAGGCACGAGCATTAAATCGGTCAAAATGAAACTGCACGTGGGACAAAACAAAATGCATGCGCTAAAAGATAAACAAGGTAACGTTATCAACAATTTCAACGAAATAGTAAAGGAACAGAAGATTTCTACTCTGAACTGTGCAGCTCTCTAACAGACCATACAACCTTAATAGAAAGAGAATCAGAGGAGGACAATGAAATTCCATGTATAACCACTGACGAAGTCAAAAAAGCTGTCAAAGGCATGTCCAGCGGTAAAGCAGCTGGTGAAGATGGTATAACAGCT
>CM023484.1:7515873-7627150 GCA_013339685.2 Hyalomma asiaticum | reverse complement strand
TGCTGCAGTTGACATCATGTTAGTAGCCATCAGACCTCGGAGATTGGCGCGCCCTCGGAAACAAGGGAAAACGAACCGTGCGGCATATTGGTTCCGAATGGAGGCATGGCACAGTTTTTAAGTATGTTCTTTCTTTTTAGCTTTCAAATAAATTGATTCTTTTAGGGCAAAGCGAGTTCACTATACCTTTGCAGTTAAAAATCTCTTACTGCAACATCACCGTTAGTACCATGCTGGCGGTGGTGTCGCACAGTCGTTTCGGGAGCGCAAGAAACACTGGGGTTTCAAACGGGCGTGTTAAATGTGCACTGAACCATTTCGCCGAAATATGTCGAATGCATATTGAAGCAGTGAAAGTTACAACGGGGGATGTTTATACTCTGTTCAAGACCCCTTTAGGACTCGGGCACTGAAAGAACCTCCAGGTGCTGAAAAACCTTTTTTTTTCTCTTTTATACACCGTAAGCTCTTATGACATCACAACAGGGACAGTTTTTGGCACCGTAGTTGTCGCCGCCGCTGCCGCCACCGCCAGGTGTGCGTAACCACTACCGCGCTAATTTTAGAAAAGAATTAGATTAGCAGGGCTGAGGAGTATTCAAACCGACGTCCCTCTGCGTGGCAGTAACGCATTCTACCATTGCGGTACCCCTGTGCTTCTAATCATCGCTAAAAGACCTAAACAGGTGTAAAACCTGCCAAGGAATATCATTAACAAATGAATTAAGTGGCGAAACAGGAATGCACCACTACGCATCGAGGAAAGTGGATTGCATAATGATTGTGAGGAAACATTTGAAAGACCACAGGGGCGCATAGTTTGCAGCTCTGCACCCATTACGGAGGCATCGTCAACATCATCATTATGAAAACAATCTTCTTCAACTTTTCCGTCAACATATATGCAAAGCGCTGCTTCGGAAGAACCTGGAGGCGTGCCCAGTTTTTCAAATTAAATAACAATCAACAATACTCAAAACGTTCACCAAAGTAAGAGCGCGTATCCTAGCATCATACGTGAGAGAATCGACATCGAATGCAACGTTCCTTTTGGTCGCACTCCCAACGAAGAGAAAACAAAAAATGCATGCAAAGCGTACGATCACAACGCACGGCGGGCGGACGACGCTTTCCCAGAGCTACGATTGAATACAGCGCCCTCTTCGCAAGCCCGAACGCGCTGGACATGGCATGCATGGAAAACGCGGCGAAAGCGGCACACTAGTAAGTATCTAGGGACTATATGAGAACATGCACAGTCCCCGTTGTTTCCTGACATTAGCAAAAAGAGCCCGGCCTGCCGGAACCACAGGACAACGACAGCGTAAGCTGGACGACGACCTTGCGATGCTGTTTTAAACAGTTGAGCAAACTAGAGCAAGTAGAGGGTAGGTATCCCTTGCACCTAACTCTTATCATTTCGCCAAGTAGGGAAATACCCACAACACAGTAATTACGGTGGTGTAGTGACGTGAAAATCTGCATAACTGCACATCTTAGAGAGTCTCTTGGAGTCGTTTTCCCAATAACGAACCGAAATGGTTCTGTTGTGCAACAAGATTCCCGAAATAATTAATACGCCAGGTAGGTTAGAAACATCATACACTTTAGGAAGCGAATAATGGATGTAATAAATAGAACACAATTTTAAGGTGCACTTGCTGAAAATATTTAATGTATGTAATGTACTCATTGTTATCAGGTCACATTTCAGCTTTTATGTATTTCAATATATGTTAAATGGTGCTGATCACAGTGCATTTTACATTTATCGCTGAGGAACAGCTTTGTTTGCATCTTTATCTTACATTGTAAAATCGTTATAGTATTCCTCGTTTATTTATTGTTCGTATATATATTACTGTATATTTTTGCACACTGTTCTGCTGTACGTCCCAGAAGTACCTCACGAAGAGCGGGCCAAGTCAGGAGACACACTCTCCTTTTGCCACCTTCATGGGCATTTTATGAAAATGTCCAAATATTGAAATGAAACAAACTCTCGGCCGGGCGTCGACGGTGAGCTGCGGTTGGGCTTCTCTCTGCACAGCTGTCTCTTGTGACCGATGTCGCCTTGCTGCAGCCGCGGGAGTAGCTCTGCGATTTGCTTCTTCAGCAGCGGTCCGCACCTTGCGAGGAGGAGCCATCACGGTATATCGGTATACCGGTGCCAAGTCAGTTTGCTGTCGGGGCTCCGAACGTCGCCAGCCGCGTGATGCACGGCACGATACAACAAAACTGCGCTTCAAAGGGGCAGCGTTTCGTAATATTGGTGACGCAAGTGTTGATGAAGATTGTTCCATAATGATGATTTTGATGATGCCTCTGCAATGCGTTCAGAGCTACAAGCCTTGCAGCCCTGTGTTCTTTCAAGTGATTCCTCGAACTCCTTATGCAATCCATTTTCCCGGATGTGTAGTGGCACATTATTATTCTGCCACGTAACATTCCATTTGTTAATGCGATTGCTTGACGAATTTTATACCTGTTTAGGTCCTTTAGCGATGATTTTTCCAGCACAGGCGTTGCTCAGTGGTAGAATACTCGACTACCAAGCAGAGGGTGTGGTTGAATCCTCCTCCGTGCTGGTTTTTTTTTTTTCAAAAATTTCCGCTATAGCGGTTCTGGACACTGGAGGTGCCGGCGGACAACTACAGTGCCAAACGCGGTCCTTGTTGCGATCTCATACCAGCTTACGCTGTAAAACAGAATCAGGATGCGCTGTCGGCAGAAAGGGGGTAGAAACGTAAAGTGACGTAAACCTTTGCCCATTTCTACGTCGCAAAGCCTACCACCTTTAGAGTACGCCGTCTTATGCTAATGAAGAATGCATATCCTCTACCTTCAACTATAGTCTCAAATAATAACAACGAAAAACACTGCCGTCATCGGAAACGTTGAAACCCTTCCTATATGGAGCCTCACTACCGTTGCGTGTTTTAATAACCCCCTAATGACAGTACCAGTTTTCATAGTATGTCGGCTAGAAAAGCAACCTGCTGGTCAACGTACTCTTGAGAAGTTTCTATAATGACATGACATGCTAAATGCAGTGTCACTGTCACTATTATTCGTAATGGTTAACTCTCGTAGCGTGCTGCCTGTAATGAAAGGGTATGGTGCCTCGAATTTCTAAAAAATCGCTACATACCAGAGGTGCCACGGTCATATTATTCATGCAAGTCGCACGTTCTTACGCTACCATGCCAATTTTGGCGTATGCGATGTGAACGAGACGACACCGAGCTCAGGAAGACTTAGACGGCGGCCTAGATAGATAGATAGATAGATAGATAGATAGATAGATAGATAGATAGATAGATAGATAGATAGATAGATAGATAGATAGATAGATAGATAGATAGATAGATATGGACTAAGTTGATCAAGTTTGCAGAGGAATGCTTCGAGTTTACAAACAAATTTGAGCTACTGCACCCCTCTCAGAAACCTGGATCGCTCGAACAGGTTGGTAGCATAGACATTTTTGCTGCATTCGCTCCCACATCGTTGCGCACCCATCCATTTTTCGCTGTATCTATGCACGGCAAGATAAGACACATCAGTAGACTCTACCAAGTGTTCTGATAGCTCAGGACGTCTTCCTTTCACAATATCATACTACTCTATGGAGTTGTGTATACTGCCAGTTAGATTACTAAATCATGCATATGTCCTGAACCAGCGGATAAAAAGTCAGTAGTTGTACGATAAATGCCGAACGACCCTTCTTCTACGGGGAAGGGAAACCGTAAACTAAAAAAAGAGCTAGGCCTGCGCGGAATTGCAGGACAGTGACAGCGTAAGCTGGAGGAGCGACCTTCTTAGAGGCCATTTTAAACGCTTGAGGAAACTAGTGCAAGTTGAGGTGATAGGCATCCCCTGCGCCATAATTATTATCATTTTGCCAAGTAGGGAAGTACCCACTATGCAATAATTACTGCGGTGTTGTAACGTGCAGATCGGTATAACTGCGTATCTTAGAGAGTCTCGTAGCGTTGTTTTCTCGAGAACGAACCGAACTCTCGGCCCGGCGTCGAGGGCGAGCTGCGATTTGGGTTTCTCTCTGCACAGCTGTCTGTTGTGCCGGACGTTGCCTTGCTGCAGCCGCGCGCGGTTTGCTGCAAACTGGTGTTGAAGAGTTGTGTTATAAAGGGTGAGGCGATATGGGAGGCCGGATTTTGTTTATTTATATGATTTGATGCCATCAAAGCGGTGTCGACACTTCACGTGTCCCCTTCTATTTCGTCGTCCAGGCAGTATATGCAGATATGCCCGGGCAGGTCTCGGGCATATCGAAGTAGTACGACAGCAGCGGCGTTGTGGGTGGTGTCATTAGACAGTCACCGGTGTCGTCACTTTGTTATCGCTCCAGTGACGGCGTACTCGGGCCATGGTACTTACAATACCATGTCCTTGTGACCCGAGTAGGCGGCGACATACATCACATCTCGCACAATGTGTAGGTCGTTGGTGAATGCGAGATCGGTGCACGTACATCTCGACGTCGTGATGGCCGCAGGGAGCGTCCTCAATTCGATTTTGAACTCGGCATGCATGGCGGCGAGGAACGATGCGATAGCTGGGGCATCCGCGCGCCGAGTGTTGCTACGGCGACGTCACGCAGCTGGGCGCGCGCTTCCGCCAACACAGCGAAGAAACGCGGCAATGCGGCCGCAATCCGCTACAGCTAGCTGCAGCGGCGCGGAGCGCGCGCCGGTTGCTGCCTTCCCATGTGTCACTGTCTCTGCTGCTTAGTATACTGGAGGATGCAGTCTCGCTGTCAATGCAGGATGCGGCAGATGCCCTTAAGAGTGGAGTTCTGCACGCACTCACTGTGGAACTCGTATTCGACAATTCAACGTTGTTCTACCACGTTAATGTCACAGCCGTTTCTTCGTGAAACCGCGGCCTGCAAACATTTCGCTTTGCCCAATATTTCTGGCACTAATCAGCCAATCTCAAGCTCCACTAACCCCGAACAGCACACATCAACAACACATCAATGAATAAACGTGTAGTGGAAACGGACTTGTCGTGGTCATATCCTAGTGGATGGTCCCGTCGGTTCAGGAATCCGTGAGCCATAGCGAACAGGCAAGAAATGGCTATCGGAAGGTGCGAATAAGCGAGGTCTCGACAGGTTAGGAGACGTTTCCACCATTCCCAAGATGAGGGTTGCCGTAGCGTAGGTAAAGAGTTCTCCGCCCTCCGCTCCCACATAGTGTGGTAAAGGCAACAGAGCTCGCCACGAAACTCGCGCTGCTGTGGTCGCTGACCTGATACACCGCGTGAAGACTCGCGCCGTGCGGGGTGGCATTCGCGCTGTGTCTTCACCAAGTGATGTCGTCCCACTTGTGCAGCTGCAGACCTTATGGCGTGTCCCGTCATCTCAGTCTGTGGTTTCACGTAATGGCGCATAACTTCTTAATTTCCGAGAACATATTCACATTCCCCTTAGCTGGTTGACAGAAGTGTTTCCTGTGCGCCGAAGGCGTACAGGAAGCACTTCTCCTTCGGCGCACAGAAATCCGTAGGATTTCCTTGTAGCCTTGTGCTACAAAACGGGTGGATGCTAATTTTCCCTTTCATAAACGTGCGAGATGAATGAGCTCTCGCACGGTGGTGGTATGTGCCATTTTGTTGCCGTGACGAATGAGTTTTCCATGTAAGCAAACAGCATGCGCGTTTGTTGGGCTCCCGCGCGCCTATTCTAGAATATTTTGTGGTCTTAGTGATCCGCCCCCGTAGGTAATGCGTGCATATAGTGTGCGAGAGCGACAGTACCGCAATTTCATGGAAGGCCAGCGCCGTTCAATACGTAAGTGCAATGGCAGCTGCTCCGCCTTTGCCGATGCGCCTACCTTGATAGTTGCAGCGTTGAGCGCCTTGTCTTTGTTGCAGAGCGCGCTGAGTATGTATGCGTTCCATCGCGTTCATTTTTCAGTACCGACATGTCGCACATTTCTGTCGCCGGCATATTTAAAGGCTAGGGCTTTTGTCCTGGATTGTCGCCTCCGCTTATGCCGGCCCGGATGCCTAACTAAGCTGAAGTTGTGGTGAAGCTTGACAATCTCCAGTCGCGCTCACCCGTAACTCTGTTTCCCAGACGCTTTAGTCGGTCCCGTCCCGCATTGGTACGGTTGAGTCACTCCATCCTGCTGGCTGTATTTGCTTCGTGCAGTTCTTCCCAGGTATTGTGCGTAGAGTGCAAACAACTTCATCGGAAAAGTCGCCGCGGCTTATTGCTTCTGTATTTCGGATTTTTGAAATTAGAGAGCTGCCCACGACCCCTTGCTTCAAAGAGCCCCTGGTGTCTGGTCGCATAGCTTATACCAATTGGGGTTTCGACTTTGCTGGCGCATATTTCAACAACCCGCCTGAACATGGCTATGGGAATATTTTGTTCGTGGCTGTGCTTCTGCTGTTTCCATCTTTTACGGGTCTACATCGATGTTTCCATTACTGCGCTTAATGACACTGCTGTGACGCTCTACAGCTTCCACCACTCTCCTGATACATTCTTCTATGTTGGTGAGCCGCAGTGAATTGTCGTCGTATTCGCCAAAGTCTTTCTAGTTCGTAGGCCTTGCCTCCCGATACTAGCGTTCGACTTAGCGTGGGTAATCTCGATGAGCACGATGTTATGGTTGCTGCCAAGTGTTAACTCCACCCCCGTCCACATCACCACGCTAACCTTCCGCGTAAATGTAAAACCGGGCTTGGTCTTTCTGGACACGCTATTTCCCATTCGCGTAGGATACAGTATACCATACTACAATGTGATCCCATGCCGCGGAATGGCATCGTGAAGTGTGGTGGTACCCGTTTTGAATGCTACTCGGTAACCCAAAGCTATGTGCGGTGTAGTAAATATAAAGAAGCGGACATTCAGAAATCACCCTTTATTTTTCTTCGATTTGAAGATACAAAAAGAAACCACTGCCCATAAAGGAAATAAGCAAATAAGCATAGTGCATTGTAGCCACCATTATTAGATCGGCGTCCAGGTGTCGGCAATGTGACGTTTAGCGTACGCCTCCTCCAACCATGCTTCCCAAAATAGTGGGATCGATCCTAGCTTCTTCACTGGCAGCACTTACAGCAACAGAATTTGCTCTGGCGGTAGCATCGTCGTTAGCTGGGACGGCCATGATGCCTGCAAGAATAAGTTGCCAGTTGAATGTGTGGAGTATTTTATGTTGGACTTTTATTTTTAGTTCATATATATGAGGGCAAACACATCGGAAGGAGGGCCGTATAGATCGACGATGAATAGATTGCTATTTCTGACCCATGCACTAATCAGGCAGAATTACCTCTAAAAAGACAAGCAGCCTGATTACAATAAAAATATATAATGATGAGGCCTGCAACAAGTTAGGACGAATATGTTGTATTTGGACGCCGCAGTAAGCCGAAAATAATTTGTTCCTTCATGCGCGTGTAGTGACCTTTGATACTTACAAATACTACAGAAGAGGCTGGAGAGTTTCACACTGGTCCACCAGACATGTAAAGCAGTGTGCAAGTGCTGTCTACATTTTGACATATTTCTGGTGTTCCGTTCATTTGTTTTACTGTGATCGTCCTATTACAACCATGTTGTGTTCACACTTGCGGAAGTTAGCGTGCGTTACAGGTATACTTGATAAAACCCCATATTATCCCGCAACCGACGACATCCCAAATGATTTATTTTCTCTAAAGTGGTAATCGCATTTTTGAGTGTGCGATTCGAGTGCATATTTTCCCACAAAATGGTTTATGTACCACTTCATAAGCTGTTGTCGTAATGTAAGAACATCTTTTAAATAATTTAAACGAGAGCAGAGAGTGAATGCAGTAACGCAAAATGTCATGCCCTGTGGGATTTGTTGTCAGCCACTTTATTATAGCATCATGCACTGTGAACGCCGTTTTCACTCACCGCAAGTTAACAGAGCAAAAATGAGAAGAAAAGCTGCGATGCGTTGCGCCATTGCACAGTCCGTAGTCTTGTACACCGTGTCCTAATGAGGAGAAAGTCATCTAGTCACGTTGAGGTACATGAAAAATGTTACATGAAAATTGGAGCCTCATTTAGTGCTGTTGAAATATACTTCGTGGTTTAACATACCTCAGATGGTTCTTTTATTGTACGGTGATTTACTTTCTTCTGTGGCATACAAAAACACGCCCTGCATGTGATGCCTTCTATTGGTAGTGTGATAAATGCCCTACTAGCCTCAACAACGTGATGTTCACTGCAGAGCCGGTGGAATTTGCGCAAGCGTCGTGTCAGTTAGCCTATTTATTGGGTAACTACAGATAAGACAGTGGTCGCTACCGAACTCTAGTTTAGAGGCCTAAAGGCAAAATAACCACTGGGCGTGCGTCGGTGAGATTCTAGGCTGACCTAATAAAATGATTTCCTTGTGCTTACTGGTCGAGTTCTGCTCAAGTTTCACCTCGTTAGTTATATGCACATTTTGACAGGCTCTCACATATACCTGCAAGTGATCCATCTGGTCATCGTACACACAACCTTAAAGTAAGGCGTTTAAGAACCTGTTGCTTCCAATTCAGAAGAATTGTTGTCTACTCATTTCGTGTGTATGGCAGCAGACGGTGTGGTTCGCGTTTTGAAATTCACTTAATTTCGCATACACCCAGCGCGGGTGGCTTTACGCTGTAGTGAAACGCTGGTCTTTGGTTACCATGCCAGGCGCTCCCGCAGGAACTATAACACCATCACTTTGTGTCTCAGACCAATGGCTACCATACAAAAGTCTTCCGCTGTTACAACCTAATTAACCAGTGATGGTGTTGCGTGTATTCCCTATTTCGTGAGCAAGTCAAGGAAAACCTAAATATGGCATCTGAAGTGCTTCTGCAAGATATGTACCTTGTGACGAGGCAAGTAATCTTAAGGAACAGGGAATCGTGCTGGTGTAAGCTTTACTTAAATGGCCTAGTGCGGCAGAAACTTACCAATGTTTGCTCCTCTGTAGCCCTTTGGAAAAACATCGCCGCGCGCTGCCTTTTTATACAACGGGTGGCCCATTGTTTCCCTACACACATGAGTAAAAGGACAAAAAATGTACTGCCCATAACCTTGTCTGCTGGCTTGTCTCGATGACCCACCGAACTCTGTCAGGCGAAACAGATGAAATTCTCGTCTGACAGCTGCCTAATGATCGGCTGGCGTAAAAATTAAAAAAAATGTCTGGCTGAGCTAATAGAGTCGCGGCAAGCGCTACAATTATTATCATGTCATGGATTATTTTTTCTGTCTGTTATAAAAAGACACTCTGCAAAGATGGACAAGCTCAAACAATAATTTCAGAATTGAAATGTGAAGCATTCTAAGCGAAACTATTGGCCTTCGACCGTCTTCGTATCTGCGTGGCTGTCGCTCTGACTGTCTATATTCTGTATATCAAATTATCTGTTTATTTAGATTTGTCTTGCCGTGGTAGATGTGCGGGTGGTCTGTGGGCTGCACAAGCTCCACATCCCCGGTTCCAATTCTTGGTATGATCGCTCACCTTAAATGGAGCTCGAATGCAAAAAGAAGAAAAAAACCGCGCAGCGAGATAGTTCCAAGTTAAACATTTTTAGGTGGTCAAATTTAATCCAAGTGTCCCGCTACTCGCATAGCACCACCACACTGGTCTAGCGGCTATACAAAGAATACAAGTTCATCTATACAAATAACACAAGTATACAAAGAACACAAGTACAAAGAACACAAGTTCATCTGAAAGACCGCTTTCATAGGCTCAATAGACGAACAGTCAGAATTGGTATAAAGTTCTTGGACCATTGCCACACTGCAGGAACGAAAAGCGTGTAGTCAGTGCCCCTCGAGACTTTCCAATGGACACAACCCTAATGAACTGTCTGTAATTGATATTATTGCTTCTTCTTATATATGTAGATAACAGGCACATCGTATGGACATTCTCCATGCCAGTACATAGAAATATTTTCGGAAATAATTACGGTAGCTTGTGTGTCTGCTCTGTATCCATTGAGCTCTGCCCTTACAGGTATTTTTGAAAGGTAGCCATCACGCTTGTGGGAATAGTACCCCTATCGTTTTCTTTTCTGATGAATTATTTCTTCCTTGGGCTACTTTGTATGTGTATTTGCTGTTCTCAGTATAAATATCATGATTTTGGTATAGCCATGTCAAACGTAGCCTATTCTAGCATGTTTTCACATATAAATAAAAATGGGTGATCATGAGGACAACATTTCACTAGAAAAATGCAAGACAATCTCATTTTCTCTGAGTACACTCCTTAGTAATTAAAATATATTTTTCATTCTTAGAGGATCCTGCATTTTGTGTCTGTACTCAGATCGCTAAGCATGCAGAACTCTCGCAGTATTCACACGACCAACTGTACGTTTCTGTTTGAGCGTGCCGCAGAAGGGAATCATTTTATTTCGACATTCGCACACAGTATTGCGAGCGATTAAGCAGTTCATTTGTAAGTCAAGCCGTGTGTCGTTTGCACGTCGTTTTCATGGTCGCTGTACGGTCTTATGGCATCATTGCGACCACGTGAGGTGTATCACGGCAGGTGGGACTCCGCATGTCGACTACTACGGCTGGTCAGAAACTTATCCTTGAATTATTCACCTTAAATAACGACTGGTAAAATGACACGATCAAAGCAAACTTATTCATCGTACGCATGGTAGTCAACATACTGCTATTTAGCCTGAAATAACTGCACGACAAGCTGCAGTAGTTGAGTTGCCAGGGAGCTTCTTTTATAACGACCAAAGCCACGGCCACGATTCCAATTGTCACTGCCGCCCTTAGGTAGTCATTTAGGTGGTCGCTGAAGAGCCCCCATTAATGCAATTATTCCATAGTCCTTCCTCGCGACGTGTCCGCAGCGCTGCCCTATTGACAAGAGGCAGAGAAATATGAATAATATTAAAGGTGCTCTGCGACACGTTTCCATGTAATCCTCGAAAAGTATTGCTTAAGGAGCAAATTTGCTGAGATATCCGCTACCGCAAAAATATAAAATCCGTTAATATTAGCAACATTAGAGCGTCTCTTTGTAGAGGAGTTCCCGCGTCCGGAGGTGTTTCCTTCTCTCTCAGCGAGCGTGGCTGAAGCTATAAACAGTCCAACAAAAAATAAGGAATGAGCAAGCAAGCGCGATGACGTTGTTTGTACATTTTCTTTACCTCGCTCTTTAATGGTGTGTTATGCTTTTCACCGTGTATGTCAAGACGTGTTGCGCGCAAGACAACAAATATTTAGCTGCAGCTTTCACATAAGCCTCCCCGACCAATAGGCAGTGTTTTCGTGTTATTTTAAAAAAATGTTGCAGGGACCATGATCCGAATGCTTCGCCGTGTATTAGGTATGGGCAAGGGCTATCGACTACGCAGCATCAGTGTGCATTCAGAGTCTTTTCAGTGCTCAGACCATTACAGGAATATGAGCAACGCTGCACTATGTAAGGATACTATCTTGGTGGTTGCTGCGTCTGTGCTGGCCGAAACGGCAACGTGATAACCACGATCGCTGTTGTTGAAGGCTCACAAAACTTTCACCGCCTGGTACTCATAGAGCCCAGTGAACCAAGCTCCAGCACTTTGTCGTCCATCAAGAATGCCGCAGCCAGGCTCGGACGCGATTCCTTCGGTCACCGCCGCCGTGTTAGAAAGACTATTATGCTTGGCTACCATGCGAAAAGATGCGGATTCTGTCCAAGCTTCCGTCGTCGCAAGTTTCATACGGCGATGATGGTATAGGCTCGTGCTGCGTGCTTTTTCTGTGCAGGCTAAAAAAGCCTATGCAGCGAAAATTTCCCGCGTCTTACACTAGAACAAGCCTTATGGTAATATCTTGCTTGGCAGTGAAACTCGAGTACATGTAGTATATTATCATCTCGACACGCAATAATAATATATATTATTATTATTATATATATTATTATATATTATATATATATATAATTTCTTTCGTAAAAAATAGTAACAGGGGAGCTGCAGCAAAAGCTGTTGCCTAAATACCCGCTCAATGCTTCCTATTACGTCTGTCGGTGGCAGTGGCGATTTGCGATATTCGGGAGAGAATGTTTTAACCTTGCACATTATTCAGTACCAAAAATACATTTACTCTTTATGAGATGAACCCTTCCGTGTTATCACGTCTCTCCAGCCATTGGCGACCACGCGTGCCGCCTGCGATGACCCCACATATGCAGGAGTAATATTTCGCCACAATATTTCCGTAGCTGAAGGCCTATTGTGAACGTATCTTTAAACAATATACTCTGTTTTAACGGTCGTTTTACAATGAATTCGCTATCAGACAATTGTACTGTGTCCGGAGAAATGCAATAAACTTCTCAATGTCGCTGCGGCAAGTTTATTGCTGGGAATTACTTTATGCCATGAGACTTTTGACGGCTCTGGGACGCAGAGAGCGTATGATTTAGTGACATATTACAGGCTTCGCTTGTCTCCATTTATAGTAACAACAGAAACAGCCTTGTCCCAAATTATTGCCACGTAAATTTATATATCCGGAACATACTTGGAAAAAACGGAGCCTTATCTATTTGACGAGAAAAGTGTGTATTGGAAGTGAAACAGTGGGGGTACATTTATAATTGTTGTGGAAAAATGCTTATGACCCTTCATTATATTCCACTGTCACATATGATCGTCCGTGATGAACATTGTCTTTCTGAGTGACCCATCCAGGCACACAATTAGATCTGTCACTCACACAGTGGTCCCACGTGCCGTCGTCGTCTGCGAAAGAAGAAAGAAGAGCAGTGGAATGAAGCGTATCATTTTTGAATGCGAAGCATTTCTTAGGGTGCCAACTTCAGCAACTTTGACCTTGTCAATTTATCTGTCTAGTTGCCTACGCTTTGGTGCTCTCTTTCCTGGTCGTCTCGTTCACCTGACATCCCTGAAGGTTCGGACGTTAGGGTACAAATGTATCACGAGCATGAATGACTCATACTGAAACCACCACAATGATATATTCGTCATGTACGCCACTATTAACGATAACGTAAATACATATGACAAATACCCATAGTTCTCGGCCGACGGTATGCGGGTATGCGCAGCAAGTGTTTGAATTTTATACAGACTACGTCAATTAAGGGCTGAAACATACATTTAACGTATCATTACAACAGATTTAAAGACAACAAAGGTACCATTTTGTCGTAGGTTTGGATAGAAATGTAAACACAACGAGGACACAGACGCGCGCAGCTTAGCAAATGGTAGCGGGTGTCGCGCCCTGTCCACCGAGGTACCAAGCAGTCGACCACTGAGAGACGGCCGCCCGTTCGGGGCGGTACATGTGTAGTAATTAACCCTATTGGAACAGCGGATCTGATGCCGGTGTTTATGTAGCGATGGCTGGGCTTCTAATACTCAATAAGTACCATCATAGCAATGTGATAAACAACACGTGGCTTCTACTGTCATTCGGGACGCTCTTTCCGACTTTGCTCAATCCCGCGGCGCTGCTTCCAGTAACGACGCTTGCCCAATCACGTCACCGCACAGTAGCGGACGTTTTAGCTGACAAAATAGTCGACTCTGCCATGTACTATCCTAACTGCCAAAGTTACGTCGTGCTGTCACTCAGAAGCAACTGTACTGCGGACGTTCCTCGCAAGACGAAGTTGATCATATTGTTAACATTTGCCTCACCACTGAACAAATTGATATGAGCAGTTTAGTCGCCGATTGCTTCGCATGGCGCCGACTCTCACAACACATGGGATCTGCTGCACATTATTAATTGCATCCTAATATAATGTTAGAACGCAATGCTGCGTCCGCAAGAGGATGTTTCACGTGAAATGGGAAGCCTTTCTTGGTGAAGTGAGGTCTCTTTGAGCTATCTAGGTATCCAACTGCCTACTCCTCGGGGCTCTCCTGGTCGTGTCCTGCACACTAGTACTTGGATGGTGAGGTATAAATGTATGACGAATGTGAATAACTAATGTTTGGACTACTTACGTGATTTACTCATTTGCGTCGCGATTAACGATACTGCAGTCGCCCACTATGCTAGAGCCGTTGTATGCATGTATGCGGCGCAGGTGTTCGAAATGTGTAGTTTGTCAATGAAATACCAACGAAGAAATAGTGGAGAGGGAAAGCATGGAGGTCAATCCCCTACAGAAAAACGGTTTGTAACCCTACTCACGGGAACGGTGGCATGGGGGAGATTGAAAGATTCTCAGAAAACAGAGAAAGAGCACAGTATACACTACACACACACATCGACGGACTGCTTGCTAAGCAAGGTCACTCTCACAACCGCTTGTCTGCTTCTTTTAGAAAAATTCCGTAGTGCTTTCGTTGTTGGCGCATATCCCTGGATTATCTTAAGTTTATACCGCTTATTTAGTTTTATTACGACGCAGGGTACCCTTTCGTTAATGCTGTAGAATTCATCTACGTTTCCCGCTATATCTTTGTGAATTAGGATCCCAACGCCGTATTCTCCCTTTTCGGGTAACCCTCTATAGCAGAGGACATGTCCATTGTTTAAGAATATGTAAGCTTCACCTTCTCTCCTAACTTCTCTAAGGCCAATGACATCCCAACTAACTCCCTCTAGTTCCTCGGGTAGTTCCGCTAATCTAGCTTCGCTGGAGAGGGATCTTGCATCGAACGTTCCAATGTTTAGTTTCCTGTGGCGGCCTGTCCGGGTCCAGTGATTATTATTGCCCTCTGCTGCTTTACAGAGCTGACCGCTGCCGTGGGCAGATGTTCTGCAGCTGCTGGACATGTAGGGCGAGGGTTTAGTTGTAGACATCGTGTGGGAGGTGGTGGCCAAGTACTTCACCAGTGAGGCCAATTCCTGTTCTGGTGTAGGAGTGAGTCGTAAACTGCAGTTGAACGACTCAAAGCCTTTCAGGTACCCAACCGTCGCCAGGCCCCTGTACCGACGTAATCTCGAGCAAAATAAAAACGGTTAGAGGACAAGTAGAGCAGTTCTAAGAGGATATCGAATTAGAAATAAAGAAAGTCCGGACACAATACGCAGTAATCAAGGGGGATTTCAACGGAAATCAGGAACAGAAAAAAGTGGAGAGCAAGCGATTGGCAACTAAGGCGTCGGCCGTAGGAATAACCGTGGGGAAATGCTAGTACAATTTGCCGAAATAAACAGACTCCGAATAATGAATACGTTTTTTAAGACACACAAGAATAGGAAATGGACGTGGAAAAGCCCTAACGGGGAAACAAGGAATGAAAGTGACTTTATAATGCGCGAACAACCAGATATATTTCAAGACACAGAAGTAGTGGGGAAGATAAAATGTCGCGATCACAGATTCGGAAGGGCTAAGATTGTACTTAAGCTAGAGAAAACAAGAACTAAATTATTTACTAGAAAAACTGCAAATCTACAGCTAATGAGAGCGAAGAATGAAGAACTTAAAGTCACCCTAAGCAACAGGTTCGAGGCCTTAGGCGAAAACGATGATGATTTAGAAGAAATAAACAAAGCCATAAAAAAACAATCCTTGAAACAGCGATAGAAGTCGGGGGTAAAACAGCAAACCAAGATACGAGTACGTTGTCCCAATCTACCAGGGACTTCATAAAAAACGCCAACAAATGAAAGTAACTTCGTCAAAAGATAACATAGAATTCACAGAACTATCAAAATTGATCAGTAAAGCCAGGCAGGGAGAGGTAAGAAACTTTAACATGAGAGAAATAAAGAAAGTAGTAGAAAAAGGCACCAGCATTAAGTCGATAAAAATGAAACTGCACGTGGGACAAAACAAAATGCAGGCGCTAAAAGATAAACAAGGTAACGTTATCAACAATTTCAACGAAATAGTAAAGGAACAGAAGATTTCTACTCTAACTGTGCAGCTCTCTAACAGACCATACAACCTTAATAGAAAGAGAATCAGAGGAGGACAATGAAATTCCATGTATAACCACTGACGAAGTCAAAAAAGCTGTCAAAGGCATGTCCAGCGGTAAAGCAGCTGGTGAAGATGGTATAACAGCTGACGTGATCAAAGACGGAGGAGATATTGTACTTAAAAACTTGCATCGCTCTTCACGAAGCGTATCAATACATGTAGTGTACCGGACAGTTAGAAAAATGCTAATATAATCCTTATCCACAAGAAAGGTGGCATAAAGGAATTAAAGAATTACAGACCAATTCGCCTACTCCCATTAATATGCAAGCTATTTACAAAAGTAATTTCTACGAGGATAAGAGAAAGCCTCGGCTTTAACCAACCGAGAGAACGAGCTGGTTTTAGGAAAGGTTACTCGACAATGGACCACAGCCACGCTATCAACCTAGTAATTGAGAAGTACGCGGAATATAACGAACCTCTTTATGTGGCGTTTCTCGACTACGAGAAAGCATTTGACTCCGTAGAAATACAAGTAGTTCTAGAAGCTCTACGTCGACAAGGGGTACCTGGCGTATACGTGAAAGCCATAAACAACATGTACAAAGATTCACAGCCACACTACCCCTACATGAGAGAAGTAGAAATATCGCGATCGGGAAAGGTGTGAGACAAGGAGATACGATATCCCCGATGCTATTCACTGCATTTTTTGAGGAAATCTTTAAATGTCAGTTCCGGGAAGAAAAGGGAATTCGAATACACGGAGAATATCTAAGCAATTTAAGATTTGCAGACGACATTGTGCTGTTTAGCAATGAGGGAGACGAACTACAAAGCATGTTTGATGACCTAAAGAGGGAAAGTTTTAAAGTTGGATTAAAAGTGAATAGGCAAAAGACCAAAGTTATGCTCAATAGCATAGCTAAGGAACAGGAATTTAAAAAAAATTCACAGCATATCCACGGAGTGAATGATGATGAGTGGGCGAAGCTCCGGAATTTCATTGTAGACCGTGCCGAGTTCCGGATTGTTTTAGTTAACGCGCACGCTACGAATCTTTATGGTTCAACTAAGCACAAGTGAAATCTCCCCAAGATCCAGTGCCTATATATATATATATATATATATATATATATATATATATATATATATATATATATATATATATATATGTGTGTGTGTGTGTGTGTGTGTGTGTGTGTGTGTGTGTGTGCGTGCGTGTGTGTGGCCGGTGAACGGTTCTCCAGTCGGTATTTTTCAATAAACTCGCTAGAAGACGCTGCCTGCGTCAAGCTTGTCTCTCGCGGGTGAGGGCGCGTTCTCCTTCTTTGCGAGCTGGTAGCGCGTTCATCGAAGAAAGAGCGTTTCCATAGTCAACGCGCCTTTCGCTCTTTCTGTCTGTCTCTCTTTCTCTCACATGACAGCAGATGGAAGAGTAAGAGAGCTCGCGCGCATGGAGACACGCGCCAAGGGCGTGCTTCCCACGCGCCCTCCTAGTATCGCATTCGTAGTAGGTAACGCGCGACTGCAACGGACGGACAGACCCAAACCTTAAGGAGCTTCGCCCCTAAAATTGACAGCATATCCATGGAGTGAACGATGATGAGTGGGCGAAGCTCCGGAAGTTCATCGTAGATCGTGCCAAGTTCCGGTTTAATTTAGTTAACGTGCACGCTACGAATCTTTATGGTTCAACTACGCACAAGTGAAATCTCCCACCGGCACTTCATTGCAAGTCGAGATCCAGTGCCTATATATATATATATATATATATATATATATATGGGTGCCAGGTGAACGGTTCTCCTGCGCGACCAGTGGGTATTTTTTAATCAAGAAACTCCCTAGAAGACGCTGACTGCTTCAAGCTTATCTCTAGCGGGTGAGGACGCCTTCTCCTTCTTTGCGAGCTGGTAGCGCGTTCATCGAAGAAAGAGGGTTTGATTGTGGTTCGGTTAGGAAAGGACGCTAATTTCTGCAGCCCATGTAGGGAGCACGGCTAAGCGTCCGTGAGGGTGGGGAACAGGGAGCGAAAGAGATAGAGAGGAGAGAAAGGCCGTAGTGGAGGGCTCCGCAAATTTAGACCACCTGGGGTTCTTTAACGTGCACTGACAGCGCACAGTACACGGGCCTCTGGCATTTTCGCCTCCATTGAAAATGCGACCGCCGCGGCCGGCATCGAACCCGCGTGAAAGAGGGTTTCCATAGTCAACGCGCGCCTTTCGCTGTTCATTTCAAACTTAGAGCTAATGCTAATTTCCACTTTTCAGCTAAATACAATTTTTGAGCGAAATGCTAGTTCAAAAAATTTTAGCTAATGCTAATTTCAACCTTTGTGCTAAATGTTAGCTAACCTTCCCGACCCGGCATATGAATCACTTTTAGCTTACATCAACTCAATTTAGTCAGGGGACGTGCCACTGCCCATAGAATGGAAGGCACCATCTCGCAAGGCCGTGAACACAGACAACCTATGCCCCATCTCTCTCGCATCATGCGCCTGCAAACTGATGGAGACGATGGTGCGGGATCGGTTGTCTGAATTTATGGAGAGCCATTGTACTTTCGCAGAAGCAATGCAGGGGTTTCGCCCGCACATATCCGCGCCCGACATCCTGCTTCAACTCAATCGGGACGTCCTAGACCCTATCGAATGCCCTCACAACGACAAGGTCGTAGTCGCCTTGGGCTAAAAGGGGCATTTCATATTGTGACTCACGAGGCAATTCCAGCACACCTATCACAAACCGGCTGTGGCTTGGGAGCGTTCGATACATTCAGCAGTTTTCAACCGATAGACAAGCTTACATCCGCTAACAGGACAACGAACACAGTTCTTTTATCTTGGAACTAGAGGTACACTGCAAGGTGCAGTGCTGTCTCCACTATTATTTAATTTGGCGATGATGCACCTATCAGATCAGCTGGCTGATGTCCCCGGTATACAACACGCCTTGTTTGCTGATGACATCACCATCTGGACTACGCAGGGCTCACTCGGAGACACTGAGCCGAACCTGCAGCGAGCCGTCAACATTGTCGCACGCTATGCCAGCCAACGCGGCCTTCAATGCTCACCTTCCAAATCAGAATTCGTGCACATACGCGCCTCGCCAAAGTAACCGGCCAAAATTGAACTCTCGCTAGAAACAGGTCCAATTCCTGAACAAAAACAAGTCCGGGTACTGGGGCTCTTTATAAATCGAAACAGACGGTCAGACAACACATTGGCCAAACTGCGCAAGGTGGGCGACCAGGTAGGCCGCATGGTTCACCGGGTCTTTAACAAACGCGGAGGTCCACGGTGCAAGGATGCCTTGCATCTGGCACATGCATTCGTAACGAGTAGAGTTCTATATTCTACTCCATACTACGACCTGCGGAAGCAAGACTAGGATGCAGTTGAAGTCATCCTTCGCAAAATTGTAAAGCGGGCCCTCGACCTCCCCTTAAACACCTCGAGCCAGCGCCGTTTGGGCCTGGGCATGGCGAGCACTTTTCGAGAGCTTCGAAAGGCCCACCTCGCAAATCAGTACACTCGCCTTTCAGACGCTGTAGCTGGTCGCCGCCTATTAGCCCGCTTACACATTAGACACGCCAACATCGCGGAAGCTCGCGTTCAACTCCCTTTTGAGTGGAGATGCGTCCTCCACGACCACCCTTTTCCAAGCAATATAAAAAGAAGGCCATAATGGCAGGCGCCTAGCGCAGGCGGAAGCCCTGGCCCGCCATTATGGATCAAAACCCGGTGCGTTCTACGTGGACGCCTCTGGCCAACACCAGGTGGATGGTATACGGCCGCAGTCGTCCATGAGAAGCGAGCCTTCAACGGGCTCGTTTTCCGAGCCCGGAACATACCCCATGTGGAGGAATTCACTATTGCATTGGCAGCTTGCCATCCTAAATCGCGAACTTTCATCGCCGTCGAAACCCCTGTCGAAACGCCGAAAACGGCTATGTCGCCTATTGGAACATGCTGACTATCAGGGGAACCCGGCCCCCTGCCCTATAGTCTGGGCTCCTGCTCAAATGGGACTTAAAAGGAATGAGGCAGCCGACGCCGACACCTGCGCGCTCTCACCGGGCATTCCCACTCAACTCCCCCGATCAGGACGACCTCGAATTCAATCCGATATATTTTTTTCCGTGAAATTGTTCACCACTGCCAATCTGTTCCCTGCGTTCAATGAATTCCCGGCGTTCGCACATCCGACGTAACTTGTTTTATTCACCATATGTGGACAATGTACATATAGGTTTTAAATCGTGCAATCTGGCAGTATGCCAGCAGCAAGTCCAGGTTGAACTGAACAAGATATCTAAGTGGGCAGAAGAAAATGGGTTCAGACTGAACCCACAGAACAGCACCTGCGTTCTCTTTTTGCCGAAGGAGTCTTAATGTCGATCCTGATGTTCACCTGCAGGGTCAGCGTCTACCTGTGACCACTGAGCACAACTTTTTAGGCACAATTCTAGACACCAAGCTAACTTTTGTGGCACGTATGAGTTATAGTTTTTCATATAAGCTGTGATGTTCCCCGTACACAGTGCCCAGAATCGGGCCTGTAAGGTATTTTGAATAAATAAATATAAAAGAGAAGAGCATGAAAGCTATGAATATCATATAGGTGTTGTGCACTGCATGAGGAAGTGACACAAAATGTCTATTGAACTTGTATAAGAACCTTATACGCACAGGTCTTGACTATGGGGCCATAGTCTATAAATCTGCTATGCTAAGCACCTTGAAGATGCTGGACCCTCTACACCACCTAGGTCTCCGTCTCTCTACGGGCGCATCCAGGACGAGTCGCGTAGAAAGCCTGTATATTGAAACAAATCAGTGGTCGCTTCATTTGCAGAGAACATACCTCTCTTAGGCGTATTACCTAAAAGTGACGGAGTCAGCCTGAGGGGTTCGAGCATTGCGTTGCTGCTTGTGGCCTGGCGTATACGGGACGCGAAAAAAAGCGCGGGTATATCGCTGTCGCCGTGTGCCGTCCTCGAGCAAAAGAATGTGGTTCGGGTTCGTTGGAAGGCGCACAGCCACGTGGTGGACATGCGGACCAGCAGGCGGCCATTGTTGGAATTCGTTGTGCAGCTGGGAATAGACCAGCTGGTTTGGCTGGGGTTTGGCGCCCTCGCACCCGGCGGAGCGTCTTTGTTAAAAGCACATGTGAGCAAGGAGTGCAGGCCAAGTTCATGTGTTGTCTTTTGTTGTCAGTGTGGATGGTCGTGCCTGGTGTGCTCCCATGTTCCTTTTGGTGTGCTCGTTGCTATGCGGGGTTCTATTTGTTTTTTTTTTTTGATGCCCCTATGTTGCTAGGGGTTTGGCAATGTCTTTGACACGCCGTGTTAGGCATGCGGTGTTAGACATGCGGGGTTTCACATGCGGGGTTATCTTGTGTAAAAGATTGTGATTGGCTGTGAGGCATTCAGGGGCGGAACAACCGGTGTATATAAGGTGGCCCCTCTTCCCTGGCAGGTGGTTGAGAGCGGATGTTCGGCCTTCAGCCTGGACAGATGCTCTTGGAGCAGTGGAATAAAACGTTCCCTTCACGGCCTACGACTCCTTTCGCGCTGCCACCGCGCACTCGGGTCATCGAGGGGCGCCGACAACGGACCTTTTTTGCAACATCTTTCCTCACCAACAAAGGGAAATTAACTGACGCGGTCGACAGGATCGGACAGCCCGCAGAGAAAATGTTTGCAGCTCGGTGGAGGTGCGCTGGCGTCCTCGTTACTATTGCGACGACTTTGAAGAGTTCGTGCACCACTGCAAGAACGGCACGAGGAGTGTCCAACTTCCAGCTTCCCTACGGCTGAAGGTGCTGGAATACCTTGTGGGCGAGAAGGAAGCTGCCTGAAGAAGCCCGCAGCGGAGTCCTCAGGTGCACAGTCGAGCAAGGACGAGGCAAGGCACGGCTGCAAGTGGCGGACGTGTGGTCAGCGCTTCGGTGAGGGGTGCCGCGGCGAAAAGTCAGCGGTAGTAGAAGAAAGCCTTGGGGCCGTCAATGAGGCGACGGTGTTGGAACACCGAACAAGAACTTGGTTGCCGCGCGACAACAGCGCTGCTGTGCGGGTAGGTGATCCTGTATTTCATCGCCACGCCGAGATTTGGCGCCATCCATCGTGAACCTGGACACTTGCGAGACGAGGCTTCGACGAGGACTGCAAGTCAAGGAGCCAGAGGTGCAACCGACAACGAGCGTCGCTGCAGGTGAGACTCATTTCGTGCTTTGTTATGGTTCTGGAGTGAATGAAGTTCACTCCAGAACCATAACCGCTCCGCCACTCTCTGGGAACTTCGCACCATGGACGATAGTGATTATGGCTCGTACGCTGCTATGAGCAGTAATAAGATGGGTTGAACACATGAGCTGCAGCTCGAAATCGAAGCACTTAAGCTCCAGCTTGACATCGACAAGAGATCGACAAGATATATATAGGCACTGGATGCAATGAAGTGCCGGTAGGAGATTTCAATTGTGCGTAGTTGAACCGTGAGGATTCGTAACGTGCGCATTAACTAAATTAATCCGGAGCTCGGCACGATCTACGATGAACATCCAGAGCTTCGCCCACTCATCATCATTCACTCCGTGGATATGCTGGGAATTTTTGTAGATTTGGTTCACCCCTCCCGTTTTTAAAGGATGTGCCTGGTTTTAACGTTACATTTCCAGGTGCCCTGTAGCACGCCCTCTAAGTAAAGGCCACTGCTACGGTAAATTTTAGTAAAAAGCACTTCCCTCCCGGTACTTCAGCTGAATGGTCTTGGGAAGGGAGTAGTGCTGTTTAAACAGACCACTTTCTTTTATACCATCTATTTCACTTCGCGCGTCGTCTTCAATGCCCATAGACATCACAACCATGATTTGCGCCTCCATACAACGAATTGATGTTAGGCCACTTTACAGCCACATTGCATGTCGTCATCCAGTATTTATGCCCATTTACAACCAAGAGAGAATTTTCTTTCTCGTCATTACCACTCATCACCAATGGCCTGGCGCTCTTTGGCCAAGGTTGGCCCTTGCGCCATTAAACCCATATATATATATATATATATATATATATATATATATATATATATATATATATATATATATATATATATATATATATCAAGGAAGATATACTTTTCACATTTCACAAGAGAACACTTAACAAAAAAGCAAGCTATATGTCGCAATCTGCAGTGGGAATGTGCACGTAACCAGCCTACAGACACATGAAACCTTGCAAGTGGTGTAGGAGGGTACCGAACCTTCGACGCCGATGTGCTAATAAAACATGCTACCATTATGCCATCGCAGCTTCTCCTCGACAGCTTACAAAAAAACTAACTTTTAGTATTTGTGTAGTCTTATGCGCACCTTTTTGCAGTCTTTATCATGTGTTTCCATTCCTCACGATTGGCCCATAGCCAAAGTTACACAAATAGTTAATTCAGGCATTCACTCCGATCCTCTAAACTACAGATCCATTCGTTGAGTTGTATTTATGCAAGCTCCTCGAATAGGTTATTCAATCTCAGATCATTAACTAGATCACACATCATTTTTAAAGAGCAGCGTGGTGTTCGCAAGTGATTCTCTTCTGACACTGAGCTTGTAGGATTTACTAAGTTCTTATTTGCCTTCACGGACATCGGGTTTCAGCTTTACGCCTTCATTCTAGACTTCTCGAAGGCACTTGGTCGTGTCCCTCACCCCAGATTACTACTCATGTTAACAGAACTCTACATTGACTGTAAGGCCCTGTGCTCGTTGTAATATTTATTAAAGATATGTCTTCCCAAATTAGCTTGTTCGCTGACGACTGCGCTGTATATAGTGCCATTAAAAAATTGAGGGAACCTTAATCTTCGCCTTTAAGAGTTGAACGCGATAGCGAAATCCGGCCCCTAGTGTGCACTTCAAACACTCAGTGCATACTTATTAATGTGTGCTGTTACACACAAACACACACGCACAGATGCAGACACGCGCGCGCGCGACATATCTAGAGTAATGGTAGCGGTTTTCGATCTATTTAATAGCACTTTCATTCGTAAATGGTCACATTCTGTCGTCCTTCTTGCGTTAACTATCTGGCAGCTGTTCGATTTGCTCTTCTGGAGACCTCTTCCGGCCGACCGCAACAAGCATTGCCTCATGGTTGGTGAAATGGCAAACAGCACATTATGTAATGTTTGCTGTTTGCTTGATATATGTTCCTTGTCCTAGAATGGCGGAACCATATATGCTCTGCTCTAGTCGCATGGCCTCCGAGATGGCGGGCGCGCCCGCCGTTTTGGAGGCCATGGTAGTCGAAACATGTTTTTCACAATGTCTCTCAGATGGCAGCACATTATCTAATGTTTGCTGTTTGCTTGCTATGTTCAATAAAGTTTATTCCTCCTACAAATCGCCGAATGAGCCTACAAATCAGCGAATGGGCTCATTTCCGTCGTGACACCTGCCGAAGAAAATCCGTTAAGGAGACTTCTTCCACTACCTGACATTTATGGGGGGTTTTTTTCCGAGGCAGTTCCAAGTAACATCGTCGCTTTGTGGTAGGGCACCTGCTTGCCACGCAAGCGGCGCGGGTCCGATCCTCAGTGGGACCGAAGATTTGTATTGCTTATTTTATTCTCATCTTTCTCGATTTTTCGCTCACGGAGAGACGCCGACGGCGGTATTTCTGCGAAACGAGCTCTCTAACGCTATCGCGTTAAAAGTGACGCGGACCACCGGTCCTTGCAATCCGACCTCGAATCCAGCAATTATTGGTGCTCAACATGGCTTATGAAACTATGTCACTACAAAACTAAAGTCGCCTGTCTGACACGAAATTCTAGCCGCCTCCCAACAACATATCCACTTAATCACACACCCATGGAGTCAGCCACATCATACAAATATCTAGGTTATCACCTATAATCTGACCTATCCCGGCACTGTCACATCGATTAAATTCTTGCAGTCGCTAACCGCTCCCTTTGTGCGCTAAAAATACTCTGCGACATGCTCCTGCGCATATGCGAGAACTTGCGTGTCCTACCCTAATCCGCCCTAAAGCCACACGGGATGCGGAACATCATATATCATTGATAACATAGAATCCTTGCCGAACCATGAGGACCGTTTCATTTTTTTCTGACTACTCTTGTTTCACTAGCGCCACTGCCTTAAAAACTCGTGGAGGTCTTGATAACCTTCCCTATTGTCGTGAACTTGCCCGTTTATCTCTTTTTATCGTGATCCGTTGCTTCATAATGAATTTTTTCAGTCACCCTTAGCCATTTTTCCACGCCATGACCATCCTCAGATGATCAAACGCATCGCATGCCGTACTTCACCTTCTGCTAATTTGTTCACACCAAAAACCATCATTGAATGGAACCAGCTGCACCGTGATATCGGAGTAGAAGGCAACATTTCGACATTTATTGATCTTCTACAAAAGGATAACAACGCGCAGTGTTATGTTCTTTTCTCAATATCCCACTTGGTTTTTATTTTGTGGTCTATTATTATGTTATTCTGTTCTTTTGTGTTGACTTATTATGTTGAGTTTGTAAGTATTTTTCTAATATTTTAAACTTGTGTAGTGTTGTTGTGTTGCCCTTTTCATCATGCAGAAGCACGTCTTGTGATTGATGCAAATTTTCGTACTTGTTTTATCTGTATTGCATTGTATTCTTTTTCCATACCCTCCTACGTAACATGGAGGCATTTAGGGATTTCCTGAGATAAATAAATAAATAAATTCATTGCACCAGAAGTTTGATGCTAATGCCTCTATAACGTGAATTGAATTTCTAAGGTGCCTTAAGCCCGTATCATATTTGTGTAATAAACTAAACGCACGTTCTCGTGTAACATTGAATGCCTTCTCCCAAGTTGCATCGATTGCGCAGGAATACTCCAGTTTGATACCCACATCAGATCATCGTAGTGTCAACTTCTAATCGAGAAAAGAGCCGGTCAGGGATAATGTCGCATCGTACCATGGGGTAACATTAACTCGCCACAGTGTTTGCGAGTTTCCTGGTTATGAGTCCACGTTAACCATTCACACAATTACGCACTTTGCACAAAGACCTTTGCTCCTACTCTGAACACTACGCTAAATTCGGAACAAATCGACATAGGCAACTTTCTCTGAGAAGTACACTGTGCATTCTAAGAAAACGTGCGCTCTGAGCGTATCTGACAGCTTTCACATGGTGTAAAGCGAGGTCTTTCTGCTAAAGGTGGTGATACATGAATGGCCGCTTCTCTTTGGCACACAAAGGGTCCTCAGCCGCGGTCTGGTGGTGGAGATTACGCAATTCCTCTGACAATCTTCTCTTTTCTTGAAATTGTTAATGGCAGTCAGTGAGAAATGGCGTCTAGTATTCATTTTTTACATGATATGTCTGTAAAAGATGAAAAAAACTACTGTTTAGCGTACAGAACACAAAAAGCTTTCGATACGTCAGTCTTACAAGCATGAGCCCGCGCACTCCATGCATTCATCTAGGAGGAAGACACGCGTTGGCAGATCATTGCTCCTCGTCCGAGAAAGCTGCTTATATGACTGCGTAACGTTGTCGTTATCATCATGGCATACGGAACATAGATTTTGTTTTATGCATGCTCATGATGCACTGCAGCGCTACATAAGCAATACAAACGCTTTCTTACAGAACATAGCGAAACATCCTTAAGATTTGACAACACCTAGATACATAGATATCAATCAATCAAACCAGGCTTTGTTGCTTCAGACAATGCAGTGCATTGTCACTCCGAAAATAGGGGGCCATGGAAAAAAAGCTGCGCCTGCGCAGCTATTTTTTTCTGGCCGCCTATTTTGCAGAGCTTACTCAAGCTGCGCAAGTGCAGCTTGACTAAGCTCTGTTGAGCCAAACAGCAGAAGGCACAAGACGAAACATAAGTGAATCTAGCACAGTCTACACATTTCTATGACCAAAAGTATTCATATAATCGATTTCTTGTGTCAAAAAAGAACAAGGAAACGTCAATGTATGAAACATGAATATATCCAATACATTCCCATAACCAGCTCCAGTGAGGTTTTCTTGGTGATGTTGTGAACGTCTCCATTTATTTGATCTAGTTCATTTAGTTTGTTTGGAAGTACATAAGTTTTAGGGGTGAAGCTCCTTAGGGTGCGGGTGGTTCCCTCCTCTGTAGTAGTAGTAGTATGTATGTAGCCACCTCGCGCCGCCAGGAGGCTCACGCTCGCCCTCGGCGCCTGCGAGCTCTCTCACTCTTCCATCTGCTGTCTTGTGAGAGAGTGAAAGGCGCGCGTTGACTATGGAAACGCTCTTTCTTCCATGAACGCTCTACCAGCTGGAAAAGAAGGAGAACGTGCCCTCACCCGCGAGAGACAACGTTGGCGCAGGCAGCGTCTTCTAGCGAGTTTCTTGTTTGAAAAATACCGACTGCTCGCGCTGGAGAACCGTTCACCGGCCAACCATATATATATATCGGCACTGAATCTTGACTTGCAATGAAGTGCCGGTGGGAGATTTCACTCGTGCGTAGTTGAACCATAACGATTCGTAGCGTGGGCGTTAACTAAATTAATCCGGAACTCGGCACGATCTACGATGAACATCCGGAGCTTCACCCACTCATCATCATTGACTCCGTGGATATGCTGTGGACTTTTTTTCCCGCAATGGGTACGCGAGAAAGTAACATGGTATGGAGGGTGATACAGGAAACGATAGCAACTTATATTTGCTCGAAAATTTGCTATTGCTTCGAATAACTTTATTCTTCCTAACGTGATATTTTTGTAATTTCTCAGTAATTTATACCTGTATATGATGTGAATCTTGATAATATGATCTCTATGGAATAAAAAATCAGTGTGTTCTAGTAGGGAGGCGTTTTCCACTGAGCATAGCGCTTTTTTCTATATCAGCAATATTTTCTGTAGATTTGACAGTGTTCTTTCCGCAGATTAGTATGCAATAATACAAGTAAGAGGTAGAGTGCGAAGTAAAGCATTTCTTTAATATTAATAGGAAAGGTGTGACGGTTCCGGTTTTTTACACCGGCCGCTCTACTAAGTTTTCGTAATAGTTTTCACATGTATGTTCTAGTACATATTTTCTCAAAAAACACCGAGAATTTTAATATGCTCTTCTATTTTCATTTGAAAGGGCCCGAGAGTTATATATTCATCGATTTTTCCTAAAATGCCAGGGGCGTGGAAAAAGAGACCTTTAGTTTGAGCCTATTGAACTTGCGTCCGCAAGTTATCACAGAATGTATCATCCTTTAGTGCTATGAAGTCCTTCAAGGAGTGCTGAGCAATCGTCGGCAGGTATAATACATTTACAATCCTCATAATTCTTACATCATTATTACAGAATGAAAGGGAAGATTACCATCCACCCGCTGTTGTAGCACAAGGCTACAAGGAAATCCAGACGGATTTCTCAGAAATAAAGGCTTCTTAGATGCCGAAAAATTCCTCCTGGTCCGGTCTAGGAACCCGGGAACAGCGGCTGTCCGGGGCGCACGGTCTGCCAGTTGAGCTAACCAGGAGGCTAGCGAGTGACAGAGCGAGGGGGAATCCATACACAACTCGAAGCACAAGAGCGTCAATACGGCATGAATATGGCATTAATTTAGAAAAGGAAGGGAACTTGTCCCAATATGCTGCCCTGAGTAACCGCGCATTCCATAGTCCTACGTTGTTCTTTATATTCATTTAGTTTGACGTATTGGTAGCAAGCTCTCAAATAAGATTCAACAAGTTGTAATACTTTGCCCCGTAACCCATATTGTTCTATCTTTTCAAATAAAATTAAATAGTTTACCCTATTGAAAGCCTTAATGCAGTCTAAAAATATGCCCGGTGTCGTTACCTTTCTTTTCAAAATTACAAAATATCTCTTTTTTAACTAGAAGCGCTGTCTTAGTACAACGTCCCGTTCTGAAGCCGAATTGGTAATCTGCATTTAGGCTGTATTTTCTAGTGTGTTTCTCTATATGAGAGTTTATTACTTTTTCATGTCCGTTTGAAAAGATAGGCAAATCTGACAAAGGACGATAGTTGCTTAAACTATTTTTGTGTACATTCTTATGAGTTACTGAGACTCTTGCTACCTGCATGTTTTCTGGAAAAGGTGCAGTGGAGAGAAAGACGTTGTATATCTGCGTAAGTACAGGTGCAATCAAGTCTATGACATATTTTATTCGTGTTATTTCTAGATCATCTACATTACGGCTACGGCTGTTCCTGAACTTCATTTATCTGTGGGGTTTAACGTCCCAAAACCAGTTCTGATTATGAGAGACGCCGTAGTGGAGGGCTCCAGAAATTTCGACCACCTGGGGTTATTTAACGTGCACTGAAATCGCACAGTACACGGGCCTCAACATTTCGCCTCCATCGAAATGCAGCCGCCGCAGCCGGGATTCGATCCAGCGTGTTCCTTAACTTGTGGTACAGCATTATTACGTCAGCGACAATTGGTGGCTGCAAGTACACTGTGTCGCAGAGTATCGGGATATGATTAGCAGGTTCGTGACAGTAGCTGCTAGTTCCGATTTCAACAACCAAATATTTAAAAAGGTTGGCGAGTTCGGTCCCACCAGTCGTTTTGTCATTTATGACTAGGTTGTCGATCGTGTTATTCTTGCTATTTTTGTTTAATACCTCGTTAATTTTCGTCTACATTTTGCTACCATTATGCAAGCAATTGTAAAATAGAGGCTTAAAATATCACGTTTTATTGATTCATATCGTTATTGAATTTATTTCGAAGTTTTTTAAACTCTTTTAAGTCTTCCGTGTTACGCGATTGTAGAAAGTTGTCAAAGAGCTTATTGTTAAGCTCAATAAGATTCATGTGCTTATGTCTGATCCATGGTTTGCGCATCCTTCGCGCATCCGTGGTCCGAGATGGGAAAGACTCTAAATAATGTTTTTCTTAAAATTTTTATAAACAAGTCATAGCACTTATTGCTGCCTTCAAGAACAAATACTTCTTTCTAATCTGTTCGAGTGATTTTAATTCGAAAGACATCTAATGTTTGTGATTATATATCCCTGTACACGAGAAGAGGCCACTCCCCTTGTTTCGAGGAGCTGTAACGGTTGATCAAGCATACTGTACGTAGGTGATCACTGATGTCACTGGATAGTGCCAGAAAGAAAGTTATCGGTGTTTCGGTTAGTAATAAAGTAATCTAGAACAGATGCAGTTGAAACAGTACTGCGTGTAGTTGTTGAGATAACATTCGGAAACCCGTTGCTTTGTAATACAAACAAAAAATCACTTGCCGCACTGGGGCTTTTTGCAGTGTCAATGTTCATATCACCACCTAATGTTAGCAACCATCTGGTTTCGCTGGCACATGAAAGCAAGAAATGAAGCAATTTGAAGAAGACGGGGATATCGACAATTGGTAGTCTGTAGAAAACAGCGAGAGAGAGAGAGAGAGAGAGAGAGAGAGAGAAAACTTTAATACACAAATAGGTCCGGCGATTGTGTCGGGGTAGGGCCGCAAGCACCCCAGCCTAGGTGACGGCCGCGGGCACTTGGACACGGGCGGCTTCCTCGACGTGCTGGACGGCCCAGAGTTGATCACCGAGGTTTTCGCTGAGACGGCCCAGAGTTGATCACCGAGGTTTTCGCTGAGCAGGCACGCCTCCCATCGCGCTCCGCGATCACAGACTGCCATGTCTACCCCGTTTCTAATAAGGAGATCCTGCTGTGCGCTCCCTGTGCCTGCCCACAGCATGTGCTGCAGCGTCGCTCTGACTCCGCACATTTTACACGTGTCAGACGTATAAATGTCTGGGTAGCAGAGGCGAAGGATCACGGGTTTGGGTATGTGTGTGTCTGTAGTTGTCTCCAGGCAACCGCCTGTTTCTTGTTTAGTTTGGCGTGTGGTGGTGGGTACTTATATCTGTTCAATCTGTAGGGTTGTGTGATGTCTCTGAAAGTGGTCGTGGGATCCCCCCACGTCCACTGCCGCATCGCCCGCGTGTTGGGCGGGGCGTCAGGACTGTCCGCGGTCGTCGCAGCTCGGCGTGTAAGTTCTCGAGCCGCGGCGTCGGCCACCTCATTGCCCGGAAGCGGTGGGTCCGTGTGGGAGGAGGTCCATAGGAGGAAACTGTCATTTTTGGAGCAAATGTTGCCTTCGTGAATTTGGAGGTTGCGGGCCGCTTCCCGGGAGATCCGGCCGCTGGCGTAGCTACGTATCGCGGCTTGCGAGTCGCTTATTACAACTGTGGCGTCCGTAGTGGCTATCGCGAGCGCTATCGCCGCTTCTTCGGTCGCCTCCGTCTCTTCCGTGCATATCGTTGCGCTCGCAATGCAAGTTCCCCTATGGTTCGTTATAGCGACCACGAATCCGCGTCGGCGCTCGTAAAGGGCCGTGTGAACGTACACCGTATCCTGAATGTTCCCAAGTTTCTTTTCAAGATCTGTCGCGTGCCTGTTTCGCCGGCCAACGTGATGCGTCGGATGCATGTTTTTCGGTAACGGCGGAACGATGATGCGCTCGCGAATCTATTTGGATGTCGCAACCTTTTCGCCGTGCTGCGTGTGATAGGTGATGCCAAGAGTTTCGAGGATGTGACGGCCGGTGCGGCTGTTTGCCATCCGCTCATACTGCGCGACGTTGTGCGCTTCGATTAACTCGTCTAATGTGTTGTGTAACCCCAGTTCGAAAAGTTTGTCCGTACTCATATTAATAGGTAGTCCGATGGCGTGTTTGTATGCCTTGCGAATGATACAGTCTAGTTTTGTTCGTTCGGTCGCTTGACACTTGAGGTAGAAGCCCACGTACATAATGCGGCTAATTATGAACGCCTGTACCAATCGGATCGTATTTTGTTCCTTCATTCGGCTGTGTCTATTGGTGATGCGCTTCAGCAGCCCGATGGTTTCATCAACCGCGCGCTCCAGCCTGCGTATGGTTTGGCCGTTATGGCCATTCGCTGACAGGTGCAAGCCTAGTACCCTAATTTCGTGAACGTGCGGGAAGATGGCGCCGTCTGATGTCACAACTGTAGTGTCCTTGTCTGTGCGATCGGTTACAGAAGCGGTGGTCTTCGGCTTACGGCCCCCACGCGTGGGTCTGTAGAGCAGGAGCTCCGACTTGGCCGCGGAGCATGCGAGGCCCGTGTTGCGGAGGTACTCCTGTACCGCGTCAACGGCCTCCTGCAAAGTACGCTCTATGTAGCCGTCCTTCCCCTCGGTAACCCAGAGGGTGATGTCGTCGGCGTACAAGCTGTGCTGCAAGCCTTCTATTTCTTCCAGTTTCCGAGGCAATTCGAAGAGCACGAGGTTAAATAGCATAGGCGAGATGACAGAGCCCTGCCGTGTGCCATTGCAACCCAAATCTGTTTTGCGATTCCAAACCGCCGATCGCTATGAGGGCCCGTCGACCAGTGAGAAAATTCCGCACGTAGGCACATGTTTTCTCGCCCAGTCCCAGTGCTTGTATGCTTTCAAGTATGGCGGTGTGTTTAACACTGTCGAATGCCTTTTTGAGGTCGAGCCCGAGAATCGCTTTTGTTGATCGTGTGGGATTATCGAAAATTTGATGTTTCAGTTGAATCATCACATCCTGCGCAGAGAGATTACGACGGAATCCGAGCATAGTGTGTGGTAGAATGTCTCTTTCCTCAAGGTGGTTGGTAAGGCGAGCGATAATCACGTGCTCCATTACCTTACCGACGCACGACGTCAGGGATATCAGTCGCAAATTATCGATATGTAGTCGTTTGCCCGGCTTGGGGATCATGATAATCCGCGCCGTTTTCCATGACGTCGGTATCTCGCCGGCGTTCCAGCACTCGTTCATGTAATCCGTCAGGCGTTCTATCGACTTGTCGTCTAAGTTACGAAGAGTCTTGTCGAAGAAGATGCCGTCCGGGCCCGGTGCCGATTTTGTGTTCAGCCTGTGTAGGACCGCCATCACCTCTGCAATGCTGAAATATTCGTCTAATTCCGCGTTACTATTGTTACTATTGTTATTTTTTAATACAAATAGCTTCGACATCACAAGTAATACTGCTAAATTCGTGTAAAATTTCAAAACCTGGTACAGCAACTTCAATAGAAACTCAACCACTCCAGCAAATTTTCAACTAAAAAATGATTGTAAGACGGTAAACCAAAGGGATCCGAATTTTCATTGTACCAAGTCTCATTGAACATAAATGCATCCAAACTAATATTGCAGGATTTTAGAGCAGTCTAGATTTTGTCAAATTTATATTGCACGTATGTAACATTTAGGTGGAAAACTCGAAAAAGCTTCCCTGGGTTGTCAAATATGATACCGCGATAGATAGATAGATAGATAGATAGATAGATAGATAGATAGATAGATAGATAGATAGATAGATAGATAGATAGATAGATAGATGAGGGAAGCCTACCTTAGTTCTTTCATTTGCAACCGTAGGAGCCTCTTTAGTTCGTCATTAGAATTGCCGATGGATTCACCCTGCAGCAACGTGTTCTTTTACACTCGTATTCGGCAATTCTCTCAATATACTGCTGTATTACTGGAAAGATGGCCTTGTGGGCATTACTCCTATATGAAGCGAGTCGCTACCAGTGTTTGCCAATGAAATACCTTCGAAAGTTCGAGCGTGCGATTTCCCATCAACCTTATGATAAGCCATGAGTTTCTAGTTTCCCTGTTATTCTCGCATAGAGATTTATATTTGCCCTGCGGGTATACAGAACAATGCATATCTGGGCTCCACGGTGACTTCATGGTGTAAATTTGAAATGGCAAATCATCACATAACATTCATGTTTTCACATCGCGCATAACGAAGTATCTTGTTCAGGCATTGACTAACTTTGTCAAGTGTGCAATTAACTGTTAAAAGCTCTCAACCTTTATGTGCTATTTTCGTATTTAACATATGCTTGTGTGCAAATGATAGTTCTGATAAGTAAGCAAGCTCAGTTTGTCATACAGAGCTATTTATTATTCTTCCTCTGCTATTGTTGTTCTAGCACTTGCTTTTTATTATTTCTGTGTCATTTTTTTCCTTTCAATAGTGAGTATTACCTTTATAATATGTTTTGATCTGTTGATATTGTTATTCAATCTTGTTCTTTATTGCTGACGCGTCCGTATGCTTTTCCTGTATTTTTTGTAACTATCCCGTTCATGTAGCCACAGGAGGTCCCCCTATCAGTTTCACTGAAACTTTGGGACCTCCTTCTTTGATATGCTATGCATGCATTTCAACTGAAGTATTTATTAAACTGGACTTGACTTGATAGATGCCGTCCACATAGCGAGCAAATGTCACGTGGTTTCGGTGTATGTATAACGAGCGAAAAAACCGTGAAAGACAGCTCTGCCGCCGGCGTTTTGAATGCGTAATTTTGCGGCCGATTAGGCGTTGAAGTATGCCAGCTCCGAACTCGCTTCCTCGATTGCCTAAGTCTAGTCGCAGTAGCTGAGCATGGTGTAAATTAACGCAGCTCTTGAGAGAGAATGAATGTGGGTAGCCGCAGAGCTGTGACTTCATTCTTTCTTGTCATATACGAACTGTTGCGGAAGAAGGACATGTGTGAATTATATGCAATGACAAGTGAAGTGTTTCAGTTGCTCTCGCGGACAATATGTAAAGCCTACTCGCATTTTCCTGAATATAGCAAATTCATTTTTTGTCCAAATTTCAACCAGACCAGCCACACACCGCACGCGTCGTCATAATCGCAAAACGACGAATATATGACAACTGCCGAGAGCCGGTGGTTCAGACAAAAACGCTAAAGCAAACGCTCTGAACAAAACGCTTACCGGAAACTCATGTAAGTGGCACAAGGCACAGTAAGGGTGCTATTGTAGCGAGCAAAAGATATTGTTTGCCAAACCCTTGATATGAGCACCGCTTAGCGACAATCAGCAGTGGGGTTCCGCGGAATTCTTTGGCCCCAAGGGTACCGCACTTGCGCTAAAATCGCCCACATAGAGTCCTCAATCATATCGCCACCCCATAATGCGACCGCGCCTGTGTCCGAAACATTCGGTAAGAAACAGTGCCCCACCTGCATCTCAGTCGAGAAATGGCAGCTACACTAAACATTTTGTGATGTGACCGCAATTAGTCAACTAAAGTTTTATTTGTTATGCTTCTCGCAATTGTAGAAACAGAAAGAAATACCAGAAGCATCATTGAGAAAAAAAACTCGGACAACATTGAGTGCCGATGTTTCTGGGGTTTTTTTTTCATTCCAACTTTTGTATGTTTTAATCATATTTGTTTAAAGGATGCACTAAGTTGTGACGGAGCTCGTTTTTGAATTAGAAAGTGAAGGTTCTTTCGGATCAGAAGGTACCGGGATAAGCAGACGTGGAAGAAGCATCTTGTCTACGGCTTCCTCTGTTTTGCGCCTACTCACACGCTACCTGAACATTCCAAGATTCTCTAAAGCTATTCATTTTATAAGGCAGAAAACCAGACTTCTTCGATAGATTGTGAACGAGCTGCCGCCATATTCAGTTTCGCGTTGCTTCCCTGTTTTTGTGTAGTTACTAATGGCTAATGGCTTTACTTAAAAACAACTACATTGTGATACGCTTACAATTATATTTGAATGCTTACTGTGCTAGGAAGAAGTAAAGAAAAAGAGCCAGGCCTGCGCGGAACCGCAGGAGAGTGGCAGCGTAAGCTGGAGGACCGACCTTCTTAGAGGCCATTTTAAACGCTTCAGGAAACTAGTGCAAGTAGAATAGTAGCTATCCCCATTCGCCATAACCCTTATCATTTCACCAAGTACGGAAGTACCCACTACGTCATGATTACTGCGGTATTGTGATGTACAAATCTTTATAACTGCGCATGTTGAGTGTCTTTTGGCGTCGTTTTCCCGAGAAGGAGCCGAACTCTCAGCCCGGCGTCGACGGCGAGCTGTGCTTTGGGCTTCGCTGAAGCCGCGCGCGTAGCTCTGCGATTCGCTTCCTTAGCAGCGGTCCGCACGTTACGAGGAGGCGCCATCAGGTATATGGAAGAGCCAAGGCAGGTTGCTGTGGGGGCTGCGCACGTCGCCTGCCGCGTGACGCATGGCACGATACGACAAAACTGTTTCAAACCGCAGCGATTCGTAGTAATGACGGAAAATGTGAAGAAGATTGTTTCATAATGATGATGTCGATGATACCTCTGTAATGGCTGTAGACCTACAAAATCATGCACCCCTGTGTTCTTTCAAATGATTCCTTGCACTCGTTATTCAACGTGTAATGGTCTATTAGTGTAGTGGTCTTTCCGCGACGTATAGTCATTGAATATTATTCTGCCATGTAACAACACGTTTGTTAATACGATTTTTCGGCAGACGTTACATGCATTTAGGTCGTTTAGCGAAGATTTTGTAAAGCACAGGCGTAGCTTAGTGATAGAATTCTCGACTCTTACGCAGAGGGTGTGGGTTCGAATGCACGCAGAGGACGTGAGTCAGAATCCTCCTCCGTCATGCTTATTTTTTCTAAAATTTGCGCTATAGCGGTAACGGACACCGGCTGCGGCGGACAACTAGGGCGCCAAAAACGACCCTGGTTGGAATCTCATAACTGCTTGCGCTGTAAAAGACTCTGAAAATGGGACCATGTTGCCAAAATAACATAATGTTGTGGATTTGAATATTTACGCGCTATGTCACTGTTATTTACTCAGTGTATATGACCGATTCAGTCTTTAAGCGCTCTACGACGCTGTCCCGACATTGCGGCTGCAAAAAGGATGTTGAAAGCCCTTTTCAAATCTGGGCATTTATTTACTCAGATTACCCTACACATCCCAAAGGAGCATTGAGTAGCGGTGGGGGGGAATGGAGGCGGTTACTAATAAATTACCATAAATAAAGCTTAAACGACACTACATCGCAGAAGAAAAAAGGAAAATTGTACATTTAAAAGGAGAAAGACTATAAGCAAATGAAATAAAGTACAAAATGAGGAAAAGAAGAAAAATAAACATCGTTATAGAAAGTCAAAAGAACATACCAACTTGCACGTGCCCACAAAATTTGGCAGGATCTTTTAAAGGAGCCATCTCGTCTGGAAGGTTCTGTCATATATAGTGCGATGGCGCGCGGACTGTAGACTTATTGTGTGACGGTGTTTGTCCAAAAGTGCGTCTGAAACTGAGATGAGTATGAAGACGACTAAGTGTGCGCGGAAGAATTTCAAGCGAGAGACGACTGGTCGCCGAGCTGTAGTAGTACTTATGGAAGAGGCATAGAAGGGTGACCGAGCGATGGGAATCCAAGTGAGTAAGGACAATATCGCGTTTCATTGGGGTGATGCTAGTGTAGCGATCATATCTTACGGCAATGAAGCGTGAGCAGAAGCTTTAATTTATTTCGACATTCTGGCTATCACATTATGCGCTGACAAAATTGCTTTTAGGGGCGAAGCTCCTTAGGGTGTGGGTCGTTCCCTCCTCTGTAGTAGCAGTAGTAGTATGTATATATCCATCTCGCGCCGCCGGGAGGCCCGCGCTCGCCCTCGGCGCGTGCCTCCCGGCGCACGAGCTCTCTCACTCTTCCATCTGCTGTCTTGATTGATTAGTGGGCTTTAACGTCCCAAAACCAGCTCTGATTATGAGAGACGCCGTAGTGGAGGTCTCCGGAAATTTCGACCACCTGGGGTTCTTTAACGTGCACTGACATCGCACAGCACACGGGCCTCAACATTTCGCCTCCATCGAAATGCAGCCGCCGCGGCCGGGATTCGATCCCGCGACCCTCGGATCTGCAGCCGAGTGCCATAACCACTAGACCACCGTGGCGGGGCCCATCTGCTGTCTTGTGAGAGGAGAGACAGAGAGAGCGAAAGGCGCGCGTTGACTATCGAAACGCTATTCCTTCGATGAACGCTCTACCAGCTCGCAAAGAAGGAGAACGTGCCCTCATCCGCGAGAGCAAACGTTGACACAGGCAGCGTCTTCTAGCGATTTTCTTGATTGAAAAATACCGACTGCTCGCGCTGGAGAACCGTTCACCGGCCACCCATATATATATATATATATATATATATATATATATATATATATATATATATATATATATATAGGTGAGTAGTAGACCCTCGGAATTGGCAAAAAAATGCGGAAAGCGTTTATTCAACGTTTCAGCCGGAGACCGGCCTTCATCAGGAATACCTATGCATCAGGAATGCGCTTCTATTTATACCTATCTGAGATTTTCATAAAAGAGGAAGGAAGAAAGACATGAAAAAAGAAAGAATAAGAAAAGAAAGAAGACAGGAAAGATCTAGAACCTGAAAGAAACAGAGCAAAGAGTGGAGGAAAAGCAGACGACGTGTGTCATATGCGGGCATCATGCCCCCCCCCCCTTCTTTTTTATTATTATTATTTTTTGTGTTCCCCCTCAGCCCCCTTTTTTATTCCGTCCCCTCTTTACGAAGTGGTTTCTGTGGCTGGACACAATATTCAAGCCTACACTTCAGGCCCCCCTCAGGTGTGTCAATGTCAAGACAAAAAAAACCAGAAAAAGGGAAGGAAAGAAGAAGACGGGTGGGGGTGGGGGAGTGCAATTGCAGTGACGTCAGTGGCGATGACGCCTAGAAGTCTGCGCCCGGACGGGCAAAAACGTGCACTGACCTGCCTGCGTGTTTTGCCACATCCAGGAGGAAATAGAGAAAAAAAGAAAAGTTTCAGAGAAATAATTAGAATAAGGCATGTAAAAGATGAATGCTCAGGAAGTTAAAAAAAAAGGGAAAAATCATCAAACAGGTTTACATGATTCGCTTTGAAGAACGCGTCAAAGTTCAATAGTCCGGTTCCCGCTGTACATACGGTGCCACAGGTTAAACGCTTGCCAATGATTTTATTATTGCGATGGTTCCCGGGTTCTCATTTATACCTTTCTCGATCGTTTTGAACTGGTATATTAGATATGATTCTCGTTGCTCACGTTCTCGCTTTGACTTGAAGCCCGTTTCTAATAGTGTCACTGTTAGTTTATCGAATGAATGGTTTGGGAGGTTTAGGTGTTTCGAGAGAGGTAGATTTGGAATAGTTTTGGCATGGGCTTTGTGGTTGTTGAAGCGGAGCCTGAATGAGGTTTCTGTTTGACCTATGTACTCAATTCTACATACAGTACACTCCAGCAGATAGATAACATTCGAGGAATCGCATGTTAAATTACCGCGAATTTTCACAGAGTACTGTGATTGGGAGCTGAGGGCAGTACTTGTCTGTGCATTGCTTTACAGACAAGGTACAGGAATATCGTAACATCGGAACTGAATATGCTTTTAGGCAAAAGAAAAATAACGCCCAATGAACATAATTTAATGCGGCCAGCCAACCCCATTCCGGGTCGGTTTTACATGCTGCCCAAGATACACAAAACGAGCAACCCAGGGTGCCCAATCGTATCCGGCATTGGGACGATAACGGAACCTATATCAGGCTACATAGACAAACTAATAAGACATATCCCTACAATACTAGACTCATATGTCAAAGACACTACGCACTTCCTCGGAGAAATTTCAAACATATGTGTGACGGAAGGATCATACCTGGTAACTCTCGATGTATCCTCCCTTTACTCAAATATCCCGCATGAAAACGGAATAGCCGCTCTAATCAGCATGTACGTGCTTCACAGATAACCAGATGCTCCAGACCACCACACAATTGCAAGTTTAGCTAGACTAGTCTTGGAACTCAGTTCGTTTGAATTCAACAATGAATACTTTAGGCAAGTTAGCGGAACCGCTATGGGCACCAGGATGGCCCCTAGTTATGCCAATATCTTTATGGGACAACTGGAATCAAAATTTCTCTCTCAATCCCCTCTAAGACCACTTTTGTACAAGAGATATATAGATGATATCTTCTTTGTCTGGAAGCACAGCGAGGATGAACTGATAAAATTTATAACCTCCTACAACTGCGCACACCCGAATATTAAGTTTACCAATTCCTACTCTCGCGCAAACAAAAACTTCCTGGACGTAACTGTGACAATCGAAAACGGCCGACTATCAACAAAACTATATCGGAAACCTACCGATCGACAACAATATCTTCACTACCACAGCGACCACCCACGCCATTGTAAGAACAACATTCCATACAGCCAAGCACACCGTTTCAAAAGAATCTGCTCAAAAGATGAAGATTTTGACTCGGCCGCCCTGAATCTAAAAACCGTCCTTCACAAACAAAAGTATCCGCCACGTGTTATCGACGACGCAATCCAGAGGGCCAAAACGCTGAACCGACAAGACCTCATTTCGAACCGTCCCACACAACGCGACTCTCAACGTACAAACCTGTGCTTAACGTACAGCACGAATTTCCCCAATGTCAACAAAATCCTACGGCGCCACTACAACATTATAGAACAAAGCGAGCGACTTAACCGTGCATTTCCATCCGCCCCTTCCGTTACCTACAGACGATCACGTCACATCAGGGACACCCTTGTGAATTCGCGATTAAATACATCACGGCCACACAACGGATGCTGTCCATGCCTCAAACCAAGGTGTCTTGGATGTAAAGCAATGCAGCAGACAAGAACTGCCCACAGCTCCCAATCACAGTACTCTGTGAAAATTCGCGGTAATTGAACATGCGATTCCTCGAATGTTATCTGTCTGCTGGAGTTTACTGTATGTAGAATGCAGTACATAGGTCAAACAGAAACCTCATTCAGGCTCCGCTTCAACAACCACAAAGCCCATGCCAAATCTATTCCAAATCTACCTCTCTCGAAACACCTAAACCTCCCAAACCATTCATTCGATAAACTAACAGTGACACTATTAGAAACGGGCTTCAAGTCAAAGCGAGAACGTGAGCAACGAGAATCATATCTAATATACCAGTTGAAAACGATCGAGAAAGGTATAAATGAGAACCCGGGAACCATCGCAATAATAAAATCATTGGCAAGCGTTTAACCTGTGGCACCGTATGTACAGCGGGAACCGGACTATTGAAATATGACGCGTTCTTCAAAGCGAATCGTGTAAACCTGTTTGATGATTTTTCCCTTTTTGTTTTTTTTAACTTCCTGACCATTCATCTTTTGCATGCCTTATTCTAATTATTTCTCTGAAACTTTTCTTTTTTTTTCTCTATTTCCTCCTGGATGTGGCCAAACACGCAGGCAGGTCAGTGCACGTTTTTGCCCGTCCGGGCGCAGACTTCTAGGCGTCATCGCCACTGACGTCACTGCAATTGCACTCCCCCACCCCCACCCGTCTTATTCTTTCCTTCCCTTTTTCTGGTTTTTTTTGTCTTGACATTGACACACCTGAGGGGGGCCTGAAGTGTAGGCTTGACTATTGTGTCCAGCCACGGAAACCACTTCGTAAAGAGGGGACGGAATAAAAAAAGGGGGCTGAGGGGGAACACAAAAGATAAATAATAATAAAAAAGAAGGGGAGGGGGACATGATGCCCGCATATGACACACGGCGTCTGCTTTTCCTCCACTCTTTGCTCAGTTTCTGTCAGGTTCTTGATCTTTCCTGTCTTCTTTCTTTTCTTATTCTTTCTTTTTTCATGTCTTTCTTTCTTCCCCTTTTATGAAAATCTCTCTCAGATAGGTATAAATAGAAGCGGAAATACAACCATAGGCATTCCTGATGAAGGCCGGTCTCCGGCTGAAATGTTGAATTAACGCTTTCCTCATTTTTGTTGCCATTTCCGAGGGTCTACTACTCATCTCTGCCTTCACGCCTCCGGCCTATTCACCACCATGACTTCTACATATATATATATATATATATATATATATATATATATATATATATATATATATATATATATATATATATATAGGCGTTGGATCTTGACTTGCAATGAAGTGCCGGTGGGAGATTTCACTTGTGCGTAGTTGAACCATAAGGATTCGTCGCGTGCGCGTTAACTAAATTAATCCGGAACTCGGCACGATCTACGATGACCCTCACGAGCTTCGCCTACTCATTATCATTCACTCCGTGGATATGCTGTGGATTTTTTTCATCAGTCAAAGTGTAAGCCAGAGTGTGTGCTCTGTGCTGGTAGATACAACACAATACCCGCGCGCTGCTCTAAAAGGAGCGTCCTCATGACCTTAAAGAAATGTGTTTTCGGCTACGACGCACCATCACAAGTGTGCTCTACTATGGCGCTGTGTGTACTTAGTGAGCCAGCGAAGAAGTCTCAGCGTATACGCTCAAACACCAATCAGAAGGGGGATACTACAACCAGTATTCTATCTGTCAGAAGCAGCGCTCTCGCAAAGCACAATATTTATAAATCATTGTGACTCTGTCAGGAGGCGCAACGTAGCCGCAGCGGTATACATTCAAGCACCAAAGAATGTATCTGCAATATCATGCACGGACACTAATCGCATCCATGGCTGCAGAAATTTGAAGTATGTCTTCGTGACCTTAGGCACAGAATGTGTTTTCGGCCGCGACACACTATCACACGCGTGCTCAACAGTTGCGCTATGCGCACTCAGTCGGCCAGCACACACGTGTCAGTGTTTGCGGCGGAAAAAGCAATCTGAGTGATGATAACACAAGCGCCATTCCATCTGACAAAACACAGCGCACTCATCCCGCTGCCCTACATTCCAAAAGCATTGTGACTCTGCCAGAATGCATGCCACGTTGCCGAAGCGGCATATAGTCAAGCACAAAGGAATGCGTATCCGAAATATCAGGCGAGGACACTTGTCGCATGCATCGCTACAGAAAATCACAATGCAGTTGGGCACCTACTCACTCAACCTTCCTCAAAAGGCACTGGCTGTATATAGAAACCAGAGTGGCACGCTGATTTGTTTCTGTTTAGTGTCGCCTGCAGTGCTCAGAGTATTTTCTTTGGTGAAAACACTCCAATTTTAACCATTTGTATTTGGCCTGTACACTGGCTGTTCTCGTTCGTATTTCTTCTTTCGTGCTAGTTTCACTGCTGTGTTGTTCTGATTTCTAGTAGCGAACTTTTCTACAGCTAGAAATAACTTATTCGCTATTGGTATGCAATAAAAGCAATCTCCAAACATAAAAAAGTCATGCTAAAGGTTCAGGGCTTAAGTCTGGTGCGAAAAAGTCATTTAGCCTTCATGGTGAATACCGAAAGCTAATTAAACGGCCGTGGGTGCGCTCAGCAATGCATAGGCGAGAATTTATGAGCGGTACGTTTATCAACTGCGAATTGAATCAACATGACGTAAGCTGTTCATTTGGCTAAGCAACTAACATGAGTTACGTTTTTATTTTACTTTTCATTCAGTGCTACACAGGCCAACGAAGACACCATTATGTATTGCCTTACCAATTTTGAATGTGAGATCTTCGTGACACCAAAATATACAGCATTCCAGATTTCAAATCACAACTATAAGTTCAGCAGCATGTGCAGCAGAAACCTTTCTTTTGCTCGATTTCACAGGTTCAGTGAAAACATAAGTGCACGCGGGTGCCACTGCACGCGAATAACTTCTCAAAATGCTGCAAATATAGCGATGTCAATAAAAAAAAAGACAGATCCCACGTGCAGTGGGAATCAAGGAAATGCGAAGCACGCATCAGCAACGTAGAATGTATTTGCATTATTGTCTCGCTATACCAAGTGCCGCAAGAGCACCACGACTGTGGCATGCAAACCATGCCGCTCATACACGCATGTCACGATTCTAACGTTATGACTTGTCATTTGCGTTCTTGAGGCAGTCGTGTTGTGCCGTAGAAATTTTGGTACACATCCCATAAAAAAACGCGTGGCGTATAAATCATGCCTCCCATGAGATGTATATCATGATTTTCTTGTTATTAACTGTCATTTATGTTCGTCATGCAGTCATGTTGTGGCATACCAATTGTTGTATGCATCCCATTAACGAAACGGCCATTGGAGCACTAAGACCGTGGCATGTAAATCATGTCGCTCATGACATGCATGTCACGCTTTTCACATTATGATCTGTCATTTATGCTCCTTATGCAGTCATGTTATGGCATACCAATCTTCGTATGCATTCCATTAACGAAACGGCTAGGAGAGCACCGAGACCGTGGTATGTAAATCATGCCGCTCATGACAACGCACCTACGACCGCGTGCGACAGCGATTCTTTTGGCCTGGCTTGTATCGTTCTGTGCGCCGATACGTTGCTACCTGCGATTCATGTCAGCTTCGCAAACACCCTACTCTTCGCCAAGCCGGCCTCCTTCAACCTATCGACATTCCGCCGAAGCCTTTTTTCCGCGTGGACCTTGACTTGCTCGGACCTTTTCCTATATCGGCATCCGGCGACAAGTGGATTGCCGTCGCAACTAACTACGCCACTAGATTTGGCATCACGCGTGCAATGCCCAGTAGTTGCGCTACAGATGTTGCACATTTTCTGCTCAATGACGTAGTCCTTCAACATAGGGCTCCGCACCAGCTACTAACGGATCGTGGGCGCTGCTTCCTTGCAAAGATAATTTACGAAATCCAGCGTAGCTGCACTCCTGCACATCTGCTTACGACAGCCTACCATCACCAGACCAATGGTCTTACCGAGAGGCTGAACCGCACTCTCACGGATATGTTGTCATGTACATCTCTGCCGATCACAGGAATTGGGACGCCAACCTACCTTACATTACTTTAGCCTACAACACGTCGAGGCATGACACCGCCGGCTATTCGCCGTTCTTCCTTCTGTATGGTCGCCACCCTGCGTTGCCGTTCGAGACGCTCCTTCCTGCCGATCCCTCGGCACCAACTGCCTGTGCACAGGACGTCGTCTCCCGTGCCAAGATGGCTCGCCAGGTCCCTCGGACTAGGCTACGTGCTTCGCAGGACCTCCAAAAAGAGCGGTATGATAATCGGTACCGCGACGTAGATTACCCTCCTGACTCTCTGGTTATACTCTGGACGCCGTCTCGACAACAAGGCCTTTGTGAGAAGCTCCTCCCTCGCTAAAGAAGACCCTACAAAATTCTGCAGAAGCTCATCGATGTGGACTACCTCATTACTCCGCTACAACATCGCCCGTCTTCTCCCTTTACATCTGCTGCTGAAGTGGTCCACGTGTCGCGGCTGAAACCATACCGCACCACCAGCGCCGAATAATTTTCGAAGGCGCCGGGACGGCGCTCCGCCCGCCGGGAGTGATGTTACGAAGCGCTCCGAACCGAGGCTGTCAAACGAACGATCGCCTGCGCGAAGAGGAAGAAGAAGAGACGGACCGTGTGCGATTCTGGGAGCCATACGTAGTTCTCTTCCATACAAATCTCTTTTCCGGTTCATGGCCGATCCCCCAGAGTGGGTTGCGCCAAGGTACCCAAGGACTAACCAATCAACCATACCGCCGCAGCCGCAGCCTGTGCATATTTGAATGTGCCCATTTGGCTCTACCACGTAGCTGTGATTCCCCGTGACAATATATATATATATATATATTGTGACAAACACAATAACACAAACGACAAAGCAACACTCTCACGACCACTCAGTCAATCCACCGGCATAACACCTAGCTTCAATTCGTTCTCTTCCTCTCAAGTTTCCTGTTCGTTTTTCGAATACCAAGCAGGCATGGTGTTACCGGCTTTCTTTAGCTAGCTTATTTAACGCTTTACATCTTTTTTACCGGGGGGACTAGGTGAATCGAATTGAATTTCGGAATTGAATTTCATTTTTTTATTTAGACGGTCGTTGTCTAGGATTAAAGGCTATAGGCAGACGCAACTGCCTGACAAAAGCCCCCCTAGATTTACGTTGCTCGAGGGTGGAAAAAACAAATAAACATAGTGGAACAATACAAAAACAACCAGGATGGTCTAGATGTACACAACGGGCAATCAAGTATACACAAGTAAGATATTCATTTTTTATACACACAATAGTCACAGAAAACAAGGAAATATTTATACAAGCAATAATGCTAATCAGGTCATGCACACTATACAACAAATAGGGAAGAAATTGAAAAAAACAGCTTTTAAGCGATGTCACGACCGTGAGAAAAGGTGCATAGCGTATAAGGAGTGTCAAGCAGTAACCGAAAGGTAATCTTCAACCCTTTGCCCGAGGCTCTATGCCGAACTGGAATCGCGAATCATATCAGCAGTTTCTCAATTATTATTTAGAAAATCAGGTTTAAGAAGACGAGTATCTGAGTGCCGTATTTAGTTCTGAACATTGGTCTTCAAAGTCGATAATGCCTTAGGTACTACTGCCCGTGTTACATAACGAAGATGAGGACAGGGTGTGCGGGTCATGCAAAATTTGCCTATGTGTATGCAAAGCAAGTTCCTGTTGGAATAACTCATCGATTCTGAGTATGTTTAGGTTGTAGAACTATGGCGCTTTGTGGTCATTTCTTTAAAGGGACTGTCTACCGTCCTTCATCTCTCTCCCGTTTTTAGGCTCAACAGAAAGCGTACCTTTCGAAGTGTCCCAGCGTGCAGTGGTTTCTGCAGAATCACAATAGAAATTATTAAAACACAATTTTTTTCACCCACGAAGTCGCTCTCTTCCTAGTGTAGGCATGCCAGCAACACTGGGTACCGCGCATGATGCGTCGTCGTCTCCCTGGAAACCCTTTAGGGCGGGGGAGGCATCTCAACGCGAACCGGCTTCAAGGTCGACATTCCAGAGGCGACGACGAGGAGAGGCGGGGGAAAGTCGGCGCGCGGGGGTGCGTCTCCGACATGCAGCGCCGCATGCATGACAAGCGCAGCACTACGCGCCTCCGCAGGCAGACGAATTCGAAGGCAGCGCCACATGCGCCACCCCGAAAGCAGCGAAAAAAAGAACAAATTGCTCTTGCACGCTATAACAAGGTGTCTCACAGGGTGAAGTACGCATGTAAGACATACATAATAGTTTTTCAGCAGAGTATGCATACCTGCGTGGGCTGGTTCTCGTACACTTGGAAAATGACGAACACGCTGTTGGGTGTCGCTAGCGTCGTTTTTCGCACCACTTTCAGAGCGAAATTAAAAACATAATTCCTTTTTTGTGAGGTGAAAGCGTGCTCGTTCCCGCAAATGTGACGCACGATCTGCGCAATTTTACCACAATCATGAAAAATTTTCTGAGCGGTAGACAGTCCCTTTAAGGTTTCCTATGGAAAGCAGGTCTTCTTGCAAAATTATTAAACTGTTAAAATTTGTCTTAGTAGTGGTACCCCAGATTAGCAGACAGTAACGCAAACTACAATAGACAAGGAGATAATATAATTGTAATTTCAACCATTTAGGCCCGAAGGCTCTAATATTGTGCAGTATTGAAATTGACCTGCACATGTTTGCATGAAGCTTGTTTACGTGAGGTGTCCAGCTCATGTTCTCTTCAAAAACAACACCTAGGAATTTGTAAAGTAGGAATCCTTTAGACAGAGAAGTTGTTAAATGTAATACAGGCATTATAGTCGTCAGGCTTGTTACGGTTATGGAAAATAATATACTTAGTTTTTCTTTCATATTTAGTTGAAGTTGATTTAAATGCAGCCAGTTTCATAGTGCTGTTAGCCATCCATTAGCTACCATTGCAAATTCGACTAATTGTTTGCCTAGAAAAAGTGTGTGTGTCGCCTGCATTGTGTCGCCTACTTGTGTCGCCTGCATTGAGAATTATCTCAGGAGTTTGCGGTATGTGCACAATATCATTTATAAAAAGAATAAGAAATAAAGGTACAAGGATGGAGCCGTACGGTACGCCATATTTTATCGGTTGTGCTTGGGAATGATAACCATTTAGACTAGTAAACTGTACCCTGTGGGATGAATAACTGCGTATCAGATTACAATACATAAAGACGCCTCCTCCTTCACTACCCATACGCATGACTTCTTGGTGATATGTGGATTAATTAGGTGGCGAGGGTTGTCGCAAGCCTTCATCGTCGGTTTGTCCTTCCAAGGCGAACTTGCAGAACATCGAGGCAGGATTAAACGCAAAGAGCGCTTAAGGAACTCGGACACCAGTAGCGTATTTTCTAGAAAGGGAATAAACTGCTTGAAAGGACCGTTCTGTCGCTTGCGTATTTACTGCGAGCTGAAAGCTAGAAGAACGATGTTCAAGATCACCACAGCACATGCGAGAGACGAGAGACGGGCTCTTGCACATGGGGGGGGGGGGGGGGGGGGCTTCGCATTCAATTGACTCTCACGTCGCTAGCGTCTTTGTGAACTCGGCTGCTTCTACAGACAGGCGTCTGTCAGTATGCTCTGGCGCTGTTACGAGTCGCGTCGCGGAAAAATGTAGTGCGCCTGCGAGGTTCCCGTCTCATTACATAGTGACACCAGTGCCGTCGTGTCCAATGTAACCTCGCCGCTCTCCTCCTGCCAAATCATGCCTTTCTTCAGATGATTTTCCGCAACTGATCACGGTTCTTGTCTCCCCTGCTTCGCCCTTTATCCATGCCGGAAGCCGCAGGCATTGGTTGGGCAGGGTTTTGCGTCTCCCTGCCGCCATGGCATTAACTTTCCTCGTGGACGTCGACGCGCGTTTGTTTGTTATAGAGGATCGTCCATTCTTGGTGAAATTTTTACGTAGCTGTTCGTCCTTGATGCAAACCGAAGGCAAAGGCTTGGCGGCAGCTTCACCTCCATGAATTCTTCGCTCCCCGATCATCCGTGTGCCTTAACGCCACTTGCTTCGCAATGCAAAGTCGACCGTTTTCCGGAAGTTCTTTCCTCGAGAGGCCTGGCCACCTGGGAAATTGCAGCCCCACTGCGTCCACTCCTTATCGATGTCCACCGGCGAATTGCTTCTTCGAATGTCGCTAGCTGTCTCCGGTCTACCTCTTCAAGCGCTTCGTTCATCGCGCTGACCATGTCGTCCTTGAGTTGCCGCAGTCCCTCCATCACGTCCGATCCCACCGCTAGTCACCAAATGTAACGAACATAATAGGACACATGACAAAACAACAATGGACTTAACAATCACGTAATCAATCCATCTCCGTAACACCTAGCTTCACTTCGTTCTCCTCTCGTCCTCCAGTGTTCCTGTGTTGCAAATATCTGAGCAGGAACGGGGTTACCGGCTTTCCTTAGCTAGCACATTTAACACGTTTCAACACACACACACACACACACACACACACACACACACACACACACACACACACACACACACACACACACACACACACACACACACACACACACAGATATATATATATATTCGTGTTGTGCGTGTTTCTTGAGCATTGTGCTCGCGCCTTGTGTTATCTTGCTATATTTGCTTGTTGAAGAGCACTGAGCATTCGCGCGCGTCCTTTTTCGTCGCTTCAGAACACGCAGTGGCCCTCACCTACTACGACGCGAATAGGACGGCCTCACACGGCGCGCTAGGCAGCTTGACGTGCTGCTTTGCGTTTTTATTGCTCCGAGGCGACGGATGCGGGCAGCAGCGGCGTAAAAACATACACTTGCAGCGACCGACGACGCAAAGGGTGTGTAAACGCATGTCAGGCGCCTCCGAACTAGTTTGCGCGCCGCTTTCAAAGCGGACTAGTTCAACGTGAATGATTAAAAAGGCGGCGCACCATATATTTCCGCTGGGCAAGGCATGGTCGTCGACCGAGCAAATTTGTTGCTGTGATGCCGTGTTATTGTAATCTGTAATTTTGCTATGAAAAAGTGCATTTGTATTTACCACAATTAGTTCTGTAGAGCAGAAACGAAATTATTTAGCTTTGTAACTACTGCGCACTTATGAATTAAATCTACAAATTGAATGTTACGTTACTGCGCACCAGCATCCCTCAGCACTCCTGTAGAATCAGCACCCCTGTAGAAAAATGTTACTAGGCTTCTTTGTCTTTGGCACCCTGTAGTTTTCTAGAAACTTTGAGCTAGTTTATCTCTTACCTGATGCGGCTATTTACGTAATGCCCTCCCACTGGCTCGTTAGTCTCGCGACTGCTTTAATTCCCACCGCTTAGTTCACAGCAGCGCTACAGTGAGTAGCCTGCGAATAATACATTTAAAACTTAGTTGCCAAAGATACGCTGTTCATACCATACTCTTTTCCTATCTACATTTTAGGAAACACGCTTCCCACTGATCCAACTATAAAGTGTCCTAAAAACGTGAGTGATACTTTGTCATACAATCAACTGTGTACGAGAACATTTAGGTGGAAAAATTTATGTGGAAAATTTAGGTGGATGATTGAGGTGGAAAAATACTTTCAGTAGCTTTGCACACATGCAGTAATAATTGTTTTAATGCAATAGTTCTTTGGAATTTATATGCCAGAGCCACGATGCCATTGCCAGGAACACAGTGCTGCAGGACTTCGAAAATTTCGAACAGCTGAGCTGCTTCAACGCGCACTCACAAAGCACAGTGCACGGGGCTGTGGCATTTTTGCGTCTATCACTGTGCGACCTGTGTTTAACGGGCTCGAACCCGTGTCCTTCGGGTCGCCAACCCAGCGCCATAAAGAGTCTACCACAGTGGAATACATATATATGTTTTCTTCATTAAATAAATACGGGAACAGCGGCAGCTTAGCACCGAGCAGCCAGAACGGCGCACTATTATGCACTTACGGATAATTGCTAACTCTATTGCAGTTGCTATACAACAGGGACACCGTAATAATAACTTGAAAGAATAGGCATGGCGCAAGTCTGACGGAACATAGACAACGCAGAACACACTGGTACCATAATAACATTGTAATAATAACAATGTCTGGTTTTGCGTCGCGAAACCACAATATGATTAGGAGAGGCGCCGCAATGGAGGGCTCCAGAAAGTTTGACCACCACGCGTCCCTGAAGGGCAACTCCGGTGATTTTTCAGTGTCCACGGACCTCAATAAACTTTACAGTACCGTAAAATGGGGTTACTTTGTGACAGGTTTCGCACGTTTTCTCTCTCTCGCTGAACAATTATCAACGTAAAGGCGAATGAATAGTAGCATAACGTTGCTAAATCCTTCCCTCACACAACGGTGTGCTCTACAAATCCGCGTCTTTAACACAAACGGCTAAATTCAGGTTAAAAGCTGTCGCAATGTTGCCCCGTCGTGTGGGGCAACTTTGTGACAACGTTGTTTTTGGCTCAATGTGATTGGGGAAAAAAGGGCTGGCGTGAAGTTACGCCACCAAAAGTTTATTTGTGTTATGTACAATTGGTTTCTGCTCTGGCAATATTACAATGGTATTACAAATTATTCGTACGTGTACCTCCTCAATCAAGATCTTTTACCTCAAAGATGCCTCGCTTACCTACCGGCCCAGGGGATTCAGTTGTGTACAAAATTTCTTCTTTTGAGTACAAAATGGCGTCTTCGCGGTCGGGCCATCTCCAATTCTTTTTGGACAGACGATGTACTTCTCAGGTTTGGCTTCCGTCAATCTTCCCTGGAAAAGTTGTCTTTCGAAGTTTACTACGACATAGTCATCCACCTTGAAGGTGCTTTCCCCGGAACCCGTACTGCGGACCCTCGGGACGTTGCTATTTGGAATCGTGGAGGTGGTAGGAGTGTCTGTTTCCGATAGGTTGTCAAGGCTTCCGGAGAGTACCTCGGACTCACTTGTATCTCCTTCCGACCGCCTTTTCTTGTCGCCACGCTGACCATCTGAAGACGATTCGCTGTCACTGCGATCTTCTGCGCTGTCGTCCTCAAGGGAAGACCTCTTCCTATAGGTCGTCTAGCTCTGATACTAGAGGAACAGCTGCCCTTCCTTCCGGTTGTCGGTTTTCCCGTCCTGCTGGCTTGCCACAAACACAGATGGCATGTCACAAAGTTACCCCGCGAAGTATCAACATTTCAGTTTCATTTTCATAACCTTAAACAAACATATCCTGATTAAATTTATATTACAGTTTCTTTTAGCCTACATGTTAACAATCAGAAGGTCATACCTGATTTCGCTATTATTGTCGTGCAGACGGGTCGAGCACACAAAGTTTACGGCGCTTCAACAATGCGTCCCAAAACACGGTTCAACATGTCGTTGTCTAGAGTGGCTCCGGAGCGCGGAAACGTCGGCAGGCTGCCCTCTAGGTGGCCCGGCACGTCAGGCGAGCTTTTTGAGTGGCTCATAGCTTTTCGGCGGTGCTTGGTCGTGGCGCGAGATTTCAAATACAGAAAAACGAGCGTGTGTCACAAAGTAACCCCTGCAGTCACAAAGTAACCCCATTTTACGGTATATGTTCTCATCGTCACTGCAATAATATATGCCAAGCCAGCCAGTTTCTAGTCATTAAGCTATCCTGAAAACGAATTTTAAAACCTTTTAGCGGATTCTCATACGGGCCACCCTGTCTTTTGGACGTCATTAGCGTCTACGCTGCCTACCCGAGATGGCAGGCTGTCAAGAGCAATGCTGTGATACTTAAGTGCTGAAATCGGCGTTGCCAAGTTCAAAGCTGGCATATAACTGAATATATCGTCGGATGACACCACCGCTTTCATTTTTCTGGCACTAGCTCCGTATTTCTGATGGCGGGGACACTTGTGACGTCACTGCATACGTTCCAAGAAGCATCTACCTCTTTCGGTTTCGGTTTTTACAGATGGTTCATTCAGTTATTTAGAATTATCCGTGGGTTTCTGAACAAGATCAACCACCCTGCCTGTTAGAGGACTATCAACATCACTGGAAAACATCGATAACAGAACATGATGAAAAAACCGCCGGAGTTGCACTTTAACCACCACGGGCCCCTTAATCTAGGTAAAGTACTGTCACACTTCACACCCGCCGCCCACTGCGCGACCTCCTCTCTCCCTCCTTGCCGCTTTCGTGTCCTCCGGTTCCCTGCGGCTTTTTCGCAAGACCGTTGGTCTCCTTCGCGGTTGCTCTTAGAGACACGCGGACCTGGCTTTTTTCTGGCATTTTCCTTTTTATTTCGCACCATTTTTCGCCGATGCACTCGTGTAGGGAACGCAGAGGGCGCTTTGTTTTCTGCGCTGTATGCTGTGGCTATACCGTGCTGTTGCGCCTATAAATGCAACCGTCGAAGTGCAGATCGTCCTGCACTTTTCATGATACCTCAAGGTAAGCGCAATGGGTTGCGCAAGAAAAAGTGGTTGCAAGACACCGGCCGACAGAACCTTCTTCCTACAAATACCAGAGTGCTTTCCGAGATGAGGCGGCTTTCTAATTTCTCCTATCATAGCATCGGCCGATGCTGCATTTGAAATATTCTTCTTGACTGCACATGAACGTTCTTTCTGCTCTGCTATTTTGCACTGCATAAAAATTGGGTTGTCTTCAATATGTTGAATATTCTGCCGATACCCAATCACCCGACACGTCGGCTACTGCTATTCAAACAGAAATGCACCTGCGTCGAATATGGTTTCCGCGGCGAACAATTACATGCGATGGTGCTGTTTCCCGACCGATCTCGTAGTGATTGTTAGGGTCTGCTTAGCTTTATTGTTTAGTCGAAAAAACAAACCAATGTACGATTAGAGGCGAGACTAACTGGCGCCGGTCTCCCAATTAAGGTTTTCTTGGAGGGGTTGGGGGAGGGAGGGAGTGAACACATGAATATAATGAGACAAACACGATCCGGCGCAACAAAAGACGAAATACAAGCATTGCCCCCCCCCCCCCCCCCCCCAATAGTAAGAACAAGAAACGCACGCAGCTTGCACTAGGTCGCGCAAACCCAGATAACAGCGAAGATGGCCGATAGTGTGCTACCGCATGGGCGAACTGGCTTGTTCTACCTTCATAACACTTTGGTTTACTTTAACATAGTCCCTTTCCCGAGTTTACCAAATTTTCTACCAAGTTCTACGTGGCATGTTACCGCAGCGCTGTTACTACATATTGTGATAGTATTTTCGTGTGAACTATCATAAACAACATTTTCGTGTGAACGTTATAGAGGCGCTTACCTATACGCAACGTACAGAATGTCTCCTCTCAGAGGTAAACCATGTGTGATAGCTTCTTTGACAACAATGTGAAAATGCAATTCTGAACATTCGTTTTCCTAGCTTCTGTTATTGTGGTAGATTAGTCACTGTTGGCGCCACTGTATTGTACTCACAAGCACGTTGTACAGTTTGGAACCGCAGCACAAAGCTAACTTAGCTCCTTGAAGTTAAACAAATAAATGGACGATGTAGTGTCCACGAAAGCATTAAAGATGCGACAACGGAAGTACCTGTGTTGCATATGCATGCACGGGCAAGAAAAAAAATTCACAGAGAGAGGGACATGCCACAAGCAAAACCACATCAAATACAAACGTAAGGCCCATTATCATGAGCCTCCATCATAGGCGCGTTTTAGGGATCCCGATAAGGCTCCTTTTAATTACCATGATCCAGTCTTGGGCAGTAAATAGTTACTAGTAACGCGTTACCAGTAACTAGTTGCTTTTTTTCAGCAACTTATAACTGTAACTAGTTACTTTTATTTTAAAGGAACTTGTAACTGTAACACTGTTACTTTTTCCAAGGTAACTGTAACTGTAAATACCGTTACAGTTACTTCCTTTTAAAATCCAGAAGCAACACTTCTTAAAATCAGGGCTCGGCAGTATCGTGATACAAGACTATCGCAATGTTTCTCTTAAGTATTTATGAATATGTGTACCTCGGTATCTAGATAAATTTGCAAAATGTATTTGTATCTCACTAGTGGAATGCTTTTCCAATGCATCGTTTGTATCGCGATGCTGTGCAGGACACGGACATCTCTTGGCTTTTTTTTTCTTGGTAGATGTGCTCGCGCGTTTCCAGGGTGGAAATGAAGACTTTTTTTCTACGAAGGCAAGCAAAGAACCGCCGGTTGGCGTCAAAAAAGGGCGGGGAAGGGTTCTTCTCCCCGCCCCTATGCAGAGAAAGGTGCGCGACACTGCAGTATGGTCGGCCTAAGTGACGAAAGTCACTGTTGTTCAGAGGCCGGTGCAGCATCCTTAATATTTTTGCGTGGCCAGCCATTTCTTTATGACCGCCCGTGCGGAAACCACCTAGAAACAGACGCTTTGGAATGCCTCGCACACGTTCAGTTCTCAAAGCGACGGCACTTCCAAAAAGCACTTCCCAAAGGGCTGGCAGCAATGGGTCGAAGGGGCCTATATCCTCTTTGTCGTGTCTCAAGATGAGCTCTCATTTCATTTACGAGCGTCCAGCAGGCCTTCGTGGCACCAGGCAGTCCCAACGTATTAAAGGCGAAGCATTTCTTAGCGAACTTCGGCGACATTGAACGTATCTATCTATATAGCCGCCTATACGACTTTGTGCTCTCCAGGCCGTTTCGTTAATTGGATGTATACGAAAATTGGTATGCAACAACATGACCGCATGAAGAACGTAGATGACAGATCATAACATGAAAATCATGACGTGCATGTTATGAGCGGCATGGTTTACGTGTCATGGTCTTGGTGCTCTCCTGGCCTTTTCGTTATTGGGATGTAGCTAAAATTTGTATGGCACAACATGACTGCATGACGAACATAAATGACACGTCATAACACAAAAATCATGACACACATGTCATAAGCGGCATCATTTACATGTCACGGTCTTGGTGCTGTTGCGGCCGTTTCGTTAACTTGATATATGTACCAAAATTGGTATGGCGAGACAACAATGTATGACGACCATGGGTGACACGTTCTAAGAATATGAAAATCGTGACATGCATGATATGAGTGGCATGATTTACGTGCCACGCGTTTCGTTAATGGGATGCACACCAAAGTTGCTATGAAACGTGCACGACTACATGGCGATCGTAAATGACAAGCCATATCATTAGAATCATGACATGTGTGTCATGAGCGGCATGGTTCACATGCCACAGCCTTGATATTCTTACGGCCGTTTCGTTAATTTCATATGTACCAAAAACTGGCAGATCCCACGTGCAGTGGGAATCAAGGAAATGGGAAGCACGCATCAGGAACGTAAAATGGATTTGCATTGTTGTCTCGCTATACCGAGTTTGGTACGAGTTTACGAAATCGCCGCAAGAGCACCATGACTGCGGCATGTAAACCATGCCGCTCATACACGCATGTCATGGTTCTAATGTTATGACCTGTCATTTAAGTTCGTCATGCAGTCGCGTTGTGCCATAGCAATTTCGGTATACATCCCATTAACGAAACGCGTGGCATGTAGATGATGCCGCCCATGACATGCATGTCATGCTTTTCATGTTATGGCCTGTCATTTATGTTTCTCATGCAGACATGTTGTGGCATGCCAATTTTCGTATACGTCCCATTAACGAAACGCGTGACATGTAAATCATGTCGCTGATGACATGCATGTCGCATTTTTCATGTTATGACCTGTCATTTATGTTCGCCATCCAATCATATTGTGGCATACCAATTTTTGTATACAACCCATTAAGGAAACGGCCAGGAGAGCACCAAGGCCGTGGCATGTAAATGACATGCATGTCATGCTTTTCATGTTAAGACCTGTCACTTATGTTCGTAATGCAGTCATGTTATGGCATACCAATTTACATATGCATCCTGTTAAGGAAACCACCAGGAGAGCAGCAAGACCATGGCATATAAATCATGCCGCTCATGACATGCATATCATGCTTTTCATGTTATGGTCTGTCATTCATGTTCGTCATGCGGACATGTTGTGGCATACCAATTTTCGTATACATCTCTTTAACGAAACGGTCACGAGAGCACCAAGGCCGTGGTATGTAAATGGCATGCATGTCATGCTTTTCACGTTAAGACCTGTCATTTATGTTCGTAATGCAGTCATGTTATGGCATACCAATTTTCATATGCATCCCGTTAAGGTAACCACCAGGAGAGCAGCAAGACCGTGACATGTAAATCATGTCGCTCATGACATGCATGTCGCAATTTTCATGTTATGACCTGTCATTTATGTTCGCCATCCAAAGATGTTGTGGCATACCAATTTTCGTATACATCCCTTTAACGAAACGGTCAAGAGAGCACCAAGGCCGTGGCATGTAAATGATATGCATGTCATGCTTTTCATGTTAAGACTTGTCACTTATGTTCGTAATGCAGTCATGTTATGGCATACCAATTTTCGTATACATCCCTTTAACGAAACGATCACGAGAGCAGCAAGCCCGTGGCATGTAAATCATGCCGCTCATGACATGCATATCATGATTTTCATATTATGACCTGTCACTTATGTTCGTCATGGAGTCATGTTGTGGCATACGAAGTTTCGTAAGCACCCCATCAGCGAAATGGCCAGGAGAGCACAAAATCGTAGGCGGCTAGATAGATAGAGACGCTCAAACTCGCCGAAGTTCGCTAAGAAATGCTTCGCATTTAAAATCGGTATAGCGAGACAACAAGGCAGTTCCATTTTACGTTCCTGACGCATGCTTCGCGTTTTCTTGATTCCCAATGCACGTGGGATCTGCCATTTCTTTTGTAAATTAATTCCACAATCAATAAAAAAGTTGCAGAAAATGAGGAATACGGAAAGATTGCTGGTGTTGGGATTTTGAGTGAGCGGATTCCATTCCTTCTATTTGGCGCTTTCCTACGAGCAACTTCAACTAACCGCACGCCTTCACACGTTTCCGTTGAAGGAACTACATAATTTTGTTTGCGGTGTATTAATCTTGTACAGTAACGGAAAAGTAACGACGTTACTTTTTAGCAATAACTGTAACTGTAAGAAGTTACTTTTGGAAGCTGGGTAACTGTAACAGTAACATAGTGACTTTTCTGGCTTAGGTAACTGTAACACTGTTACTTTTTACTGGTAACGTGCCCATGACTGCCATGATCCACTTACACGGCTTTTGTAAGGATAGCTTAACCAGACAGATGTCAGGAGCTGATATTTAAATAAAGCTTGATTCCAGTGTTCTTGATCTTATTATCACTATTTCTCAAAAAATTTTCTATGCTACCGGGGATCGGAAGTGGCCCGAAATCGCGCGCCACCAACGAATTCTGCGGCGCATGGCCGGGCGCCTCGGCGAAAAATGGGGCCGTGTGCAGCGCGCGGCGCTGGTGGGCAAGGACAATTGAGGAGGAAACTGGCGCGTAGAGGAGAGTGTCGTTACTTTCCTTGATCAAGGGACTGTGTAGTGTGCTGATATCGCACACTACACAGGCTTCGATATTTCGCCTCCATCGAAGGGCAGCCAACGTAGCCTGGATTAAATCACGCAACACCAGCGAGAAAATAATTGTCTTGGCAGCTCTCGTGGAGATCTACGACTAAAAGACGCCGAAATGTGATGCTAGCGCTCGCTCGTCATCGTGTCTGCAATTGACTCAGAGGATTGCGGAGCAGACGTTTTAGCATTTCTCTTTCAGAGGTCTGTTGTCTGACGTTGTCCTCCATAGCTTGTTCAGCCGTGCGAGATAGTTTGTTCACAGTAAGTGGCGACGAGTTGGATCTTCTTTTTAAATATATTGCTTTTTTCGGTCCCGTGATACGAACCTTGCTTCCGTGTACAAGAGTGTGAAATCTTTGCCGAGCAACTGTTTTGTGTAGCAAGAGTTGTAGACATTCGTGCGCGCATGTTGGAGCGCATTTCCATTAACCTTGCTATGGTGATCCGCATGTTTATTTATTTTAGTGTTTATGCGGTGTTATCTCGTGATTGCGCAGTTCTTCAAAGACAGTGAACCACAGTTACACACATTCTAGTTCGGAGGATGTTTCAGGGCGTGAGTGTCGTCGAAACTGTCGTCTTGACAAAAAGGTGACTTTCTACAAACACGACAAAAAAGATGACATTTAGAAGATGACTATTCATGGCGCTCGGAGCCTGATTTCAGTGGACGCCTGAGCGCCCTACGAGGGTTGCGTATTATCCATTGGCTTTACATATGCATGACTGCAGAAGACTCAATGGGGATCTGAGCAAATAGCGGCTATCTTAAATCGCATGGCAATTCTCACGTACATGGCAAAATGAGTTGCTTCGCGAAGAGAGCATGGAAGACCAAAACGGTGCAGATGATCTTGTTGTCCAAACAGCATGCCGCCTGCTCTGAATGTTTGAATCCTTCTGCAGTAGCTATGTTCCCGCAAGTAGGCGCTTTATGACAGGGTTATTATCAGGTACCTAAGGTTCCAGGATAACCGAATACCGAAAATCGCGAGGAATTGACTGCGTGTGTTTTTTCGTCATTTTTTTTTCTTTGGGCGCAAGGCCGCGTTGCCGCCCGAATTTTCAGAAAGACGTCTTGCACAGTTCGGATGAATAGACGTGTGTTACTGCTGAGCTGTGTCCTAGCTGTCAGCTTCCTTCCAAGCCGTCGGCGTAAATTGCCTAGTGTTCAGTAACGGAAGATAGCCAACATCGTGGTCTTGCGTCACTAACTTACCGCTAGAGATACCAATGTTATCGCGGACTGGTGGGATCCGTTCCCTCTGCCTAAGGGGAAGCCATAAAAGCATGTGAAAGGCTTTGGGTTTCCGTGCGAAATTTAGCGCAATGTTTCCAGTCTGGTACGGCATAAAAATAGGGGCACACCCAGCATGACAGCGACTCATGATGTTGTTGCACGTTCTAAAAGATGCAAAAGGAAAGCTCCTGCCCAGCTCTCTTCGAAAAAGCTGCCTTTTCAGTGCAAGAGGCCAGACATGAGAAACAAGGTTTGCGTAACGGTTAGTTGGTATTCCATTTTTTACGATAACAGGGCTGACTTTCTTACACGACGGAGAGAAACACACAGGAAGACAAGCGCTTGTGTTAGTTTATGTTCATGTCCGTTGTGTAAGAAAGCTCGCGCTGTCATCATCACAATAGATGATAACAGCGCGCGCTTTCTTCCCAGATCGAGCTTCCTAGATTGTTTCTTCGCCCTTTTTTGTATAAATATGTAGCATTACAAACGATGTGCAGTGCAGCGCGTCAGAGGTATAAAATTTTTTAGTAACACCGATATAACCAATCATTAAGGATCTGAAAAGAAACAAATTCAGAAAGCAATAAAAACGCAAAAGTGGGTGTTCTTTTCTTCCAGAACACCGATCCAAAGTTGACATGCAAATTCTGGCTAAATCAAAACAACGGAACGCATTACACTGGCCGAAAATTGTGCAAAAAAGCTGAAAATTCCACATGCAGCGTAAGTATGACAGATAATGTATGGAAGACTCTCACAGTAACACCAAGTAACATACTTATTCCGGCACATACAGCCTCACGAAAATTTCCAGATAACGCATAGCGAAGAAAACTAAATTCTGCCCTGAAGTGCAGGCTTGCGATAACAAAGACAGCTTCGCTACTTTGCAGTGTTTCAAGGAAATGAGAACACTGACATTTGTTCTTTAAACGAGGCCTCGAATCACAGGATATGCCCAATGTGGAAGAGATTGTGAAAGTTTATCATTACCCAACTCTTAAAAAATTGGTTTCTGTCATAATTAACGTTGCTGCGCGAATGCTAGCCTGCATTTCCGCCACAGATCCTCACATATTGCGCCTGAATGTACTACAATACCCCGTCGCGACTAACTGCACAAACACATCCTTGGGTAATCTGTGTTCTATGTGAGCTACCTGCAATGTTTATCTTTTTTTCTGGCAGAAGCTCTCTGTTGAAGTAGCAGTTTTACCAGTACTAGTTGTCCTTTGCCAGCTGATATTTACGGCGCAAGCTTGGTGCAATGACCGAAATTGGTGACACAAGTTCTCGCGCCGCCGCCACCGCCGCCGTCCGTAAGCACTATTGCTCACAACTGGGAAAAAATCCTGTAGATCCCTCGCACCGTGAGAACCGGCGTCGCGCGAAACCCTCAGCGAGAACATATCTATGACGAATTGTGTGGTATAAAGCGAAGTGTTACGAGTGTGATAAAGTTCTTGTGCAAAGCGCACGACTGGGTGCCTGATCAACCATGGGCTAACCAGGAACGTCCACAGCACGCACCTTGGCTTCTGAATGGTAGCTCATAGTACAGCGTAACGTAAGCACTTAGGTTACCGCACAAGGAAAATGGACGCCATGGTGTGCTCATACGTCTATGACAAGCGTAGATCTTTGAAGTATCCCTATGGAATCTATCTATCTATCTATCTATCTATCTATCTATCTATCTATCTATCTATCTATCTATCTATCTATCTATCTATCTATCTATCTATCTATCTATCCGCCGACACCTTCGTGCTCTCCTTGTCGTCTCGTTCATCTCGCGTAGCAGCCTAAGCCTTTCATGGCAGGGCATAAATGTATGATTAACAAAAACGACTGATCTTTACTTAGCTCTATGATACACTCATCATGCAAGTTCCCATCAGATATCCGGCAACCACGTATGGCTCATAGCATCATAATTGTAGTGGTCGTCCCTTATGCGGGCGCGCGTTACAGCTGTTTCAATTTTACAAGACCTGTGCCAATCAAGGACAAGCTAAAACAGACATTTACCATACCGCCAGCACACTTAAAAAGTCCTGCAGATCCCAAACGTCGTGAGAATCGTTGTCATGCGAAGCAGTGAGCGAGAAAATTGCCCATGTGAAATTCTATATCATTGAGCAAATTCTCACGAAAGAATTGACGTCTTTGTGCGATGTGAATGACCGGCTGTCTGCTTAACTTGGACTAACCAGGACCGTCGGCGGTACCGCCGCGACTGAATGGTAACTCTTGGCAAGACGTAACTTTCGCACTTACGTTCTTGCACAGATCTGTTTCGGTTGAAGCACACACTATGACGAGCTCATATTCTCAGCCGCGTTACTTGAAGTGTTCCTACGGGATTGATTATCATAAAAGTGCTGAACATACACTGAAATGGCAACTGACGTTACAGAAGTACGAACATCACAACAGGTCATGCGATATGCCTATTTATCATATGATCCGTTTGGGAGGAGCCGCCGTAGCCTAGCAGTATCGGGCTTGTTTGGCGCCAGGAGGCCTATAGTCGGCTCCCGCGCCCGCATATCTTAGTAGTTCCCCTTCGAGACTACAGCGCGTTTGTCGATGTCTGCGTGATCGCTATATGTACATTTTGAACACACTCTGCGAAAAACGATGTACATTTCTTGTTTTGATATGTGTTCTAGTAATATGTTACACACGTATTTCAGATTGTCATATCTTGCTCAATATTCAAATATCATTCGCGCATACCTGCATGCAACGAGCCCAGGATTAGGGATATGAGCCACAGTTTATTACAGTTTCGTTAATCATGTCGTAGGTGCAAGTATGTCCTGTTAATGATGTAGGGTTTAATTATTCGCGTTCATCATGCAGTATACCGTGCCATCTAAATTTGCACGTCTGGCATGTGAGCGACGCCACCAGTTTCAGTTTCAGGGTTCCAGGGGGGCACCGATACGTCAGCTGGTACATATATACGTTCAAAGTGACTTAAAAGAGAACTCCCAGCTTTTTTTTTCTTCTTCACCAAATCCGGATACCGTTGTTCTCCAATGGCGCTCTGGTCCTGTAGCAGGTAGGGACGTTTAGTTAGCTCTGAAACTCATCAATACTTTTTAATAACTGAATGAACGATGTGTTCAATCTGAAACCAAAACAGGTAGACGCTTCCCGCAGCGTGTGCAATAACATCACAGCCCCCACCCCGCGCCACTAGTGATATGGAGCTGGAGAATGATTGATTTCTAGCGACTTCTGTCCAAAGCTCCGCTATAATTGCGATAAACGCCGTTGTGAAGGGCTCCGGTAATTTAAACTAACTGGAGTTCATTAACGTGCACCCACTTGCTATGCTATGCATGGCTATGCTATATTAGGAGCGGCTTGGCACACAGCCGTTTTTGTTCCGCATGACTGCGCTCATGCGCATTCCATGGAAGTGCACGGGCACAAATCTCAGCACACGTGACCCTTTACTGCAGAATTCTTTGTTTCCTCGTAATATTATTCGCTGAGTTGCAGGCAAGTACAAGAGCAACTGCACATCCACGGAAACGAACTCTACTTTAGCAGATATCTGTGGTTAGCATGAAAAACGAAGGTATCTTGCGTATTTGCAACAACACGCAAATAAGAAAGTTGTCGGGGAAACATAGACCTAGTGCGATTGGCATTGAGATACTTATTTGCACATCAGAATTATTGTTGCACTCATGTTTTGGTGCACTCAAATCACTGGTGCAGTCATGTTTTATTGTGAAACAAAAAATGTGGCTGATCCCTCTCTCAGAGGAATCGGTAAAACAGGAAAGTGGGATGTGTCTGCAGGTGAGCAGTTGAATGTTCACTGTATATTGCGCAGAACTTGCTCATTTCCATTGGTGTTGACGTGGGTGCACCCACGTTCACGCATTGCCTCGATAACTTTCATGACTAAACCCTTGTCCTTGTGGTAACTTAGTAAGTAGTTTACGTAACACCTGGATCGCCTGGTTCTTCATTTCGCAGATAGCGTTCATTTTCGCGGCAGGCAGGCAGGCACAGAACTTTATTTTTGTCCTGAGAAACTGCAGTTGGACGTCCCCTTTTAGGGGATCCTGGATAGCGTTCTTCATCGTCCTTCATTTCGCGGATAGCGGCACCATTCCAGGCACATTCTAAGCAACGCCGCGTGCGCGTCACGGCACAGGGAAAGAAGCGATAAGAAAGGGCATAAGTAGCGTTCGTACAACTTTTAATTTTCCTGCTCTTTACATCATTACTTGTAGTGTGGCCAATCCCCCTCGTGGGTATGTGCCAACTATAGAGGCCACAACAACAACTTCGAGCATGTGCGCCGATCGCTCTGTTGTAGAGAATCGGCCACCTTTCGTAGTGCAGCGGTGAGCTACGATTTCGATTCCCAGCGTCTCCAAGGAAATTTTCCACGTGTTTTTCTTTGTTGCTTATACATGTAAGTTATACTGCCCCACTTCCGTTACGGAAATGAGGGAGTGGGGCCGTGGTAGACCCCGGCATAAAACATTTTCGTGTTAAAAAACAGCAATTGTTCCTGCTTGTGCAGCAAAGGTGGTCCCCTCACTTCGAACAGTATGTCATGCAGACTCTTGTGCAGCCAGGAATCTTGCAGCGATGCCGCTTCGGGCTCCAAAGAACCCAGTGACCAACCTGAAATTCAAAATGCCAATAATGAACACCGATAAGAGACTTTATATCTCCAAAGCCTTACCTCATCTAGCCTGGCATCTTAGAACGAGTAGGTGCTGCCGGCCCCCTTTTTTACTTTGTCTCACTTGCTTGTCTCTGTTGCGCTGGTCAGGTGTTGTGCAATTTGCTGCACATTCGATATTGTCGGAGCATGCACTCTACTCGCTTGTGCTATCAAGCTTTCCCATGTCAGGTTGAACATCTGAAGCACGAAACGGAAAGCATTTTCCTCTGGACGATTTCACTATGGACCCATACTAACTCGCTCAACTTTGTCCTTTTGAGAAAGCATTACACACCGAATAAAATTAAGCACTAAAAAGGAGCTAAACGCCACCACATAGTAAGCAGGAAACCTCTGTATTATCAAAGCAGGCAGACTACTGTGCTGGGTTTTCGTGTTATGGTCCAGAAGCTGAACGTAGACACACGGAGGCAAGGGTAAGCCCATAAGGACACACAGCAGCGTCGGATCCACCACATGTTTGTGAAAGAAGAAAAAAAAACAAAATTCGAACAGAGAACACGTGACATACATACTAAACCGAAATGTACTTGCACTCGAGGCCATCGTCACTCCCGGAATGGTCGCTGTCTTCACTGTCAGAAGGAACTAAACTTCATCTTATCGATAAATACATGTACGATTGGCAAAACGTACCTGTATCACTCTGTCGTGGCGCGAGTAGCGTTGGCGGTGTTTGTTATGGTAGTAGTTGCGAATGATGAGCACCGATGGTGGCGAAAGGTGGCGCTTTTTTCATACCAGTGTTGCAGAAATGCAACAACGTGTACAGGCAGCTCGAAATGGGCCTAGCTTATGTTTTTATCGCCGCTCTTTGGAATGTTGCGTAAATGCAACAATTTGCAGTAAAGGGTTAACTCATTACTGCAAATTAATTCAGATACACGGCGGAACGAAATGTTTAAGCACCGCCACCGTTAAACGTCTTTAGTGATTTAGACGAAATTATTTGCCGCTCATGTAGAAAGGTCGGTCTAAGTTGTAGCTTCCGATACAGAGGGGCTGAAATTCAAAAGTTAAGCAATATTTATTTCGATGTTTACAGTGCGAATACTTATAATGTCAAAACGAATGGTTTTCCAGAAAAAATGTGACGGCCGTCAAAAATACGGAAAGTGCCTGAACGGAACCTGTCATATTCGGCCTCGACAGATACGGAGTGTTGGTCGGCGGTAGTGCTTAGGAAAAAAGGCGAATATGCAAGCTTCCAGAATCGATTTCGTGGGCCAATAAACACCTAAAAAGCGACGTTTCAAATACTTTTCACTTTTTTTTTATTGCGTTATGGTTCTATCTGAACTCTTAAGGATTTATGAAAGATCGCAGCGATGGAATGCAAATGAACTCTATATCTATAATGTTTATTATTCCAAAGAACTCCAAAGCACCATCTTCTGGTATGTTCGTATAGTGCGCGCGCTGAAAAACTACCCGTAGCCACTCCTGCTTGAACTGTATACTATCAGACGCTCCTGCCTGAAAAAGGCGTCTGTCTTATATGTATTGCCAATACACAGAAAAGATAAATAAAAGACAATTTCTCCAGAATTGCGAAACAAATATTCCGACTGGAACAAATTGGTATATATACATAGAGAGATGACTCATTAAGGAGATGGAGATTTCGGCCTAAGCTAATATGCTCTGATCTGCTACACTGCAAGGGGAAAGTGAAAAAGAAAGGGGAAGATGAATTGCCTTGAGGTGATGGGAACAAAGAGCAGTGAGGCGTATATATAGCGACCACGTGTACACGCCGTTGTACTAAATAGTGTATGGTAATCACCATGCGCTTCCTAAATAACCACAACCCCACACAAAGACTGCCTCAATGGCCCTATAAAGGCACGTGCCCCAACAAATAACACCGTTTTCTTTCTTATGATGTATCTGCGCTTCTTGTGCCTGTTTCTCATGCTAGTTAAAATGGTGCCTTTGAAATTAAGCGTCTTCGGCGGTCAATATCAAAATTCAGTCAGTCAGAATCCCTGCAAAGTATAAGTGCTGTGAAAGGAGACTTGAATTTGACCTTATGAGAGCCTTATGAGAGACTTGAATCTGTACCTTATGAGAGCCGATTAGCTAATAACGTTTTCTCTCTTGTTTGCACCTAAACACACCTTATTATGGCGGCGCACCTATAAACCAATGTGACGCGATTGTTAGCTCAGAAATGTTCACGCACCCATCCCTAATGAGCGTAAGGATGCATTGCAGGCCTTGGCGTCCCGTTTACGAACGGGGCGGGGAAACGCTATACGCAGTTGACACCGAGTGATACACATCTTTTCTGTGTCTCTCATGCGTGAGCTTTATTGACGTCATCCTTGCATCAACATATGCAGTTTTTTGAGAGGGAGAGAAGTCATTTTTTACTCAGGCATTCTGTGTATCAACAACGCGTGCTCAGAAGTAAAAAATTACAGCATATCCACGGAGTGAATGATGATGAGTGGGCGAAGCTCGGGAGGTTCATCGTAGATCGTGCCGAGTTCCGGATTAATTTAGTAAATGCGCACGCTACGAATCCTCATAGTTCAACTATGCACAAGTGAAATCTCCCACCGGCACTTCATTGCAAGTCAAGCTCCAGTGCCTATATATATATATATATATACATGGGTTGCCGGTGAACGCTTCTCCAACGCGAGCAGTCGGTATTTCTCAATCAAGAAACTCGCTAGGAGACGCTGCCTGCGCCAACGTTGTCTCTCGCGGGTGAGCGCGCGTTCTCCTTCTTTGCGAGCTGGTAGCGTTTCTCTCATACCCCTCTTACACGAGCGCACGCAACCACGGTTAGCGTAACCGCGGTTAACAATTTAAACCCTAGTTAACGCCAACCGTAGTCCACCGGAGTTACACGGGCAATCGTGTTCGCGGTTGACAGAAGCTCCGCCCACATCCAGCACATCGGCATAGACATACTAGCAAGACTTCGTATCCTCGTCATTATAGGCACGAGAGAAGCAACTTTGCACAACCGTGCATCGTTCTATTAGGGCATTGTTGATAAAACTACGCCATTGCGAGCGACAAACGCAGCAAAACAATCCACCATCACTGCGGAATGCCCAGGGCTGACAACTCCTAGCGTTAGGCCTAGCGAGGTGTACGGCGGTGCAGCTCGCGATCAAGCGCGACTGGAGCTTGTCACAGAGCGCTTGTTTTTGCCATCACGATTAACATTAGTATTCATATATCATGCCTGAACATGTGCGATTAGTTTTACTTGCGTCTCGATGTGAAGAGGGAGGTCTGAAAGGAAGCGAAGTCGGTTCGGCGAAACGACCGGTGCCGCTGCAGTATTTACCTCTCGTATCGCGGCATGCGATCTGTCGAGCAGTGTGGAAGGGGCCGATGCGTTGCCGAAATGACAAACTTTAGAACTAACTTTGCTCAGTTATCAATTATTTTGTCTCATAAGCAAATCGGGGTCAATATTTTAAATGCTGTTGCGAGCGGTGATATAGCCTCGGTAGCCTTGACCCGAGCGGTATGAGTGTGCGGAAGCGACCGCGGTACGCGGCAGAAGCACGCGCGCGCGTTTCGACCCCTTGGGTGCACTGAGGTAATATTATCGTCCAATGACTGTATTAGTGCTTCTTATATGCCGCAACAGGTAGAGGGCCACTTTTAGGAAGATATCTGCGAAGTGCCGCTCAACTCGGGAACGGTACCGTCCGCCATTTCGTCCGTTTCCGAACGTCGGTTTACGCTTAACCGAGCTTGGCAAGCTCAGTTGGCAGCCGACCGCGGTTAGCGGCCTAACCGCCGTTTCTCGCGCCGTGTAACTGTGCTAACCGCGTTTAACAATACCCGCGGTTACACTAACCGTGGTTAAGGGCGCTCGTGTAACAGGGGTATAAGAAAGAGCGTTTCCATAGCCAACACGCGCCTTTCGCTCTGTCTCACAAGACAGCAGAGGCACGCGCCGGGAGAGAGAGAGTGAGAGGCACGCGCCGAGGGCGAGCGCGTGCCTCCCGGCACGCAGGTTACGCCTGACGACTGACGCGTGACAAGGTTAGACTAAGAGGAGCTTCGCCCCTAAAAATAAAGTGACATTATGGGTCTGGCCTGGGAAAAGCATTTTGACGCCCGTGTTCTCTGCGATGTCAGTGCAGGTTAAAGAACCCCAGGTGGTCGAAATTTCTGAAGACTATCCACTACGGTGTCTCATAATTACAGCTGGTTTTGGGGCGTTAAACCCCACAAATCAATCTGGCAAAAGTATTTCTTTACATGAGGCCTGCCGTGAACTTTACATTCATTTTGACCGCCACGGGTTCGCTAACTGACGCGGAACAAGAAGTGTGCTGATGTTGTTGCATGTCATGGCCACTGCAATTTGTGTTTTCACTTTTGTCAATGGTCTGCGCGCCTTCCTGCTTAGCAGCGCACGACCGAATGTGCACCCTCTTACGCTACGCAATCTCCTGAAAATAGTATTAGCAATCTGTAGGTTTTCAGGTACCGAAAAGGATGTTTTCATGGAGCCGCTGTAGTGGAGCGATCTAAAAATTTAGACCACCTGTGTCTTCAGCGTGCACTAACGTCGCACAGTACGCGGGCCTCCAGCATTTCGACTCAATCGACATGCCGCCGATGGTGCCGGGAGCTGAAAATCATCATGGTAGATAACTTATTTTGTTCACGTAAGGCTGTGCTGTAGAAGCGATCGATTATATCGCGCACAGATTCATAATGATGGAGCGGAAACTTTGGCGTGTATTAATCTGCTGGAGCACAGCCGCTAACTTTTCGTTGTAACCTGAGCATAGCTGAAAAAATGAAATATGAACAGGGACCCGGTACGTTTCTTCAGGGGCGAGCTCAAGTACTGTTGTCTTTGTATGTTGTCTTCATTATTTATTTCTTGTCAATATTTGTCGACTCTTATTTGTTTACATTGTATAATATTATATTACTTATTGGTAGTTTTATTCACATGAATTAATAAAGTTTATTTCATTTTAGCTGTAATAAACGTCTCATTTTTTATTGTTTGTAAGTAGAGATTTTAAAAATGGTTTGCTTGATATGGAATTTTGCTTGACATGGAATGGAACTATCTTATTATTACCCACTGACAACCACTACTATGTCTCACGATGTGCTTTCTGGTGAAGCAATGCTGCAATTCTGCACCCATTTTGATTATATTTTTAAAGTTCTACGAACATTACAGGTACAACACGAATCGAGCTGCGACGAGCTTTTGAGTAGATCAAATACCAGGACGAGCCAGATTGTGGAAGCAGTTGAAGGCTAGGTTCGAAAGGCGGTCGGTAAGAACGGCCGCGGTCTGTCTGTGGAGGTATTGCACACAATAGGTAGTCTGAAAAGTTATTGGCTCCATTTGCAGGGACGTGGTCACATCGCGCATATTAGTCAATTCAGGGCAGCTCTCTTGCGCGGTCGCAAGTTCGCCGATGTCGAATGGAAGCGAGGCTGTCATGTTCTTCGAGCGGCTGTGTGAGAGGCCGTCCACACGACTGAGAGCATCCGACGGGGTCTTATCACAGCCACTAATGTGTGGAATGTCCCTTGGCAATTCCGATATGAAGGAAAGCTGATGTGTCTCTCGTGGCGTATATTGAGACCCGGAACGAACGAAGCATGGACCACGGGCTTGTGATTGGTGTAGATGGTGAACAATCGGCCTTGGAGCAGGCGACGGAAATGGCGCACGGACAGTACATCGCGAGGAGTTAACTGCCGCACGCACTATAGCGGGTTTGGGCGGGGTCCTGTGCTGAGAGACGAAAGCAAGGGGTTGCCATTCGCCATCATCTTGCTGTTGGAGAACGGCTCCCACCGCAGAGCTTCATGCGTCGGTCATGAGTGCCAGCGGGCAGTCCGGATTTGGGTGATTGAGAAGAGTTGCTTCGGCCAAGCCGCCTTTAATGGCAAGAAATGCGAACTCTCCAGTGGTGTCCCAGGCTAATGTGGCAGAGTGTTGTGTGCCACAGAGCAGGCGATCGAGCGCCTCCAGGGGCGCTGCAAAGTACTGACGAAACGGCGGTAAAATTTTACCAGACCCGGACGCTGGCGGAGCTTGGTAAGCGAAATTGGCGCGGGGAACTCGACGACTGCTTTTACTTTGTCACAGAATGGGTGGATGCCGCTGGTGTAGACGTAATGGCCAAGAGATGGGAGAGCGTCCACTCAAAACTCACTTTTTCCGCTGTTTATGACGATTCCGTTGGCTCGAAGGTGCTCAAAGAGAAGGCGAAGGTGGCGCAGCTGCTTTTCGAAGGTTTAGCTTGCCACGAGCAGACCATTGTTGGGATCTTGTGGTTGGAGCCGGGCCGTCGGTCCTAGGTTTCCACGCTACCAGGTCGGCGTTTCCACCATCCCTACTCGAAGGAGAGGTTGCCGAAGCATTGAGGGACTCGGAGACGATGACGTGAGAGAAGAAGAGAGAGATTAGGTTTATTTTTTTATTATTTATTGCACAAAAATGGTAGTTACAACTGGGGATTATACAGATACAGAGGGAGGTCCCAATGTCAACAGACTGTACAGGAGACCTCCGATAAGGAATGAGTAACAAAAGTATGTGCAACGCAGCTAAATATGAACACAAACTAAACACTGTAACAAAAGAAGCATAACGCTAACGTGATTTGGTTATAAAAAAAGGCTAAAGAAGTGGTGATGATGAAATGATTATGCTGAGTGCAACTTGAATGTGTGGAAATTAGAGACAGCCTTAATATGGCATGGTAATGAGTGACGTGAGAGAAGAAGAGACGATTGGAGCTGATTCGGGCGCGTTTGCACTCTCATTATATACAACAGTATATACAAAGGCGTCCAATCAAGATGTCATCTCCGCCCTCGAAGTAAGGAGGTCACGCCCCGCCTTCGCTGCTTCTCTGCGGCAAGGGGTGACGGGACCCGAGTGGCAGCAGGTGATGATTCCCGGAGACGGAATAAAAGGTACGCTCCGGCATAGAGGCTTGCTGACAATAACAACAGCACAAATAAATGCACTCTTCCCGGCCCCGTCCTTTTTGACGATACGCTGGCACCTTCTCCTACTGGGGCAGCCGTAGAGCCACCTGCTGGCACCAGTCCTCAGTATCCGTTGCGCTGCTGCGCCACTCCCGCTGCATTGGTGCGGCCGAGAAGTTCTTGCCACAAAGACGGCAAAAACGCGCGCACAGACACCGCACGAGACACTGACGGTCCACGGATTCCGGGAGCTGCACGCGGGCGGCACTGCACTGGTGTTCCATGGGGGCTGCTTTGAAGTTTGAAGCAAACGGCGAACATGGCCGTTGCGGCAGCATCCAAACAATGCACTTGTCTCTTCGATACGGCAGCCCAGCGATGTCCATCCGTGGGAACGCAGGCAGTTAGCCTTCCCCGCGGTTTTTTCACCGAAAGTGGACCCGTCGGCCACCGCCGGCAGCCTCCCTCCACCACACCCATGGGGGAGCCCACGCCGATCTTAACACCGTCCACATAGGCAAACACGGGGGTCCACCCTTCGCGGTGTCAGTGAAGTGCTGTTATGTTTGTGCAGCGTTTGGGAATACGAAGGGCATTCGCAAGAATTCGAAAAGCCCAAATGGTGTCGTTATGGCTGTATTGGGGATGTCTTCTTCGGCCACTGTGATTTGGTGGTATGCCCGAACAAGATCAATTTTCGAAAATAGTGTAGCACCATGCAGATCAGAGTTTAAGTCTTGGATGTTGGGTAGTGGTACAGGTCAGCGACGGTCTTAGCGTTAAGGAGCAGGTGGTCTCGTCACGGCCTCGTCACCTGACTTTTTAGGGACTAGATGGAAAAGTGATGCCAAACTGCTACATGGCCGTCTAATTATACCAAGCTCCAACATGTGCTCGAACTATGCACGGGCCACTTTGAGCTTGTCAGAAGCCAGGCGCCGTGGACGACAGAAAACAGGTGGGCGGGATGTTATGTGGCGTTGAATAGTGTGGGCAACAGGTTGAGCCCACTCTGGTGGAGATGTCAGGGATGGGAACTCATTTACCAAGTCGGCGAACGGTTCTGTGACAACTGTAGCGCAGACAGGCGCCACATGTGTATTTGCGGCCGCGGCTATGCCTTGAACAGGCAAGCTCGTTAGTGAGTCGAGAAGACGTTTCTTCCTGAAGTCAACGAGTACCCCCTGCTTAGCAAGAAAATCCGCTCCTATAATTGCAGAAGTGATGTCGGCGACTAGAAACACCCACCAGAGCAGCATTCGAAGCCCCAGGTTCATTGTGACAGCAAATTGGCAGTACACAGGAATGCGGGTCCCATTTACGGCTTGGAGCTACAAAATGTCAGGCGAATTGCGTTCTGGCCTTGTGGCTGGGAGGACGTTGACCTGCGCTCCAGTGTGGGGGAGAAATGATTCTTCGGTGGTGAGGTCGGTGGCGTCAAAAAGACCACATTCTTCAAGACCCTGACCACTCGTCGCCATGGTGGTCGGCCGGCGGGTTTGCTGTCCAAGTGCACCACAACAGACTGTGGCGAGCCGCCGCGCCGACACAGCAATGACAGTAGCACAAACGTGGCCGGTGGACTCACCCCGATCACGCTCTCCTCACCGAGCGGTGTCGAGGATCGCCCACACTGAGTGGAGGATTATCTTGCCGCGTGGCTGCCACGAGGATTTCTTCTAATCTTTCGCAAAGGTGGTCAATGTGAGAAGTGGGGGTAGTAATCTGGCTGCAAGACGACGGGGCGGTGTGGGAGGGCTGTGGACAGCAGCTACTTGCAAATTCTGTGTTGCAACTTCCGTGACTTTGTCAGCCCAAGCGGCGAGTGACGGCAATTCCGTGGTGGATGGAGTCGTCAGCTTCATTTCCACGTTGGACGACAAGCTATGGAGGAAGAGCTTGCGTAGCAGTGCATTATACGAGGCTTGTGCACGCGATCCAAGGAGCTGCATCATTTGTCGCAAGAGCTCCGTAGGCTTTCGTTCATCCAGCTCCGCAGTTGAGAGCAGTTGTTGGATTCGCGTTCTTTCCGATGCACCTGTTCTGTCGACCAGCGCTGCCTTTACTTCGTCGTAGAAAGCTGCCGGCAGGTTCGTGCTGAAGGGAACCAGGATGTCGGTAACCTCTTCTGCGGCGGTGGAAGGCAGTGCACTGATCACATGGTGGAATTTCTGAAGCTGGGACGTTACTCGGCAAATGTGGAACTGCGATTCCACTTGCAGGAACCAGACGTTTGGTTTGCACTCCCAGTACTGTGGCAGACGTAAGGATACCGCAGAAATAGCGTCGCCTGCCGTTTCTGGATTACGCGAATTTCGCCCGATGTTCAACGGGTCTTGTTGGCCTTGTGGCATGATGGTTCCTTGCAGCAGTTGTTCGTGCCTAAACGGGTCACCAAATTGTAGATCGTGCACAGGAGGAAACGACCACAACCAGGTTTGCTGTGCAACTGCCTTTTTTTATTTTCTCCCCGAGCAAACCGCGGAAGGCGAGACGCGGGGAAGCGATGGGAGAGGGAAAGTCACCAAGCGGGTTAACAGGAAGGCATGATGAAAGCCACGTGGTTCCGGTTTTTCTGCTGCGCGCGTTCGGTGATAGCAGGTGCCACTACACTATATTTATATTGCGAGTTATCTTTGCTACAGACATCGACACCAGCCACAATTTGATACGTTCGCACACCTGTGAGAATTGAACATCACAGTACGTTAGGTACGCGTCTCTTATGCGGAGTGCGACTTATGAAGCGGTTTAGGGGCGGTGTCGTGGTGACGATGCGTGCGCCCACAGATTTTAGTAATAAAGCAACATTTTATCAGCAATGTTTGTTAAAGTTTTGGCGACAATGTGTGAACCGTTCATAAAACCTTCATAAACGCACCACCTTCAAGATCAATATTGCTATTTCTTGCCTGTCTTGTACAGTAGATTTAGCCAAGCGGACTCCTACCAAAGCTGGAGGTTCAGCATGCTCAAGCGGCACGTAAAGATATATATAGATCCAAACTACATAACAAACACGCATATGTGTGTGTGTTCTTGAAGCACCGCTGCCAAGTCTTACGGCAGCCGAATAGATTGTGATGCTATGATGTTGAACGGGAGATAACTGCACGTGCATAGTTTTACAATATTAAAACATATATTCATCAAAAATTTCGTTATTGAAATATCGCAACAAAATATTTTGAGTAAATGTTGACAAAAGCCAATGGATGTTGCAATATTGTTCATAAACTGTTGTTTCAAGATTGCGGCAACATTTTGCCAACATACATCAACATTCATTTTTATAAGGGATATTCTTCTACCACGTAGTAACTCCTCAGTTTGTTGGAAGAATAAACCGGTTTTTACTGCATGCACTATCGAAAGCAAGAAAACGTACATTGTAGTGACGACGAGCACATTCGCCCAAGAAATTACTCGTCTATTGTTTGAACAAAGTGCCAAGTTTCTTTATGCTGACTCCTAAATGGTATTAGTATGTCAAGTGGCTGAGCTGCTCTCGCAAGCACGTGGAGATATGGAAAGTCCTTTACACTCTTTGCAGCAGCGAGTGGCATGACATACCTCGATGGGCTCCTTTTCTGTCTACGTTTTCTCCACCTGTCTTTGTGTTAGAGACAGAAAGACACTAACTTCAGTTTCTGTCAGTTTCTAAGACATCACTTCATGGCAGCGAGATGATTATGCAAGTACGTACATAACCACAATAATAAATTACATGCATCTAAATGGCGGCACAAGGCCTTTATGAAAGGAGATATCCTAACATGCAGTGTGCCTGGGCCTAAAAGCTTTCAGGGAAAGACACTATAAGGTAAAGGCGCCATAATAGGGGATTTTCACATAGCGTTGTCATCTGCCAACATTGGAAGCACCCGCCATATTCTCCGGGGCGCAGGCGCGTAATCATCCGATACCATTTGCATTAGAGGAGGACTGGAGACTATCCCTGATAGTAATATTGGGCAGACAAAACTCAGCAGGTTTACGCGACATTCAGGTATAAAAGGGATGACAAAATGTTGAGGAAATTTGAGGGATGAAGAAGCGTTTGAGGACATTTTTGGTAGTATGCGCGACCCCAGTGTAGAAGATCTTAAGGTCGCATGGATGAACGGATCGCTAAAAACGATGTAGAACAGGGAATGTCGCTGGAGCCAACGTTTCGACAAGTGGACTTCTCTTCGGGATGCGGAAGGCAGGTCCATTTGTGGAAGATTTGGCTCGAGCGTCACTTCCTCTTCTACATTGTTTTTAGCGATCCGTGCATCGATTGAAGCCTGTCCATCATCTCCTGAGCTTTTCTTCTAGTTTAAGCTCATATGTAAACACAATTTCACACGTTATTTACCAATGCGATTTGAAACGCATGATAGATATCGAAACCACGTTGTTTCTGAGCTTCGCTGTGTTGATTGGCACTCGTCATTTCAGCAGATGCAGGTATCTCTATCCTTCGCAGATGCGTGGTTGATGCATGCAGAAAGAAGCAGTCTGTGAAAAAAGAGCTATGGGCCAAAGACATCTCGGAAAAATTACACTATCGCGATTGAGGGTTTCTGCGTGCGGCCGGTGTTAGTCCACCACTAAAGCACTTATACACTTTAGCGATGGTACATCCGCTGAGACGGCCTGCTGACATGACGAGTGTATGTAACAGATACATCAGTACAGGCACAGAAAACTTACTGCCAGTGCGGTCAGGTTCCCGTCGTATTTTGCTTACTAAGAGCTGGAGGGGGCTTAGCACTGATGGTATCAAGTAGTTCTGGCGAAAATAAGAAAAATGACGCTGAACAAGGTCGAACGAGCAGCTGTCTCACTCCGCAGCTTTCTTTTTTGGTGAAGGAGAGCATTAGAAGGAAAATACGAGATTTAGCAGGAACAACACGACAGTTCCGTCGACCTACGTGCAATTTCTCTGTATAACAGTTTTCCAAACCATTTTAAATTCTTTTGCTTAACGTTTATGCCCGCTAAGCAGCTGGCGAGGGTCACGGATCAGGAATCAAGTTGACACTGGCAATGTGATGCAGCTCAAAACTAACACCGACAGCCTACTGCACCTAAGCCTTGAACGCACTGACGGATGGCCGAGGCTTGGCCACAAACATTTAGAACTACGGACTACCTATATTCACATTAAAAAACAATAAAAACACAGCTCAATTTTTTAAGTTATTCTATCATACCGCGCCATTGATGCGTGCAGTACGTGCGTGAAGTTTTTGATGGCATATATATACTCTAGTTTTCATTAATCTTCATGCATGGTGTAGCTCCAGGAAACTTACAATGTGCGTCAAACGCTCATTGTGCTAATAACGTGACGTTCTTGGAAGTGCATGACAGAAATTTTCGGTGATACATTATACGCAGACTGATTTTTAAACAGTGAATGTGTACACTAGAACCACACCATACTTTTTTGCATATGTAATCCAGCGAACACTCGCTTTCGTATTTAAAAATCAATGCAACCGAAATGCGTAGCGTCACGTTTTCTCGATCGTGCGTGCCTGATGAACGAGCCCTTTAAAAATGTTTCATGTTCGCGTGTCTAAATCTGTGAGTGTTTTTTTTTTCACAGGATAAGCAACTCATATTCACGGGAAACATACGAACGTGGCTAAACAGCCATTTGGCACGCGTCAAACAGTTCCGAACGCACTAATATTCTTGATGAAAATACTCTCGCAGTGGTGACTATGTTTTCTTCGTCGTTAAAATAATCAAAGTGTTTGGTTAAAAAGTGTCAGGTTTCTCCCGGCATGTCACGAATATAAGCCATGTGCACAGCGGCAGGTAGCAGTTGACAAACATTCGCGGAACGATGGGAACAAAGCAGCAGGTACCAGCCGAGGCAGGTTGAGAGACCACAAGTTTAGGTTTCCGGCGCCCTTGAGAACACGGCGGATGATACTTGAGCGGTTATCGCCTATTGAAATAAACGAATCCCAAATTATATTTACCTCTTGCTTCTACAGACATGAGGTGTAACCACCGGTCATGAGAGAAAATGTAGGCACTCTAATGCCTTTGACAGGCTGAACATGACGTGCCTCTCATTGATCCAATAAGTGTTTCCTTTCTTTTAAGATATCCTAACCAATGCTGGCCATTTTTGAATAAGAAATGGGAGGTTTGGAATCATATTGTATTTAAAATCAACTACTCATTATAAAACAATGACTGTTCCTCGAACACTCTAAAGAATATATAGCCAGCTATGACGAGCTCGGGTCGTCCAAAACAGTTTGGAGCCGCTTTCTCCGGGACCTCTTCGGTGTATCAGAGCCACTTGAGAGTTTAAACAGCAGTTACTTTATCGGACATCTATATAAAAAAATTAAAGCAATTTCCACGCCTGTGAAATACTACTAACGAACGGTGCTCGAAAGCAAGCACCACCACCCGGCAAACACAGATCTGTTTCATCTTCTTTCTTTGACATTTCTTTCTTCTGTATCTCTTAGCACATCTTTTGTCTGTGCCTCTTTCCACATTCCACTCTTCTCCATCTATTTCTACATTGCACCCTCACTTATCTTTCCTACCTTGCTATTCAATGCTGCATATGGATACGCTAGAGTGTGGACTCTAAACTGCTCCTTTCCCTCTTCATCACCGTCACTTCTGTTTACCACCTCCTTGCTACTCCACCTGCACTTGCTTTACCACCTCCACTTCCACGGCTATGCCATGCTAGAAGCGGGTTCGCACATACTCAGTTTCTGGTGTGTATAAGCTATACCATAGAAGGCGATTCCCTGATTCCCTCCCCCTTCGTCCTCCCTGCTCTTTCGTGCCTACCTAATGCACTTTACCATGCATGGCTGTTCTATATCAAGAGCCGCTTGTCACATAAGGGTCCGTTATAAAAGTGATGTCTATGATTTTGTTTAGACGCGACTATCTATGGCAGCTCCCTAAAACTGGTCGGGCAACGTAGTGAGGGGTATGCCTTTCCTACGAAGTCGGTCGCCAGTTTATTCCTCACAGCGTGCGCCGAAATAGGTCCATCCTCGAGAAACGCCTTTTTTGTGTCGAAACTGCTACACAGAGCCATGCCACACTCACTTGAACAGTGAAAACCTACCAAGTTTTGCGTGAAGCTTAGGAAGAAGGCAACCGAAGTATTTCATATGATTGAAGAGGCCTTCAAGGAGGAATGCATTTTAAAGGGGTCCTGAACCACCACTTGGGCTTGGTTTTGAAAACGGCTGGGTGTGTATTGAAGGCCTCTCAGAAGTTCACAGCCGAAAGAATTTTAAATGCGAAGCATTTCTTAGCGAACTTCGGCGAGTTTGAGCGTATCTAACTATCTATCTAGCCGCCTACGATTTTGTGCTCTCCTGGCCGTTTCGCTAATCTGATGATTACGAAAATCGGTATGCCACATCATGACTACATGATGAACATAAATGACAGGTCATTACATGAAAATCATGATATGCATGTCATGAGTGGCATGATTTACATGCCACGGTCTTAGTGCTCTCCTGGCCGTTTCGCTGAAGCGATGTATGCTGAATTGGTATGGCACAAACAACGTGACTGCCTGACGAACATAAATGGCAGGTCATAACATGAAAATCATGACATGCGTGTCATTAGCGGCATGATTTACATGTCACAGTCTTGGTGTGCTCCTGGTCGTCTCGTTAATGGGATATATACAAAAATTGGTATGCCACAATATGACTGCATGGGGAACATAAATGACAGGCCATAACATGAAAATCATGACATGCATGTCATGAGTGACATGAATTACATGCGACGGTCTTGGTGCTCTCCTGGCAGTTTCGTTAATGGGATGTATACGAAAATTGGTATGCCACAGCATGACTGCATCGCGAACATGACTGACAGGTCACTACATGAAAATCATGATATGCATGTCATGGTCGACATGATATACATGCCACGCGTTTCGTTAACGGGATGTATACGAATATTGGCATGCCACAAGATGACTGCATCACCAATGTAAATGAGAGCTCATAACATGAAAATCATGACATGCATGTCATGAGCGACATGATCTACATGCCACGGTCTTGGTGCTTTCTTGGCCTTTTCGTTAGTGGGATGTGTAGGAAAATTGTTATGCAAGAATATGACTGCATGACGAACAGCATAACATGCATGTCATGGGCGGCATGATTTACATGCCAGGCGTTTCGTTAATGGGACGTATACCAAAATTGCTATGGCTCAACACGACGAACGTAAATGACAGGTCATAACATTATAATCATGACATGCGTGTCATGACCGGCATGATTTACATACCATGGTCCTGGCGCTATACTGCCGTTTCGTTAATGGGATGTATGGGCTCCGTCTACTGACCAGAGGGCGCTGCGTAGCTCTCGTCGGACGGCTGAGTATCGCTCACATTGGCCGCTTGGGTCACACGTATTAAATGCGCGCGCACGGTGGAAACCGAGGCGACAGCGACGCGCGCGTTTCTTCGCTGCTTTCCGGGCGTGCTGCGAACCACACGAACGCTCGCGGCGTCGCCCTTTGGAATAGTTTGCCGCAGGTTTGGAGCGCGCGTCTCAAAGGAAATGAAACAAGGTGGGACGGGCGGTCGCTGCTGCTATAGAGTTGGAGACGCGCATCGCGTTCGCGTATTTTCCTGTCACAGTCTGCCCATTTTTGCTTCTTCTCTCCGCCAGGCAGTGCATCCTGGCGATGATGTCGCACATGGAAAACTCGGCTGCACGGAGCCTATACGAAAATTGGTTTGGCACAACATGACTGCATGACGATCATAAATGACAGGTCATTACATAAAAATCGTGACATGCATGTCATTAGCGGCATGATCTACATGCCACTCGTTTCCTTAAAGGGATGTATACCAAAATTGCTATGGCATAACACGACTGCATGACGAACGTAAATGACAAGTCATAACGTTAGAATCATGACATGCGTATATGAGCGGCATGGTTTACATGCCACAGCCTTGGTGCTCCAGCGGCCGTTTCGTTAACTTCATATGTACCAAACTCGGTATAGCGAGACAACAATGCAAATCCATTTTACGTTCCTTATGCGTGCTTCGCATTTCCTTGATTCCCAATGCACGTGGGATCTGCCAATTTTTTTTTCAAAACGGTTTGTTAGGAGCGAAGATATTGCGACCGGAAAACCTCCCTTTCCAGTCCTGTCTCAACTCTGCGGAATAGAGGGTACAGAGCTCCTTAGGGCGGTGTCGAAGGAGGTGCCCCGCCCACCGCGTTACGTCACCAGACTTCAGCGACGTGTCAGAGTGGCTGACGAAAAGCGCGCTACTACGGGGACTGTTTGTCCGTAGCGCGCTTGTACCGCCTGCTCGCTCCGCGCTTGGGCTCTGTCGCTTGCCCCCGCGATCACCGCATTTTTTTTTTCGATCCCTCGAAGCTATGTTTTCTTTCGTCGCACACGTTTAGGCTCGCAGGTGTGCGCGCTTCCTTCGTCAGTGCGCTGCTTGCCGTTGATATTGGGCATAAGACGGGGTCAGGACAAGCATCGCAACTATCAACGCTGCTCCACCTTGTCATGCATAACCCCAAGTTAGTTAACTGATGATTAGTGATTGTAGACGGGTTAATAATCCTGTCGGGCTCGAACGTGTGACTACTATGACTCGAAAGGAAGACCTTCAGAACTCGAACCCCTGCCGACAGATTAATGTGGAATAAGGTGCGTTGACATGCGCAAAGAAGGATGGATGAATTTAATGTGTGAATACACTAGTCAATTTTAACAGTGAAACTGTGAGCTATTGGTGAAACTGGGAAATTTGCAGAAAACTCCGCTAAGCTATGTAATGCTAGCGTAACAATGCCACGCTGTAGTAAAGACAAAGCTTCGTAGGACTAGTTAGGTAAGGCTAAGTCTAATTCAATGGAGCCTAATTAAGGTTCCTAAAACTAGTTAGGTAAGGTTAAGACTAATTCAAAGGAGCTTAATTAGGAATAATTAATTGAAGCCTAGTTCAGGCAGGACTAATCTAAGTCAAACCAAGCCAAACTGAACTAATTCAAGCTTAATTGAGCTATGACAAGTAAGTGACCCCTAATTAAGCGGATACTAATTATTTACCGTTAATTAAGCGACGATACTAATTAAAATAAGTCTAATTGGGATACGGCTAATTATTCGATGCCTAATTTAGCTGATATGAACCAGTTTAGTGTAATCAAGGCTCTAACACGACCAAGCTTAATTAATTAGTTCTAATTAAACCACGCATAGCTAGGTTATTACTAGTTAAGTCAAACCTAAGCTAGCACTTATTAATCGAAGGTAAATTATACAAAGACTTAAAGGTAAAGCCTCATTAAGCCGAGACTAAATATTTCAGGTGTAATTAGGCTAACACTGATTAAATCAGGCCTAATTAAGGTAATACTCACCAAGCGATACCTAATTAAGGTATTATATCAAAGCACAGCGTATCTAGGCCTAAACTAACTAGGGCGTGTATAATTAAGATAGGGCTAATTAGCTCAAGCATAATTATATCATGACTAATGAAGCCCAGCTTATTAAGTCGTATGTGATTAGGTTTCAGTTAATTAGACCGAGCCTAATTAGTGTAACTCTGATTGGGTGCAGACTAAGTTAAGGCTAAGTCAACTCTCAATGAGCTCAGACTTAAGTTATGCCAAATTAAGCCAAACATTAAAGACGTAATGAGTTAATCCACAGTAATTTACCTTACTCATCCCTAATCTGCTGTAATCCTTAATTCGCCCTAATCTAAGTCTAGCGTAATCCGCTCTGTATGCCATAGTCCACCTTAATGCACCTCAGTCTGTCTTAATCTACCCTAATGGGCCTTAATGAGCTCTAATCCACCCAAATATACCATCATCAAACCTAGTCATTTAATCCACCTTATAGAAGAAATATTTTGGGTTCGACTCCAGCCATGTCCCTATTGGAAAAAACAGTGGCACTGGGCCAGTGCCACCTGATTATCGGACCGGTGTGGCACTGCACACTTGGGACACTGTACACTGTACACTGGGTATACTGCGCACTGCATACACTGCACACTGGGTACGCTGCACACTGCGCACTCGCACACTGGATGACACTGCACACTGGGAGACACTGCGTACACTGCGCAATGGCCGCCGGGTGGCACCTGCCACACTGCGCACGGGCCCATTGGGCAACACTGTGTACAAGGGCCAACCAGATTCACAGAAACAGTGCAGCAACATATTGCACATATTGTGAACGTGCCTTGTAATAACCATGCAAAGCGAGGCATAAAAATATAGTTTATTTGAGAGAACTTAAAACTAGGAAGAAATCAATGATTGATGTTGAATTATGGGCAGATGGCCTGACTCTTTGGTCTAATCTGCCCACCTCGGCAAATATATCCTGCAGTGCTGGCCATGAGCGAGCCTTTTTGATGGCACCACAGTGCTTGGGCACTTCAACACCACCTTCTGGATGACATCTGCAAGGGGCAAGTTGAAGATCGGAACCAGATTAAATTAATTTGAGAATTGTCATACTCTATGCATTTAATCAATTTCAGTAATTCACATTCAATTCACTTTACTTCTTAGTTAATTTGATATCAAACATAATTAGACAACTGTATATTCTATACATTTAATCAACTCCAGTAACTCATGTTGAAGTCACTTTATTTTTTAGTTAATTTGATCTGGAACAAATTTCCTAGCCACCACACAATATGTTCAGAACAAACTTTGCCCATTGCTTTTCTCAAGGTAGCCGTTACCAGACATTTAAAGCTTTTAGTCATCTACCAAATGCCGAACCCCAAATTTGAATGCAGCAATAAGTAAAACAGTAGCAGCGTTCCAGTCCACTCGGGTTACATTAAATGAGGTTAACATACATCAGATCTCCCTTTCACATTGCATACTTTCACTGACCCTAAAATTCTGTCAAAGCATGATTCACAATGAATTATTACAGCATTTAGGCAGTAATAACACCAAAAAATTTAGTTGGAGAAATTGTCGATTGATGCGATCCAACACGTGAAAGTCACCACAATATGGTAATCATGACCCGCTATGTCACCTTTTCAGCTAGCAGTAAGCAGTTATACTAAACGTTTCCACTGTCATCAAGAATTTCAAAATTTCACCCGCTAGCTGCGTGCTGCTGCAACAATACCACGAACTGTTCTGTGATGAAATAGCAAAACAAAAATTACAATGTTTCCACCCAGCTTAGTATCAAATTAGTGTTCATGTGAGCGCATCATGAATTATGGGATTGCATATATAGTAAAGCTTGCTACTATCGCTACATGTCACATCTTCAAGGTGCTGAAGATGTGGCTGTGCAAGTGAATTTATAAATTCTTTCATTGTAAGCCATTTCAACTATCAGTTACACATTGATACTGAGTTTTTTAACTATTCCTAGAAATGTGCATAAAGCATACTCATTATGGTGTCTGCCTTCTCGGGAGTGGCCTGCTTTTTGGCCACACTATCCGCATGGCGCCGGGATGGCTGGCCAGTGAGGCTTCTGGCATGCATTTCAGCAGGAGTCCAGAAGTATCAGGCAATCTCCCTGGCCACTTTAGTGGTGTTGCTTGTTCACATTATGAAGTTGAGTTTCTCACGCATCATTAGTATGCCGGATCTGCATGGACCTGGAAAAAAAAATGCCAAAGTGCATTGAGTCACAGTGGCAAGTAAGCAAGCCCACAGCTGCGCTTTCAGTTATATTTGTTGCTACCCTCAAGTAGCTGCTCAACCCTTCTCACAATGAGACAGTCGCAATTTATTATTCAATTGCATGCATATCTTTGCTGCTGCCCATAAAATGTTGCCGCTATGCACTACATTCAACATAGTGACAAAAACAAAACAGAGGAGAGAGAGGTAATACACACAGCTGCACCAGATTTCAAATATATTATTGTGTGAAGCTGCCATGAAACCTCTTTTTATTCATTTAGAAGGTATAATCACGGTCGTGAAGGCAAAGTTTCTTATAGTCCCATCACAAATTCTGAAGCAGTCACCTCTTTTCTGGCTCATCATGGTATCAGCAATAGTGCCGATTAAGGCAGCACACTCATGTCTTCATGAATCAATTGGCATGAGTTAACAGGCACACACACAATGGGCCATTATAAGCCAAGCAGCTAGTATACAATCCGCCTTTTATGACACGTTCTGGCTCTGCCGCGCGGTGGCCACGCGATGGTACACACCTATCTAGCCTAACCATGGCGAGGACGGCCACTGCATTGTCTGCTTGCAGAGTCATGTTCCGACAGGCACTGTACTTGCCACAAGATAGGAATTACTTTTAAAAGGTAGTGTTGAAAAATATTTGCATTGTACAGTCGCCGGACCGATAATTCGGACATGCTTGGTAATTTGGACAGCCACGTGGTGCCAACAGTGTGCCCGTAGACTTAATGTGTTAGGACGACCGATATTTCGGACAGTTCCTAGCACTACATTCGATAATTCGGACTCCGCTCATGGATGTCGAGCACACTGAATGGGCCACCATTATTTCCTCTGGCGCACCAACGAGGGAAAGTGCGGCCTTGGAGATGCCATACAAAACCATAATCTCTGACGCTTAGTTTTGGTCGCGACACACGAATTTTAGAGGCAAGTCACACCGTCATTGCGATCACCGCATCCTGTCTCGGCATCTCATGCGTGGTTTGCGATTATGTGTAAGGCTGGTCGTGCCAGGTCTGCGATCGCTTGATAGCGCTTTCACGTTGGGTCTTCAGTACTTGTTTATTTATTTTGCATTCCAAGACTTCTTTCTCGTGGCGTGAAGCAACAGGTCACGTCTAGTGTGGTACGAACGATGGCCTCGCAGTCTGTGCCGACGAGCATGCCAACGAAAACGAAGCATGCTATTCGGCGCTGACAATGTCGCATACCTGCCGACCCCTTGAAAACAGTGCAAGCAGATGTAATCAGCAACTGTTTCCATCGCACTGGATTTACTTTTGCTGATTGCAAATGAGGCCGACTTTGCAACATAAGAACCTGAACCGCCACCAATGACAAGCTTGTTGTTGACGGCATTGTTGATGACCTTGAGGCTGCGATGTGGCGATTCCTGCCACCATTACGTTTGAAGACATTGTCAACATCGTGGCGAGGTGTTGTGTACTGAATGGGATGATTATGAAATAACTGCACAAGTTCTATAGGTGTCACAGAGTGACTCAGACTCAGAAATGTGCCTTGAGCTACGGAGCTGTGACGTGTGGATCTAACTAGTGTTTGCTGCCCTCGTATCATCGTAAACTGCCAGAAATACACGCGAACTTGGTCCCATGTAAGCACAAATGTGTGCAGCTACACATCAACCACTTCTTCCTAGCCCAGGGTCTTTAAAGCGCAAATAAAATTGTCTTTTCTTTATGCATTTGTTTTTTGGACAGTTCAGTAACATGCACGCTTTTATGATCACCATGGAGTCCAAATTATTGGTCATCAACTATATTTTGACTTTAACCTCTTCTTTTCAAGTTTGTGCATGGCAGACAGAAATGGGAGTCATTATACAACAAACAGGCAGGCAGAGAATATTTCAGAAGTGATCAACATGAAATCTGCGCAACAAGATGGCAGTCATGCGCAACATCAGAATGAGAAATCCTGTACTACAAACCATCTATTTCTTTATCATTGTTCTTTTCTAACCAGGAAGAGAATGTTTGCGGCACAAAAGATACTCAACCAGAAGCTTCGTTCAACACAATTTAGCGCACTGAGTGCCAACCTGGTTTCTTCAGTGCTTTTTGGTTCCTTTGCTGCTTTTGCTTTTCTGGAGCGACCCAAAGACGTCTTCCCACTCTCCCATAGTACAGGGCATACTAGTACTCCATTCTAGTACATTACAAACGAACACAGTTGTTGCTTTGGGTTGTTTTGTTTTGCTGTGGCTCTTTGTGATTTCTCTTTTTAATGTTGTTACACAGAAGAGCCTTCCCTAGGCACACAGCGAGCACACATGCTTCAGTCAGTGAAACACAACAGAAAGAATGAAGGACAAGACAACTAGCTTGCAGGGAGACAAACATTGATACTTTCCCTCGAAAAAGCTAGGAAGATTCATCAATGTGTGTACAATGGCTCACATTAGGAGAAGAAAGCAGAGAATGGCTGTGTTTATGGGTGGTGCAGGTTGGAAGTCGATGAAGGAGTAAGCTCAGTGCAGAAGCCAGAGGCATAAAGCAACAAATAAAAGAAGAGTGTAAGGAACATGCCAACTTCCTCTTCCGTGCATCTTAAAAGCTCAGTTCTTGAGTGCAAGTAGCACCTCTATTCATTCAACACATGCCTGCATTGTGCTGTATGTGCCACTTCTGCTCTTGTTTTTTATAAGTCCTTTTCTTACAACTGGGTGTCACCACAAATCACCAAAGACTGCCCACCGCTAGAGAGGCTAGAAGCAGTTCTGACCTCTACACCACGGCTTCCTATGAAAGGGGTGAGCGCTGTTTTCATGGCAGTCAGCAGCCATGGCTAATGGCTCCACAAGGCAAGAAGTCAAAAACATGGAACATGGGGAACTAATGAACTAATGGTATCGGGGTGAAAGGTGAGAACAAGAAATATAAAACAGGAGGCAAACATGCTGCTAATAGCTGCCACAGACACCCTTGCGTATCTCGCCGCTTCAGATCAGGGCCGTAAGGTGCTGCATCTCAGCGAAGAAAATTGGAATAAAACTGCACTTTTTTCGCCACGGTGAACACAGGACTGCCACACATGATGCTGACATGGCAATGTTCAAGATGTTCACCATGTGCAGCAGTGAGGCAAGCGTACTTGCCAAACCACTGGTGCACTAAGTAGTAAGGGCCAATGTCGTCTGCTAATGCCAGCAGGTGCGTCTTCCGAATGCTTTCGGTCCCGAGATGCCCTCACTTCATTATTATCATATATTGCATAACTTTCTGTTACCAAGCCTGATAAGCTTTAATAATCTTAACTTCGTGAGCATTCCAATAAAATTTTACTTTACGAGCTTTCCATGTGTTTGGAGGAAGGAGCTATGTGCCCCTAGAAAATACTTCACTGAAAGATCACGTGTTCATGCACCTAAACTGGAATATACAGCTCCTGCCTTCCCCTGATCAGAGCATGGCTGTGTGACACAACCTGTGCTGTGCGCTCAGCTGCACAAACCGTGAAGTGTCACGAAGGTGGGAGCAGAATTGAGATGTTGTAGCAGAATGAAAGGATGATGTGAGTGAGACCTCGACATGTTCCATAAGTCATCTGATAATGACCTAGAGTCACAGGTGCCATCAACAGCATCACAACCACCTTCATTAGCAAGACATCTGCACACACACATCAAGTACACATCCACTATGTACGTGGTATGAATTATCCCGAAACACTTTTCTGGTACTTACATTTTCCTCGACCTCCTGAAACAGCTGTAGGATGATGTTCCTCCCGACTGCTGCACAGCATCTAAAGATTTAAAAGGAATGCTTTTTATAATTCTTTTATAATTTTCATTCACAGTTCGAAAACAGAAAATGGTCCTTTTTAATGGCATGTGAGTAAGCGTGACATCGGGCTCAATAGAAGATCTACAAATAAGCTTACTAGTACTAATTCTGGCTAAAATGGCCACGTTAATCTCATTCCACATGTATGAAAAATCTTTCGCTTCATGTCCTTTTCTTTTTCTGTGTTCATGTACCAGTTACTTTGAATTTATGCTTTATATCTTTCTTATTCTTTGCCAAACATTTCCAAACAGAAGGGCACATTTACTGAAGCCTGGGACCATTCGAGGCGCCTTTCAAAGATGGATAATAGACCCTATAGGATATTGTGAAGCTAGCTTTCCTGCTATGCAGTTTGCCCAACCAACGGCGCTGTAGTCAATTCTGCAAATAGCACGTGCAAGTGTGCATTGCGTGTGCTTTGACATGACTAGGGTAGGTTCAGCCCTCGTGATATAAACCTGCACTAAAAACAAGTTCCAGCCAGTGCAGCTACAGCACTCCAAACATATCAACAGGACAGGCACCGGTATTACTTGAGCGAAGGCACAGTGCAGGGAACTGCACTTGTGAATTTTCGAAAGGGCCCGTTGAATGCATGGAATGGTGTGGACATAAAAGTTGCTTTTCTGCCTGTGATTATTGCCAGCAAATGCTTCAACAGACATCTGCAATCCTATGAGCTAGGCTACAAGGTTCACAGGACCTGCAAAAGCAAAGGATAATAAACATAGCGTTACTAACAACAGTGCCATATTTAAAGTTATTTGTGAGACATCTGCTGTGCCGCAGGTACTGATATTTGTATTGTATGTAAGTATTAAGTTTGCATATAAAACATGGAACACAATAAAAAGGGAGAGTATAATGGAGGGAACAAAAACAGTTAAACTTGATGATCTTACTTGTGTGGTCTGTCACTACGTCTGGAGATGGCTGAGGAAGAGGTGGTCCCTTGCAGCGGGGTGTATTGATCTGAAAGTGTTGTATATACATATATATATATATATATATCTGTATATTTCATACATATACTTATGACACCAACAGAAAAAGCACAGTTTGCAGCATGTGAAAGCTGCTCACCTGTGAACTTCGTCATGTTTCATCCCCCCCCCCACCCCGACCAGTACCGTATTTTCCGGTCTATAAGTCGCACCTTTGTATAAGTCGCAACCCCCACCTTCAGCAGGTTTCAAATAAAAAATTGGCATATAAGTCGCACTGTTGTATAAGACGCACTTATTCTGACTTGGTCGGCGTGCGAGTTACCTCGAAACGCTGTACTTACCATTTCAGGGCACTGAATTTCCATATTACTCCACAAATTCTAGCAGAAACAAGTTCAACCAACACTCCTTATAGGTGCAGAAAGGCAACATTTATTACTTTTTCATTCAAACCCATCGAATGCTTCATCTTCCGATGCACTATCGAAGAGTTGAGCCACTTCAGCCGGCAGCATCGCTTCGTCACCCTCGTCGGTTTCTGAATCGCTGCTCGATTCTGCTTCTGCGTCGGACTCAGCTGCGCACTCAATTAGGCCCGCTTTCCTGAAGCCGGCAGTTATAGTGGACACAGAAACTGCAGCCCAGGCTTCCTGAATCCACTTGGCTACCTCGCCAAATGAAGCGCGTCTCATGTGCCCAGATGGGGTGTAGGTGTGCTCACCGTCCGTCATCCAGGCCTCCCAGAGGCGCCAAGACGCACTTAAAGCTCCGGTTGACGGCAATATCCAGTGGCTGTACCATCTTGGTCATTCCACCAGGTATTACTACCGGGGTGCAGTTCGTCGCCTTGATTTTCTTTAGGCTTGACTCGGTGATGTGTGCTCTCATGCTGTCCATGACCAAAATGCACCTCTTGACGCGGAAAAATCCATCTGGTCTCCTGGCGAAGCACTTCTGAAGCCATACGGCCATCATCTCCTCATCCATCCAGCCTTTTTTATTGGTTTCGATGACCACGCCTGGAGGAAAGCTCTCTTTGGGCATAGTCTTCCTCTTAAAAATAACCATCGGTGGCAACTTCGTTTCGTCCGCACAACAGGCAAGGACGACAGTGAAGTGCGACCTCTCATGCCCCGTCGTTCTCAGCGTCACAGACTTCTCTCCCTTTTCTGCAACAGTCCTTCCAACCGGTATATCAAACGTCAGGGGCACTTCGTCCATGTTTATAATGTGGCTGTGAGGGACATTATGGCTCTCAACTTCGTTGTTGAAAAATGCCCTAAAGTTTTGAAGCTTCTCCTCAAAGTCTTCTGGCAGCTTTTGGCACACGGTCGTGCGAGCTCGAATCGCCAGCTTGTTGCGCATCATGAATCTTGAGCACCACGAGGGACCGCCGACGAAGCCAACAGCACCCATTTCCTTTGCGAGTGCGTGTGCCTTAAGACGCACCTGCATGGTAGAAAGGCCCCTACCTTCTTTGCGTTGTGCCAAAACCCACGACTGCAGATCAGCTTCCAGTGCCGGCCATCGCGCTTTCTTGCCTCGGTCGTACTTTTCATGGCCCGAATCTTTTCAGATGCCTTCCGCCAGTCGCAAACCAATTTCTCGCTGATGCTGAAGTGCCGTCCTGCTGCCCGGTTGCCGTTCTCGACTGCATAAGCAACAGCAGTCAACTTGAACTTCGCAGTATAACTTCTTCGCGAAGTATTAGGCGCCATCACAAAACACGTAGCTCGCGTTCACCTCGAAGCGTAGTGCGATGCCGACGAGCACACTATCACAGCTTAGACAGCACGGACACAAAAGCAAAATGGAGAGCAGAAGACGATCTCGTGAGCGGAGGCACAGCTTCTCATTGCGATGCTGATGCGGCTGTCACATTTAGACTAGATCGCATTGCCTACGTAGTGTGCGGGGCGTACAGCTCTTATTTTTATTTCAGAGGTAGATGTAGTGTCACTTTGTAGCAATAAAAGAAAAGCAGATGTGCCTTTTTCTTATTAACTGCTGCAATATCACAGGCTTAACAATATCTAAAAAAAACCTAGTGGTACGTCTAGTTGTCCATCACGGAGGCTACGTATATTGGAGGCCAAATCTTGAAGGCCACGCTGACGCTGCTGCGATACCATAGCTGTGCTGTCTGTGCCCGACATCTGTCGCTGCGGTCGCAGTGTTAAAATGGGATTTGATTTCTATTAAAGTGATACTGCACCGAATTTCTTACACTCATGAAAGCAATAAAGGAGATGTGATGCGTAAGTCGCGCCAGCGCCCATGGTTTTTGTGTATATAAGTCGCACCGTTGTATAAGTCGCACCAGTGAACATTTTGGAAAAAAACCGTGACTTATACACCGGAAAATACGGTACAAACATAGTACAATACAGAAAACCCAAGCCTTTGCTGATGCTGTACAAGTGACATCTCAAGGCTGCCAAAACTACTAATGTACATGCAGTCCCATCCAATACTCAAGTAAGGGTGCACCAAGGATTCCTCTAAAAATAGTTATTTTCCTAGACAAATAAGCAAGTAAAAAGAGAAAACGAGAAAACAGGTGCAGTAACATACAACTACGGAGACAAATTATCTGATGGTTAGCATTCATTTTTTCCTGCAAAATGATGCAATACGTTTTATGCTTCATACTACACGCAGCACAAAGCACCCAGGGTAGCTCGCAACACTCACTCTTAGGTTGTGCGTTCTTGTTTAGTGTATTTTGCTAATTTTTACATACTTGCTATTGTTAGTAAGCATCTGTTCACATAGTTTCATTACACTTCCCCTCCTCAGAGCCTTCTGCTTGGCACCTGGGTAAGACAAAGCAAGGCTAACGAGGGCTAAGCTAAATGTGAAAAAAAAATTCTGCAAGATTAAAATAACAGGGCCTGCATCTGCCGCCTTCTCACAAGAACTCTTACTTAGAACTCTTACTTAGTCTTACTTCCATAAAAGCAGCATAAAAGCTGCCGTCCGCATCACCTGGAAACTGCTTTCACAATGTGATTGCGTTGCAAGGCCACCGTGTCTTAATTCAGCCAAAACGTGACCTTCCCCACTGCTTCCGTCTCCTTTGAAACTGCCACCCACACCAAGCGTGTAAGAATAATTTTTTTGCAGCCTGTAAACTGGCTGTCAATAATAAATTGTTTGTTAATGAAGAGTTCTCTCAAGTTTGATGCCAGCATGTGCACCGTGGCAGAACTGAACATTTACAGCAGCTTCTGTCACAGGCATTGCACGCACAGTGCTGGGTAAAAATGAAACTACTGAACGCAGCACCCACCGCAGACAATTCTGTGGTGGCCATTGCTGCCGGAAACACGATCACAGGTGAAGTCAATGCAGGTCACAAGGTGCGCAGGGACTTAAGCTAGTGATTGTTGAATACACTGCAGACGCAACCATGGCCGCTGGCATTGAGATCAAAGAAAGTCCGCGCACTTCTGAAGCTACACGTGTGGAGTCAAAACAAAGCTACTGGCTGTATGCTGCTTCCACAGTGGATGCAACCGTGATCATTACAAATGCTATCGTGGGTAGCGACCACACGGAAGCCACCTATTATCAGCAGAATGCTGATTGTAGGTAATGTTCATGCAGTTCTGTAGTCATAATGCGACGCCTATGGATGCCGTTATGCAGTTCGTGTGTGCCGAGTAAATGACTGCAACTGCCGTGGACAAACTCGCTGTCTATAACAGAAGGCAACTACGACTTCCATGAGGCCCATGACCAGTGCGGTGTCATACATGGTGGTAAATGCAAACAGTCATGAAGCCGGCTTTTCTATGGTTCCCGCAAGGTTAGCACTGACGATTCCTATGGCACTGCATTGTTTCGGTTAAATGCTTGTGCTAATTTTGCTTTTAAGTGTGGCACATTTGTCATCTTTCATGCGCGGCACGCTCCAAAAATTGTCTGAATTAACCAGGATGCGGGCAGGTACACCGAGGGTTTGGTGCCATTGGACAATGCATGTGCCCGCCAGAACCAGAGAAAAGTCTGAATTATCGGATTTTCTGAATCAATGAGGGTCGAATTAACGATATTTCACTGTATGCAAGAACTCTTTGTAAAATGTTAACACTATCCAGTCTGTGATGCTTAAAGCACTTCCAAGATACCCAAACATCAGATGCAGCAGATCACACAGAGGACTCACTGCATATCACATAGTAGAGTACAGCCTTGCTGATAAGTTTTTCATAGGGCCATAAAAAGAAAATAAAAAACCTGGGGAACACAAAATCCAAGAAACAAAAACAGACCTTAAAAGCTCAATGGTTAAGAGCTAAGCAGCATTTCAAGGCACCTGGGGTTATTTAACGTGCACTGACAATGCACAGCACACAGGCCTCCGGCATTTTTACCTCTATTGAAAATGCAACTGCCGCGGCTGGGATCAAAGCCACATTTTTTGGGTGGCAGCCGAGTACCCTACCACACCACCACGGCGAACGGCGAAGTCCATTTGCTCATAGTGCACTTCAGTTTGCCTGTTTGACATGGATATAGGTGAGCTTACGTAAATGTGAAAATGTTATGATGTCCAATGAATTCCCGAATCTGACCTGAAATGTTTTAGGAAGTAGTACACAGTTGATGCTTCTCATTTGTACAGAGCAATTTGCATACACATGAGCAAAGACTGCAATGATTGCAGTATTTAGAAATTAGGTTTCAAGTTATTTGCTAAACTGGATAGAATTTTCCCCGAGTGCAGCAGGCCTGGACAACATTTCAGCTTGAGTAGCAGACAATAAGGACATCATGAGAAACTGTGATATAAGCGATGTCACTGGACTCACTGTTTCAACAAGGACCAAGCCTGAGTGTGTTAAAGGGGCCCTGTGACACCTTTTTTACTGCCTTCTGAAGCACTAAAGTGTGTGTGGTATTGAATACTGAGATGAACGCAAAAAAGAATGATAGGTACTGGCACATGAAAACTGATGTTATTTGCACAGGCCACTGGAGATTTCTCTAGGTGGCCTGTACAAATTACCTTGCCACCACTACTTTTGAAGGAGCTGTCATTGTGGTTACAACAGGGACAACGAACCATGTGTGTCAGTCAGTAGAGTCAGTTGTTTTTAAAATATACTTAAGAGATTTCCTTCTGCGTGTCAGGAAGGTTTCCGTTGTGTCCCTGCCAAGCCTCCAACATTCTCAGCTGCATCGGTAACACTGGCTGCTCCTCTCAACCAGTTTTGGCACTCCTTTCCAGCTGGGCGCACAAAAGAAAAGGTTTGTCTCCCCACGCCAATTCGGCTGCCACCTCCATAGAAGGCAGACAGTAAGGAAGTTTAACTTGTCCAAGGCTCTGCTTTTTAAACGACCGCAACTAATGCCTGCATTTATCACCCCCGGACATGAGTTTTTATATTTTTTGTGCTCAGCAGCATGGCTTAGCAGGGATGAATGAATGTAACATGTGAACTGGCATGTTAAAGCAATCACGATGCCCAGCCATGGTCGTCACTGCCATGTAAACAAGTGTCACTTCCTGTAGCAAAATTCACCATTGTGTTCTGCCACGGTTCAAGCAGAACTCTCCAGAAGGTGGTTTCTTCGTTAAAATAAAATAACAAACGCTTTACTTTTGGCACTTCCACTCTCGCTCTAATATCTCCATGTGCCGCAGTTCTAGAATAACTAATAAAAGCACCATGCTTGGTTGGTGTCGCAGGGCCCCTTTAAGGGGAAGGAGACAAGTCTGCTTGTCAACATGTTGGCTCAAGCAATGTTCCTTGCTCAACGAGTGCTCATCAAGGCACAATACTCTGAACTTTCGCTGTCCTTAGGCAATCACGGAGAGAGAATCACGTGATGTACTCTCATGTATTCATATACATTAAAGTTGGCATCACCACACTCATGCTTTAAGCCAAAGCCTGGCACACTAGACAAAAAATTGTTACATTTTTCCGAGCACATAAGGCCAACAGAGCCCTTCCACTGCAAACTGATATAAGCCGAAAATGTCTGCACAAAATTCACACAGAAATGAATGTACGCCAAGGCACCACTGATTTCAAGAGTACAAAAGTAACAGCAAAAGCATACCTCCAGGAAAGACTTGTGGCACCAGCAGCTGTGTGCTACAATGGCTCCTCCCGGCCGGGTTTGTCAGAGGGCCTTGTCCCACGAGCTATTTCTGTAAAAGAGGCAGCATTATGTACATTGTGCACAGAATGAGAACACATTCACTGGCTGAACATATTGCACACTGCAACTGCAGCTACAATGACTCAATTACGGAACAGATCCCCCCCTATAAAATGGCCTATTGCCTTTTCAAGTAGATGCGCAGCAAGTATACAGCGTTACATAACATCTGAAGCCAAGGGAAGCAGAGGACGTGGTCTGCACTGTTTAAATGAAATGGGGCACACAAGGAAAATGAAAATGGACAAAAACCTGCATCATGCAACTCACACGTGACGCATGTCTTACACTCCTAATTGCATTATGGTAACTACAGCATTGCCGTTGCCTGTCTTAGGTATCCACATACATGAAACTCTGGAAGTATTGAGACAAAAACACCTACCATAAAATCTCACACAAGCGTTCCCCCTTGGGCAAGAGGTAATACGATGCAGAAAAAATGAGGTTGGAGACAAGAAGACACAACACAGGCACTCCGTCGTTTTTTCTGCGCTGTGCACCATGCCGTTGTCGTATCACCAACACGCCCAAGCTACCACTTTATCAAAATAATTCGACAAATTATAGGGGGGGGGGGGGGCTTGCTCAGTCACAAATTAAACTTAAAAATGGAGGTGCAACTACCGGATAGAAAAAAAGAATGCAGAGAGGTTATTTTCATCACTATCCGTGGAATAGGTGCATTTACTATTTTTATTTGATGTCGCTGCTCCAGGAGCAAAAATAAGACTCCTCGGAGTTAGACGCCCAAGTTGCGAGACCTCAAGCACAAGCAGCACCGAACATTAAATGCACAGTAGCAACTGATGCAGCTGACGTCTGTCTGTACGATTAGAGCAACCTAAACTAACTCTACTTACTCTAGTTTGAAGAAAATGGCCATTCAGAAAGCCTCTCGCATCCCAGCTGTCTAGTCATGGCCAGCTATGCAGATGAGAAGCATGAAGCTGTGATGAGCTAAGCAAACTTTCCTCACTTAATTGCAGTGTTTCTTGCAAATTATTGTGCCACTGCATGAAAAATTGAAGGAAAAAAAAGGGAACTTGCCAAGCAGCCTGGTATTGATGCACGCTGTGGTAAACAGTCAAAAAAAGGGTGGGGGCACTTCCTTGGTCATTGGCGCCAATTGCAAATCTCTCGAAATAGGGAGGGAGGCACTTGCATGGTGGGGGCGTTTGCTCGGGATTTTACAGTAAAGAAATTATTTAAGACCTATAATGGTTGCACTTACATACCAGCCTTATTCAGAAAACACTTTCCGCTTGTTGGACCTGAACTGCATCGTGTGGAGGTGACTCTTCAGCACACACAGGCAGTGAGTCGTCTGTCCATGTACACTTGTATTGTTTCACAAACCTAAACTTTCTCGACTCTCGGCCTTCGCTGGCACTACACAACGTGTTTTGTTCTGCTATGACTTTGGTCATTCCTGTACTTTGAGACATGCTCTGCTTTCTTTCCCCTCCTGTAACCAAACATAGGGGTTCTTACATTAAAGCTTCATATGACTAGTTTCCAGGGGTTCCTATGCATCAGTCAACACTGACCGAAAATGTGGCCTGGCCACAGACGCAGTGCATGTGAACGAGACTTGGCCGCAGTGCATGCCGGAAGCGTTTACCAGTAAGGATTACGGATGCAGAGGCACCATCCTCTGACCAGATGGGGATAAGTGGGTCTCATTTACCAGCCTTATGTCTTATATTGGCAGATCAGTGCATGAAGAAAATTACACAAGCAGGCCCCAGTCACAAAAATTTGACATGTGATCGCAAACCAGCTATTATAGCCACAGCATTATAATATTATAGGCAGTGTCTATATTGCCGGCAGCCGGCAAAATAGACCAGCAAAATAGTTGCCGGCAGTTCCCGCCTATTGGGTGCCCGTGACCATGTGACTTGTCGGCAGCACGGTGATGACTGCCTCACCGGCGCTCACTGGCCACTCGATATTTTTTTCAGTGAAGAACGGCACGGTTGGGTGGCGTAGTGGGTTAGGGTGCCGCGCTGGCTGGTGGTTTGGAGGACCGTGGTTCGAATCGCAGCCTTCGTGAAATTTTTTTTTCTTTCGGTGTTTCACTTTTTTTTTTGTAAGAACTATTAACGCTAACACAACTGCTCCGAAGGAGCCGTAATGTTATTTTAAAACAGAATCGCGCTGGTGTCAGCGGCGGGCGCGCTAGCGCCCGTCGCTGACGCTCCTGGCTCTGGCAGTAGTGACACAAGCAAAATAGTGAGAGCGCCGAAGGCGCACCGCGAAGCGGCAACTTATGTCAACGGGCCCTCCAGTGACACGGGCGAACTACGGACACGGTTAAAATAGCTATAACAGGAAATGCGCCGGCAGGGATAAACTGCCGGCAACTATTCTGCTGGTCTGTTTTGCCGGCTGCCGGTGCTATAGGCGCGGCCAATATTATAAAGGTGTTCTAAATTGCATTCGCAAGTCTCATCTCATTTCACATAGTAAATGGTTAAACAGCTTGTACGTTGCTCTCGATAGCTTCATAGACCAACTGTCTGCACAGGTTGGATTGGCCTACAATTTTTTTTATCGCTTATGGTACTAGACTTGATAACGGCCACTGGATTCCAAGTTACTCTTGGGAGTTAGACTTGCAGTAAGTCCCGTTCTGTCCATTTTGAGTGACCACCGCAGTAGGCTTCCTTGTTCATGTACACTTTACATGTGTAACACTGTATGTATACTTGGTCCATTTTTCTGCTCGTATTAAGACAATAAGCGCCAACACAGAGTTGGGCTGTGGCAGCATGTCAGCACGCCTCACGCTCACGCAATCCGCTTGCCTTTCGTGCAGTCCACTCCACCCTGACGTGACCTGGCTGACATCCTTCCCATGGGGCCGCACTGACGTAGCCGATGGAGACCCGATGTCGTGGGCACCAGCCGCTCTGCATCCTTCGACTGCGGCAGTCTTCCGTTCAACACACCAGATCCTGGCTTCCGGAAAACGAGCGGGTGATGTTCTTTCGCAAGCAACCCCTAACCTACGTCATGCTAGCGTGCATCGGCCTACTAGCTGGATGCCTTGAGTAGCAGACAATAAGGACATCATGAGAAACTGTGATATAAGCGATGTCACTGGACTCACTGTTTCAACAAGGACCAAGCCTGAGTGTGTTAAAGGGGCCCTGTGACACCTTTTTTACTGCCTTCTGAAGCACTAAAGTGTGTGTGGTATTGAATACTGAGATGAACGCAAAAAAGAATGATAGGTACTGGCACATGAAAACTGATGTTATTTGCACAGGCCACTGGAGATTTCTCTAGGTGGCCTGTACAAATTACCTTGCCACCACTACTTTTGAAGGAGCTGTCATTGTGGTTACAACAGGGACAACGAACCATGTGTGTCAGTCAGTAGAGTCAGTTGTTTTTAAAATATACTTAAGAGATTTCCTTCTGCGTGTCAGGAAGGTTTCCGTTGTGTCCCTGCCAAGCCTCCAACATTCTCAGCTGCATCGGTAACACTGGCTGCTCCTCTCAACCAGTTTTGGCACTCCTTTCCAGCTGGGCGCACAAAAGAAAAGGTTTGTCTCCCCACGCCAATTCGGCTGCCACCTCCATAGAAGGCAGACAGTAAGGAAGTTTAACTTGTCCAAGGCTCTGCTTTTTAAACGACCGCAACTAATGCCTGCATTTATCACCCCCGGACATGAGTTTTTATATTTTTTGTGCTCAGCAGCATGGCTTAGCAGGGATGAATGAATGTAACATGTGAACTGGCATGTTAAAGCAATCACGATGCCCAGCCATCAGATGCAGCAGATCACACAGAGGACTCACTGCATATCACATAGTAGAGTACAGCCTTGCTGATAAGTTTTTCATAGGGCCATAAAAAGAAAATAAAAAACCTGGGGAACACAAAATCCAAGAAACAAAAACAGACCTTAAAAGCTCAATGGTTAAGAGCTAAGCAGCATTTCAAGGCACCTGGGGTTATTTAACGTGCACTGACAATGCACAGCACACAGGCCTCCGGCATTTTTACCTCTATTGAAAATGCAACTGCCGCGGCTGGGATCAAAGCCACATTTTTTGGGTGGCAGCCGAGTACCCTACCACACCACCACGGCGAACGGCGAAGTCCATTTGCTCATAGTGCACTTCAGTTTGCCTGTTTGACATGGATATAGGTGAGCTTACGTAAATGTGAAAATGTTATGATGTCCAATGAATTCCCGAATCTGACCTGAAATGTTTTAGGAAGTAGTACACAGTTGATGCTTCTCATTTGTACAGAGCAATTTGCATACACATGAGCAAAGACTGCAATGATTGCAGTATTTAGAAATTAGGTTTCAAGTTATTTGCTAAACTGGATAGAATTTTCCCCGAGTGCAGCAGGCCTGGACAACATTTCAGCTTGAGTAGCAGACAATAAGGACATCATGAGAAACTGTGATATAAGCGATGTCACTGGACTCACTGTTTCAACAAGGACCAAGCCTGAGTGTGTTAAAGGGGCCCTGTGACACCTTTTTTACTGCCTTCTGAAGCACTAAAGTGTGTGTGGTATTGAATACTGAGATGAACGCAAAAAAGAATGATAGGTACTGGCACATGAAAACTGATGTTATTTGCACAGGCCACTGGAGATTTCTCTAGGTGGCCTGTACAAATTACCTTGCCACCACTACTTTTGAAGGAGCTGTCATTGTGGTTACAACAGGGACAACGAACCATGTGTGTCAGTCAGTAGAGTCAGTTGTTTTTAAAATATACTTAAGAGATTTCCTTCTGCGTGTCAGGAAGGTTTCCGTTGTGTCCCTGCCAAGCCTCCAACATTCTCAGCTGCATCGGTAACACTGGCTGCTCCTCTCAACCAGTTTTGGCACTCCTTTCCAGCTGGGCGCACAAAAGAAAAGGTTTGTCTCCCCACGCCAATTCGGCTGCCACCTCCATAGAAGGCAGACAGTAAGGAAGTTTAACTTGTCCAAGGCTCTGCTTTTTAAACGACCGCAACTAATGCCTGCATTTATCACCCCCGGACATGAGTTTTTATATTTTTTGTGCTCAGCAGCATTTCCCCGGAATAACATGGTCAAATTTAGCATTAACTGCATCAAAACACAACGCGGAAAGTGACTTCTTAAACTCTCTTTAACATTCGGCCTATCACAACTTATCTCTAAACCGACGCGACAAACAGACCACTCATCCAATATTCTAGACCTATTGCTGACGTCTCACCCTGATAATTTTCGTACAGTGTCATATTTATCTGCCATTAGCGATCACTCTGTTCTTCACACAACCTTTCAGTGCTACTTACCTAATCCCAAGAAAATTAAGAAAACAATAACATTATACGATAAGGGCAACTACGCAGCTATAAACGATGAACTAGCAGTTTTCTCTGAATCCTTTCTAACCGATTTTTTCATGCGCACTGTCGAAGCAAACTGGCAGCTATTTAAAACCAAACTACAGCACCTGATAAAAGTTTACGTTCCCACTGTCACCTTAACCATAAGGTCAACATCCCCATGGTTCAACGCCTCACTAAAACGTCTTAAAATAAAAAGAAGCGCCAGTTCCGCTCCGCTAAGCATTCAGACACCCAGTACGCATGGGACAAATACAAGGCAACCGAAAAGCTTTTTGATTCTCTCGCAGCTAAAACCAAGCGTTCTTTCTATTCTTCTGCCTTACCTGATATGCTTCGAAAAAATCCTAAGCAATTTTGGAAAACAATTAACCCATCATCTACTACCCCTTCATCGAACATTACACTACGAGACGAACAAAATGTTTCAATTCCTGAACACTATACAGCGCATGTAATAAATGAAACCTTCTGCTCTGTATTCACCATAGAACCTGACGGTGACCTTCCCAATGCCCTTTCTGTATGCCACCCGATCATGTCGAAAATCGTATTTCATGCCAATGGTATTTCCAAAATAATCGACTCGTTAAAGCTGACTTCATCAATGGGTATAGATGGCATTAACACAAAAATATTGAAGAACACTAAAATGGTAACAAGTGTGATTTTATCCAACATTTTTCAGCAATCACTCTCATCTGGAGTGGTGCCCCAAGACTGGAAGGTAGGCAAGATCATTCCAATCCCAAAGAAAGGTACCTCGTGTTCTCCCAAAAACTATCGTCCCATTTCGCTCACATGTGTATGCTCTAAAATAATGGAACACGTAATCTATTCCCACATAGTCAACTTTCTCGCACCTCTTCATTTCTTTCATAAAAACCAACATGGCTTTCAGAAAGGTGTTTCGTGTGACACACAACTAGCTCTGTTTACTAACGACGTTAGCTCTAGCATTGATGTAAATATACCAGTAGACGCACTTTCTTTAGACTTCGAAAAAGCTTTTGACAAAGTTCCTCATAAACGCTTGTTCTTAAAACTTTCCTGTCTTAACCTTGATGCGTTAGTTTTCGATTGGATTTGCAACTTTTTAACAAACCGCCAGCAGTTCGTGTACGCCAATAATCTTTCTTCGTCGTTACGCCCCGTTATTTCAGGCGTGCCTCAAGGTACGGTTCTAGGACCTTTGCTTTTCCTTATATATATTAACGACTTGCCGAATAATATTTCCTCTAACATCAGACTTTTCGCAGATGATTGTGTCATTTATCGCCCAATTAACAACACATCAGATGTTCATGAACTTCAATCTGACCTTCATAAAATTGAAATGTGGTGTAAAACATGGTTAATGTCCCTTAACGCAAGCAAAACGTCACTAGTCTCTTTTCATCGCCGACAGTACTACCCATCTCCAGCATACTTCATTAACAACACTCAAATTTCATGCGTAAGTACATACAAGTATCTAGGTGTCCACTTATCTTCTGACTTAACATGGTCTCTTCACATAACGCACATTACTAACGAAGCAAACCGTGCTCTGGGCTGTCTACGCCGAAACCTTCATCTAGCTCCTACCCCTGTTAAACTACTCGCTTATCAGACACTAATCAGACCAAAACTTGAATACGCATGCGCTGTTTGGGACCCTCATCAGAGTAACAATACTAAAACACTCGAAACTGTGCAAAACCGGGCAGCAAGATTCATCTTTTCAGATTATTCATTTCAGTCAAGCGTAACCGATCTTAAATCTCGTGCTAACCTCGCTACACTTTCGTCACGCCGCTGTATAGCTCGTCTGTGCCTGTTTTTCAAGTTCTATCATGGATCACCTCGTACTCCCGCCATCAAGCCAGCCCATCGTCATTCAGACCGCATCAATCACGGGAAAGCTGTATACCCGCCAAGTGCTCATACCACTGCGCACCTTTCATCCTTTTTTGTCAAGACCGCACAAGATTGGAATGGCCTTCCTCCTGACGTTGTGCACCACTCCAGTATCATCAACTTCAAAGCAGCGATCGAGCACCTACCCCTTTAACCCATCGAAATAGCCCACCCCTCATGTAAAACCCCATCATGGGGCCTTTGAGGTATTGTAAATAAATAAATAAATAAATAGGCCTAGTCAGGCAACCATTTGAACCTTTTTGCCCCAAGCATCATGATCAAGCGTCAAGAAAGCTTACTTTTTTCGTAGGAATTCCTCTCGAGCTGTTTTTTGAAACCTTGCCGAGCATCAGCCTTGGAACCAAAGATCTTGATTTTCGGAAGGTGGCGAGAAGCTGTACCAGTGAGTGTGGGGAATGCTTTAAAATGTATGTAATAAAAACACAGCACACATAAGCAAGCATGTGAATGAGCTTCAATAAGCATAATCGATTCCATTACTAGATATTAAATTACGGCATTTAACGTCCATTAAAAGAATACATAGCAAGGAATACGAACACAGACAAGAAGACAGAACTGTGTCGTGTATTTGTAGATCAGTAAGCGCAACCGAACCCTATCCCTTACGAGCTTAACGCCCAGTAACAACACTGACGCTGAGGATGCCACAGTGAATAACGTCGATTGGTAGTTGTTAACGACATTCAGTAACAACACATTGAGACTTTAAGATGCCACAGTGATTAATTATCTGTTTTCTGTAACGTGCACTTAAATCTGAAATTTTCAGAATTCACACTATCGCGGCTTACACATGCTGCAGAACTAGCTGGACTGAACCGTCACAGCTACGAGGCCCGCAAATTTCTAGGAATTTAGCAGCGCGAAAAATCTATGAACGGGACGCAACGGCTGTCGCTTTTTTTTTTCGCTGGTAAATAAGGTTCAATGAGGCAGCTAGACCAGCAAGCCACCATTCTGTATTATACATCAGGTGCAATTGCATTTCGGCGAAATGAACACGGTTTAATGGCACCAACCTGTTGCAGATGTGCGCGAAGCACATGTAAAGCATGCTTGTGAAAACGCTTCGCTACCACGACCGATTAGCTGAGAGAACGCGTAGAACTGCTGAAAAAAAAAAAGGTCTAGCTGCGTGCGCCAGCCATTCCTAAAAGAAGGATGCGTTCAGCACTTGAAGCGCCTACACATCGATCTTTTCACTCGTTGAGATTGCGAAATGAGGTGGTAAAATGAAATCACAAAGGTCAAGCAAAATATCGAAGCATGCGGTGACTGGTTGTATTGATTTTTCGCTCACCTGCGAGCGCAGTCACATTCGGCGGATAGAAGTCTGCCTAGGAGCCGTCTTCAGAGAAAACTGCGTTCTTGGGTAGAGCTTTCGCGCTCGCTGGATTAAAGCCTTTGGTAAGCGTTGTCGGAAGCACCGCGCGCTCGTGGTCTTGAATGTACGTAACGCACGGTGAGAAACACGTATGCACACACGCACGTCAAAAAATACACACGAGGCATACAACACAATCACGCACGCGGACAGCGCTAGCCTCTATCACTAACGAGGCCTGCCGCGGCGCCGAAGGTGTGATCACAGCAGAGGGCGCTAGTATTTAGTAGTCTAACGAAAGTGGTATAAAACTAAGATGAACGCGTCGTGAGCCTCTTATGCATTCATAGATGAACATTGAGTTTCACTTATAGCATTTACGTGCAAAATTTGTTCGAACCTTCGTCGGCGTTGGAAACTGTGTTCACAGGCTCGCAGGCCTGCCAGTACTCGCGCTTGCATGAGTGAATGAATAATACACATTTAAATGCTGCTATTTTACTCTGTACAATCAGCGTCGAATGGGACTTTCCCTGTCATTTTTGTGCTTGAGGCAAGGGCCGGAATAGATAGTTTTCGTGCCGCTACGTGCAGAGCAAGCATTAGGTTCGATGCATTCCCGTTCACGCGAGCGCAAATCACAAATCGTTACTTCGATCAGAGCTCGTGATCGGAGCTTGTGAACCCATAAACAAGTAATATCAGTTAATGTGAAACTAAATTTGCGCATGCTTTGCTTATTTGTTGGCAGAACGGAATGAAAACTTTATACCGATTATCAAAGCGTGACGACAGTACGAAGGCATAGTCGAGAAATTTTTCTTCAAAATACCAAATACAGGAAGGAGTCCAGGATCAATTTCATAAGTTTGCGAGGATAACGTGGGCACACTAAATTCATCATTATAAATTTTCATTGTCTGTTTGACCGGACTTAGTCATGAGCAATTTGAAAAAAAAGAACGACACTAAAAAATATTCTTTAATACCGTGTGTAATTACTGCGTTTTTCTTACCAATTATGCCTTTCAGAGTTATTCATGGTGGCACAATGCATCATTTTTATGTGCATTGCATGTAGTTTTTCTTTAGCATATTTCATCTCTCCTTGCATATAAATGTGCGTGCATTGTGCATTTATAGTATGTACATTTGTACGTACTGACATGTTTGCACATTCTGTACTGTTTATGTTTTTACATTTGTTTCAGCTGCTTCTCTCTACCTCTGGCTTACTGCTATACTGGCTGTATATGTTAGTGCACTGATAATTCCTTTTTCTCCCCTCTCATCGTGTATAACACTAACCTCCACAATTGGCGAATATGGCCTCCTTTCGCATTTCACATCTGTCAAATCTTGTAACCACTGTCTGGTGAAACAGTTTCTAATTATTAAGCCCTTTTTGCAAATATCACTTTGAACACTTTTCAGTAGTTGCGTATTTTCAGAGCAAAATGGGACATATTCTATAAAGTGTGTGATACGTGACATTTGTAGCACGCACACTTCTGTACATGAGGGCATAAAAGAAGACACCAACAATAAAAGATCTTTGTCTTTCAGCAAAATTCGACTTCTGCTCACACCGCCTGCATCACTCAGGGGTGAATGGTTGACAACTTTTTCAAACACATACTCCCAACTTGTGGCCTCCCAGTTCTCCAGATTAAAATCTACTCGTTTGCTATGTCTGGTGCGCCGTTGCAAGAATGGCCAGCAAAGAGCCGCGTAATAGAAAAGACTCGCTGAAAGCCACCATTCCTGGCTCAATGGCCAATGTCTCTAGGACCCATCTGATCCATACATGCAGCCAATTCTGAAGCTGAATTTAATTGATTATTGCTGCACATGGCAGATTCATTAATTGTGGAAATAAACCATAAGAAAAAAGAACTATTTCCCAACACTTGGCTAAGATGCTTATTTTTGCTGAAGATATTCTTTTCTGTTGGAGGCCAACACTGTGTACTCATTTTGAACACCCAATATATATTTCATAGCACTGTGTGTTGCTGTTGCTGCTTATTTTTTTTACATTGGTGCTTCATGCCTTAGTCTGTATTGGTATTAACTATGACTGGTAATATTCCTGCTACTGGGGTAGTTCAAATGGGGTTTCTTAACAAGCTTTTTCATGCCTAAAACAGTGGACTAAAGAATGGTGCAAAAATCTTGCATCTTATGTTGAGAGTTTACCTCTTTCCGTGGTTAGCCAAGTAGCAAAAAGGTGTGGCAGATCTGCATTTCAGTTTTTAAAACAGAGCAGCAATATTTTTTAACTTAAAAGGTTCTACAAAAAGAAATGACAAAACATTTGCAGCCACATGATTATAATATATGCCGTACTTATGCATGAGATTGAAAAGGATAAGGTCGGATAATTTATTGTTTGTCATTGTTAGGAAACATGCAATAATGAAATAAGAAACAAAGATATTGGCATTTGCTGGGCTACTGTGTTCGTGGTCAGAAGTTTTAAATGCATCAGCTAGCACTGTCACATGATAGAGCTAGTTGGTCTTAGTAAAGGTGCTATTGGGGCTTTGCTATATCGTTTCATTTATTGCATCACTGATCAGGGGACATGGGTTGGAGTTGATGAACGTTCGAAGGACAGAATGCAGCAGTCTGTCATGTGTCACACAGCAGTCTGTCACACACTTTGCATGTGTGCAAGTCCAACAGATAAAGAAAACTATTTTTTTAATGGGGCCCTGCAACACTTTCTGAACAAATTCAGAAAATGGTACCAATCAGTTGCGCAGGCTCCTCCTGTAAAGATGTGAGCCAAATCTCATTGCACTGCACGCACCAGAGAATTTGCGATGGTTTCAAATAGTACGGCTGATAGTGCCCGCTTCTCTTTCAACAAATGGCGTCACTGAGGGCACTGACTGATAATGAAAGCTGCTTGAGGAAGAAATAGCATTGTCTGATTTCATGGTAGCAGAAGGATTATCTATGCTTTATTTGTTCGTAATGAATTGAACAAAAAAAGAAAATTTGCACATTTTTCACTTCACATAACTTATTTCCTAAGACCCCTTCTTGGGGGTATTACATAAGGGGTAGGGTTACAATGGTAAAGTTTGTAATTAGTCGCCACATGTCTACACAAAAGTAATTAGTTAAGCTGAAGTATAACAACGAACCACTACTAGACAACTGTACTGACAGGTAAAGAAACAATGCACGCAACGAGTGCTCACTCGCAATTGAACATTTACTAGACATAACACATAAATATAAGCAACATGAAAGTGCACGTGACATGGATTCTTGCGGCTGTTTTGTCAATGTAAGATTAGGTGTGAAAACAGTCACTGTAGAAAGACACATTCCTTGTCACACAAATCAACTGAAGCTTGGCTGATACATTTTTCTTTTTCTTTAACAATAGGATACACCTCTACCACCTCTCTGCTAGTCTGCTGCACATGCTTGTACACTATTTTAGTGCTCAAAAAAAATGGGAGAACAGCCACATGATTTGCAATGCATTACAAGATTAGCAAAGGCGAAATTTTTTTAAGAAGCATTATGCATTTAAAAAAAACACCATGCAAATGGGGTTATGAATGTTGGGAATAGGTATGTGGTCAATATTGTGTTTTCCAGCAAGAATAAACTTATCAAGCTGTGCCGTCTTGTTAATGAAGACTTTTCACAGCAGAACACATGTGGTATCAAGCACGGGAAGAAGTCTTAAAAGTATAAGAATAAGTGCGAACGAGATGTTGTGACAGTGTTCCATTGTCATGTGGTGATTTGTGTATTGGGCAAACTGGATCTTGCATTAATGCTAGACTAAAAGAACATAATGCTTCGTTAAAAAAGTTGGCCACTGCAAATCTTGCAATGCACTGCAAATCATGTGGTTCTATTTTTGCGAGCACTGAGATAATGTACAAGCATAAGCAGCAGATTAGCAGAGAGGTGGTGAAGGAGTAGCATTATTGTTAGAGAAAAAGAAAAATGCCAGCCCAGCTTCAGTTGACTTGTGTGACAAGAAATTTGCATTTCCGCAGCACGTGTTTTCTTAACCTTATGTTACGTTGGCAAAACAGCAGTGGCAACCGATGTCGTATGCACTTGCGTGTTATATTCTTGTGTTATGTTCAATGAAATGTTCAGTTGCGAGTCAGCACTTGCTGTGTGTGTCGTTTCTTTCCTTGTCAGTCTGGTTGCCTAGCCGTGGTGTGCTGTTATACTTCAGTATGAACCGATACCAACTTGCCCGAGTTATCGTTTTGTTAGTGTTTAAGCATTTCAACAAATGTTGATGGGCAGGTGATTTCAGCAATATGACGGGGCAGGTTGTTCCAGTTAGTCGAGGACTGGCAAAAGAAAGACCCGGAGAAGGTCATAGCGGGGCTGAGTGGACGGGTTAGGGTTACTTGTAAATGATGACCAGTACGAAGGGAAAGGCGTGGGGTCGGGGTCAAGGTATATGGTGCCTGGTGAAGCGAGCTGTTTTAATGACCACTGAAAAAATCAAGCAATGTATTCTGTGCCCCCAGTGACGCCATTCGTTGACAGAAAAGATGCTTCCCAGCTGTTTTTGAAACCAAATTACAGATTCCCTGGTGTGAGCAGTGCAATAATAATTGGCTCGTGCTCACAGGTGCTTTCATGACTGATCGGCACCGTTTTCAGCTTATGTTAAAGAACTGTTGCAGTGCCTCTTCAAAGGAATTGAATACTGAGTGGGTTGGATAACCACGATAGGTTGAAAACAGGGCACAAAAAGTGCTTGCATCGCTGACCTCTCCTGGCCCCTTGTCTCTTGCGCCCTTCTTTTAGGTACTCTCTTATGTAGTGACCTTTGTCTTACTCATGTGTTTGTTTTGTTGTGCCTTGTTTGTACGTGCTTTCAAACCATTGCTGATTAACATAATAGAGATGGTATATTTTGGAAATGCTGCTTGTTTTTTTTTTGGCTGTGTATCTGGTTAGTTATTTTATTTAGCTATTTTATGATATGCCATTTACAGGGTACTTCACTTCAAATGACTGAAAGCTTGATTACCGTAATGAAGAGGGAATACATGTGTTGTATGATCGCTTGAAAGCTATTTAATATGTTGAGATAAATATAATATTCATTCATCAACTTCAAATAAACGTCCCTAATTAGTGCTGGCATATACACTTAGTGTGGACGTCCGCAACATAGAAGCAGCACTGAAGCATTTCATTACAGGAGTTGAGGGACGCGAAGATAATTGTTTTGGTCATATGTATATACATACATATCTGCATAAAATGCCCGGTTGCATATATATGTAACGTTGGTCAAACACCTAAGCGCACCACGCCTAAAAGGCGGAGCGGCTGTGGGACCCACAATTAACGCAGGCAAAGGTGTCACGCGTGGGCGAAGCGATGAGCGTGCGTCACTCTGGCCACTCTCGACCCGAGCGCGCCGATCGAGATAGCGCGACGTTCCGACAGCTCCGGCCGCCGCTACCGGCATCGATAACACGTAGGTGGGCAGGAGGCTTTGTGCACATCTGCTTCCATATATATATCGTACACGTTAAGCAGATATGCACGACGTGCACAAAATATTCAGCGTTGTAGCGCGCCTAGCTGCCTCCAGCTACGCCGCGTGCTTGGCCGCAGTACGCCGTCAAAACGCACTTGCGACCGTCGCGAGGCATCCGCGTGCGCGTCGTTCGCCGACTCGTTTATGATCGCGCTCGAAGGTGCACAAGTGTCAGGAAGGTGATATAAGACTTGGTGACGACAGCTCGGCTGAAGACGCGCCGCTGGATTGTTCGAAAGATCCAGCTTCGCGTGTCCAGTTGAGCCAATACGTCGGTCGCAATGCGACGACCGGTACACGTACGGACGTGTATTGCGTAGGACTGATCGTGCGGATCGGATAACTATACATATCGAGTTATAAGCGAGTGTCGCCTCCTCTGCGACGACGCATCTCCTAATATCTTGGCTGGAAATATAGGACAAGTACACAAGAAGGGTTGAATTCGATCGCCGCTGATATTCTCGCTGTGCGACCGATACATATTTCTCCTCAATGATGTAGCACTCATGCCTATTAGTTTGTCGCCAAATTGTTGCAGCGCATATAATAACATCCCTGTTTATCGGCGCTTAATTAACCGCAGCACTAGCAAGTGCATGTGCATACGCTGGCCCAGCTGTACAGTGCTACTGCACGCTTTCACTGCACGCTGTCCCAGTGTGCAGCGATAAAGTCAGTGTGACAGTGAAAACTCAGTGCGCGACAGCGAAAACGCAGTGCCGCCCAGTGCGCCACAGCGAAAATGCAGTGTCGCGCAGTGCGTACCAGCGAAAATACAGTGTCTACCAGTGCGTACAGTGAAAACGCAGTGTCGCCCCGTGCGTCCCTGTGAGTCGCAGCGGCTTTACAGCGAAAAAAAGCGTCCCAAGTGTCGCCCAGTGCGCAAAAATGCACTGGGACACGCTGTTTTTTCCGATAGGGGTTACTGAGTATGAGTACTAGAAGGTGGCGCATTGGAGTACCACAGGGAATAAAATCTACAATCACTGATGAATTGTTAATTAAAGTTAGGGAATAATTTTTTATTTATTACAGGCTGCTGGCATGCATTTGTTGCCTTCTTGGAAAACTATATTTATGGTGACTTTTGCACCGCACCGTTCGCGTCCACACCGAGGTAGTTTACGGACGCCTTCCAATGGCATCTATGAGACTTGCGAATTAACAAACATATTTTTACATATTTCCAGCAACTATTTTGTCTATGTAGGTGCTCACAACGCAAGGAAAAGCGAGCGCACGGCACGCACGCGCCTACGGTTTTAAAAAACGCGCGCTGCGAAGGGCCCGCACACAGGCGCGGCGGGCGTGTCTGCCATCGGCCAATAGCAGCGACGCTCCTTGTAAATGATCTATGACGAAATATAGCATATACGAGGAGCGTGAGGAGAAGCCGCTTTTTTTGTTGAGGGCTCCTGAGGAAGTGGAAGCTTTGTGCTCCGCTTGTGAACGCTACGCTTCGCGGATGACTACAGCATTTGGCTGGGATGTTCATCACGGCGTAGGCAAGCCGTAGAATATGTTTTTCCATCAATCCCAGAGGGTGGTTCAGGATCCATTTAAGATCACATGCCAGAGTGTCAGTTCAAGGCGTTCAAGGAGGGCCGGGAGGGCCGGGTGGATGTAGCTGAACAGGTTCTGGAAGCACAGCAACGAACCGTAGATTGAGCTTCCGGCAAATTGTTTACACCGTAAACATCTCCCAGGGGGAAGCAGTCAACTCAGCCTTTTACCTGGATGTATTCGAGAGATTGTAACGCCGGGCTGCGCGCGTAAGGACCGACATGAAAGACATCGTCAAGCACCACCATGACAATGTCCATTGCCACAAGTCCTTAGTCGATGCCAACTTCCTCCCCCGGAGCAGCACCCCGGTGGTCCCCATTCCTCCGAACAGTCGCGATTAGACTGTTTTTTCCAGGCTCTCGAGAGAGATCTGAAAGGAAAGCACTGGAAGACCGCGGAAAGCATCCAAAAGTGTGTGACAGCATTCCTAAGATACATTGCCGTCGAGGACTTTCAGGGTGCCTTCCAGGCATGGCAGACACGCCTGCACGGTTGTATTGATGCAGCTGGAGAGCATTTTGAAGAATTGTAGTAATTTGCACTTATCCGATGAATAAATCTATTTTTCCTAGAAAAGCCTCATTACATTTATAGCGGACCCTACACTTGCTATTGTGCGTACCCGCGAAGTCTACACAATCTTCAGTGGTCGCCCACAGAATTTTTTAAATCTTTAACAGCACCACTCCTGGAACACGCTGAACAGAACTCACTCGTCCTGTTAAGCCATGAAGCCACATGCAGTCAACTGATTGATACCTCTTGCCTCTTAGTAAATAATATATGCTTGGCTGATTCAACGGGATGACTCACTAGAGCCAATAAACCTAGCCGTGGCTACGCACTTCTTGTGTTTTGACATGTACCGACAAAGCCAGCACCCACTCTACGTTGCGAAGTAACTGTAAAAACACCAACTGAGATGTAAACATGGTAAATCCTTTCCTGCTATATTCATCGCCCAATGTGTCAAAAAGGCTGGATATG
>CM023484.1:7378159-7515773 GCA_013339685.2 Hyalomma asiaticum | reverse complement strand
ATCGCAAGGAGGCGTGCTTGTCCCTGCATGTCCCTCTGTCCATGAACGAAAGCAGCATTTCTTCGTCCGCAGTAACCGCCCCTTCACTGTCGAAAACGCAGTTTCAACTTCACCGCAGACCGACGGAGGTAATTTTTTGACATTGCTCAATTTTCGGCGCATTAGAGCACCAGCGCTTTCGCGCAGGAAATATTCCGAAAATTGTCGTGTATTCAATTAGGCGAGCTCGGACCTAAGAACGGAAGACCAGGTTGAAAGCAAGGTAAAGAAAGAAAGCAATATCGGATGCAGGTTTAAATATCACGCAAACCACTCAGTCCATCTGGAAAATTTTTTCTACACCGCCATTTTAGCATTTTGAAAGGGAATGGTCAAAATCCACGCTTATCCACGGAGTGAATGATGATGCGTCGGCGAAGCTCCGGAAGTTCATCAGTAAAAACCGTGAATCTTCCGTGAATCTTGCCCAGTACATCATAAAAGATGTGACAAACACTGTGTGTCGCCATCTAGCGCTCTCCTATCACACTAGAGCACGCAGCGAGCGCCTCCGCGCCATCTATTGATCAATTCACGTACTAGCTAAGCAGCACCGCAGCGCTCGGACGGACGGACGGACGGACGGGCGAACAGACAGACAGACAGAGAGACGGAAGGACGGGCGGACGGACAGACAGAGAGACAGACAGACGGGCAGACGGACGGAAGGACAGACAGACAGACAGAGACAGACTCCCATACTACGCATTCCCATACATCCGAATGAAGCGAGCACCGCAGCGCCATCACGCTATATAGTGAGCACTTCACGAACTAGAGGTCGCTACTACAAACGGAGGATGGACAGACCCACGGCATAAGGAGCTTCGCCCCTAATGAGGTATTTTATGAGATACCTCAGAGTCCCGATGAGCACAAACCACACGGGGAATTTCGGCTCAAATTGGACCCCCACTCGTAACGAGAAATACGACCGAAGCTTTCCGTTTTCTTTTTTTATGTAAAGTGCAGGACAAGCTTAACTCTAATTTACCAACTTTTTACAAGCTTTCCTCCGAGCTGTGGGAAATTGTGCATATTGGGCAGACTGAAGTCTTGTTCCCCCTGCAGTTCAATAACCGTAGGTTGCCTTTCTCAGGCCTCCACAATTTTATTTACAGATACTGCCAGCCCGTACACGGGGCCAGAGAAGGATTGGAAAAAAATAACAGACCAGATATCTTTACATCGGAAATTAACACAAGACGAGGCTCTGAAAAACTAAAACAAGTGACGCAGAAAGACGTTTAAGCAGGAAATAACAACATTAACCGTTGGAGTTCGCAAGGACGCAAACATATAGGTACACATGTGTTAAGTGTAACGAAGCATATCTGCAATGTTTTGAATAAATGCAGCAATTGAGGGTGGAACGGCTTCCTCAGATAGAGAATTTACATGGAAGAATTAAGAGCTATGAAAAAGAAGCTAGTCGCAACCTTAAAGGTTAGTCACAAAAGTTGAAGGGAAAAATGATGTGAAATAGGCCTTGGTCAGATGATAAGCAATCTGTAGATGGGTGTATTGTGAAGCAGGACTAAAAAAAATTGGCAGATCCCACGTGCAGTGGGAATCAAGGAAATGCGAAGCACGCATCAGGAACGTAAAATGGATTTGCATTGTTGTCTCGCTATACCGAGTTTGGTGCATATGAAGTTAACGAAACGGCCACAAGAGCACCAAGAGTGTGGCATGTAAACCATGCCGTTCATACACGCATGCCATGGTTCTAACATTATGACTTGTCATTTACGTTCGTCATGCAGTCGTGTTGTGCCATAGCAGTTTTGGTATGCGTCCCTTTAAGAAAACGAGTGGCATATAGATCATGCCGCCAATGACATGCATGTCACGACTTTCATGTTATGACCTGTCATTTATGATCGTCATGCAGTCATGTTGTGCCAAACCAATTTTCGTATAGGCTCCGTGCAGTCGAGTTTTCCATGTGCGACATCAGCACCAGAATGCACTGCCTGGCGGAGAGAAGCAAATTGGGCAGAATGTGACAGGGAAATACGCGAATGCGATGCGCGTCTCCAACTCTATAGCAGCAGCGACAGCCCATCTGGCCCGTCCCACCTTCTTTCGTTTTATTTCCTTTGAGACGCGCGCTCCAAACCTGCGGCAAACTGTTCTAAAGGGCGACGCCGCGAGCGTTCGTGTGGTTCGCAGCAGGCCCGGAAAGCAGCGAAGGAACGCGCGCGTCGCTGTCGCCTCGGTTTCCACCGTGCGCAACTGAGCCGTGCGACGAGAGCTACGTAGCGCCTTCTGGTCAGTAGACGGAGCCCATACATCCCAATAACGAAACGGCAGTATAGCGCCAGGACCATGCCATGTAAATCATGCCGGTCATGACACGCGTGTCATTATGCTAGTGTTATGACCTGTCATTTACGTTCGTCATGCTGTCGTGTTGTGCCATAGCAATTTTGGTATACATCCCATTAACGAAACGCCTGGCATGTAAATCATGCCGCCCATGACGTGCATGTTATGCTTTTCATGTTATGACCTGTCATTTATGTTCGCCGTGCAGTCATGTCGTGGCATACCAATTTTCCTACACATCCCACTAACGAATCGGCCAGGAGAGCACCAAGACCGTCGCATGTAAATCATGTCATTCATGACATGCATCTCATGATTTTCATGTTATGGCCTATCATTTATGTTCGCCATGCAGGCATTGTGGTATACCAATTTTTGTATACATCCCATTAACGAGACGACCAGGAGAGCACCAAGACTGTGACATGTAAATCATGCCGCTCATGACACGCATGCCATGATTTTCATGTTATGACCTTGCCATTTATGTTCGTCAGGCAGTCATGTTGTGCCATGCCAATTTTCGCATACATCCCATTAGCGAAACGGCCAGGAGAGCACTAAGACCGTGGCATGTAAATCATGCCGCTCATGACATGCATATCATGATTTTCATGTTATGACCTGTCATTTATGTTCGTCATGTAGTCATGATGTGGCATACCAATTTTCGCATACATCCCATTAGCGAAACGGCTAGGAGAGCCCTAAGACCGTGGCATGTAAATCATGCCGCTCATGACATGCATATCATGATTTTCATGTTATGACCTGTCATTTATGTTCGTCATGTAGTCATGATGTGGCATACCAATTTTCGTAAACATCCGGTTAGCGAAACGGCCAGGAGAGCACAATATCGTAGGCGGCTAGATAGATAGATAGATAGATAGATAGATAGATAGATAGATAGATAGATAGATAGATAGATAGATAGATAGATAGATAGATACGCTCAAACTCGCCGAAGTTCGCTAAGAAATGCTTCGCATTTAAAATCTGTGCGTCTTTATTGTGGTGCGTCTTTCTCGCGCTGCTTATCTATATTAGAGTTAATATAGTAGCAGCTTGCACCACTGGCTCCTTCACAGGACAGCTCCACAGAGCTGTCCTGTGATTCGTAACAACAGGCTGATCCGTAACAACAGGTTTAGTCTGCAGGCGTGCTTAATGGCCAGGATTTGGCCTTGAAATACAGGGGTTGGCAGTAGCGCGTTCCTCCCTACCTTAGTGGACTAACGGGCCAAACTACCCGCATTTACAGAGAATCTGAGACAAAGTTGCAGGCTCGCCTCCGGCCGCGACAGAATCATTCGGGTAATTTGGGGATATGTGTTGTTAAGAGACACTGGGTATGGGCAGCAGTTACTTTGCAGGGGTCTGACAACCTTCGGCCTGCTTAGCTTGGAATCACGCGGCACAAGACCCTTCTCTCAGTAATGACAGGCACACTGTAGACCACGGCCGGTCTTAGAGCGAACGCACGCCTACTCTCTGACCATGAGGATAAGGAGTTGTCTTACGAGCAATATGGTCCAAATGTCCAGTGAATGTCTTATTTTATCATAGAGTGCGGCTTGTTTTAGAGCATTATTATAATTTATTTCCCATTTCTCCTAATTTTAAATGCTGTACTGCAAGCCCCTTTTTGTATCTTACATTCGTTACTTTTGAGAAGAGGTTTATTGGCGGCTCGCTGATACAGCGACCGCAAGCTGCGAGGCACCCTGAAGCATCGTCTGGGACAAACGCCAGCGGCCAGAAGCGCGCCAAGCTCACCGCTCGGGGGAAATGCAGCTGGAGAGAGGAGCTTTCTGCGCAGTTTCTTCTTCGTTGGCTATGCGAGCAACTTGTTTCATCGTTTCTTTTCATAGACGCGATCAACACGCCATTTATATAACTGTTTTTTTTTTGTTTTATTATGATTTATGGCTTCTCATGCTCCCGACTGTTCTACGTATTGCTTTCAAGTTTCCGACATAACTCCGCGTTTCGAGCACCTGATTATTGTAGAAGTTTCACCTGTCATATGTGCTTACTTTATTTGTTGTACGATGCCCCTTTCCAATGGTCTTCGTGAGGGCTGTAAAGTACATGAAATAAATAAATAAATATATGAGTGAATATTACCGCACCTGAGCAAAAGTTTTGATGCTTCTGCTTTTATTCGCTGTGGCATGACAGGTACCGACTGCAGACCAAGGGAACGGACACTGTCGTTCTTCTCAAGAGTACGTCGTGAGTACCCGTATGCCTACTGTATACCTATGTATGGTAAATGCCTGTAAAAGGTTTAGCAAGCACTTTTCTTGCTGCAGGTGCATGCTGGTGGATTGCATGCTGGTGGATGGAATGACTTCATGTGATTTCAAAAATTACTAGTAACAAATACGTAGTACTGTATGACATGATATAAGAACACTGAATACCATGGAGGAAATAAAATATGTTGTAACGGTACAGCAGTTTGGTATGGTGACCTCAAGCAGTGGTTCTGAGCCCTTCTACTCGTATGGCATCCTCGGCTTGCCAGACGGCTCAGAGCAGTTCTTCCAGCTCGGTAGCTTTGAACTCCGCTTCCCATCCGCGGCAACGCTGTAGACAAGGTCTCCGTGGGCCCTTGCAGACGGTGCGACGGGAGGACGGAACGAGGTAGAGGCTTCAGCTACTTTGCTAATGATCGCAATTTTCGGTTTGAGCACTCCTCTCACCAACGCTTTCCCAGAGGAGGTGTTGGAGCGTCGCTCAGCGTCCGCCAGTTTTAGAGGCATCAGCCGAGTAATAAGGCTGGGTAAATATGGCATAAGACAGCAAAGCTTGGGGAGGTGTGTGTACAGTAAGCGTGTGGTTACTGCCTCGTTCCTCTTTATATTATAGTGCGGCTGCTTTCCAACTCAACACAATCCAACAATCCAACTTTCCAACAATCGCAACTTTCCAGTCTGTAGTGTTAGATGAGGTCTGTGGATGTGGCCAGGCGGTCACCTCACGACCATTCTAACTCCTATCATCGCCGCATGCCTGGCGTTTCACGGTCCAGCAGATGTGTCATCCCGCTGTCCGCGGCGGAGGCGGCAGCCATGTAATTCGCCGCAGGTCGACGAATGAGACCTGGAGCCGTGGTGTGAGCCCTCTCGTCACCCACGAGTGGAAGATTTGTGTGGGCAGAGGTTCACATGAGGAAAACTGTAGAGTTTCGGTGTTGCGAGGGTGATGCCGAGCCACCGTAATCACAAATTTTGAGTAGGAGGCCTGCTTCCCGAAAACGCGGCCGTACGCGAAGCCGCGGACTGCCGCCGCCTGCGAGTAGCTCATCCCGACCTCAGCGTTCGGCGATGCAGCCGGTGCTAGGGCTATCGTGTCTTGTTTGTCCGCCTCCGGGTGCCTCGTGGTTACCATGGCACTCACGACGCATTCGCCCGTGCGGTCAAAAACCGCGATGGTGGTTTCGTTCGAACTTGCCCAGCAGATTTGTTGCGTAGTGTAACGTGGTGCGTCGGGTGCATGTCCTTCGGAAGCGGCTGGACGATCCGTTGATCCGCAAATGGAACGCGTATTTGGAGAATTTCCTTCTTTCTCGCAGCGGGTTTGCGATTCCAACTAGTTGGTTTGTGTATTAGGAGTTCGGATTTCGTCGCCGAGCAACCGATGCCCATTTCTCGCAACAACTTCTTGACCACACCTCTCACCTGTAGATTTCGTTCAACCTGACAGTCCCAACCTTCACCAGAAATTGAGAGCGTGGTGTCGTCCGCATGTACAATGTGATGTAGTCTCCCTACTGCTGTTAATTTCTGAGGTAATCCGAGGAGAACTAAGCCAAAGAGCAACGGTGATACAACCTGTCCTTTTGGCGTTCCCGACGCACCGATCTCAAATTCTCATGATTGCTCGTCACCGACGACGAAGTATGCGCGCCGGCCAACAATAAAATAACAAATGTAATTATTCCTGTTTTTTGACAACTGTGTTCTGTTTTAGAAACCGCTTCGTGTTGAACCTGTCAAAAGCATTTTTAAATGTCGAGGCCTTGGTGCAGCTGCAAGTGTTGTCAACGATGCGCCACGTAGAGGCTTTTTCCTTAAACACGTCTAGCTTGCGAGTCTTGACCTACTATGCTTACTTGTACTAGGAGTCTTGACGTACTAGGCACCATCCACTGCAGTTGACCACATCTGTATCTTGCCATCAGGAAGCATAGCAAAGCAAGATTTGCAAACACTGAGCAATTTAAGTACTTCGTATGCAAAAGGTGACACGATCACCTGCTGCTACGTTGTCCCTTAAAATTTTAAAACACTCCCTTTACACCCGATCATCCTATAGGCGTCAGTCAACATTGGAATTCCAGCAGTTGGAGGTTCTTGCTGAAAATTTTCGATTACGCACTTTGTTGTGCGAGTCTCAGATATGTAGCCGTTTAAAATGTCGTAATTATCCAGAAATTCCGTTCCAGCTTGGAAATTATTGCGGCTATTAGATTCTCAGAACTGGTTCGGCGCAGAAAGGCGCATACTAGTCGCTTCCTCATGTTGTATATACTGTATGTACCTGTCTTCAGAAATGTGCTGTTTTCTTTCATCATGGTTCATGATTCATGACCTGATTCTTGAGCAAATTCAATTTGAATAAACCTGGGTCTGTCCACACGATGGCATCTTTTTTTCTATATAGACAGGAGGATAGAAGTTCACCAGGGCCGTATGAAATTTTGGATGTAATAGATGTTTTGCAGTTAAGCTATACTGGATGCTTCAGAAATGTGTCCAGTATTTTTGAAATGTTGCATAAAGGAAGTATCTGGTTGCTACCTCCGGCGTGACCTTTACTGTGGGAGAGGCCATTTCGAGATGCGTACAAAATTACGGCAGTAATTATAGAAATTATTGCAATTAACTGTTTAACGAGCGGAAAAGTTAACAGGCGGTCGAGTCAAATAGGCGAATTGAAGTCCTTTCTGGGATTAGTGCATAGCCGGTATGCAATTTCCAAAAGGCAGCCGGTGGTAATCACCGCGGAGCGATGGAGTCTGTCTAATTCAGCTGACAAAACCAAAACCTACGCGCCAAAGAGCCCATCTACCATTCACTACGGAAACGCGCTCCGTGACGACACTCTTTCGCTCCATGGAGGGAAGAGGATAAGTGAGCCCCATTATCAACCATTGATTTAGATAGTTCGTTTCGTGGCAACGTTTTGCGGCCGCATGGTCGTTCGACGCGAGGAATGTGTTACTGCTAGGATTCTAAGCAGCACGGATTGCGATTGTGGATTCACGAAACGAATTTTTAGAGAAGAGAAGCCGGTCAGAAAAGTCGCTTTATGACCAGCTGCCTTCAAAGTTTCTTTTTTCGCCAATGGCAGGGGCGTAGGTAGTAATTTCTTTCGGAGAGCGCACCTCCTTAATCTGAATTGGGGGCCGGGCCGGAACGTGTTTTCGAGTGTGGTTTGGTGCCCTGTATGCCTTGGCAAAAAAATAATTAGGGAGGGGAGGCACGGGCCAGCCGTGCTACCCCCCTTGCAATGCCCCTGGCCTGCAGGTTAGATTCGTAAGGTAAATGCTATGAATGAAAGTGAATAGGTTTTACGAAAAGGGTCCTTCGTCATTTGGTGCAGTTTGGTCACTTGGCACTTCACGATATTTGGTCGTGGATGCTTTGGCGTAATAAGCGAGTCAAGCGAGTTCCGCAGGTTAAAACTTAACTGTTCTAATTTATATCATTACTGCCGTAGTTAGAGCTTTTACGCATTTTAACATGCTCTCTCCCACAGTACAGGTAATGCTGAAGGTATAATGCAGATACCACCTTTCTGTGTGGTGTTTTTAAAATTTGGGCACATTACTTGAAACACCCTGTAATATGTCTACTCTCGGGAGTTTCCTGGTGTCTGGGCAGCGAAAGACTATTTTCTTCGGTCCCCGAGATGGCAGTAAACTCTCACTCTCTGACAGAACTCGCGGACCGGGGGAACTGGTAACAATGGCCCACATGATTTTGCAACGAAGGCATAAGAAAGTGTTGCGTTACAAAGAGGGACACAGGTATATCGTAGTGAAAATCTACTGGATCCAGACGCTAGTGGGTCCATCCTTTGTTCTACGCAGTGGCAACCGAGGTTGGAATTCGTGCGCTGGTTTGCGCGATTGATGCTCGTGCAATGGCTTCAACGCCGATGAACGCCCGCTGCAAATTCGCCCTTTGGTGCAAAAGTAACCTTCCCCATGTAGCCTCGAGTTGTCGGCTGGAATGGGCCAAAGCACTTTTCAATTGACATATTATACATTCTAATCAAAGTTAAGCCGACAGGTTCTTCTTTAATTATGCGCTTAGATGTACGTGAACACCAGCTCTACAGTAAGGATATGCACTTAGGGGGACACAATGTGGTGGTAATTATTGATGTCGGAGTATAATAACTAAAATTGAATTATTAACTTACTGCAGCCATGTTCGCACAGAAAAGTTAGACGCAACCGTGTTTCTGCAGTTTCATTTGGCAGAATACTTCTAGCGCGTTCGAGCTCGGTAATATCGAACTAAACGTTTAATTTCTGTAGCCATGATTACGCATGCAAGCCAATGAGTACCGCGGCAAAGCTCCTCTCTTCCGTGATATACCTGGGGCGTGCGGTGTTTAACAAGGCGGAAACATGTACAACATTGAAAATTGCCCCTCTCTCACTCTCCAATGGTGAAAGCGAGGAATAAGAGCGTGTATGCCTTACACTTTATCGGGCGACAGCTGATGGCGGAAGATAATCTTACGGCATTTTTTCTGTACGACATGAGATCGCACTGGGATATTATTTTGTCAATGTGTTGGCTTCATTGCTGTCGACTGCTCCTGCAATAGCACTGCCGATCGAACGACCATGAAGAAAATCGTTCGTACCCACTGTGCTGCCATGGCTGCTTCCACCAGCACAATGTATTCAAAAGAAAAAAATGCCGTGGTGATTGGAATGGACAAGACGAGTGGATACTCTCTATTAGCGACACGGCTATACGCTGCTCGCCATCCAGATCATCCACTTCCACCTAGGTAAACGTTCTTAACCACGCTTCGGAGAATATCGACAAATGGCTCTATCCACCATAAGTGACAGAAGGGAGGGACAATCGTCAGTGAAGACTTTGACGTTCTTGCGTGTGTAACGTCAGTGCTAGAAATATACATTGGAGAGATCGCCGATGAGTCAGGACGCAGCATGGAACAGTCGTAAGAGTGCTAAAGAAGCATGCGTTCGATCTGTACTGTTTTCCTTGACCAGGAACAAAGTGAGGCAGACTGCGAAAGGTGCCTGGACATCTGCTATTGAGACCTCAACATGGTTGAAGACAATGACTTCCTACAGCGAGTAATATGGACAGATGAGGTTTTGCGTTTGCGACACTAGCACCGTGAGTGTTCACAATGTCCATTACTCGTCAGAGGAAAGCCACACTGGCTGGGACAACACAAGCACCAAGTTCGCTGGAGTGTGATTGTGCGGTGTGCCATTACCGGGGACAGAATCAGGACCCTAGCTTACTTTTCAGGGCAACGCCGACAGTAACAAGTACACGCGCGAAATACTTAGTGTTGTCATCGACAACTTTATTTCTGATCTCCCCTTGAACGACCCGCGTAAGGTATGGTTCCAACATGACGGAGCCCCACCGCATTTCTCGAGCTGAACAAAGAGATGGTTGGACAGCAGTTTGCCAGGACAGTAGATTGCCGTGCTCAGGAGCAATGCTTTGGCCACGGAGTTCCGCTGATCTTTCCTCGCTGGTCTTTTTTTCTTTAGAGCTAAGTGAAAGACGGAGTGTTTGAAACAGGAGCAACTGAGATCAGTGATCTGAAGGAGAGGATCAGATCTGCCTGGGCAATCATCAGACCAGAAGTATTGCGGCTTATCTTTTGCGTTGCTGTGAAAGGGAAGCACTTGAACATTTTTAAAACACTGATTTCTTAATGGGTTCCCATAAATACGTGAAATTTGGGCATGGTCACAACATTTAAGCAGTGCTACATCAATATTGGTACGTGCAGCTCTTAACAAGTGGGACCCCGACGATAAACTGCGCCATGTATATCGCTGCTTGGAAGACACTGCAAGGACTTCGTTCGAGAACCGAGAGACAAGCCTTCGAACCTGGGACAACTTTCGCGCTGCTTTCCTGCACACCTTTGCAAGCGTCGCGGGTAAGGAAAGAGCTGCATCACTGCTTCGGACTCGGGTGCAGCTCCCGAATGAAAACGTAACGATCTTTCCGGAGGAGATGACGAGACTTTTCCGCTACGCCTACGCCGACATGTCGGAGGAGAAGGTTCGCCTCCTCATGCAAGGAGTGCAGCAGGAGCTCTTCGCCGGACTAATAAGATACTCCCTGAAGATACTCCCAAGATTTCCTCTCCGAGCGACGACCATTGAGAAGACTCTTGAAATGCGCAACCGCCACTACAAACGCCGCATGTCCATAAAACATTGCAGAAGTCCAAGGACTCGGTCCCTAGAGCTAGGCGAGACCATAAGGGCTATTGTTGGCGAGTAACCGCACGGGATCTTCCCGTCATCTACGCCCCAAGTCACGTCCCTCGAAAACATGGTTCGTGTTGATTTGAAATGGGAAGCGCCGCAAGTCGAGGATATTTCAAGAACTAAAGCGACGCCTGCAAATGCCGTCAACACTCGCGCACTTCGACGAAGAAGCCGACACCGAAACTCACACGGATGCAAGCAGCGCAGGGCTCGGCGCCTTGCTTGTGCAGAGGACCTGGCGAACTTGAAACGGATATCAGTTACGCTATCCAGACACTTTCGAAGGCGGAACCGAATTATTCCATCACAGAGAAAGAACGTCTTGCCATCACGTGTACTAAATCAAAGTTCCGCCACTACCTGTACTGGGAGGCCTTTCAAAGTCGTGAGTGACCACCACGCCTTGTGTTGGCTACCTAACTCGAACGATCCAACAGGACGCCTCGCACAATGGAGTCAGACTGCAAGAATTTCAGATCACTGCCGTCAGTAAGAGCGGACGAAAACACTCTGACGCTGACTGCTTGTCTCGCGCCCCCTTCGATCCGCCGCCCCAGGGTGACAAGGACGATGACTCTTTCTTGGGACCCATAAGTACCGATGACTTCGCGGAACATCAATGAGCTCACCCAGAGCTCAAGAGCCTCGTGGACTACTTGGAAGGCAAGACCCTTGCTGTGCCAAAGGTATTTCACCAAAGACTGGCTTCGTGTTTCCTACGGAACTACGTTCTCCTGAGGAACTTCTCGCGCTCCAAGCCGACCACCTCCTCGTGGTGCATTCAGCTTTGTGTCGGCAGGATCTGGAATCTTTATACAACGAGAAGACAGCCAGACAGCTCGCTTTTTTCCGCACACTGTCAAGGACACAAGGGAAGTACTATTGGCCTTGCTTAACTGTCGACGCCGCCCATTACGTAAAGACGCGCAGAGACTTTCAGTGTTGCAAGATGCTGCCAACTAGGCCAGCGAGGCTTCTACAACCCTTCGAACCCCCTCGACGACCGTTCCAGCAAATCGGCATGGACATTCTGGGGCCGTCAACAACGTCCATTCCCGGCAATAAATGGATGGTCATAAGGAATGACTACCTCAACCACTACGCAGAAACGAGGTCGCTGCGCAAAGGCAGTGCCGCCGAGGTTACCAATGTTCACTGAGAACATCGTCCTGCATCACGGACCCCATGAAGTCCTCATCACCGACCCCGGTATGGCCTTTGCGGCTCATCAAACTCAGGCGATCTTGAGCCACCGCGAGCCACCGCCGAACCACCGCCTATCACCCGCAAACGAGCGGCCTCACAGAGCGTCTAGATAAGACCATCGCTGACTTGCTGGCCATGTAGTATGTCGACGTAGACACATGACATGGGACGCAACACTTCCATATGTGACCTCCGCGTACTACACGGTCGTCCAAGAAACGACGCAGCTTACGCCATGCTACCGGTCTGGACCGACGAAGAAGACCTCGGCGTTGCGATCTACTTGGAGCGGGCCGAAGGACCTCGACAGCTCGCTCGCTTGCGTATCAACAATAAACAGAGTGTCGACAGGCGCCACTACAACCTTCGACGACGCCGCGCAATATACCAACCCGGAGATCTCGTCTTGGTCAGGACGCCAATACGACAACGCGGACCGTGGGGCAACCTCTTGCGCCGCTACCTTAGACCGCACAAGGTACTCCGACGTTGTCTTGAACTGGACAGTGAGGTCGTGCCCGATGGGTTAATGTCATCCCAGCGGTGCCGTGCACAACCCGAAGTTGCACACGTGGTGCGACTGAAACCTTGTTACGCGCGCTGATTGACTGTGATCTACTGTTACTTTGTTGCTTCTTCTGTTTTTAGCGCCGCTACGATGCCGTTCAGAGGGGGTAGTGATACGCACAGTTCTTTTCGTTTGTTTAAAGAGAACGCCATTATGACCTTCCTGTGACACGCGCGCTTGCTTTGATTGTTTGCAGGCACTGCCACTATCACTTTCTGTTATACGCAACGCAGGCCGCGTTCATCTTGCATGCCATTTCGGGAACGATGTCGAATATTCCTGAAACGTAGCATGCATGACGCACACATTTGAGTGACTTCTGGAATATCAGAGATAATGCGCCAGCGCGTGACGACGTGTGGAGAATAGTGCGCCGTTTGTCAGTCTTTCCGTTGACGGACGACTGTTCACACTGCCATAGCTGTGTATTGTCATCGGCTTTGTTTTGCTGGGCACAAGGTCGCCGAATAAACAGTTCACCTGACATCGTGTTGAGTTCTGCGTGCTTCGTCTTGATTTCTGCGTACGTCACGACCGCGTGACAGTATTTGCTGATCGTTTGGTGGATGCTTGCTGTTGCCCGACGGAGAATACGAAGTGACTCTGGCTCTGGCGGCTTTGGTGAGTTGAACTCAATATGGGCATATTGAGCAATAAAGCATCCTGTAAATAGCTTAATGTGTATCTTCCTCGTCATTCTGATAACAATGCCAATGCGAAATATTCATGGCAGTGCTGTTGTTGATTTCAATAAAGATTAAAAATTGAGAACCGAACAGTCAAATTATTTTGCGTAGGTCAGGTCATCACAATGCCCGCTTGTTTCGACACGCTCACGCTTGCGCATAGCCCCACTCCCGACCTCTTACCTTATCCCGGCTTCAGCACTGGCTCCCTTATCTCGGCATCACAGTAGCTGCCATCGTTACCGGCCACTTGGTTCCATGTTTCGATAGCTGTTCCGAGTACCCGTTTGCTATTATGCCAGACGAGCCTGAAAGGGTGCAGTTATCGACTTTGCGGATGCTTCCACCCTGTTGTCAAACTAAACACTGCACGCAGCAGATACCTTATGAAAGGAAGGAGCTTTGCGGCGGTACTCATTCTCTTGCATGCGTCATCATGCAACGGAAAAATAAACTTTGTAGTTCCATATCTCGAGCACGAATGCGCTAGAAGGATTCTGCCAAAACCAACTAGAAACACGTTTGCGTCTAACTTTCCCATACAAACATGGCTGCCTGCAGCAGCTACAAAAAGTTAATTGATCCACCAACTTAAAATTTAATGCCGCATACTTTGTTCCTCAGGGCGCATAACCCCATTGTAGAGGTGGCCTTCACGTACATCTGGCGCCTAATTCATAAATACCTGTCAACCTGATTTGGAGCACCCTGTATTACATTGTTTAACTGGCGCACAGTTATAGCAACACAAGATTGTGGACGAGCGCCTGCTTTCAAGAGAGTGTTGCGTTGCTCTCAACCAGTGTCACAACAGCTGCTTTAGTAAGGAAACAGCGAGTGTATATTACATAGCCGTGTAATGCCAGAGGTATCCCATCGTTTTGTCTCTTCAGGGCCAGAGCATACCAGCGTGCATATTCAGGATACTGTACCGATTTCTGAAAATATAACATGTCCTAAGGTAAGTGTCTCATTTTTTTCACAAAAACTCGTGCGAGCTCTCGTAGTGCTTACCATGTTAAAATATGGCCCGCCTTGTGCATCATGCACTCGGATAACTACCCACGTGTTTGCTAGCTTTGAACCACCAGCAAATGTCCGAACAGCACCAGCTTAACACTAGTTGCAGTGCTCTTATGCAGCACTACGCATGCAACTGCGTTTAACTGCCCCCTCGCGGTGACTCCGCGTGGCACTTTTCGAAAATCTGTTATCCGTTCAATTGCTGTGCGGGGGCAAAATTTCGAGTCATCGCTCCTGAAGGCCGGTGGGCATGAAGAGCATCAATACCCGTGCGTCTAGGAAAAGCTGAATCTTGAAAAACCCCGTGCAGTTGACATGGATCTCGACAGCGCGACAACGGCAAGGCACATAACTGTGTCCCGATTTTTGCACTTATAACTGTCTAAAATTTATTTCTACACGCGTTGTATTTATCTGCATGTGACCATCTGCAAGAGTGTTGTTACACATTACTGTATAAACTCGTTTTAGAGCTACGCTTCTGCAAACAGCACACATTTCCGCCGTAAGCGTCCTTTCAAGAACCTAGAGGCAATTTCAGAACAACCCAATAACACCTCGCAAAACAGGCTGGATCTGATTGAACCAACTAAGATTTCGCTGGGACGTGAGAACTTTGCTCTCGTTCGACAGTTTGTATAGACAGAATCAAGAAAATAACATAAATATGGAAATACCCGAGCCAAACTTGTTAGCAACTCGTTCAAGAGCATGTACACGTTTGAAAAAAGAATAGTGGGACCAACGACGTAAAAAAAATTACGAACCGCTCCCTTACGAGAACGGGGTGCGCACGAGGCTCGTATGCTGTTTCCTGTGAAGCAAAGGGCGTGACGCGCGTGGGTCTCATGGCGGAGAATGCGCCAAGCTTATATCGACCTGTCGTCTACCGAAGCAGGAACCCCTCTAACCCACTCTTTAAGGAAGGCGCACAATAGTGGCCGGGATTAAGAAAGGTCAGCGCTTGCATTTCCTTGCCCGTCTGGACGGCTGCGGTTACTCACGCGTCGAGGCGAAAGCCTGTAAATGGAAACAGCAAACAACGCCCAAGTAGGGGAGGTCCGATGTTTTGAAGCCAATCCAGATTCTTCTTCAGGGGTGACTGGGGCAGGCAGCAGCTGCGTATGTTGTCGTTGGCGCGGCGGCCTCACTCAAAGCCATTCGCCATGGAGCGCACACCGCGCGTATATACCACGGGCAGAGCGCCCAAAGAGCTCTTCATGCTTAGTGGTGTCCTCCAGATGTGCCGTGACTCGAGCTGCATTCGTTTCTTGCACTGATGGTTGCTTTCGGGGACTGTCGCCCCCTCCAAGCTACTATTTTTATGGCCACTCGCAATGCTCAGCGAAGGGCATCGCTCTCTCTCTCTCTCTCTTGCTTCCGCCCGTCGGCTTTTCTTGCCTAATTCGTTCCTGTAGGTTTCCTGTCTCGCTAATATACGAGGAGCTGCACTCGGCGCACGGAATTTTTTACACGACACCCGCTGTCTTCTCCTTCGTCGATCAGTCATCAGGTCGCAGAAGGAAGCGGGCTAGTGTGCACGGATGCACGTGCGCGATGTGCACTCCTTTCCTGGAAATCCAGGGCAGTGCTTCGCCGGCTCCTTGGGCGTATGGTGCAAATACACGTCTTGGAGAGCTGTTCACTGGTGTACCCTGTGCGTCTTCAGCCTTCGTTTTCTCTGCGCGACGGGCGATGGACTTAATGAAGTTTTTCATAGCGTTTTAATGAGTGCTTAGGCAATGTAGATCAGCATAAGCAGCAAATGTCAAGTGGCAGTTCGACTGCAGCACTTTCAAACAGCTGCCTAAGGGACTGAATCGCAGCAGAGACAGGTGCCTTCAGAACGCCTTCCTTGAGAACTTTAATGGGGAGGGTACTGTTCGGTTTTCAGTGAAGGGACACAGGATTAGCGCCGTTCGACAGGCACCAGCTGGGTTTTTAAGCCTACAAATCTAGCGTGACATCTGTGGAGCCGTTGAAGCCTAGCCCGTTTTGTTGACCAGAAGTCGGCGGATTCTGCGGGGTCATCGCTTTTATGAGCCGGACAAGCGTAATTAGTACCAGTGCCATTGCCTTTGCTCATATTCCAGAGCCCATATTATGTCTTGGACATTTTCTGCTTGTGTGTGCAAGGGACGAGCTACTTTGGCACTCAATGCTTGACCTGTGCATTGGGATAGTCTCGCTTGCCGCCTTTTCTGCTTTAGTCATTTCTGTTTCTATGGCTGCGTCAACATTCTGTGCAAAGGCTCATCCGTGAACGCCTGACGTGCTGCGACTGCACCATAACTGTGATTCCTTTCTTTCACCGGTCCTGCGACTTCTCTTCCAGGGCATTTTTCGTCTGTTTCGAGTATCTGCATTTCTTCTCGTCGAATATGATATTCCGCCCACTAAGCAGAACGATGTCCACCGAACAGGCAGCATTTTCTGCTTGAGGCATGCACTCACAATTCATAAGACCTGGACCGCATTTAAAAGCAATGTCAATCTGTTTCGCATCCCCCCGCACTATGAAGCAATCGTCAGCAGTTCCGGCATTGTATGGGGTGTGACGGCACTGGAGCAAATACGTGAACTAGGGGCGACGCTTTCATTTCCGAGGCATGAGACGTACCTCAAGTAGTCGCAATCAAATGCTCTGTGCACGCGCTTATTCTCAACAACGCGTTTGCATAGTAGACTGCCACCACACCAACAGTAGAGAGCAAGATGCGGTTGTTCGTATGTGGGCACTCGGAGGGCTCGAGCCAAATGCCGAGCATTTCCCTTCAAAGCATCGGCTAGACAACTTTGCCTGGGCACCTGCACCCTATCCCACCCGCAAAACAAGTGCATGCCCGTAATGCCGTGGTTTGGAGACTCTAGTGTTCCTAGGCTGCACTGAAGAAGGAAGGCTATACACAAAAGAGGCCTCTGCAGGCGATTTGATGCTACCATCTCGCAGTTGCCCAGGGATTCTGCACAAACTCATGTTTCCCCACTGGGCTACCAGATGGAGTCCATATCTCACGCAACGTATATCTCACGGCAGAAGACTATCGTCTTTCGTCTTTCCTATCGTCTTTCCATATCCCACTCATATCTCATGGCAGAAGACTATCGCCTTTCGACGATATTTGCAGCGAAGCAGGCAGATACGCGGCCAGTTCTTTGTCTGGATCTATACTTGGCAGCACTTGCCACATCGTGGAGTTGCCAGACACCAGTTCCATGTGACTAAGGCCATTATGGCCTCCACGCCAAATAGCATTTGGCAGGATTGCTAATGTAGATCTTAAGGCTAGCAACAGCAATTCGACTGTAAAGTCCTCCCCTCGAGGAGCACAAAATCGGGACGTAACCTCGATGCGCTCATTACTCTCCTGCCATGCTGCCCTGGCTGCTGCGCGCTGGATAGGACCGGTCAGGTGATAGCCGGTTAATAATAGCCCGGTTAGCAATAATAAAGTCCTAATATTAATATAACTACACGAAAGCAAGGGACGTAATAGCAATAAGGAGAACGTAAACACCGCACTGACATGCAATTAACAAAAGGCCATGCTGGGGAGAGCCACGTGAAACCCGGCAGGCGCTCTCCCGGCCGAAAGCAGACAGAAAGGAATATACAGGGAAGCAAATGTGCGGGAGAGCTGGGCACCGATAGAAGGCTGCCGTTGCAGGCCTCCAAGGCCCAAAACGAAGAGCACGCCGGACGTCGTCCTCGACAGGAGGATGGCACACGTACGTACGCACCGATGAAGACCCACGAGGCACTATTACGTTGTTGTATCCACGTAAATGTTCGGATGTATCGGATTTATCTTGGTGGAAGCAGTCATTTCTTCGCGTCATCTAAGTTTTACTGACAGAACTCGAAGTGCTCTATCTGTGCCTCGGGAGGTATTAATAAACATCGGGAGGTATTATTTCTGTTAGCAGATGGATTTGCACGCTACTTGGTTTGAGCATCGTTGAACAACAAGAAACGGCGCAAACACAGGAGCGATATAGAAACACAAGCCGCACCACGGAGCGCTAACAATTGTTTTTATTACGGCGAAAAACGTTATATATAAAGACATTGTCACGAACCCTTTGGACGTGAGTGTTCGAGCGCAGCAGAGCAGCGAGAGGTAGCACAACTGGTTGAGCATCGAAGACCAGGCTCTTCTAACTCGTCGTTGTCTTCTTCTTAAGCTATATGTTCACTGCCCCTTCATTTACAGTGCAGTTAACTCCCCCGCAGAAAAGGAAGCCGTCCCGGTGACCCACGGATAAGACAGCACAGGTGGATCGTAGTAAGCCTTCAGACACTGAACGTACACAACTTCGCGCCCTCGACGGCACTATCCGAAGGTGGGTCGGGGGGCTCCACCATATAGTTAACCGGAGAAGTTTGACGAATCACGCGATAGGGGCCCTGGTACTTTGAGGCGAGTTTTCGTGACTGTCCAGGGCTCGTGGCTGGAGCCCAGATCCACACTAGCGAGTCAGGAGCATGAGATACAGGAGCTGCGGAAGTATCGCGATGGTGCTCCTGGCGCTGCTGATCTTCCGACGTAAATATACGACATAGCTTGCGACACTCTTCGGCGTGTGCAGCAGCTTCTGAGAGTGTAGTGGTTTCCGTGGTGCCGGTCGGTATGAAAAAATGGTGTCCATTGTGCAGAAAGGCTCGCGTCCATAAAGAAGAAAGAAGGGCGGAAATGTTGTGGTGGTCTGCGTGGCTGTATTATAAGCGTATGTGAGGAACGGTAAAGCTTGGCCCCATTTGCTTTGGTCAGATGTGACGTACAGGGCCAGCATATCACCAAGAGTGCGATTAAAGTGCTCAGTCATCCCCTTAGTCTGCGGGTGATATGCAGTAGCGGTATGGTGAATTATCTGGCATTCTTTGAGAAGAGCTTCGATGACGTCAGAGAGGAAGCCACAGCCTCTGTCACTCAGAAATTCTCTAGGAGCTCCATGGCGAAGGATGACGTGGCGCAGGAGGAACCAGGCAACGTCACGTGAAGAAACGATGGGCAAAGTGGATGTTTCTGCATAGCGTGTCAGATGGTCGATCGCCACGATTACCCAGCGGTTGCTGTCCGATGATGTCGGGAGAGGGCCATAAATATCGATGCTTACGCGATCAAAAGCACGTTCTGGGCAAGGCGATGGTTGCAACGGTGCGGTTGAATGACGAGAAGCATTCTTGCGACGTTGGCAAGCGAGGCAGGAGCGTACATAACGACGGATGAATCGATACATCCCGCGCCAGTAGTACCGAAGTCGTAGGAGCGCGTATGTTTTCAGTACGCCTGCGTGCGCACACTGTGGGTCGTCGTGAAACGCCGCACAAACATCCGAACGGAGGTGCCGAGAGATGACAAGTAACCACTTCCGGCCGTCCGGGAGGTAGTTACGACTATACAGTACCCGTCGCGAACAGCGAAGCGGTGGGCTTGGCAACGCAACGCGCGATCCGCAGTAGGTATCGATGGGATTGCCAAGAAATTCAGCATGGAGACAATCCATCGGTCTTTCTTCTGCTCCAGAAGTATATCCGTGGCAGCTAGTGAACACTCGGATAACGGGGTCTGCAGAGGTTTAATCTCCTTTGGGAGTCGGAGATCGCGACAGGGCATCCGCGTCGGTGTGCTTGCGGCCAGAACGGTACAGGATGCGAATGTTGTACTCCTGCAGTCGAAGTGCCCATAGAGCAAGACGACCGGACGACTCCTTTAAAGAAGACAGCCAGCACAGCGAATTGTGGTAAGTAATTACGTCGAATGGGCGGCCATTGAGGTAAGGACGGAAATTGGTTGTAGCCCAAATTATAGCCAGGCAGTCTTTTTCTGTTACAGAATAATTCGTTTCAGCTTTTGTGAGCGCACGACTAGCGAAGGCGACGACGTGCTCACCAAAGCCAACCTTTCTTTGAGTGAGAACAGCGCCAAGGCCGATGCCGCTGGTATCTGTGTGTATTTCTGTCGGCGCGCTGGAATCGAAATTACGCAGGATTGGCGGAGTAGTCAAGCGACGACGAAGTGTTGTGAATGCGACGTCGCATTCTTCAGACCAGGTCGAAAGGTTGTTGTCGCCATGAAGAAGTTGCGTTAGAGGCGCGATTATGGTAGCGAAGTCGCGGATGAAACGGCGGAAGTAAAATGATAATCCGATGAAGCTGCGCAGTTCTTTCAAGGTCCTAGGTCGTGGAAACTCGGTGACAGCTTGTAGTTTCGCCGGGTCGGGAAGTGCGCCTTCTTTCGAAACAACATGACCGAGGATGAGTAGCTGTCGTGCGGCGAAGCGACACTTTTTCAAGTTCAGCTGGAGGCCTGCGTCGGCGATGCATTTTAGGACGTGTTCGAGTCGAACTAAGTGAGAAGGAAAGTCCGGCGAAAAGATAACGACGTTATCTAAGTAACACAGGCATATTTGCCACTTGAGGCCGCGCAAAATTGTATCCATCATTCTTGCAAATGTGGCAGGCGCATTACACAAACCAAGTGGCATGATGGTAAATTCAAATAAACCGTCTTGTGTAACGAAGACCGTTTTTGGATGGTCTGCCTCTGCCACTGGTACTTGCCGGTACCCGGAGCGTAAGTCTAAGGCGGAAAAGAATTCGGCGCCTTCTAGGCAGTCGAGCGCATCCTCAATACGGGGCAGATGATGAACATCCTTGCGGGTGATCTTATTGAGTCGCCTATATTCTACACAAAAGCGAATTGTGCCATCTTTCTTTTTGAATAGGACTACTGGAGAAGCCCAGGGACTATGCGAAGGTTGTATCACGCCACGTTTAAGCATGTCTCCAACATGCTCGTCGGTGACGTGGCGCTCAGTTTCGGAGACATGGTATGGTCTTTGGCACAAGGGCGCATGGTTGCCAGTGTCAATGCGATGCACGACAGTAGAAGTACGGCGTAAGTTAGCTTGTTGTACGTCGAAGGACGTCTGAAAGCGGTTGGGGAGATCCACGATCTGGGCGTGCTGGCTCGGGGCGAGGTTGGGGTCAATACACTGGGAAAAAATTCCATCACATGACAGCTTAGGAGAGCAAACTGTGAGCTCGATAGCGTCACCTTCCAGAGCAGCCGCGTCGTCACCCACATCGTAGAGAAAGCATTGTTCCAATTCTTCAGCATAACCAAGGCAAACTTGCAGCACAAGAGAACAGATTGGAGACAAAAAGTGCGCTGGACCCGGGTCGAATCGAAAGAAGAGCATGGGGAAGGAAGAAGAGATGACGGCAAGCAGCAAGCTTAGAACGTGTGAAAAGAACCGTCGAGTTTGAATGTGCGACACAGGAAACGGGCACAAGAGCGATAGAGTATGGAGGAATCTCGGCATCGTAGCCAACGAACACACGACGAAGCCTGATCAGAATCTTCAAAAATGTTGCTGCCGAATGGAGAGAGCGCAAGTTCAGCGCGGGCACAATCAATAACCGCGTGATGAGATGACAGAAACTCCTATCCTAAAATTATGGCGTGGGAGCAGCGGGGAAGAACAGCGAGGGGTTCGATCGACTCGGCGCTGGCTGTACGTAATGAAATGGCAGTAAACGGCGTCGCGACTTTCCCAAGTTTGAGGCGCAGCAGGTCGGAAATCAGATATTGCTGCTCCAGTATCAACAAGTGCGTGAACGGCGACATCTTCGGTATAAACTGCAATGACGTTCGCAGGAAACAAATGAGGTCTGAAGGAGTTCGTCGAGATCGTAGTTCTTGCCTCCGGAACTGCGCCCTTTAGTATTCTTCCAGTATAGCTTCAGGGTGGCGGATAAGGGGTGAGAGAGAACGCTGACGGGGAGAAGTGGACGGACAGCTATTGAAGGTTTGGGAGACATGAGGCGAGGTGTCGAAGTGTTGAACAGTAGCTTCAGAACGGTAGGAGGAAGCGGGACCGGTACTTCGTTGCCTCCCCGTATCAGGAGGATGCCAACCGCGTCGTTGGCAAGATCTAGCTACGTGCCCAGGAAAGCCACATGAATAACAAATAGGCCGGTTGTCTTGGTACGCCAGGTGTTGAGAACAGGAGGTGGAGACTGAGGGAAATATTGCCGATCTGGGCGAACGGACTGCGGTGACGGCCAGTAGCTACCTGTGGGTGCATAGCGGATAGCTGCATGCGGAGGGGAAGCGAACGCACTTTGACGCCTGTATTGCATAGCGGCAGGCGGAGGCCTTGGCGTCGCGCCCACGGAAGCGTACGTGAGTGCAAGTGGCGTAAGAGACGGCTGCTCGGCAGGGAACACAACTTCTGCGACTTGTTCATGTATGACTTGCGGGAGCTCGGGAGGCAAGTGTGACTCGGACCTTGGGTGGCTGGCAGAAGAGACAGTTGTCGCACTAGTTCCTCCCGTACAAATTGCTTGATTTGGTCGAGCATCGCCGAGCTGGAAGGAGCAGCACTGGTGCTGTCACTAAGATCGGAAAGCACGGCGTCCGGGACGAGAGCGCGGCACGTAGAAAGCCGTTGTTTGCGCAGCTCTTCATGCTCTGGCAAAGCGTGATTAGTTCGTTGACGGTCTGAGGTTTTTTGCCAAGAGCATTTACAACGCGTCATCTTCAATGCCTTTTAAGATATTCTTGATCTTTTCTTCTTCGGGCATTGATGCGTTAATGCGGCGGCAAAGATCCACTACATCTTCAATGTAGCTTGTAACGTTCTCGCCATTTTGTTGGGCGCGACAGCGAAACTGTTGCTCAGCCCGAAGCTTGCGCACAGCAGGGCGACCCAAGACTTCTTGAAGTTTGGTTCTAAATGCTGCCCAGGTGGCAAAGTCTGCTTCGTGGTTCCGGAACCAGAGATGGGCGACCCCAGATAGGTAAAATGGGACATAGCTGAGCTTATCGGCTTCGTTCCAGTTGTTGTGAACACTCACCCGGTCATACGACAAGAGCCAGTCCTCCACGTCATGGTCGTCAGTTCCATTGAATACAGGAGGGTCTCGTTAGCGTGGCGCACCAGTACAGACGGCCGGAGGAGGCGCCTGGAGTGGATGAGTGGCCCTGTCCCCTCAGGCATTCGAGATGCGAGAGGGATCGTCCTGCTGCGGAGTTCCAGGTCTGCAAAGATCGCCCGCACCTTCCACCAAATGTCACGAAGCGTTTAGGACATGAGTGTTCGAGCGCAGCACAGCAGCGACAGGTAGCACAGCTGGTCGAGCACTGAAGCCCAGGCTTTTCTAACTCGTCGTTCTCTTCTTCTTAAGCTATATGTTCACTGCCTGTTCATTTACAGTACAATACATACGCAACAGCGCCTAATTCACTTACACTGCACAGCAAATAATACTACAATAAAATGAACGACATGTCCGATCCCTACTCTACAGGTGCTGTGTTTGCGCACTTATCACAATGAATGACAAAAACTGAAACGTCATAATCACATGACCCTGCGTGCACATAGCGAAGACGGAAATTTGAGGGCGCGTTAGCATAGAGGAATGTAGTTAAATTGCCTCCTGGCCTCTGTGCACAAAAGAAATGAAATAGATATGCATATGTAAGTATAATGAATGAGGTGGCGTAGATAACGGTAGGCAAATGCTAGGTCGCAAGTGCAGCTAAAATGCTTAAGTGCTACATGCTTTAATTCTTACAACCTGAAACGCACTGGCCAGCGCGTCAACGTCATTGTTGCATTGACCATGCCGACGAAACTTTCTAGTTTGTGCAACCGTGCACACCTCCCAATTACGTATAAAGACGAAGAATGACGTCCCAAGGATGTCGTTGCTATTTGGGCGCACTACGCAGAACGGCCGTTTTTTAAATCTCAGGCTTCGTGAACGTGATCATAATGTCAAGAGTCCTGCAAAAGCCACATTGGCATTCATTGTAAGTATTGCGGTGATCACCCTGGTTTAGAAAAAAAAGAATGACATGCTAACAATACGCAACAGCCAAGTGACGCTCGTAATTATGGAAGCACAAAAAATTCTATGTTCAAAGAGAAATGCGCATGTTCACCATCCCTAGCTTTTTTGAAGAAAGACGTTATCTTCAGTTGCGCTAGCATGCTCTGTAATTATGGGCTTCGCAACGCGCACGCACCATTATGTCCATTGCTTTCATGTTGCTGGTTTTGCTTGATTTTCATTCGTTGTGCAGTGCTTGTGAGGACACGCTGCTACGTATGTGATTTTATGTACATAGTTCGTCGGAATAAAGTTAGTTGCTTGTCAACGCTCGGTGGCATGGTTGTGTCTTTGTTCTTGTACGTACTGTTTTATTGAGATAGCCATTACATGGACAGTGTCGGCTGGTTTTTTCCGTCCCCGTAGTCGCCGCCGTCATGCACCGTATATGTATAAGTATGCATATATATACATATATGATTCCCAACGACATATAATTCACATAAATGCTTCCGAAGCGCGGAATCGAACCAGCAACCACTAGATCCGCAGCGCGTGGAGCTAACCACTACGCCACAAAGCGCAGATCCTTCAGAGAGCTAACTGTGAGTCATATACACACCCTCTACCGTTGGCAAGACTCAGAGACCGCAGGCGCTTACAAGCGTTTGTTCATTACCAGCGAAATTGCGCGAGGAGGGCAACGGGTGCATTTAAAAGTCGTCGGCCAGCACGCTCGCTTCTTCAATATTTTCGCAGGGAGAACCTTGCCCTTCCGCTCGCGCGGTCTGCTCGCGCGGTTGTCTGAGAGGAAGAGCGATGGTTCGAGCTTTCACCGTGATGTCAGCGCTGATGTTACGGGAGCGTACGAAAATCACTCGAGCGCAAGGGACGCCGCTAAACGAACAGATAGAAGGTGAGCGCGATCTGTGAAGTGTTTACAGCTCGACACTTGAAGCACGCTAGTTTCCTTCGCTGCTTCGGCCGCCTTTCCAACAGGAGCGCTGTTCAAGCTGAGAGTATCCATTGTGACAGCTTATTCGCGCTCGTTCGGTGTATATCTGTGCGTTCGTTTCGTGGGTGCTTCACTTGATAGTTCGCGCTCATCTTCTGTTTGTTAATTTAGCGGCCTCCCCTAGCTTTGTATGTGTAGCTTTATGACACACAACGTACAAAGCCCTTCGTACCAGCGCGCGCTGCCCACGGGAGGCGCTCACTTGCCAAGTGCATGTTTGCCACAATTAATATTGCTCCTGAAGCTGCTAGCCTCACTTCGCATAGCATTACAGTTTCTTGCTACCGCATTCATTGCTTCGCCCTTGCGGCGAAACTGTGACTTTTCATAAAGCGAAAACAAACCTCCGTCTGGTCGCTAAACTCTGAAGACACAGCAACCTCAACGTCGTTAACGCCGCAACAGTTTTTTTCTACTCCTTCTTTTTACCGTCTGACTGTCGACTGCAGATGAACATAATTTTCCTGCAATAAGGTATAGGGAGGGTGAATAAGATGAGTTTACGTATTTTTTGTTTTGGGACGCCTTTTGTTTTAGTAGAAGATGCGCTCGATGCCAGCGAACGCAAACTCCGCAGGTACACCATTCCCAACGCAGAAAAGCGCCACTTGAGAAACTCGAATAGCCCGTGGCGCCACATTTCTTTAAGATACGTATGGAAAACTGTAGGTAGAACGCGCGAGTATGGTAAGGACCGCCAAATGTTCTTTCTATCCATGCGTGCCGTTCGACTAAAACGCCAAGGTGCGCTCTTCCGAGAACCGCAGTTTTTTCTGCAACACCAACGCCCTCTCGTTGGTGGATGGCGGCGTCTTCGGCCAAGAATCTCGATAGTTAAAATAGATTCTCCTTTTGACAATTGATTGATTGATTTGTAGGGTTTAGCGTCCCAAAACAAGCTCTCTACTCGACCTTAACTTCAAAGAGTACACCATTACAGCTGTGCCTCGCGGAATCCACAGTTTGGTCTGCGTGTGGGGAAATCAAGCCAAAGGTCTTGTGGTAACTGCGTCGCTGAGATAACGAAAGAGGTGGTGGTTTAAGGGAAGCGGCAAACTAAATGTATCATCAAGCCGTTCTCTGTGCATACGTATAACATAATCTGAGACATCCGCAAATATTCACGCTTCTCCACGGATTGAACCAGGACGAGTGGGCGCAGCACTGGGGATCGTTCGGTGCTACCGTAAATCACGCGTGATATGGCCCACTCATGCATGTCAATGAGTGAAAACGTGTGTGTAATTTACACACGCGTTGTCATTTATGCTATTCGTCTTCATGAAGTTCCTGCGCAGCCACGTCATAAATCGGGCCCAGTTATGGATTACTGTTTCTTAAAGCGCGCGCTGCGAATCCATATGGTTCAACTACTCAAAAGAGAGATCCGCCACCGGCACTACATTACACGTAAAGATCCAGTGCCTATGTATACGGGCTGGCCGGTGGACGCTTGTGCAGTGCGAGCAGTCGGCTTTTTTTTTTTTCAATCAAGAAACTGGCGAGCAGACACTACCTGCGTCAGCGTTGTCTGCCGCAGGCGAGGGCGTGTTCGCGTTCCTTGAAAGCTTGGGCCAGCTGTTCCGCATGCGCAGGGGGTGTTTGGGCGGCGCAGCCAGAACAGGCGCGACCATAAGCCGCTTCGCATGTAAAGATCACTAGAGAAACACATGAAAGCCGCAGCATCGCTGCTTCTGCAGATTCAACATTGGATGGAACTGGGGAAATTTTCTTATTCTTTTTTTGGAAGAGCTGTCTGATTCCCTATAATGTTACAATGATTTGTGGCGTTTAACGTCCCAAAACCAGCTCCTATTATGAGAGACGCCGTAATGGAGGTCTCCGGAAATTTTGACCACCTGGGGTTCTTTGACGTGCACTGACACCGCACAGCTCACGGGCCTCAACATTTCGCCTCCATCGAAATGCAGCCGCCGCAACCGGGATTCGATCCCGCGATCAGCAGCCGAGTACCATAGCCACTAGACCAACGTGGCGGAGCTCCCTATAATGTTATATCCGTCGGGGTGCCCCTTGTGAGTACGATGAAGTGTGGCGCGCTTTGCGATTGTTGTGAGGAGCTTCTAATTTGGGGTATTTGTTAAAGGAAGTTGCGTTGTGAGGGACGTGCTTGTCGCCTCGCCATTTTTGTCACTGTCGCTAGCATTGGCACGGGCCATGTGGTAATGTTGGATCTTGCGCTGGTGGTATGTGTGTGCATTTGAGGGCATATTTGTGTGCTTATTTAAGGATTTACAACTTGCACGTTTCTGGACCAAATAACCGAGAGGACCGAGCCGCACCTCTCATATGCAGCAGGTAGCTGTGAACATGCTCATGAATGTGCCCTAAAAGTTATTTTTCAGTCCTCTGTACATACGGTTTGTTATCTAGTGCAATATGACAGACTGAGTTTAATTTCCTTGCAGAGACCGCGAACAAACCTGACGTGCACATATTGGAGGTATCGTGGCAAAGGTACGCACAAAGTTGCCAAGAGGTTGTGCATGAGGCCTAATAATTCGACGTGTACCGTAAGTATGAACAACATGCATGACTAGTACCATTAAACATTCGGCAAGTGTGACAGTCAAAGCATCCTAAGGGTGTCTGAAAATGTTCAACTAGCTTGTAACTTTATTTTCGTGTAACAATTCGGGCTCGCGATTCTGGGATGGTTAAATTACGTATCGTAGGCTGACGTGGTAGTGGTCAAGTGAATGAACGTTTACCGTCGAAAGCATATCGCGGGTCAAGCCCGAGGTTTGGCAATATGTGAGAGGTCCCCTCATTTCAGGAACCTGCTGCCCTGCGCTGATTTCCTCGCACTGGCTATGAGCTGTCATCGTTCTTGCTCAAGGTTCTCAGAGGCAGGCTTGGTCCGACGTTTGGATGAAATCTCCATTTTTCTCGAATGGCATTACGTTTCAGTGAATCTGATGCGTATGTCAGTAGTGCCAGGTACACTCGAGGATAAGGTTCTCGAGGTGGCCGGTTCGTCGCAACCTAGCGATAGGTGTTCGAGTATCGTTAGTTATAGTGTGTACTTGTTTTTTCCTCGCGTGCAAATGCTCCTCTGCAGTTGTCTGAACGTCGTGCACTCCTATTAGCTTGACTCCGGGTGTTTTTAACGGGCACTCCCTGCGTTTCAGCCTGCTAATATATCATGGCTGATCAGGTTATCGGTGCGTGCATCTGGAGAGCTGGGGGTATGGCCTTGCAGAATCGCGGCCCGTGGTGCGTGGTACTTTGTTTTCCTGCAGCTCGTTACGTGAACTTGCGTTCCTTGCGTGCAAGTTTCGTGAAGTCAGGTGACGGAGAAAGATTCGCAATTGTTTGGAGGATCTATTTCTTTTCGGGCTGTGCACGCGTCGGCTATACAGGTTTCGCTGTAGTTAAACCACTGAAGCAGAGATTTTCGAGTGGGTCAGAAGTTTACCCGTTCTACTTCAGCAGTTTTGCCCGCTTCGGCTAGTTCCTGCTAGGTGCCGTGTGTAACCATCTGTGGTGATCTTATGTGGCCCCTGGTCTTATACTCACAAGTACGGCACAATGTACGCAGTAAAACTTTACTGACAACGGGACGAGACCAGACTAACGCACATGAGATAACACATATATCACAGTGATAGTTCGCCGCTCACAAACTCGTGTCGCAGTCCTCACATCTGGCCACCTGACGGCCTCGCGCACTCACGGCAGGATGCTCCGCGAAGATGATTCATCAGCCGCCGACGGCGCATCGGAAGACAGCGCAGCCGAGGTCCAGAGCAATGCTTCCTCTATCAAAATCTGTGCCGGGAACACCACCTTCAGCGGCTATTGAACGCTCGTTCGCGCCGCCGCCGGTAGGGGCGCTGGGTAAAGAGGGTCTGGCTGCCATTTCCGCCGTTCCGTTAGTTCATCCGTGTGTAGTAGTGAGGCATAATCACTGGCCGTGTTCTGTTCGACTTCGCTTTGTGGGGTAGCCGTGCGTAGCGTGCCTCACGATGGCGTACTGCTGTGTGCTATTATGGAGATTGGACGTGAAAAAGCAACCCGCAGGGGTTTCTTTTCATCAAATGACGATGATTCACGAACACGATGGCTTGCCGCAATACGAGGAGAAAAGTGGTCGCCGAATACCTCACGGGACACATAAGTGTGCAGTCGACACTTCAAAAGGCGAAGGCTTTAGAAAACGCAACCATCGACGTCTGAAGAAAGGAGCTGTGCCGGAAGTTTTTGAAGAATACTCGCCCCATTTCCATCCGAAGTCAACGCCGGCTCGAAATACCGCAAGCATCGACAAAAGAGTGAGTTATACAATGGCGCAAAATAATTGCGCGTGCGGCGCAGCGACGCAGGAATTAATTCCATGCTCACATCAACGGCAACCACCTTGCGTGATTGAGGCGTCCATGTAAACAGCAAGTGTACTTATGAACGCTTGTTACCGAGAGGGCCAAGAGGACAAGAGACCTGCTTCGGATGAAACAGATCGTCGACAAGTATGAAACTCAACTGCAGATGCTACATGACGACACCCCAGTCGCGGACGTTTATTACATCGAGAAATTGGGAGAAGAAAAAAAAACCTGCACCTCTCTTCATAATTGATCAAATCGAGAACCTCAGGAAAGGGCCAAGCTAGTCTAAGGAGCCCATCCTATGCTGTGCTCTTTTAAGGCATTTGTCGACAAAAGCATATGAACATATTCGCGGTGAAATGCTTTTGAAGCTTCTTTGCAGCAAGATTTTGAGCAACTATTTAGGAGCCACAAGTGGAGAAAAAAACGTCAGCAAACTCGCCGAAGCTCGCCTTAGAATAGAAGCTGAGAGCTTGAGTGTACCGCAATCAAGAGTGCGCTCACTAATTGTCGACGAAATGAGGATCAGGGAAAAGCTGCAGTACAACAAACAGCTGGACTGCTTTGTGGGGCATGCAGGCTTCTCTTTGGAACAAGAGGGTGGTGCCCTTACCTTAGCGAACTCTCTTCACTGCTTCCCAGTTACTGGAATCTCGACATTGAAACGCATTCCAGTGACTTACTAACTTATCAAGATGTTGACAGGCTCACAGCTGCAAGGGTTAATTTTTGTGCTTGAGCAAGTAGAACCCTGTGGTTTCAGGGTAGTTCGTTTAGGGAGTGGTAACCCCAAAGTGAATTTCAATTCCATGGCAATTCTGGGAGGCGTTCTTCTTACTTACAGAATAGAATATCCCTGTGACTGCAACAGGCACATCTTCTTAAGCTTCAATCCGTGCCATGTTTTAAAAAATGTGCGCTCGCAGTTTTTGGCACATTACTGTGGACCGAAAGGAGAGGTCTCATCCAGCTACATCAAGAAGCTCTACGAAATACAGAGGGACCTGGTTGTAAAGCCCGTCCGCTACCTTGGTCGAAAACATGTATATCCGTCATGGAAAAAAACAGCGCGAACACAAGGACGATGAAAAAGGGAACACACACCACACCACGGAGCGCTGACTATCAACTGATTTTATTTTCGGCGAACACGTACATATATACATATGTATGAGCCTCGTCACAAGTGTTATACACTGATAAACACACAGGAAGGTGCAAAGGTCATCTCATGATAAAAAGAACACATGAAGGAATAAGCAAATGTCATCACCGCACATGCTGCATGTACATTATAAAAACGGTCATCTAAGGCTTGTTAGCAGAAAGATATGAAATTTCTCTGTCAAAAAGAGCGACAGATGGGGTGCTGACACAGTTATCCTCCAGCAAGGCGATCCTATGTGTTTCTATAATTTACCGCGTCAAATGGGAGGGGCTTTTTGCTAAAATTTCACATTTTTTATATAGGGGGTTACAACCACAACGCTTGCAATGATCGCCAAGGTGGCCTCTAACTTTCCTGGTGACGTTATTTTTATGTTCACGATGCCTGTCATTCAGGCATCTGCCCGTTTGACCTACGTAAAACTTGCAAACTTCGACATGCCGTTGCAGGGCATGTCGAAGATGTGTCCGCATGGTTTCTTACGTGGCAAGGACCTCTAACGGGAGACAGCCCGCTTCCGCTACTGTTCCAGGGGCTGATGACCCTTGCGGGAGGCCCAAACAGATTCTCAGGCAGTTGTTTCGCGCAGCTTCCAGAGACTTCTTATTCGCTGGTGATAATTTGTGGAGTAGTGGTAGGCAATAGCGCAATGTGCCTTCAACGTAGGCTTTTTCAAGCAGAACCATTGAGCGGCAGTTGCAGCCCCATCTTGTTCCCGCCATGAACTTGAATACTTGAGATGCTGCAGCTATTCTTGCTCTTATAGTTTCTTCACCTGAGGTGACCAAGAGAGATTTCGTCTACCACAACTCCAAGTAATTGTTGAGAGCGCACATATGTCAGTGGCTGTCCGCCGAGAAGGAGCGGATATTTGGTCATTTTCTTTCTCGTAAAAGCCATGGCAGTACTCTTTTCTGGCGAAAGATGAAGACCCCGGAGAGCCAAATATTTCTACAGGTTTCGTAATGCCTTTTGAAGCCGTTGTTGGGTAATATAGCGCGAACTAGACGCGCTCCAGATGCATATGTCATCAGCGTAAATGGTGATGTGTACTCCTCGCGGCAGGTTCCTTGTGATATGTATCAAGGTAAGGTTGAATAATAGCAGGCTAAGCACAGCACCTTGGGGTACACCCTTCTCCACAGTATAAGATAGCGTAGGGCCATGCGGAGTAGCCACAAATATTTTCCGCTCTTTTAAATAGTTGTCAATCCACTTGTATAGCCTACCTCCAAAGCCAAGACTGGCCATAGCGGTGAGAATGGCATGGTGAACAGCTTCACCCTTTCTCCGCGCTCTCCCTTCACGAACACAAGCCCCCAAAAAGAAGTCGCTGAAAAATACTGCATGCTATTATCAGCGGCCTCAAAGCCTTCAACTTCCTCCGCGACAGATCAGCTTCGCATCCCGCAGGGGGCAGTACCAGCTTTGGACCTACCCTTCACAATTGAGGAGTTGACCACCGCTATCGCAGAAACGAACAGGCGCACATCTGCGGGGCATGATGAAATAAGCTATGAAGCCATCGCAAAGCTGCCTTACACTTCCCGCATGCGACTACTAGAATATTATAATTCTTCCTGGACATCTGGAGAAGTTCGAACGGAATGGAAGCTGGCGAAAATTGTGCCAATTTTGAAACCCGGTAAGCAGCCAACAAGCTATGCATCTTACCGACCCATCGCCCTACTGAGCTGTCTAGGCAAGCTCATGGAACGCATGATATATAAAAGAATGACATGGTTTCTCGAAAGCCGCAATGCGTTTCCTGAGGAAATGAACGGATTCCGTCGAAACAGGTCCGCCATCGACAATGTCATCGTCCCCGTCTCTTCCCTTGAAGAGCACCTTCGTGCTGGACACATCCCAACAGCTGTCTTCCTTGACATCAAGGCAGCTTTTGATTCTGTTATTAGCGTGTATGTTCGTTTGTGCCACGTCAGCCTGTATGTTCTATGTTCAGTGTGATAACGAAAGGGAAGGGATCAAGGGCTCGTTCTTTATTTGTTCGAAACAACCTAATGAGCAAACAGGCAATGAAGCTTCATTGTCTGTTTCCTCATTAAGATGTTCAGTGTGATGTAATTAAATGCCTGCTGTTTGTAGCATGGTCGAAAAACGCAGTGGTTGCTTTTTTTCTTTTGTTTCTGCTACTCCCTCTGGGAGTACTAGCACCCCGCTTGGTGGGGTAGTAAAGCTCTCTTCAAAAGAGAATGAACTATGTTTTGGCGAGAGTACCGGTACCCTGCAATGGGGTTGATTTACTCTAAAAAAAGGAGTTTAATTTGGGACACGAAAATACTCCCCCAACGTGAGTGCCCTGCACTCTGTTTTTTGAGTGTGCGCCACGCCAGAACGTGACAGAGGTCGCGTACACAGGTTAGTCAGCGGCGTGAACTGCCGTTAGGCTTCATCGTTTGCAGAGGTACACACTGGACGGACACCCTTTTTGTGCGCATTTTAACCCCACGCCTATCCCATACAAACGAAACAAGCTGCGGATGACGCATGATATTCCAATACTGGCAGCAGCAGCTAGTATAATATGCAATTCATATCTTATACTACAAACATATAAATCGACCGACGGCCGGACAGGGCCTCTCGGCTGTTTCCGTCGAGCTCGATAGCTTTTTGTCTTGCTCTGACGTATAGTTGGCATGTATATATTGATGCGTTTTATGCAGACTATAATGTTGCTCGATAACTGAACGTGTAATTCAAGAGGCACTTGCGGTTTTTTCGCTCAAACGGCGGCATTTTAGTACCGCGGCAGTGCCTGTGTCTGATATATGCAGCTTCGTCGAAGCTCGACCACAACTTTTTAACGCTTCGCAAAAAGCATTCGCAGTGCAGTGGGAAACATCTGATTTTATTTGTTCAGTAAACCGTACTGATCGACAAATTTGTGTCATTGAAGAGTCACAGCAGCTTTCCGTGACCTATGTGTGCTTGCTGAAAGTGCGTCGCTTCGGTGCTCACCGCTTCATCTTGAAGCACCATGCAGAAATAAAAATCGTCTGTTCAGGCACACGGATGCCAAGGCTGTACTTCGCAATAATTTTTATTCGTCGGAGTCGGGTGTCCTTAAGGCTTGGAGCGCCGTTCTCGTGTAGACAGACTCGGCCGGTACGCTGTATGCGAAGCTTCACTGGGAACATACTGGGACAGACGGATCGGGACTGGGCACTTTGCGAACGGTAAAGCTGTTGCCTATTAGCTGAAGAAACTTACTCACGCGCTTACCTTTTGGCGCATAAAGAGTAATTCAAGGCATTCGCCGCGTCGTAACGCCGATCCGTGGCTTTATTTATTCTTTTTTTTGTGCGTGCGTTTGGGCGCGCGGAGAAGTCGTCATTAAATGAACGTTATAAATGCGCGGCGATGGAATATTTTACTGTTTTTAAATGCGAAGCCTTTCTTAGCAAACTTCGTTGATGGAATGTTTGCGAAAATTTGTATGCCACAACATGACTGCATGGCGAACATGACTGACAGGTCACAACAGGAAAATCATGATATGCATGTCATGGTCGACATGATGGACATGCCACGCGTTTCGTTAACGGGATGCATACGAAAATCGGCATGCCACAAGCTGACTGCATCACGAATGTAAATGACAGCTCATAACATGAAAATCATGACATGCATGTCATGAGCGACATGATCTACATGCCACGGTCTTGGTGCTCTCTTGGCCATTTCGTTAGTGGTATGTGTAGGAAAATTGGTATGCAACAATATGACTGCATGACGAACATAAATGACAGGCCATAACATCAAAAGCATAACATGCATGTCATAGGCGGCATGATTTACATGCCAGGCGTTTCGTTAATGGGACGTATACCAAAATTGCTATGGCACAACACGACAGGGTGACGAATGTAAATGACAGGTCATAACATTATAATCATGACACGCGTGTCATGCCCGGCATGATTTACATGCCATGGTCCTGGCGCTATACTGCAGTTTCGTTAATGGGATCTATGGGCTCCGTCTACTGACCACAGGGCGCTACGTAGCTCTCGTGGGACGGCTCAGCATCGCTGGCATTGGCCGCTTGGGTGGTGTCATGGGAGAAGTGCGCGCTTGTTGCGTGTGGCGTTGCTGCGAAGGCGCCATAGAAGAGGCCACAGAGAAACGCGGAATCAGCACGCGAGCCGATGACGAAGACGACGACGAGAGGTTGCGGCACACGGCCGCGAGGAGAAAACAGAGTGGCGCGTGGAGCGTGCACGTGAGGCGCCGTGGAAAGAAGCAGGGCGGCGTTTCACCAGCGCGGACGTGGCAAGGGAGCTCTCCGCCAGAACCACGGTCGAGGCGTAGTACCGAGTGCCTGCCGGGCGCCAAGAGTCGGAGTGTATGGCTTCGCTTGGCACCGAGCTCCCAATGCTCTCCACGGAACGCCTGACGAGCCGCCCGTGCCACCAACAGCACCGTCGGGTGTAGGCCCGAGTGCTGTACCGCCGGCATAGAACTTCCTGGCCATGTCCATCGGTCACCGCTACCCGCCGCACGGTCGGGCGTAGACCCGAGTGCTGCCCTGTTCCGCCGAGCCCCGAGCGGCAACGCGAGGCTTGTGGTGACTCCTGTGCCTGGTGTCCTCCTCGTCCCCGTCCCTGGGTCGCATCATCGCTGTCCGCCTTTCATCGACGAGCCACAGCGACAACCTCCAGCTCGCGCCGAGTCCTCTCCCGAGACTCATCGCCCTGAGTCCATCGGCATCGGTGAGACTGTTCCGAAGTCTGACTCTACTCGCGTGTTCTTTTGTGTTCCCCTTTAACTTTGTTCCATATTGTTGAATATTTTTCATTTCTTAGTGTGTTTGGTCCATGTCGTTGCTTGTTATTAGTTTTCTCATAAAGTCTTCGCAGAAAACAGCCTCGCCATATTCTTGAACGCGTTGTCGTCGTCAGACGCAACGTGCATTCAAATCTTCTTTTCAAAGAACCCCATCACAGGTCGCACGTAAGAGACGCGCGCGCACGGTGGAAACCAAGGCAACAGCGACGCGCGTTTCTTCGCTGCTTTCCTGGCGTGCTGCGAACCACACGAACGCTCGCGGCGTCGCCCTTTGGAACAGTTTGCCGCAGGTTCGGAGCGCGCGTCTCAAAGGAAATAAAACGAAAAAAGGTGGGACGGGCTGTCGCTGCTGCTATAGAGTTGGAGACGCGCATCGCGTTCCCGTATTTTCCTGTCACAGTCTGCCCAAATTTGCTTCTTCTCTCCGCCAGGCAGTGCATTCTGCGCTGATGTTGCACATGGAAAAGTCGACTGCACGGACCCTACACGAAAATTGGTTTGGCACAACATGACTGCATGACGATCGTAAACGACAGGTCAATACATGAAAATCGTGACATGCATGTCATTAGCGGCGTGATCTACATGCCACTCGTTTCCTTCAAGGGATGTATACCAAAATTGCTATGGCACAACACGAGTGCATGACGAACGTAAATGACAAGTCATAACGTTAGAATCATGACATGCGTGTATGAGCGGCATGGTTTACATGCCACAGTCTTGGTGCTCTTGCGGCCGTTTCGTTAACTTCATATGTACCAAACTCGGTATAGCAAGACAACAATGCAAATCCATTTTACGTTCCCTATGCGTGCTTCGCATTTCCTTGATTCCCACTGCACGTGGGATCTGCCAATTCTTTTCGACGGACTCCGCCAGACAAACACTACAGCAGAACTCACAGGAGAAGTTCATAGACATCACGTTGCGCGTCTAATCTCAGTGCGGAGGAAATGCGCGAATGTAAACATTCATAGCTGCTAGCGCTTAATATGGGCGGAATCCGTACGCCACGAATTGCTGCCTACTATGGCTTGCAGCGATGAAGTGCGGCCAAACCGTAAATGTTCTCACACCAAGCGAAATCAAGTGATGCTGCCCCAGCGGAGAGCGAGCGCCTTCGAAGCCAGCGTCTCTTGAGCTGCTTCCAGTGTGCTCCGCACTCGTGCCAGTGCACAGCCTCCCAGCGTACAGCTCTCTCCAGCGAGCCCCTCACTGGTACTAGTGACATTCCAGCTATGCCCGCTTGTCCCAGTATAGCGCCAGCGCACACCAGTGCACGCCAGCGATGCCAGCGTCCCAGTGTGTACCGTCCAGTGAAATATCATCGTTCCCAGTGCGTTTCCAGTGCTTCCAGTGCAGAAAACGCACTGGAAATGCACTGGGTGCACTGGTTTTTGCAATGGGGTCGGTCGCGAGTATCGCGTTCTGCCCTCTGACGCTCAAACCCAAGATATCTCGAACCCAGCAGCTGCTGATATGCGGCTGTTCCAAACAACTGTGATTCATACTATACAAGCACACTAATTTAACATCTTATTCCACGAATTCCTAGAACTAGTGAGAACAAAATAACAAACACTCAGAAAATGTCGATAGTACTACAGGGAAGAAATATAGCAATACTAGCAATGCAACAACAAAAAAATCACGCGCCGTGGTGGCTTAGCGGCCACGTGTTGTCTTGCGAAGCTTGAGGTAGCGGGATCGAATCCCGCCCACTGCGGCTGCTATTCGATATAGCTTAAATTGAAGAAAAATGATATGGGTCTCACGCATTGTACAAATCAGTGCAATGCGAAGCATTCAGCTGGCAAATTGTCTACGACGAATTGCTTGGCATTCAGAGAAGAGTTACGAGAAGGATCAAGGCTTTCATACAAAACACAAGAGTAGCGACTCCTGTGAATGCTTAGAGTGGGCTAACCAGGAACGAAACCCTGGCTACCGAGTGGTAGTTCATGGTTATGTTCCTGTAACGTGAGCAATAACGTTAGTCCAAACCGCGTAATTCTGTTTTGTCAAGAAAATTGCACTGTACTGTGCTTTGATATCACGTTATAGGCGTCGCTCGAGAAGTATTCCTTTGGAAAGGAGCAAAGTTACACAATATCATACCCAACGGTAGGAAAACATCGCTATTGCTATCATACTGGTCATCACGTGTTGAAATTGCAGTTCTCGTTACAAAAGCACTATCGTTATATGCGCTGGTGGAACAGGTTTATTTAATCTGTATACCATGCGGGAGGAGCTGCACAAGCGTAGTGGTAGCGTACTTGCATGGCACCTCGAGAGCCTGTGTTCGATACCCCCTAATATGCAGTAAGTTAGTGCCTGCGTGATTGTTAAGCCCACATATTGTGGCCTCAGGATCGTGACTTCTGAGCCTCTGGTCCCAAGAGTCTTCACCGGGCATGATATCTGAGGAGCAATCTTTACTGGTCCGAAGCCCTACGCTAACTGACGGCTCGAATGCCGCTCCACGCGCTCCAGGCTGATGGCGCATTGCATGAGCGAAAGAGCCCAGATAATGATGATGACAATAATCGTAAATCGCGCGCCAGCCGTTTTCCTATAATTTGGATCGTATGTTTGGATAAACGGTGTTCCTTTCTTGCCTGAAGAGCATAGCTCTTTAGCGCGCCCGTGCGTTGGTGACCGCAAGTAGAAAAATATGGGCCTATGCTCGAGACAGTGGCGGTGTCAGGAGCAGAAAACTTCAGGCGCCACTCGAAGTTGCGGGTTCGATCCCCGCAGCTGCTGAGTTCATATGTAATTTTAGTTGGTCCTTGATTGAAGCAGGCTCTACCAAATTCAAATACCTGTGGTGCATACCCACATACCACGGCTGAGGTACACGTGAATGCAGTATGTTGGTCGTGACGTTTAGCACGAGTGTATCATATGAGTGATGTAAAGAGAGTCACTCATGTTCATGATGCATTTATACCCTCCGTACCAAATAATGGGACATGCCAGGTTAGTGAGGTTTCCCGGAGAACACGGGGACGTGGGAGGCTAGATAGATAGGGTCAAAGTAACTGGTTTTCCAAGAAATGCTTCACATTTCAACACCCATAATCTTAGATTTAGGTGCACGTCAAGACGTGCGATTATTCCGAAACCCTGCAGTACAGGGCCTTTGTAATGACCATAGCTGGTTCGCACGCAAAACAGCATAGAGTATATTAAAAGATTCTAACGTCATTGATAAAACGTAGCGTGAAACTTAAAATGCTGGTTCTTAAGCGAAGGAACTAGGTGGGACACAGTGTCATAATAACCCATCATGAAGCGGGGTACTAACAGGTACATTCAAGCGATGATTGTATAACGCAGTTCTCTTGTCACTGAACATGTCTATATTTTCATCTGTGCCCAATGTAATTGGTGAGTTATGTACCCAACAGCTACATTGCCAATGGTGTTTGCAGTATGTTATGAAGGTGACCATGTCTCAGGGTTCCTTGTTATGCCTTTGATGAGATTACGCTGTAAGCATGCGATTTATTATATGCAGTGATATTCGTAGGTATATCGTGCAGCATATAGTTAACGGCGACGCGGTAAATTACAAAATCGACCAATGTTTTACTAAGGGGACGCTTCTCTTATGTTTCAATAGTCATCTGCATTTCATGCATAGCAAGGAATCTTCTTCTATAAGACAGGGAATGTGCGTACGTTAGTTTTAGCAGCTGTGCAGAATAATACACTGGAATATTATAAATCAGGTAAAGACGACTTAAATAAAGCATGGTTAATCCGCACTTTAGCTCTCGTACGGAGTATATTCGACATCTTGGTATGCGTGTCACGGAAGAACGCTTCTTTCAAGTGTAAATTTTGTGACTGTCAAGCCTATCTATTTTGCCGCCTTGAGAACAGATAACATTATTTTCCGGGATGACTTTATTCTAGGAGCAAATGAATAATTACTGTAGTGTTCCTCGCGTTACAGCTTAAGTTTCATTTCGGGGATGCCAGGTACGCAGCCTGTGTAATAAAGCGCGAAGAGCCCTTAGCAAGATGCCGGGTGTATTCGGAGGAATGGTAGAAATTAACTAATTCATATGGCGAAAAGAGGGCACAGCTAGGACAGCTAGTTCCTCTAAAGGAACTAGGACACTTAAACATTTTTTTTCGCACACGATGTCGCACAGTTAGACACGCGTGGCGTGCGGGCAAAAATAGGGCTCATTGTACAGGTGATTGACCACGCGGAACTGCGGTACTGACGCAGATGTGACGGCTTCCTATAACACACTCGCTGTCAGCCGTTGAACATCTTTCAGGGCAGTATTCCACGATGCAAGAGGCACGGATTGCGCCGCTAGAAGCAGAGAAACATAAAGCCAGCCCTCGTACCGTGGCCGCCAAGGTGCCGTCGTACCGGCGGTTCTCGGCGTTCGATTCTTCTCGGAGCGCCCACAATGCATTCAGTGGGCTGTGGTGCCAAAAGAGACGAATGGATTCCCCTAAGCGAAAAAATTATAACAAACCACCAACTTTGCGAATTGCAGTGAACTGTTTGTTTTCTCTCTTTAAGCCGTTATCTTTATCATTTTATAAATAAGATAACAAAATATAAATAATGCTCCCTATGCTTTTTCTTTGGTGTGAAGAAGTTGCACAGCGAAAGATACATACATCTGTTAGCCTTTTCTCACATTTTCTTTTAGTTAATAACGATAGTCTCAGCTCAGGGGATTTTTAACACTTGCTAGCATACGATAATTTATTTTTCAGCTGATCATTCGGCTAGTTTCGCTACTAATCCGTTACAAAGGCTTCTACGCACATACTGTGAGAAGGGCACCTTTCGATTTATGTTCATCTTGCTACAGAAAAAAGTTATTCCTTTCGTAGATTCTGACATAACGTTCGCAAGCGGCAGTGTATTGTTCTAGAAGGCACATTATCGCTGTAACTCCCCCGGAATGTCCCACAATGGGTCCAGGCACAATATTTGTTCAGCGTTGATCTCTGCCAAAAGACTATGTGCGGATTCAGCCTGAAATATAAGGTTTTCAAAAGAAGGAAGAGATAAGCGCTGATGACTTATGTACTACAGAGGTGAAAACGATCATAGACGTGGCTTCGCCAGTGCGTCAATCACTTTGGCCTTCTTATCCCCCCGAAACAATGTTCGATGGCTAACGGTATGCTTGGCAGTTTTCAGCACATCTATTGAAGATCATTATTGCCATTGTGGAGGCACAGATGCTTGCCTCTTAAACACTTGCGCATTCTTATTGCACCTGTCGTTCTTCGTCTTCAAAGCCCTAGTAAAGGTGTGTAAAGCACCGACAAACAGGCGTGCAGCCACTCGAAAAGCGACGGGTGCATGCGAACAACAATGACAACATGCACGGCAGATCGTTTCCTTCTTCAATAGTCTTGTAGGTTTTCCTTGTATGCTTCCTAAAAAGCGCACGAAATGAAAGTGCAGAGTGCACCGCTGGATTTAAAATTTTTCAATATTTCTTTATTTGCAATTAACGATTTTCAGAGAAAAATCGATGGTCGTAACGAATACGGGCAGTGCAAAAACGGAAGCTGCAACGTGTTTGACCAAGTCTAACTATAGTCTCGCAGCACGACAGGAAAAAGGGAAGAGGAAAAACAACAACTGCCCGGCAAAGATTCATCGACCGAAGAGCATCTTCAGCACAAATAAAAACATATTTGACCAGCTCTCTGTTCTATAGTGTTATGGCTCAACATTTTCGCAAATATAGTAACGACAAGGACCATTACAGCATAACATAGCCCTGCTTGTGAAAGATTATCCCAGGCTGATGCTTTGCCTTCATCCACAAAACAATTAAAAGACACGCGCGGACGACAAAACAATAACATATATCGGTACTCCACTGTCGCGACACCACGCGAACAGAGGACAGTTAGACGTTCTACAAGAGTAGCGCGACAGCTCGCTAACACCAGAATAAACATAGACACAGACACTTCTTCGTGTTCGCCGCTATATCGCAGACTCACTAATGTGAAGGCCCATTGACGGAGTATTTTCGTTGTCGCCTGCACAGCGTACGCGTCAGTTGCACGCCCCGACGCCAATACAGAACATCGTCCCGATGTTATACAAGAAATGACCTCTTGCGGCAATGAGGGTCTCTCGCAGGGTTAATCGCTAACATACGGCTTCATGCGTACATCAGGCAGATGTTCAGGACGGTGCCAGCGGCGCGTTTTGCACCTAGAACCATCGGGGTCGACCTCATATGATACATCACTGAGTCGCCGCAATACTCGGTATGGCCCGGAGTATCGCCTTGATATCTTTTTGCAGAGGTCTGATTTTCGTACCGGCGTCCAAACCCACACTCTGTCGCCGGTATCTTAGGTAACTTTTCTTCGGCGAACATCGTAGCGGTCTGCGTAGCGGTCTTACCATTGGCAGATCCACAAGCAGGCGAGGTGCCGGGATTCTTCAGAGTGTTGCATAAAGCGTCCCGTTCGTGCGCAAGCTTTGCGTCCAACGTCGTTCTTACATCACGGGCAAGGACGAAGGGAGTCATGCGCATAGTCTCTTATTTTGCCGTGTTGTGTGCAAAGGTCATATAAGGTAGGATATTATTGTCACGTGGTAGTGACGCACGCAGCACTCAAGGTGAAGGATGCAGGACTCAAGCGATGTCAGGCGATCTGTTCATTGGGCCAACTTGTGCCCAGCAAAAGAAAGCCAATGCCAATGCACAGCAGTATCGGCTTGAACATTCGTCCGTCGACGGAAAGACTGACAAGTGGCGTGATGCGTCGGCTTTTATACATACGTCATAACGCGTTCTCGCATTATCTGTGGAATTCCAGAAGTCACTGAAATGTGCGCGTCAAGATGCAAAGTTTCAAGAATGGTCGACACGATTCCAGAAGTTGCATGCAAGATAAACGGGGCCTGCGTTGCGCGTAACACAAGGTGATAACAGAGCTCCCCGCAAACAAACAAACCGAGTGCGCGAGTCACTGGGAAGTGATAACGGCTTTCCACATAAACCAAACCAACCGCACGTATCAATATTGTCACGCGGTAGTAAGGCACGCAGTATTCAAGGCTAAGCACGCAGGACTCAATCGATGTCAGGCGAACTGTTTATTGGGCGAACTTGTGCCCAGCAAAACAAAGCCAATGACAATGCACAGCAATAGCGGTGTGAACAGTCGTCGGTCGACGGAAAGACTGACAAGCGGCGCAATGCGTCGGCTTTTATACACGCGCCATAACGCGTTCTCGCATTATCTCAGGAGCTCCAGGAGTCACTGAAATGTGCGCGTCAAGATGCGAAATTTGAAGTATGGTCGACACGGTTCCAAAAGCGGCATGCAAGATAAACGCGGCCTGCGTTGCGCGTATCAGAAAGTGATAACAGCTCTCACCGCAAACAATCAAAACAAGCGCGCGTGTCACTAGGAGGTCATAACAGCTTTCCACTTAAACCAAAACAAGTGCACGTGCCACTACCCCCCTCTGAAAAAGCATCGTCCGATGCTGAAGACAGAACATGAAAGTGAGAGTACCCTGTCCAAAATTCCGGCAGGCTTTCGGGCTGTAAGCCTGTAAGCTATATGTTATTTTGGCCTATCGGCCTGCCGGTCCTATTTGCATATCGGTGGCTGTTTGCAGGCCGGAATCTGTAAACCTATGGGCAGCTACAAGCATTTCGGTGGCTGTTTGCAGGTCGGAGTCTGTAAGCCTACGGGCAGCCTGTCAGTGGCTGTAAGAGGGGGAGGGAAAGCAGTATGCTTGACCCTCACCCTCCGCTAGCCGGAAATGTTTCCTATAGGCGCGAATTTTGAACGCCTGTTTATAGACGCGTCGAATTCACGCAGTTATTCCAAGGGACGCAATACTACATGGAGACGAAGGCAGTCGCGCACTCATTTGCACGTTTTGTAATAAATCAGCGCAATTAAACATTGCTTAATTTTGATTATGGTCATGTTTTACTTTTGTGCACAAAAAAGACCAAACCTTGCACTTAAACCAGGTGCACAACTAGTTTTTCATTGCACCTACTTCTAGGAAATGAAAACGGACATAGTTGCGATAGCATGACATGTCAAAGAATCTCTTGAACACAGTGGCTGTGCCTTGAGCGCCCTAGCCGTCGGCAGTAATATGCACGCACCCACAGTATTTAAATGGAAGACACACTGCAGGAGGTTCAATACATCTAAATTTTAGAGTTCCTTGCTTTTTGTTGGCTGAGTCGACAGATCTGGCAATGACAACTTTTGTCCACAAATGTAGACACCGTACTTAAAGCACCAATCTAATGGCTGCATATTGTCCTGCAAATGTACTTTTGGAATGAAACATGCAGAACCACCCCAAGACTGATCACAATTGACTGACTGTTTGTGCACCTCCAACAAACCGAAGTCACTATGGCATGTACCTCTGAAATTCAGCAAAAATAAGAAACCTCTCTGATTTTGTCTCAATGCCTTAGTCTAAAGGGAACCTGCTAGTGATAACGGCTTGTGGCCTGCAAGCCAACATGCAGGTATGACCATGCTAAAGGCATACACAGTAGATCAAGGTGTAAAGGTATACACAGGCGTAAAGGGGTACACAGTACCACTGTTTCACAGTGGAGAGGCTACATCCGCAGCCACTCCATCATCGGCTTCCTAACTGTCCTTTCGCAAATGTCGTCCTTTTCCTAAACCTTTTGCAGTAGTTCTTGATTTCCACATACACCATTTTTTTCTACTAAAGTTCGAGAAACATTTAAAGTGATCATTCATCACTTTTTTTTTCTAATTTCCACTTGCACTAAAATGAGCTGTACAAAATGTTCCAAAGTAAAATCCTCATACACCAGTATGGCTTCTTCAACATAAAGGTAAACAAAGCATTTCGAGTGGAGCAAGCAGCGCCATGCACTACAGACCTTCCCACTTCCCAACTTAGTGCTCAAACTTTTCGAGCGAACTCATACTGTTGCAGCTATATCTGATCCCTGGAAATCCAATAGTTGTAGCATGTCATCTTGAACAAAGGCCCAAGCTGGCACATACACACTTTTTTCTTTATTCAGGAATCTCCCCGCATTGCCTTTGGGCGTTGCAGCAGGGGGGTTTAGAACAGCGATACAAATAAGTCTGCACTTGCACAACATACTTGTTTTTCCGAAAGCTTGTTCCAGTTTGCTACACTCTTCGAAAAAAAAAAGAATTAGCGAACATGCCCGTTCTGGGCCGGTATTCACGGATTTTGAGTTTGTGATCGTTACGTTGAGAAAGATAAAAAGGTGTCTTTAAGTATCCTTGTTTATGCCTACCCTGTTGTTATATATTTGAAAAAACAGCTTCAGCCTTAACTTCCGTCGGCGCGAAGACAACTCCGAATTCGATTCTTGTTTCATCATTGTGACACTGTCTGTTCTACAGTACCTGCCCAGGACGTACCTAGCCGCTCTGTTTTGAATACTTTCGATCTGAGAAGTCAGACTGGCTTCCGATGAATCCCATAGTGGTCAGGAATACTCTAATATTGGTCTTACACATGTAGTAAAGGCATTCCGTTTTAATTCAATATCCCGATCATTAGATTTCGTTGCACAAAGTTCAACACCCGTCCAGCCTTACCAACTATCTCACTAATGTGCGCATTCCATGAACAATCAAGAGAAAACACAACGCCTAGGTACTTAGAAATATCAACTGTGATAACCAACTCCTTATCTATACAGTATTTATTTATCAGTGGTCTTTGCTTTTTAGTGATGGATGCACTTTTTAGCACTTAAACACATCTTCCACTGTTTACACTAGTCATGTATTCTACTCAAGCCTCCCTGAAATGCTGTCGCGTCCTGACCACAAGATATTTTTCTGTACACCACGCAATCCTCTGGAAACAGTCGTAAGGTGGACGTAATAACCAAATTTATGTCGTTAATACATATTGTCACGTGGTAGTGACGCACACAGCACTCAAGGCGAAGCACGCAGGACTCAAGTGATGTCAGGCGAACTGTTTATAGGGCGAACTTTTGCCCAGCAAAACAAAGCCAATAGCAATGCACAGTAATAGCGGCGTGACCAGTCGTCGGTCGACGAAAAGACTCACAAACGGCGTAATGCGCCGGCTTTTATACCCGCGTCATAACACGTTCTCGCATTATCTCTGGAATTCCAGAAGTTACTGAAATGTGCGCGTCAAGCATGCAAAGTTTAAAGAATGGTCGACACGGTTCTAGAAGTGGCATGCAAGATAAACGCGGCCTGCGTTGCGTGTAGCAGAAAGTGATAACAGCGCTCCCCGCAAACAATCAAAACGAGCGCGCGTGTCGCTGGGAAGCGATAACGCCTTTCCGCTTAAATCAAAACAACCGCACGCGTCACTGCCCCCTCTGAAAAAGCATCGTCCCGATGCTAAAGACAGAACATGAAAGTGAGAGTACATGCAATAAATTACATTAACAATGCGTCACAGTTAATCAGCGCGCGTAACAAGGTTTAAGTCGCACAACGTGTACAACTTCAGGTCGGGCGCGCCGGCGCTGGGATGGGGTTAAGCCATCGGGCACGACCTCATAATCCAGTTCACCACGACGCCGTACTACCTTGCCGGGTCCAAAGTAGCGCCGCAAGAGCTTCGCACACAATCCCCATCGTCGTATCGGCGTCCAGACCCAGACGATGTCGCCGGGTTGGTATTCGGTGTGGCGTGGTCGAAGGTTGTAGTGGCGCCTGTCGCCCGTCTGTTGGCTCTTGATACGCAGGCGGGCTAGCTGTCGAGCTTCTTCGGCGAGTCTCTAGGTAGCTGCCAACGTCGAGGTCTCCTTCGTCGGTGCCGACCGGTACCATGGCGTCAAGCGTCCTTGTTGGGCTCAGTCCGTAGACAAGCCTGTATGGAGCAAGCTGCGCCGTTTCTTGCACGGCCGTGTTGTACGCAAAGGTCACGTACGGAAGTACGGCGTCCCACGTCTTGTGTTCGACGTCGACGTACATGGCCAGCATGTCGCAGATGGTCTTATTTAGACGCTCGGTGAGGCCATTCGTCCGGGGGTGGTAGGCGGTCGTTCGGCGGTGGTTCGTGTAACTGTACTTCAAGATCGCCTGAGTTAGGTCAGCCCTAAAGGCCGTACCTCTGTCGGTGATGAGGAACTCCGGGGCCAGAGCACTGCACGGGCCCGGGCCGGCCCGGCCCGCGGGCCGGGTCGGACCGGGTATGTAATTGTTGGATCGGGCCCGGGCCGGGCTCGGGCCCATGAGCTTCGGGCCCGGGCCGGGGCCGGGCCTGGGTCAGGCCCGAATCAGGCCCGGGTCTCATACGTGTCGGTAATGGCGCGTGTATGCTTTCTGGTTTTGTAGTTTTTTGAGATTTAACGTCCCGAACCTAGTCAGGCTATGCGAGACGCCGTAGTGGAAGGCTGCGGATAATTTAGACCACCTGAAGTGCCTTAGAGTGCACTGAAATTGCACGATACAAGAAGTCTAGCATTTTGCCTCCATCAGTATGTTACATGTAATTTCGGGAAACTGCCTCGTATAAGTTCCCGCCATTATGTTGAGTGAAATACATTATTGCGTACCGTGTATCAAAAGAAATGGTAGTCAGGCAGCACTGCAGCAAGCGCGAAGCAACAGTACAGTGCCCAGATTAGTGCATATAAGATGTACTCATCGGTATCATGGGAAACATTTCGACTGTGCAGCTACGCACGTATCCCCGCCGCGCCTGCTTCCGCCTTCGTGACTCTGTAGACTGGTCAACCAGACACGTGAGTCATTAATACCTGAGGAGCTGCTTTTCCTGCACTTTAAGCTCAAGAAGCGAAGTGACTCTTGTCACAGGCTCGCCGATCCGCGCAGATGTTGGTGATTTTTGTGCTAGCAAGGTAGTTGCAAATATTTATGATTTGGCAATTAGCAAATCAGAACTAGCATTTAACTCGGATGCTCATCATATCAAGTATGTTCTTGCTGATTCTCACGGCCACCTTCGTCTTCGTCACACTTCGTCCGTAATTCATGGTGCCTCATTCTTCGGAGCAAAAGTGTTCCCATGGCGCTCAAAAACGTGGAGGCGCTCCCGAGACAGAAGTGAGCAAGCACCTATGGAAGGTGATAATCAAGATGATTTGCTGCAGTACCCTTTGTAACAGGCGGGTGTAGTGGCACCCTTTACAACATAAATATCTAAGGGGTCCAGCGACACCCCGTGTGGACGAATTTTTCATCCCTTCAAGGTTCCATCTTCCCTCGAACTTCTGCCGCTTTTAGATTTTAGCAGTTAAGTAACACACATCAAAACGGGAGACATGAGCCCCTCCTCTAGTCAAAAAAACGTATGGCAGCTCCGCTGCTGTGAAACCTTAGGACTTGCGTAGCACGGGCACCCAGCGATTCCCATTCGTAGAGTTTCCACTGCTCCGTTGACCAAAGCGTCACTGACGTCAATGTTTGTGGTAAGAAAGCAAGGTTTCCTCGGCACGAGTAGAATTTGTAAGGTAGATTCGCTAAGTCGGTGTGCGACATGTGCGCTACTTTTTTGTTGACTTTTGTCAGCTGAGGTATCACCGTCGCGTGTTAAATGTACCACGACCCAAATTGTGGCACGGGTAGCTCGGTGCGTGCGCTAACATAAGATGATTATAGTGGGTAATACAGGTTTTGCGGAAGCTACATACAGAAGCATAGACTGAGTATTGTGCCGCACTTGAGATGCTTAACACCCTACATGTTGAAACAAAAGCAGAAGGGCCCAAGTTCATTCATATGATGGAACACGTAACTTATTTTATTGATTGAACAGTTGGCACCTTCTGAAATGAAGCCTATACTGAAGCAATAGAATATGCTTGATCCGTCTGAAATGTCCTTCCACGTGGGCACTACCCCTCTCAGAAGTTTGCTTTTTCTCTACCTTCCGTCTTTTCCTGCCCACCGTAGTCACCGCTTTTTCCTGTCTGGCGCACATCGTCTCCACGGTCACAGCCGCTAGCTGCAAGACTGCAACCACGACTGCGAGCCACAGACAGCGAGACTTCGCTCCCCTGTTCGCACCGAGGCCTCTGGCCCTCGGCGGCAACCCACTTTCCCGATTCCAGTCATTGCGTGTGATCGCGCTCCGGACACCCGACCCGCAGCGTTCGACGGGGAGCGCTTAAGAAGCCACCGGCTAGTTCAATTCGGCGCACTAATAAGCAGTTATTTCGGAAGCCCTTAGTCCGGTCTTGATTTAAAGTATAACACTTTTAAAGACCGACGACTGTCACACGAAGGCGACGAGATAGGCATCTAAAGCGAACAGCGAGGACGGTATATCTCGCTCGCTAACGTGTGTGGCTTGCTTTGACACATCTATGGCACTGCGGTGGCGGTGACTCGGCGAACAAAGGTGCGGGAGAGGACTCCTTTTTAGCGCGAAAATGTAGCGCACGTTGGAGACAGTTGCCTACCGAGGAGTCGAAACGACAGGTTTAATAACGCTACTGAGCCTGGCAAATCCTCCCAGGAGTAGTTAAGAGCGCGTTTTTTTTTCTCTCTCTCTCTCTCTCTCGTATCATTGTGCAATAAACGAAGTTTGCAGGATAAGTCTTGCGCTATTTACTCAATATTCCCGGCAATTAATGTAAACTCAATTATAAATGTCAACCGTTTTTCCACTTTATGTGGGCGATGTACGTTGCAGTCGTTCTTTGAAATGAAATAAGAACATTGCACGGTTAGCACTGGGTTAATGAGATAGCCAGCTATGCCTCCACATATATCCCCCTGCAATTCTTTCGCAAAAGTGTTACGGGCATAATTAAGCGAAGGTAAACACAGTACCAGTGCAAATCGTGACAATGTCATAAGTTCTCACAACACTCTCCAGAAACTATCTTGAGTGCGGCTGATATCTTCCCTATGAGAGAAGATTGGACAGCGCCTCGTTTATGCTCAAGGAACAATTGGTTGAATTGGGCCGGGCCGGGCCGGGTCGGGCCGGGCCCAAACCTTTCGGGCCCAGGCCGGGTACGGGCCGTATTTAAGAACACCGGGGCCGGGTTCGGCCGGGCCGGAGCACGGCGCTTTCGGGCCGGGCCGGGTCGGAAAAAGTCGGCCCGTGCAGTGTTCTATCCGGGGCTCCGTGACGCAGGACGATGTTCTCGATGAAGGACTTGGCGACCTCGGCGGCAGTGCCTTTGGGCAAGGCCTTTGCTTCGGCATTGCGGGTGAGGTAGTCAATCGCTACGACTATCCATTTATTGCCGGAAGTCGACGTCGGGAACGGCCCCCGTAAGTCCATGCCGATTTGCTGGAACGGCCGTCGAGGTGGTTCTATGGGTTGCAGAAGTCCGACTGGTCTAGTTGTCGGCGTCGTGCGTCGCTAACAGTCTCTGCACGTCTTTACGTAATGGGCGACGTCGGCAGTGAGGCGAGGCCAATAGTACTTCTCTTGTCCATATTTAAAATCTTTAGCGCGCACAAAAGACACAGACACAGAGAAGAAAGACACACGAGCGCTCAGTGCCTGTGTCTTTTGTGCGCGCTAAAAAGTTTAAATATGGATACCTATCAACTAGCCTACCTATCAGTCTTGCTGCAGTTATTCTCTTGTATTCTTGATAGTGTGCGGGAAAAACCGAGGTGTCCGGCTGTCGGGTCGTCGTGCAAAGCTTCCAGAACCTCTGGACTTAACCCTGAAGGCACCAGGAGGAGGTGGTTGGCGCGGAGGGGTGAGAAGTTCTTCACGAGAACGTTGTTCCGTAGGAAAAACGAAGACAGTCCTCGGCGGAATGCTTTCGGTACGGCGGCGGTCTTGCCTTCCAGGGAGTCCATGAGGCTCTTGAGCTCTGGGTCAGCTCGTTGGTGTTCCGCGAAGTCCTCGGTACTTATGGGTCCCAAGAAAGAGTCATCGTCCTGGTCACCCTGGGGCGGAGGATCGACGGAGGCGCAAGACAAGCAGTCGGCATCGCAGTGCTTTCGTCCGCTCTTGTCGACGACGTTGATGTCAAATTCTTGCAGCCTAAGACTCCATCGTGCGAGGCGTCCTGAGGGATCTTTCAAGTTAGCTAGCCAACACAAGGCGTGGTGGTCACTCACGACTTTGAAAGGCCTGCTGTAAAGGTACGGGCGGAACTTTGATGTAGCCCAGATGATGGCAAGGCATTCCTTTTCCGTGGTGTAGTAGTTCGCTTCCGCCTTCGAAAGTGACCGCCTAGCGTAACAGATAACCCTTTCAAGTCCGTCGGTCCTCTGCACGAGCACGGCGCCGAGCCCTGTGCTGCTTGCGTCCGTGTAAATTTCGGTGTCAGCTTCCTCGTCGAAGTGCGTGAGTAATGGCGACGTTTGCAGGTGTCGCTTTAGTTCTTGAAATGCCTCGACTTGCATCGTTTCCCATTTGAAGTCTACGTCGTCCTTCGTGAGGTACGTCAGCGGCTCGGCGATCCGCGAAAAGTTCTTGACGAAGCGCCTATAATAAGCGCAGAGTCCAAGAAATCTGCGTACTGCCTTCTTGTCGGTGGACGGAGGAAAGTCGGCGATTGCAGCTGTTTTCTGCGGATAAGGGCGCACTTTCGACTTGCTAATAACGTGGCCAAGGCACAACAGTTGCTTGTAGGCGATGCGGCACTTTTCCGGATTCAGTGTAAGTCCGGAGGCTTTGATTAACCGCAGAACAGCTTCAAGGCGAGGAGGTGTTCCTCGAAGCTGGAAGCAAATACGACTACGTCGTCCAAGTAGACGAGGCAAGTCTGCCACTTCAAGCCTGCCAGTACTGTGTCCATAACCCGCTGGAACGTCGCAGGCGCCGAGCAAAGACCAAAGGGCATGACCTTAAACTCGAGCAGGCCGTCTGGTGTTATGAAGGCAGTCTTCTCTCGGTCTCTTTCATGTACTTCGATTTGCCAATTGCCGGTTTTGAGGTCTATCGACGAAAAATACTTCGCGTTGTAGAGTCGATCCAAGGCATCGTGTATCGGTGGGAGAGGATACATGTCTTGCTTCGTGATCTTGTTCAGGCGACGATAATCGACGCAAAAACGTAGGGTTCCATCCTTCTTCTTCACTAACACCACAGGTGATGCCCACGGAGTCGCAGACGGCTGAATGAAGTGGTCACACAGCATTTCGTCGACTTGCTGCTTGATGGCCTCGCGTTCCCGTGCCGAAACTCGATAGGGGCTCTGACGGAGGGGACGGGCATATTCGTGGGTTATGATGCGATGTTTTGCGAGAGGCGTCTGACGAAGCTTCGATGACGACGAGAAGCAGTGCTTGTATTGGTGGAATAAGGCCTTGAGCTCCTTTTAGCGTTGCCTTGAAAGTCCTTGATTGACGTCCAAGGCGGGCGCGGACACTGCGGTCGTCGTGGCGGGTCCCCGAAAATCGGTGAGGGCGAAGGCATTGCTTAATTCCACGAATTCACTTAGGTGCTCTACCGTCGTACCCCTATTCAGGTGCCTGTATTCGTTCCTGAAGTTGATCACCATTACCTTGGTTTCGCCGTTATGCAGCCCGGCTATGCCTCTTACGACACACATCTGACGATATAGGACCAAGTTCTGGTCGCCTTCGATGACGCCTCGTAAGTTCGTAGGTGCTGTGGTGCTGAGAAAAATGATGACGCTACGCACTAGCAGGACGGTTACCTGCTCTTCTGTCACATTCAACACATGATAAGCGACGTTGTAGTCTGACGGCATTGCATTATCCGTGGACAGCGTGACTGACCTGGATCTTAGGTCGATGATTGCGCCTTGCTGGTCCAGGAAATCCATGCCTAACATGACGTCTCACGAGCATTGCTTCAGGACCACAAAACTCACCGAATACGTCTGGCTGTCAATCATGACCCTTGCCGTGCAGGTTCCAGCGGTGTTATAATGTGGCCCCCTGCTGTCCGGTTGTCTGGTCCTTCCCAGGCAGTCGTAACCTTCTTCAGCTTGGCGGCGAAGAGACCACTGATGACAGAGTAGCCGGCGCCGGTGTCGACTAGGGCAGTGACGCTGTGGCCGTCCATAATCACGTCAAGGTCGGTGGTTCATCGTCTTGCGTTCCGGTTAGGTCGGGGCGTCGGATCACGGCTGTGTCGGCTTGCTCCGGGGCTGCTATATTGCGTAGGCAGCGAGGCTTTCTCGTGAAGACTCTGGTCAGGCGGCGTGCTGGGACTACTTCGAGAGGGTTCGTGCGCCGTGGTCGTCGTCGGCAGCGACGGAGGATCTTCGGCATTGCGTCGTGCAGCAGCCGCACCTCCATCGGTTGCTGCCTTTAGTTTCCCGGATAGGGGCTTGGAGATCGGCCCCGTGTGGGGCCGGTGTACTGGCGGTGATCCGGGCAGTCGTAGCGGCCAGGCGAAGGTGAACGGGATGGTCGTCGTCGTTGCCACTGCAATCCGGCGATGTAGTCGGCGATGTCGCGAGGTCGCTCACCTGGGCGCGGACGCGGCGCGTTCACGTCTAACCCAGGCACTCCCATCTCACGGTACTGTCAGTAGCGGTAGGTGTGCCCGGCTTCGCCACAGTGGTAGCATAGTGGGTGGTGGTTCGAGGTGCGCCAAACATCAGTTTTCCTCGGCGCGCGCTGGATTACTGGCGAGCGGGATGGAGTCGGAGTTGGCGGCAGTGGCTGGCGACGAAACTATGGAGACGTTGGGTCCTGGAGTGGGCAAGGAGCGGCGGCAGGCCGGCGTGCGGCAGCGGCGTAGGTCATCGCCTCCGGTTGGGGTGTCGCTGGTTCGGGAACACTCAGCGCGCGCTGTACCTCCTCGCGAAGGATGTCTTCGAGGGAAGCGACTTGGGGCTGAGACGACGAGAACATACGACGCAGTTCCTTGCGAACAATAGCCCTTATGGTCTCGCGTAGGTCGTCGCGGCCGAGTCCTTGGACTTCAGGGATGTCTGGGCAATGCGTCGATTGTATTGCCGGGTGTGCGTCTCGAGGGTCTTTTCAATGGTGGTAGCCTCGGAGAGGAACCCTTGAACCGTCTTTGGCGGGTTCGTCATCAGTCCGGCGAAGAGCTCCTGCTTCACCCCTCGTATTAGCAGGCGAACGTTCTTGTCCTCAGGCATGTCGGGGTCGGCGTGGCGGAAAAGTCGCGTCATCTCCTCCGTAAAGTTTGTTACATTTTCGTTGGGGAGCTGTACCCGAGTCTCACGTAGTGATGCGGCTCTTTCCTTCCACACGACGCTTGCAAAGGTGGGCAGGAAAGCAGCGCAGAAGTCGTCCCAGGTTCGAATCGTTGACTCAAGGTTCTCGAACCAAGTACTTGCGGCGTCTTCCAAGTAGAAATACACATGGCGCAGCTTATCATCGGGGACGCCCTTGTTAAAGGGATTGTCCGGTGATATTGTAAACATTGCGAACTGTGAGGCGTATCATGTACTTGCGCGTGTGGGGAACACAGGGGTGATTTTTCTGAGCGAAATGGAGCTTTCGATAGTTTTATTCAGCTTTTTTATTTGCGTGCGTACGAAACTCCAACGGAGCGCCGGACGAGCGACGGCCGTTGCAGCATGACGTCACACGGAACCGTGCAGGGGACTCGCGAAGCTGTCTGCCCTGTACTTGGTTGCACAGTTAGCTGGGCGCTGTTGATTGCTCGCGCCTATGCCTCGTTGATTAAACAAATGTGAATAAAAGTCCCTTTATTATTATTATTATTATTTCAACAACTGCGAATTACGCGTGCAGTTATTGCGCTTCGAGATCGGTGCGTTTTGCCTCCGGTGCGCTGTTGTGACAGCGCTTTGCTTTTGACGTTTCATGAGTTTTTTTTTTCCTCACTGCATGCTTTTATTGCTGTTTGGGGCCGTATGTATTAACGAAATAGAGCTGTGATAGCTATCTGGCGCCGTCAAGTAGAGACACCACTGGTTCCGACAATACCCGCCACGGTGGTCTAGTGGCTATGGTACTCGGCTGCTGATCCGAAGGTCGCGGGATCGAATCCCAGCTGCGGCGGCTGCATTTCGATGGAGGCGAAATGTTGAGGCCCGTGTGCTGTGCGATGTCAGTGCACGTTAAAGAACCCGAGGTGGTCAAAATTTCCGGAGCCCTCCACTACGGCGTCTCTCATAATCGGAGCTGGTTTTGGGACGTTAAACCCCACATAACAAGGTTCCGACGATGAAGAGTATGAATCTCCGCTTGCATTGAACATGCCAGCAAACCTGCCAGTCAATCGAAGTGACAAGAAAGGGGGAGCGTAAGCATTTCGACAAGCAAATGAGTGTGAATAACAGCAGCACGCTCGTTTCAGATGAGCATGTTCTACGTGCATAAGAACGAGCACGCCACTGCCGCGGAATCTTTTCCGATGCTGTATCATTTTCACATTTCACAGTGAGAGGCATTTGTCGGCGTCGGTTCTTACATTTGTTTTGTTTTTTTTTTGCCTAGATGGTAAATTACTTGAGGTCGCAATCAGCAGTTCCACCTAAACAACGCGCCTTGAAGACGTTTGTCGAACTAGGTGGTCCTACCCAGAGAAATCTTCGCACCTGCGCTCACCTCCAGATCAACCCCGTAAGGGGGGGGGGGGGTAGGGGGGCTAGGGGCCCGGGCGCCTCCCGAAATTTTGTTTGGGGGGTGGTGGTGTTAATAACGTGGTGTAATGCTAATGACATAACGTTTCAGCCTATTAATAACGTTGCATTGAAAAAGTCACTCAGTGCACATACCGCAATTGCTACCGAAATAAATAAGGAAAACATGTTTGTTCTCAAATAGTCAAGGTCTTCAGCAAGTGGGCCCTACCCGAAAAAAATTTCTGGCTACGGACCTGCATCAGATACATCGTCTTTTCTCTCCACCACATGCTTCAGCCAGAGAAACAAAATCAAGAGATCTGACGCTTTAATTACGGCGTGACCGAGGAAGGCAGCACACCTATGTGTGTAGTTCACATTATTGGTGCGGCCCTTCCACTAACAGCTACGTCAAAACGTTGTGAGAGTACGCGATCAACTCCCGGCACCCGCATGTAAAGTGCACCGAGCGTTGAGGGTTCGGAAACCAGTTGACGTGACGAACGGCGGCGACCCACTCGGCCTGTGGGCTCACGTCGCACGGAAACTTGCGAAGAGTCTCCACCCATCCATATTAACAGCGTTACGGAACAAACCAAATTATAGAGAGAGAAAAGAAGGAAAGAAGTGGTTCGAATTGTGCGACTCTACGTACGGCCCATGCATGGCAGGAAAGCCACGACCGCCCGGCACAGAGGGCACGGTACCATGTGACGTCACTCTCACTGTGGCCAGCGCCTCGCCTCGCAGCGCGGGATTTTCAAAAAGTGCTGGATTTGATATTTATTTTCTAATTAACTACACGATTTCCTTGGTAGTGCAAGTTGCCTACAAGTAAAATAAAGCACACACTTTCTTTTAAGACCACTTGTTTTTGTTTGTAAAATGACCGGACAATCCCTGTAAGGCCTGGGACGCGCTCGTAGGTGCCCAGCCAGATTTCCGGGTCCTGGTATGACGATCCGCGGAAGGTAGGCGGCTCTCTGGGATGGCTGCCGACCACGATTGCGGAGACCTTGCTTCCGTCATCGTGGATGCCGGTTTCGTTGCAGCCCTTGTCTTCTTGTCCTTGTCGGGGAGCGGCAGGTATTCTGGCGGGAGTTCTTGTTGTCGGCGGCTAGCTAGAAGGACCGGGTTGGAGTCGTCCTTTTGGCGGCTTGGGCTTGGCTTACGGCTGGACGGGGGTTTACGGTACATCGACCGAGAAGCACCTCCACCAGATGCTACGTGGTAGTGACGCACACAGCACTCAAGGCGAAGCACGCAGGACTCAAGTGATGTCAGGCGAACTGTTTATTGGGCGAACTTGTGCCCAGCAAAACAAAGCCAATGACAATGCACAGCAATAGCGGCGTGAACAGTCGTCGATCGATGGAAAGACTCACAAAGGGCGTAATGCGTCGGCTTTTATACCCGCGTCTTAACACGTTCTCGCATTATCTCTGGAATTCCGGAAGTTACTGAAATGTGCGCGTCAAGCATGCAAAGTTCCAACAATGGTCGACACGGTTCTAGAAGTGGCATGCAAGATAAACGCAGCCTGCGTTGCTCGTAACAGAAAGTGATAACAGCACTCCCCGAAAACAATCAAAACGAGCGCGTGTGTCGCTGGGAAGCCATAATGGCTTTCCGCTTAAACCAAAACAACCGCACGTGTCAATATCAAAAATAATATAGGGGCCAATAAAGATCCCTGTGGGACTCCTGAGGTGACATTTACGCAACTCAATTTTTTGCCATTAACAGTAACATACTGGCTGCGCTTTGATAAGAAATTTTCAATCCATTTGAAACCTCACTATATATACGAATTTGCTGAAATTTGTAAACGAGAAGTGAGTGGGTAACCGTGCGGAAAGCTTTTCGAAAATCTAAAAACGAACAGTCTGTCTGGTCCTCACCATCAATTTCACAACCTAAATCGTGATAGAATTCTAGAAGTTGTGTAGTGCAGGAGAAGCCCTTACGAAAGCCATGCTGTTCTTTAATTAGGATATTGTTGTCTGTGAGATGATTCATGACAGCTGAGTAAATAATATGTTCCATTAATTTCCATATAATACATGTCAGGGAAACGGGCCTATAATTTTGCACATTTTTCCTGAACCACCTTTATGAAATGGCACAACGTGCGCTTTCTTCCAGTCGTAAGGCAGTTGACTGGCGCAGAGCGACTGCGGAAAAATAACAAAAAGATCAAGGGAAACGGTCGCCGCGCAGCGCTTCAGCACGCGAGGTGATATACCGTCAGGACCAACTGCCTTGGATTCGTCCAATTGCTCCAACAGCTTCTTGATACCGGGCACGCTGAGTTGCACCTGCACCATAGGCGGCACATTCCTAGCTGGGGTCGCTAAACTGTCGGATTTCACTGGAAGAAATACTGAACGAAAGCACTCATTTAGATACGTTGCCGTAGCTTTGTCATCCGTGACGACTTGGTTATTGCAAACGATTTCTGGAATGCCCAGAACACTTGATCCGCAGCCGTTTAAATATTTCCACAAAAGCTTAGGATTGGTTTTCAACCTTGCATTTAGTCCTTTGAAATAGTTTTCTTTTGCGATCGCACTACTGAGCTTATAATCGAGGGTTATTTGTGCCAACCTCTCATAAATATTGCAGCGTTTATATTGTCAAGCGTTTATATTGATATTGTCAGCGTATTGCGTTTATATTGACATTGTCAGCGTATTGTCAGCGTTTATATCGACATTCGTGTGGGACCTGGTGAATTTGATCAAGAAAGCAAAATAATTATAGCTACACAATCATCATACACATGCATATGTGGATCACATACGTAGAGTTGAAAACATCTCTTTTAAGACCTCCCCAGAGAGATCTCGAATTTGTACTTCACAATATAAACGCTGCAGTATTTACACAATAATAATGCATGACCTTAAAGCAATGCCAAAATGTTGCTTGGGCCGCACAAGCCAGTCCCTATATCACAAGGTTAACACCATGAACAGCAATAAATGTTTACAGCCAACAATTACGATGCACCATTTCTAGTCCATTTGTGAAAGCACATCAAAACAATGAGGTTGCTTACGCATAAATGTAGCACCAACTAGTCAGATTACGTGCTGATATTGAGGAAAATTGCATGAATTACACTGATGTTTGTCTACCCACAGTGCCACTTTGTAACTATTTGGTACTCCTTCGAAAAATGCAGGATATCAAGGGCATAATTAAACATATAACACCTCACTGTATTTCATAGCTGAAGATCAAGAGTGACAGTAACAGACACTTAGAAATGAAGTTTTATTCTCAGACGATCAAGTTCACTGGTGTAATCTTCCTCTTCTTGCATGAGTCATAGATACACCATGCTGTTTTTCTTGCTGAATGATGAAGTGGGCATTTCAATTCCATGTACTTTAGGTGCCTCGATGTATTTTGTCATTTTTATTCTAGTTTCCTTCTTCAAGCCAATAAAATGTGGGTGTGCATTAATTTTATTGATGTGTTGTTATCACAGTGAGTTGCACACCAAACTATTCAACCATGTTTTTTGCCTCTTGCACCAATAATTCGAACAGTTAAATTGATGAAGTCAATGTTCAATTAACTGAAGTTGCCCGTATTGAAATAATTATTCACATCCAATTTTTTGGGGCATCAGCAACTTCTCGCACAAGGTTCCGCAAACCTCTCTTTGTTCTCTTCTTGTGGCTTTGTGCTGGAAACCATAAAATCTTCAAGAGACCTCCACACAAACAAAAAAACTAAAGAAATCATTGCACGATTAAAAGGAACAAAATGCACTTGTTAGTATATACATGGTTGGGCAAACCACTTCATAAAAGATAAGTGCTATGAATTGCCAACACACTCCAATGTTTATGCCGACTTAATCCAAACTGGCTTGCCCCGTACAACACACTTGTGCATATTGTGATTCGCCTTTTGATGTGTAAAGGTTAACTGCACCTCTGAGCCACATTTTGGTTGACAGCCCAATGTGCCACAAACATTAGTAAACTAATGACTGTCACTTCAGTGGAAGTGTGGCAGTGTCTTTTTGGACAGGCAACCATAGTAAAAGCCCCAAGGCATACAGGTGGCAACCGATGCTCCAGTACAACTTATAGGTGAAAACCTTATCATAATAAGCACATTAAGCTATCTGGCAAGCAGTGCTTGTGTTATAAAACTATTGGCACTGCTGTAAATGTACTGCAGGCTTTCAATAGGCTACAGCCCACACACGCCTTGCCATGGTTTGTTGCCACGTTTTTGTGCGGTATCATCAAGAATGCTTGTTATAAGTTATCACTGTAAATCAAAATGGTTTAAGTGCATTGTACAGTCGAACACAGATATATCGAACCCACATATTTTGAATTTTTGGCTATATTGAACTCATAAATTATCCTCTTGAAAATTCTGTGTAAAAATATAGAAATTCATACGTTTATGTTGAACGTATTTTTACCCACCATCGGATATACTGAACGCTGCGCAGAGTGGAAGGTGCGCTTCGCCACTCGCTGTATCCCGCGATCTCGATAGCACCGCACCTGCACCGACACCCAAAAGACTAGAAAAACATGTGAGAGAGGGGTCTCGGACTGTACTCCTGCTGGGCGCGTACTCCCGACATGCGGAAGAGCTTGTTTTTTCGCTCTCATTCTTTGCCCTAGTTACCGTAGTAATGAGTTTGAAAAGCGGGAACGAAGGCGCGGATGGCCTCCCCAGTTCGCCATTCTTTTTACGGGCGAAGCTCCTCTTAGTCTAACCTTGTCCTGCGCAAGGCGTCAGGCGTAACCGGCAGTATCTCCCGGGAGGCACGCGCTCACCCTCGGCGCGTGCCTCTCTCTCACTCTTCTATCTGCTGTCTTGTGACAGAGAGAGAGAGCGAAAGGCGCGCGTTGATGATGATGATGATTGTGGTTCGGTTAGGAAAGGACGCTAATTTCAGCAGGCCATGTAGGGAGCACGGCTAAGCGTCCGTGAGGGTGGGGGAAAGGGAGTGAAAGAGATAGAGAGCAGAGAAAGGCCGTAGTGGAGGGCTCCGGAAATTTAGACCACCTGGGGTTCTTTAACGTGCACCGACAACGTACAGTACACGGCCTCTGGCATTTTCGCCTCCATCGAAAATGCGAGCGCCGCGGCCGGGATCGAACCCGCGTATTTTGGGTGGCAGCCGAATACCGCAACCACTGCACCACCGCGGCGGAAACGCTCTTAGATGAATGCTCTACCAGCTCGCAAAGAAGGAGAAGGCGCCCTCACCTGCGAGAGACAACGTTGGCGCAGGCAGCGTCTCCTACCGAGTTTCGTGATTGAGAAATGCCGACTGCTCGCGTTGGAGAACCGTTCACTGGCCACCCATATATATATATATATATATATATATATATATACACATACATACATAGGCACTGGATCTTGAGTTGCAATGAAGTGCCGGTGGGAGATTTCACTTGTTCATAATTCAACCATAAGGGTTCGTAGCGTGCGCGTTAACTAAATTAATCCGGAACTCGGCACGATCTACGATGAAACTCCCGAGCTTCGCCCACTCATCATCATTCACTCCGTGGATATGCTGTAATATTTTCTTTTTACTCTTTTGTGAGTTTTGTTAAGCCAACCACAGCCCGCACATTCCGTATTTGCTCAGCCAACCACAACTCGTGCCTTTCGTACATCATTGTTGTCCTCGGAGGTGGCAATCGCGAGTCCTTTGTTGGTGGAGTCCACATAGTTCAGCGAAGGTTGGCATCGTCGCTTACCATCACGTACTTGTCTTGCGCTCGCTGTGCGTGGCGTGCGGAGGCACAGCAGACTGCTGGAATTTTCGAGTTGTTGTGTAGCAATGGCCGCAACAAGCACAAGCAGCGTCAAGAAGCACAAGCACCTTGACTCTGAAACCAAGTTGAAAACCATTCAGCACGTTGAGGCAGGCGAAAGAAGTTCGGTAGTGCCAGGATACTTCGGGATTCCTAGGAGCGCTCCGAGTACATTGTTAAAAAAGGAGGTGGACATGAAGGCAAAACCGGCGGAGCAACGAACGTTGGGCCAGTCTTATGCGAACTCCTGCCCACAAGAAAGTCAAGAAGGCACTTTATGCCTGATCCTTAGAAGCCCGGACTAACGACATTCCGGTGGATCGCTCAGTGCTAATGATTGGCCAATTTTTTTGCCAAATTGTTTGCCACTACACTCAAAGGACAAATTGTTGGCCACTACACTCAGCGAGGAGAACTTGGTCAACAACACCAGGTGGCTTCACAGATTTAAGAACTGTGTGGTTAGCTTTTGCATTGCAAGATATGCCAAATGCACGACACAAGGCATTAGCATCGTTCTCTTTTCTTTTTTCCTCTTCGATCTCCGAACGAGCTGTGCGCTGTGTAAAATAGCAGCCGTCAGACAGCAGCAACATTTCTGGATTACATTTCATTGCTGGTAAACAATGAGGCTAGCCCGTTGCCTAGAGCTTTTAGGCGTTTTCTCATTTGCGCTTCTGCAGCATTTGTGAGCATGTATATTTCATCAGCTCGGGTACCCCATCTCGATTTTCTGAGCATACGGAGTGGGTAGCTAGCCTGTTTGCTTTCATGAGCACTACCCTGACACAAAAAGAAAAAAAAATGTGAGCGTTCTAAACGCACTTCGAAATGGAAACACTCCTCCAGAAAGTGGTGGTTCCGAACATTGTGCAGATTTTCACATTTTTCACTCATCAACGTCATCATCAGCCTGTTTAGGTACACTGCAGGACGAAGGCCTCTCCAAACGATTTCCAATCCATCCTATCCTGAGCGAGTTGGTTCCACTTTGTGCCCGCAAGCCTTTTAATTTCATCGCTCCATCGTTTTCCCTCTCTTGGTATCCATCCATTCCATCACTCTTACTGTCCATCTGATATCTTTCCTCCTCATGACATGTCCTGCCCAGGTCCACTTATTTCTTTTAATTAATGTAATAATATCGGATACTCCTGTCTGCTCTCTGATCCATTCCGCTCGTTTTTTTATCTCTTAGCATTAGCCCTATCATTTTTCATTCCATTGCACGTTGCGTGCTCCTTAGTTTCATGTCTAGTTTTTTCGTTATCCTCCGCGTTTCTGCACCGTACGTTAGTACTGGGAGAATGCAGTGATTGAATACTTTTCGGTTTACAGACAGCGGCAAGTTTCCAGTCATGATTTCGTAATTCCTTCCGAATGCGCTCCAGCCCATCCTTATTCTACGGAGAATTTCTTTTTCATGGGTAGGAGTTCCTGTTATTAACTGTCCCAGGTATACGTATTCGTTTACACATTGTAAGGGTTCATTGTTGATTTTAAATTCCTGTTCCTCTGCTAGGCTATTGAGCACAACGTTGGTCTTTGCCTATTCATTTTTAATCCAATTTTAATACTTTCCCTGTTTACGTCATGAATCATGTTTTGTAGTTGGTCTCCATAATTGCTAAAGAGCACAATGTCGTCTGGAAATCTTAAATTGCTTGGATATTCTCAGTCAATTCGAATTCCCTTTTCTTCCCCGTCTAGACGTTTAAACACTTCCTCTAAACCTGCAGTGAATTATGTCATAATTGTTAATTCATGCCCATTGTGAACAGTATTAGTGTGTAGTACAGTCGATGTATTTGGATTGTGCGGTGGGCCAATACTCATTCTACGTTTCTCTGTATATTTCTTTTTGGCTTCTTCCACGTTGTCGTCATATTGTTGCTCGTGCCCCGCCACGGTGGTCTAGTGGCTAAGGTACTCGGCTGCTGATCCGAGGGTCGCGGGATCGAATCCCTGCCGCGGCGGCTGCATTTCGATGGAGGCGAAATGTTGAGGCCCGTGTGCTGTGCGATGTAAGTGCACGTTAAAGAACCCCAGGTGGTCACAATTTCCGGAGCCCTCCACTACGGCGTCTCTCATAATCAGAGCTGGTTTTGGGACGTTAAACCCCACATAACAACAATTGTTGCTCGTATTTATATTGTACTGGAATAACGGCTATGTTTTGAGTTAAGTACCATGTACAACATATTGTGTGTATTACTCATGAACAACATGTGAACTTAAGAGAGGAGCAGACTTATGCCACAGAATTAGTTAAATGTGTTACTATTGCAGAATGTTCGTAATAATGTACACTGCAATACCTGGCATGGATTTTTTTTTTTCGTGCCTGTTAGAAACAGCTATCACATGGTGACAAGTATGTGAAGCTTTCATTTTGTGGGGATGGACAACGGCCCGGCTTGAGACTACAGATGACGACGATGACGAACTGCGCGCGTGTTGTGCTGGGGCGCGCGCTGGCGTTCTAGCCTGGGCCAGGACTAGCCTAGACGCGCTGCTGGGCACGACGGCTCTCAACTGGCCAGCTGGCCGGGACTGGCTGCTCCGGGCAGAGACGCGGCAATCTCCCACAATTTTAAAGACGATAGTTTTTCTTGGGATACTTCGACGCAGAAATTTTGGTCTGTGTGTGTCCTGCTGCGAAAGGTGAACCCCTTCCTCAACGACCACCCAGCTTGAACTGGTGGCTACCTCCATACTTCTGAACACAGTCGGCCAAAAAGCAAATATTACGCATATCTGAGGCGCAACATCAATACGTATGTATTGGACGGTGTGTCCCTTTAGTAGAAAATACATAGATGCGTAATTCTAAAGACCGTAGTGCTTGTTAGGATGCGCAAAAGCGGACGTTTCCTGTACTAGGCAAGCTTCTTGCGTTTCCCGTAACCATGGCCAGATGGCGCCCTTATCTCGCGCTCGTGCCGAACGGAAGGCAGGGAACGGCCGCCCGCCACTCCGGCCGGTCCCTTTCTCTCCTGGCGTCTCTTCGTTTTCCCTCTCGCTTGCGCAACTCCTCGGGGGCAATAGAAACACGCGAAACGGGACTCATGTAGTACGGCCGGTAGAAGGCTATCGTCTTTCGACGGCATTTGCAGCGAAGCACGGAGATACGCGGCCAATTTTTTTACAATGAAAGCAACTGCATCATTTTTAGGGGCGAAGCTCCTCTTAGTCTAACCTTGTCACGCGTCAGTCTTCAGGCGTCAGGCGTAACCCGCGTGCCTTCCGGCACGCGCTCGCCCTCGGCGTTCGCCTCGGCGCGTGCCTCTCTCTCTCTCTCTCTCCCGGCGCGTGCCTTGCTGTCTTGTGAGAGAGAGAGAGACAGAGAGAGCGAAAGGCGCGCGTTGGCTATGGAAACGCTCTTTCTTAGAGGAACGCTGTACCAGCTCGCAAAGAAGGAGAACGCGCCCTCACCCGCGAGAGACGACGTTGGCGCCGGCAGCGCTCCTAGCGAGTTTCGTGATTGAGAAATACCGACTGCTCCCGTTGGAGAAGCGTTCACCGCCAACCCATATATATATATATATTATATATATATATATATATATATATATGGCTTGCCGGTGAACGCTTCTCCACGAGAGCCTCCAGGTCCACTTCTTTTTTTTTAATTAATGTATTAATATCGGATACTCCTGTCTGCTCTCTGATCCATTCCGCTCGTTTTTTTATCTCTTAGCATTAGCCCTATCATTTTTCTTTCCATTGCACGTTGCGTGCTCCTTAGTTTCATCTCTAGTTTTTGCGTTATCCTCCACGTTTCTGCACCGTACGTTAGTACTGGGAGAATGCAGTGATTGAATACTTTTCGGTTTACTGAGAGCGGCAAGTTTCCAGTCATGATTTCGTAATGCCTTCTGAATGCGCTCCAGCCCATCCTTATTCTACGGAGAATTTATTTTTCATGGGCAGGAGTTCCTGTTATTAACTGTCCCAGGTATACGTATTCGTTTACACATTGTAAGGGTTCATTGTTGATTTTAAATTCCTGTTCCTCAGCTAGGCTATTGAGCACAACGTTGGTCTTTTGCCTATTCATTTTTAATCCAATTTTAATACTTTCCCTGTTTACGTCATGAATCATGTTTTGTAGTTCGTCTCCATAATTGCTAAAGAGCACAATGTCGTCTGCTAATCTTAAATTGCTTAGATATTCTGAGTCCATTCGAATTCCCTTTTCTTCCCAGTCTAGACGTTTAAACACTTCCACTAAACCTGCAGTGAATTATGTCATAATTGTTAATTCATACCCATTGTGAACAGTATTAGTGTGTAGTACAGTCGATGTATTTGGATTATGCGGTGGGCCAATACTCATTCTACGTTTCTCTGTATATTTCTTTTTGGCTTCTTCCACGTTGTCATATTGTTGCTCGTATTTATATTGTACTGGAATAAAGGCTATGTTTTGAGTTAAGTACCATGTACAACATCTTGTGTGTATTACTCATGAACAACATGTGAACTTAAGAGAGGAGCAGACTTATGCCACAGAATTAGTTAAATGTGTTATTATTGCAGCATGTTCGTAATAATGTACACTGCAATACCTGGCATGGTTTTTTTTTTTTGCCTGTTAGAAAGAGCTATCACATGGTGACAAGTATGTGAAGCTTTCATTTTGTGGAGATGGACAACGGCCCGGATTGAGACTACAGACGACCACGATGGCGAACTGCGCGCGTTTGGTGCTGGGGCGCGTGCTGGCGTTCTAGCCTGGGCCAGGACTAGCCTAGACGCGCTGCTGGGCACGACGGCTCTCAACTGGCCAGCTGGCCGGGACTGGCTGCTCCGGGCCAAGACGCGGCAATCTCCCACAATTTTTACAATGAAAGCAACTGCATCATTTTTTCCAAAGGTATTTATCAAATTTTTGAGCTTTACTAATTTCTGAAGTTCTTGCACTACTTTGTGAGACTGGTGTGCCTGCATCAGTTACGGAGCGCACTTTCACATTCCTGCTGTGAACGACGCTGTTCAATGCATGTTGAGTTAACGAACTGACGCTCGCGCATCCATGACACCTTGAACAACTACGTCTAGATATATACGACATTTGACATTTTGTTAAGATTTCAGTGCCACATGTCAAGGCACCCACATGCATAGGCTGGCACAATTGAGGGGTTTTCTCAGGCACATGATTACCAGCGTTCAATTCAGTCAGGTTGACCTGTACCCAAACCTAGGACAATTCTGCTGTACCGAAATTTCTAGGTTCTCAGTTGCTAAAATCCTCAAATCCTTGCACTGTAGCATTCGAAACTTGCAATACATTCATCTGGCCCATCTCAGGTCCTGTGACGGTTAACTTAATCGGCTGCAATCGTGAGTATGCTATACTCTGAGAGTTAATGAATGAGTGGACTTGCGGGGCTATTGGGCTGCAAAAATAAATTGGGACAGTGGGATATCGATCGACCTAAACGTGTGTTCTCATCGTTTCATGCTATATTCATTGGAAGCGCAAGTTGATTACAAGGCAGTTTGGAAAAGAATTGTGGCCTATATGATGATATTACAGTGATAAGATCGAATATTTGGGGCTTGTGGCGAAGCTGATTGCAGTGTGTTGTGACTAGAAAGATGAAGAAAGCCGTGAGTGCGAAATCACTGGAAAGGGACCTGGATGTTTTTACGACGATGAGGCTGCAGAGAGAGTAATGCGCGCGACTTGGGAAACACTGATTTAGACGCAATAAGGATGTAGTGATGCTGAACTTTACTGCCTCTGAATTATGCACAAAATAATTTATATTATAACAAATTGTAATTCGCTGTTTCAGTGTCGCATATGATTGCTCTTAAATCAAGCATGCCGATGTTGCACTGAGGAAATAAGGCGAGGGGGAACGATTCATGCGAGCGCTGCGAGAGTCGACAAAAAAAAGCCGTCCAGAATTCGCCTTGCTACACTACCATTCCCTAAACGAATCGTATGTTTTAATGCAGGTGAGCTGCATAACATAATTATCTGCATAACCGTGTGCACGCCAACAGATTTATCAATGTCGTAGACGTCGGCGCGGAAAAATTGTAGGTGGCTCGTACACGGAGAGATGGCAGCTGCGCGGTCAAAGGGCTATGGCGTAGGCTAGCTGACAAAGAAGTAAAACATCAAGTGTGATATATTGTAGGCTCTTGACAAGATCGAGTGTATAATTGCGCGCACTAAGACTAGTATACGTATGCTAGAAGTATGTTAGCTTTAAAAACAGTTACTATTGGATTTTACTTGGTATAAATGTAATGCTACACGTACGCGTACGCGACTCGGCAAATTAAATCGCGGCGCCTTGGTGGCTGCATGGGCAGCGTGCTCCAAAACTCCCGCACGCTGAGCAGCCTCTACGCTAAATATTCTTCACCATTTGGTCTTTAAAATTTAAAAACCACGTTCCGCTTGAAAGAATGTTCATCGCGCGAACAGCCGCACGATTTCAGCTGATATTTTCTGCATTTGCGGCGATCGATCGATCGCGATCTCGGATTTGTGCGAGCTGTCGGCCTCTCGCAGTCAGAATTAATGCGAAGTTCCCGTATATGGCGTGCCATATATAATCGCATATACGTCCGTGCGTGGCCTAATCTACGCAATCTAGCTTCGCCCAACCACCGGCACGCTCGATCGGTGAAGTGCTCGCGTGGCTCGCGAGAGCATCGCAGCGTACGCCGAGCTGCGCTACTGATTTAAACGAAAATATTATCCTTCTACCAGTGACCTTTTTCAATAAGTATGAAGGTGCCCCAGACGCCGGTGAATTGGACGAGAGAAATTGAAAGAAAATGTACACAAAAACGCACAACCAAGCAGCAGTTTAGGCGTGTATACTACGAAAGCAGCAGTTTAGGCGTGTATATAGCCCGCAAGAAATTGAATGCTCAAGAGCCGAGCATTAGTTTTCCCGTAGACGTCCTTGGCTGACGCTAAAGATGACCTGACAGTATTGGGAGGCTGCCCGTAGGAATTTGATCAACGAATACAGCCACCTGAATAGGGGTACGACTTCGCCCTCACCGATCCTCGCGGACCCGCAACGAGGACCGCAGTGTCCGCTCCCGCCTTCGACGTCAATGAATCCCTTCCCAGGCAGCAATAAAAGGAGCTCAACGCCTTACTCCAGCAATACATGGACTGCTTCTCGTCATCATCGAGGCTTCGTCAGACCCCTCTCGCGAAACGTCGCATCATAACCGACTAATATGCCCGTACTCTCCTTCAGTCACTACCGAGTTTCTTCACGAGAACGCGCGCCATCAAGCAACAAGTCGACGAAATGCTGCGTGAAGGCATCATTCAGCCGTCTACGAGTCCGTGGGTATCACCCGTGGGGTTAGTGAAGAGGAAGGATGGAACGCTACGTTTTTGCGATGATTATCGTCGCCTGAACAAGATCACGAAGAAAGACGTGTGTCATCTCCCGCGGATAGACGATGCCTTGAATCGACTCTACAATGCAAAGTATTTTTCGTTGATGGACCTCAAAACCGGCTACTGCCTAATCGAAGTAGGCGAGAGAGACCGAGAGAAGACTGCCTTCATAACACCAGACGGCGCGTTGGAGTTTAAGGTCATGCCCTTTGGTGTTTGCTTTGCGCCTGCGACGTTCCAATGGGTTACGACACAGTACTGGCAGGCTTGAAGTGGCAGACTTCCCTCGTCTACTTGGACGACGTAGTCGTATTTGCTTCCGGCTTCGACGAACACCTCGGGCTCCTTGAAGCTGTTCTTCGGGTATCAAAGCCTCCGGACTTACCCTGGAGCCAGAAAAGTGCCGCTTCGCATTCGAGGAACTGTTGTTCCTTGGCCACATTATTAGCAAGTCGGGAGGGCACCCTAACCCGCAGAAAACAGCTGCGATTGCCGACTTTCGTCCACGCACCGACAAGAAAGCAGTACGCCGGTTTCTTGGCCTCTGCGATTATTACAGGCGCTTTGTCAAGAACTTTTCGCGGATCGCCGAGCCGGTGACGTACCTCACGAAGGCCGACGTCGACTTCAAATGGGAAACCCCGCAAGTGGAGGCATTTCAAGAAATAAAGCGACGCCTGCAAACACCGCCAATACTCGCCACTTCGACGATGAAGTCGACAGCGAAATTCACACGGACGGAAGCAGCACAGCGCTCGGCGTCGTGCTCGTGCAGAGGATCGACGGACTTCAAAGGGTGATCAGTTACACTGTAAAAAAAAGGCCGTCGTATGACAGTAATATAGCCCGCTAACTGTTGGCGCCAGGTACTTTTCGTAACGGCACTATTTTTTGCTAAAGCCGTAGTCAGATACAACATGACCAATGCCACGGAATCAGAGTACGGGAATATAAGCCGTTAACTCTTGAGGCCAGGAAGTTTTCGTAACGGAACTATTTCTTGCTGTAGCCGTAGTTATATACAACACTACCAATGTTGTAGCAAGGAAGCAAGTTGGGCAAGGCAGTAGTATATGTGCTATCTTTTCAACAAAAGTTCAGTTGTCAGTCAGCGCTCTCGTCGTCTATTACTTCTCTTCGGTCTTTATTTGTGCACGCTGTTCCACCATGACAATGTTGTAGTTTAAGAGATCAGTTTTGAAAGCGTAGTGCTATGTAACACAAACGGTCCTGTACCACGGCATAATGTTATTGGAGCCGTAGTACTCATCAACATTGCCAATACTGTACCACAGGCAAACTGTTTTAAATCTGTTATGTACTGCTACTGCACTCGCGGTTATATCCTGCATGTGATGGTCACAGGTGAACTGTGATCACAACTGTCATATGCAGGATGCAACCACAACCGAAATGTTAGCACCTAACAAATTTAAAACCTCTTCGCTGTGTTACAGTCACATCTAAGACGTAAGCTGCAATCCATGATGACTGCAATGCCTTTGTATGGTTGCTGTCTGTATAGCAGCTTTGATGAATAAGTAATGCGTCAGGAAGCAGTGCAACAAAGAACGATAGGAGGAAAAGAATGACATATGCAAGCAACTAGCAGAGATAGTGTTGTGCTATTTCGGTGTGCCATGCAGCATTCCTTTGAATCTGTAGGCCTACCATGCACTTGCACAAGCTCATAGCTCGGCAGTCTAGGTAAGGTGAAATTAAAACAACACAGAAAGTTCAGCTGAGAGATGTCCTGTGTTTCAAGACTATGAAGTTACTGTACATTTGTCTGAAGAACAAACCACCAGCAGAGTCCCATTTCTTGGTAAGTGCAGCCCTGAGCCATCGTTGAGCTGAAAGTGAAAAGCAGGAAAACAGGCCATTAGCTCAAGCCAACAAAACAACCCCCTCAGTCATAATTTATAACTAGCTGTCAAAAAACTTGTCCAATTCGTCTGCATGTCTTTTTCAGGTGCTGTAAACTAGCCATAAATTAAAGGGGTCGTGAAACGTCTTCAAAATATTTTGTACTAATTGCGTATTGTTTCGTTGCATCGTGTTGGTTGATTTGGAGCGATAAAAATCACGGTTTCTGTTTCAATTCGCGTGTTCCCCTCAACTCTGCAGTTGACGTCATATAAGCAGCCACCATACCTCCGAGATTGGCGTGCCCTCGGAGGCCACGGAAAAACAAATCGTGCTGCAGATTTTTTTCCAAATGGCGGCACCGCACTGTTTCAAAGTATTTTTTTTTCTAACTTTCAAGTAAGTTGATTCTTTAGGGCAAATGCGAGCTCACTATGCCTTTGAGCTGAAAAATATCTTACTGCAACGTCATCGAATAGTACCATGCCGGCGGGTAGTGTCACAAAGTCGTTTCGGGAGCACAAGAACGCTGTGGTTTTAATGAGCGTTAATAAATGTGCACTGAATATTTTGCCAAAATATTTTGGAATCGGCTCGTCGAATGTGTATTGAAGCAGCGAAAATTACAACCTGGCACCTCCAAATTCTTTTCACGACCCCTTTAACAAAGATAAAAGGATGATCTTTTGTGCACTTTCTTGCAAATGATAATAATTATCTCATCTTTACTGTTTTATTGGAAACACAATGATGTTGAGTTTTCCTAGAGAGGGGGAAAACATTGCTTGCAGAGGATGCACTTCCTTGATATGGCCATACGTAGCAAAACAGTGCATTTTAAACGCGACTGAGAGCGCACTATGTGCACAAATCACAATAATTGTTAATCTTCATAAACACGACAGAACAAAAACGAGACACAAGACAGAGTGCTGACTTCACGTAACTGTTGATTTTCGTTCATCTTGCACATTTATGGGACACCTCTTCAATAAAATCAAGATAAAACCATAGAAAACACAGAAACCCCAATGATATCATTCACATGCTTCCTCGTACATGCAGTTTACTACTGGACAAACATGACCTATTTTGTTTCTTCCTGAAAACACTACATTCACATGATACTTCTCACCCAGTAGTAAACAGCCTGTAGGAGTACGCGTCTGATACTAGCACAAATAGATGCTCAAAGTGAGCCGAGTACTACATTGTAAAGTGTAAGGAAAATGTAGGATATAAGATTCCGTTTAAATGTGGCCAGTATTATGTAGGACAGACAGGCTGATGTGTAAATGTTACATTAAAAGAGCACATAGCTAGCCTGAAAGGCAGACCAAACACGCATATGGCTCTGCACTGTGCGCAATGTACAAAAAAGCCCAATAAACCATTTTTGAAAAGAACAGAAATTAATTTTTTCAGCCCTAATCAAACGAGAGATTGTGGAAGCTTGGAAGATTTCAGAATTTACAAGGCACATGTGTTAGTCACCCTTCCACACCATTGAATAGTAAAGAAATTAATCTGCTCAGTAAAAGAAAATAATGTGCGGATTGCTTAGCAATCTTGGGTTGTTATACATTCACTGTTTCATATGACAGGAAATGCTCGCTTTGTGTGTTCATGCGCACCAACCATGACGATATTCTTGAGGAGATATAGACGTATGCATACTGTCAAGAATAAACTTCAGGTTATAGTCTGCGCTGTGTCTTGATGTTGTTGTTTGGATAGTCGTCGTGTGTGCTACCCACCATAATGAATCTAAATCAAGTAGCCCGCCTTTCCGTCTTATTTTAGCACATGTTAAAGGAAGTGTGACACCTGCACATTTTGGTAGTACCACAGTAAAAGCAAGGAAGTTAGAGAAGGTAAATTTTATGCGAACATATATAGCTGTATTGCTCTATAACAATGGACTGCCTACTGTTGATTATTTTAGTATTCTTACTTCAACATAGTTGTCAAAGGACTTGCACACAGACTAAGGCTCCCTTCGATGCTCAAATTTTTTGCCTGTAGTGGCCTTGAAGTTTGGTCTATTGCACCTGTTTACAGTTTCGATGCTGAATTTTTCCTATAGTGGCCTTGAAGTTAGCTCTATTGCACATGCTTACAGTAGTATCTGGAAAATAGCTGTAGTCCTTGCTTGTCTGAACAAAAAAACTAAAAGCGAAAAGGTATGCTCATGCTGTACATATGGTCAGCTTGCAGCAGCTCCTACTACGCTTTGCTTCTTTGACATCTGTTTGTTACCCTTAGAGGCAACTGGTTTCACATCTGATGCATTACATGCCCTGCCCACTTCCATTTGTTTTTCTTGATAATAGAATACAGCTCAACACCTTAATACTACACATGCACCAGGTAGCAGTTTTAGTGCTTTATAAAGGTGCCTCATAAGAAGAGTACCATGTTTCCATTTCCTGATCAACCCTTATATTGATATGGGCGTATATCAACTAAACTGACCGACAAAAATGTGGCACAGGGTTTGTTATGCAGTAGGATCTTGTTATAAGAGACATTTGAAGATGGTATGATCGGTTTTCCTGTGTCTGCCATGTTAACACTGCATACAAGAGGCCCCTCCGTTAATAAGGGCAAGTTTTAGGCCCCTAGAGTACGTTCTTCACTACTCATGCTGGACACAACCAAGACACACTGACCTCACGAACTTCTGTGCTACGGATAGCTTACAGCTCATGTAATTCTCACACAAGTAAACCGTGCATGTCCACTTGAAAAACTAGAAAAATGGGACAAAGAAATTGCAGGGCAGAAAGTGCAGAGCTTTAACTACAAAACTGGGTAAGAACCTAACACTATCTGTAATCACTAAAAAGCAAACTTATATGAATGACTTCTTTAACAACATGGGAATTTTTATGTAGAAATGCTGGAACACACTTTGGTGATTATAAATAACAAAGTGGTCTAGTTTGGCTCCCCTTAGTCCTTTAATATCTTTGGTTACAAGAGACATGTCTCCCGAGTCCCTTGAGTGTCTACTTTTATATAAATGACATCATACTGTACATCATTTGCCTCAACGTGAGGCAATTTCCCTGGTGGACCATGCCACTTGGAACAGAATTATTTTCCCTGCTACATCGTTTTCATGTTACTTCACCATTTCCTTTTGTTACTACAGCAGATTAACTGCAGGTAGCAGGCACAGGCACTCCGTCTAGAAATAATATACATGTTACAAGTAAAACTGCTGACAATAATTTAAATATTTTTTGTCTGCTATAACCAATTGCCCTCAGGAGTGTACCTTACAAAAGAGGTCCAACTAGTCGGACGTGGTGTAGACAACCATGTGATGATGTTAATTGTACCCTCATGTCTCTTATAAAGACGTTCAACTGTAAAGCAACAGTCAATCACTGTTCATCCACAGTGTATCACATTTCACTGCATTAATTGCAGTTCCGAGATGAGTGCTGCAAGTTCGACAGGTTGGTATAGTTCCATAACTGCAAATGTGTAGCGCAAGGAAATATAAACATGAGAATGAGGCGTAGAGAAGACTGCGCTAACTTCGAACCACCTTTTATTCAGGAACTTACATGAATACATACCCACTCTAATTACAAAGATCACACACTTCATGCTCATGCCATACTAGTACAGATCCCCCGTTTTTCCTTTAATGATGCATCGATCACATAACACACATGCACTGTAAGCAAGGACACTGGAAGATACAAAAGCCAAGGAACCCACTGATAACCGTATCAAGCGAGACAACAGACCCAAACTTCACGTACACTTTCTGAGAACCGACGGAATGATTACATAGACAGATCGAGAAGTGCCAATTCTTTACCGAGGTGCACAGACGGTGCCCTGCTTCTGAATGATGTATGCATCTGTTATTTCACGAGTTAATCGCAGCCTCTGACGATATAAAACAGAGCTTTGATCAAGTAGTGCTCTGCAACCAAACTGACGTCAATGTAGGCCGAAAGCATTTGCTCAGCTATCAGTCTGGCTACTAAAGACTGCTGAAAAAACTGCAATGATAATTCCCACATCCAGTCAGCCATTTCTAAATCCTACCTGCATCCGATGAACAGAAGCATTCATGAACAGGCTAAAAGACTGCAGCAGCCAGATTACCCTGATGAAGCAACAGTGAAGACCAGTGAACGGGTGCTTAAAAACGTCAGGGCATGTGCCAAGTTGGCCTCGACTTGCAGAAGCTACAAAAGCAGGCATTTTTCGATGATCCCCCACATTCACATGGTACCCCACCACTTAAAGAGAGAATGGTGGCACGCTCTAATGTGAATGTGTTATTTTCCGCAAAATGTAAGCTGAAAGGGATTTGTGCAAGACTGCACTATCAGGAAAAGAAGACGGGACGCGAAGCAGTGCTTCAAGAAACATGAAGCTAGTGCAGTGCAGTTTATCAAGGGGGTTGTTTACAGGATTCCTTTTTCATGGGGGAAGAAGTAAGTAGGGCAGAATGGGCGCTTTTTAATGTTTGCTTGAGCGAGTCTAAGGGCTCTTTGAAGTGTGCTCCCTTTTATAATTCGGCCCAACATTGCCATCAGTGTGGTAGCAAAGCAGTTTTATCTAGCCTCTATTCTATTTCATCACAGGGTACCATTAACTTGTGAAATAATGGAGGCATACATCATTCGGAAGCAGCACACTATGTGCCCAGCAGTCTGTGCACCTCCTCAATAAAGCATTGGCATTCCCTGATTTGTCTATGAATTATTTCAAGGGTTCTCAAAAAGTGTGCATGAAGTTCGGGTCAGTTGTCCTGCTTGACACAGTTATCGGCGGGTTCTTTGGCTTCTGTATCTTTGGATGTCTGTTGACAACGCATGAGGGTTACATAGCCGGTGTATCATTACTAAAAAGAAAAGGATTGATTTCTGGGGTATTACGTCCCAAAACCAGCTTTATGAGAGACACTGTAGTGGAGGGCTCCGGAAATTTGGACCACCTGGGGTTATTTAATGTGCAATGAAAAAAAGGGGGGGGGGGTGTCTGTAATATCATGGGCATTTATTCACGTAAGTTGCTGGGATAAAAAAAGGTTTGAAACAGCAGTGCCTTGTCTACACCTCCTTCTTATGTCTACGTTTCTTTACGCTACAATGTCTATGTTTCTTTATGCTACACATTTGCAGTTATATATTTGTAAGGTTTGTTACCCTCAAGTTCAAAAGCTTGAAAACTATAGATAAGCACCAGCAGAATTGATATGCATGCGTTTCTTATTATATTAAACACATGATTACAGGGCGCTGAAACAACAGACATAACAGAGGGACACACAGTCTGTTCTTTCAGCACACTGTTGTCCATGTGTTCTAATTCGCAACAACTTGACCAAGAAGAAGTCTTAAGCTATTATAGTAAGGTGAACTCCATTAGTTTTCCTGCCGAGAACAACCCAACCCTTTCCTTCTTGTACCACTGATTTCTTTTTCATGAAATGGTCCCATGGTGACTAGGTAGGCGGCTGAGGTAAATGTACAGTCAACAGCTAAAGTATGCGGGATCCAGAACCTCAGAAAAATCGATATTACCACTTACTCTGAAGATAGCCTCGAATTAAATGTTACAGCCTGAACATCGCAAACACATCTACCCAGAGAACTTTAAATTGAGGCTATGTTGCGAGGCTAAGCGGTAATACGGACTTTTCCAAAGTTTCGGATCATGCACACTTTTCCATTCGACTGTACCTTCTAGCTACTGCACTTATTTCATTGACTATCATGCCCGCCTTTCGAAGCTGTGAGCTAATATTAGTTGCATTACTCAAAAGACGAGCGCAGGACCTAAACCACCCACTTTGGTTTTCTCCAACAATTATTTTTGCAACTTAGCGCCAAGTTTTCGAATACGGTAGTATCACCAGCAAATCAAGTTTACAATCAAAAACAGTGTTTCCTGTTTTGCCATGATTAATTGTTACACGTTTGCTTAGGTTTGCAGGAGTGCACACTTTGGTGTAGACAACAAGCCTGTTGTAAAAGCTAATGGTGATAAGCACATCATAAATATGTTATCTATGTACACTGTAGAGACACCTTCTGGAATTCCTAATAAATAATCTTTTGGAAGCAAAACACATGCGGCAACATTTGTAAACCAATAACCTGGTCCACAGTCTATGAAAAAAATTTTATCAAAAGCTCCAGCCCTGGACACAAACAAGGTTGAGAACAGCAGTCTTGCCAAAACATGCGGTTGTCTAAAGCCCCTTATTTCAGCTACGACATTTTTCGAACAGCATGTTCAAGTAAAGAGCATCTTTTGTGCGAACAGTACTCATGTGCCCGAAATGCGCAGATGGTCGGTGCTGCATCACATTTTTTGCTGACCAGTGAAACTGATGGGAGAGGAGCCTCATAGGCGTTTCAACTCGATTCAATGCTCAAAAAGATCAATTTTTAAATGCGAAGCATTTCTTAGCAAACTTCGGCGAGCTTGAGCGTATCTATCTATCTATCTATCTATCTATCTATCTATCTATCTATCTATCTATCTATCTATCTATCTATCTATCTATCTATCTATCTATCTAGCCGCCTATGATTTTGTGCTCTCCTGGCCGTTTCGCTAATGGGATGTTTACGAAAATTGGTATGCCACAACATGACTCCATGACGAACATAAATGACAGGTCATAACATGACAATCATGATGTGCATGTCATGAGCGGCATGATTTACATGCCACGGTCTTGGTGCTCTCCTGGCCGTTTCGCTAATGGCATATATGCGAAAACTGGTATGGCACAACATGACTGCCTGACGAACATAAATGGCAGGTCGTAACATGAAAATCGTGACCTGCATGTCAGGAGCGGCATGATCTACATGCCACTCGTTTCGTTAATGTGATGTATACCAAAATTGCTGTGGCACAACACGACTGCATGACGAACGTAAATGACAGGTCATAACGTTAGAGTCATGACATGCGTGTATGAGCGGCACGGTTTACACGCCACAGTCATGGTGCTCTTGTGGCCGTTTCGTTAACTTCATATGTACCAAACTCGGTACAGCGAGACAACAATGCAAGTGCATTTTACGTTCCTGATGCGTGCTTCGGATTTCCTTGATTCCCACTGTACGGGGGATCTGCCAATCTTTTTGTTTTGTCTTTTGACTGTCTTTATAACAAGCCAAAAAGTAAACTAGCCATCACTGCGTAAACAATTTATGAGTTATGACAAATATTTTCGAGAACTTGCAGCTGCACTGTCTGCAATGACGTAGTAATTTAGATACCCATCTCTGCTTAAAGTGAGTAAGTGTTCCACATTATATATATATATATATATAGTCATTCCATATGGCGTGTGACATGTCTTTCAACCACGTCCAACCTCGCTGAATAAAACTGTTACATCTGCATGGGGAAAGTTCTTGCTCGGGAAAAAATGTCAAACTTTGAGCTGAAATATGTAACTGTGTTTAGCAAATATATTTATAAGAAATTATTCCTTTGAGCCACTGATACAGTACAATTATTTCCCCATTCTTAAGGTGCCAGTCTTTAATACTAGAGTCAATCAATCAATCAATCAATCAATCCGGTTTATTTATAACAAAATGGAATACAATGCATAATATTTATACAGTTGGGACCCCAGAACTCTACATGAGTTGTGGAAGGGGTCCCTTTGACAGATGATGCTATTTATACATAGGCGATGATGCTATTTATACAAAGACCTTATACATAGGCGTATACAAAACAAAATAAAATGTTTTACAATGCGTAAAAGGAAACGGAAGTATGCAAAAAAAAAAGCTGATCGGTACAGTATACACGAAAGGAAACAGAGTTTCTATAAATTTAGGAATTACACAGGAAGTACTGGCGCAGTGAGTTAGAAAAATGCTGAATGGATGGTGATGAAGTTAGTTCTTCAGGAAATGCGTTCCAAAGACTAGCTGCAGTATTGATAAAAGAAAATGCTCCATAATTTGTGCGAGCATGTGAAACTGCTAACAACGATAGTAAAGAGGAACGTGTCGGATAGTGCGTAGCCTGTCGATGAAATTGAAGTGACGGACAGTGTATAATATTCCTTAGAAATTTGTATGTAAGAACTGCAATGCGGAAACGAATGTGACAATGTAGTGTTAGAATATGCAATAGGGGATAAGCAAATGATATGGACTCAGTACGTTGAGTAAAACAGATTATTCTCAGAACTGTATTTTGTGCTACCTGAATTGGCTGTAATGTTGTGGGATACGCAAGTCCGTAAACTGAAATACAATATGACACATATGATTCAACAAAACTACGGTAAAGGATGAGAATGGTGCGTAGTGGAAACAGATACCTTAGCTTATAAAATATTGGTATGTTTTTATAAATCTTCCTAGTCACATCGTGCACATGATTGTGCCACGTCAGATGTTCATCTATCACTAATCCTAAGAATTTTGTTTGACTAACTTTTTCTAGAGAAACTCCGTTAAAAAGCAACTTTCCATCCTTACTAAGTGGCACATTTTTGGCAGAAAAAATTATAAAGTTGCTTTTAGCAAGATTTGGAATTAGTTCATTTATGTGTAACCAGTAAGAGAGCCTGTTCAGAGTGTGATTAGCTTTTTGGTACAAGTCTTTCTCAGTCTTAGCCGCTATGAACACATTTGTGTCATCCGCATATAGGACACATTCTTCCAGTATGTACGATGGGAGATCATTTATGAATGTAATGAACAAGAAAGGTCCTAATATTGACCCCTGCGGGACACCTGTGCTAATGGGTTTTTTATCCGAATTTCGTCCATTGATGCACACATACTGTTCTCTATTCGTCAGATAGCTTTCTATTAACTTGTTAGGAGTGCCACGAATACCGTAGAGCTCTAGTTTTGACAGCAGTTTCTTGTGATTAATAACGTCGAATGCTTTTGTTAAGTCAATAAATATACCCATGGTAAGGAGCTTATTTTCAATATTTTGCCTAATTTTTTCCGTTAAAGTCAGTAAGGCTAGTTCAGTACTTTTCGCTTTCAGGTAGCCATATTGTGCACTTGATAAAAGCTTGTTGTTTTCAAAATAAAATCTGATCCTCTTAAAAAGTATTTTCTCTATTACCTTAGATAAACGTGACAGCAAAGTAATGGGACGGTAATTTTCGACGAGTAGTTTGTCGTTCTTTTTAAATACCGGTATTACTTTGCCGATTTTCAAAGCTGTCGGGAAGACACCAGAGGAAAACGCTGTGTTTGTTATATCGGCTAAGGGTTCCGCAATGAAATTCACTGATTGTTTCAACAGGGCTACAGGTAAGTTATCATGTCCTACAGAATTTGTGTTGTTTAACGACAGCACAGCACTACGGACCTCAGTAGGATCAGTAGGTGCCAAATAAAACGAGCTATTGTGATGCTTTATTATGGGTAAATCATCAGGCCTTTGAAAGTTCGCAGGCTCTTGCTTTGAGGTAAGCTCTGCAAGAACCTCAGCGAAGTAACAGTTAAATTTTTCTGCCAGCGCATATGGTTCCGTTATGACAGTATTACCATCAGTAATAGCTATCGATTTACTTTGATGTGTCCCATTGTTCATTGCAGAGTTCAGAACTTTCCATGTTTTAGCTGTATTATTAGCGGTACTAATTATTTGGCAATGATAATAATCAGCTTTTGAAATATGCAATAACTTTTCTAGACGTTTTTTATACATCTTGTATCTCTTTTCCAAGTCTACTCTGTAAGGAAAGAGCTTAAGTTTTTTATGTAGATTATTCTTATGGTTTATCGACCTAAGTAGTCCTTGTGTAATCCATGGCTTTCTTTTTAATCGTTTTCTACTGCCGGATACCGTAGTGCAAGAGCTGCTCATGTGATCATGAAATACCTTTACAAAAGCATCAAGTTTTTCGTCAGTAGTAGTTACACTATAAACACTGTCCCATGTTTCTAAACTTAATTTTGATGTTATGGCTTTGTAGTCGTACACTTTGCGGACACATTTTTCATTTTCAGCAGAGGATGACGAATTAGATGCAGTAAAGATAGGTATGTGGTCTGTTATATCAGCAGATATTGTACCACTTGTAAAGGCAGAGCATGGATAATTAGTTATTATATGGTCCAATGTCGTGTGCTTGTCACCATTGTATCGAGTTGGCGTATTTATTAGTTGGTTTAAACCATGAGACGCAAGAAGATCGAAGTAATCGCAAGTCATCCTGTTTTTTTCAGAAGTATCAATGTTGAGGTCCCCGGTGATAAAAATGTTGGTCTCATTGGTTGCATGTTTTGTGAGAAACAACTGTAGTGCTTCAAGGAAATGTTCCCTCCGGTTCTGAGGGGATCTGTATATTACTCCAATAAGCGTGGATTTTGTTTTATGCGGTACACAACGAATTGATGTTGCAATAGGAGGAATTTCTATGAAAAGTGATTCACACCACTCTGTTGTAAAACATAGATCCCGTCGTACTTTGTACTTGATGGTGTCTCTAATGTATAGAGCCACCCCTCCGTGCAAAGAAGTGCCTGTTGTGGATCGCCGACTTTCTAATTCAAGGTTGTAACCTGGGATATTGTAGTTAACACATGACGAATCTCTGTGCCAAGTTTCAGATAAACCATATATATATAGTCCATATATATATAACACTACAGGCCACATGTTTTTCCATTGAAACAGGGCGTTCAGTTATTGTTAGGAAAAATACCGGCTCGATAAATATAACGACAGTTCCGACTTCCCTGCATCCCATACTAAGCAATAAAAATACTGTGGGAGCTTGTAACGCCAAGATCTTGTGGCTAGATGGGGAGAAATTTGGCAAAAATCACTATTTGACCCATATTGAGCTATCATTTGGCACGTAGATCAAAGGTAAAAATATGGCCTATAACTTGTGTACTACTCTTTGTGGGTAAATATCACAAAAATGTTTTAAAACAGTAATTTTTAGGTGAAAAAAAATTTTGATCTTACCAATCACATGGCTGCAAAAAAGCCGTTTCACCATCGCCACACGACACATCAGTGCAAGACTTGTGTAGGCACCCTTTCGCCATCATCCAAGGTACCCTGCTGTATCTACTCCAAGTCGTACGACTTTTCGTAGCAGATTTGAGTAATGTAGCTTGAAACAATCTCGTGCTGAAATCGGAGTGATATCGTCTTAGCGCTATTGGCAATTCAGCATGTTGTTGTTTGAAGCAAGATTACTGAAATCTGTGACAAACAGTTGTATCACTCGGAGTAACCGCAGCATGGTATTTTGGAAGATCCTGAAAGGGTGCCTACATGGATCCCGTAATGATGTGTCGTGTAGTGAAGGCGAAACAAGGTGAAAGAGACGCTTTCCACAGCCATTTAGTTAATAAGTTCAAATTCTTTTCTCACTTAAAACAAAATTCTTTAAAGCTTTTTGTGAGAATTACCCGCAAAGACTACTGCACAGGAAGTTACTATCGGCCATTTTTTACTGGGACCACTACATTGCCAAAATGATGGCTTAATGTGGGTAAAAATTTGATTTTTGCCAAATTTCTCATCATCTGGCCACAAGATATCGGCTCTTCAAGCTCCTGCACTACTTTTATCACTTAGTATAGGATACACAGAAGTCAAAGCTATCATTATATTTATCATAATCAAGCCAGTGTCTTTATTAAAAACTGGTGAATATACTACATTTTGCAATGTTTCGTCATGACCGAAAATAACATACATTTAAAAAAATATGGCCAGGCTATAAGTAATGGAAAACAGAGACCTTAAAAATCAGCAAGAAGTTGTACCAAATGAGTGGCTCAAATGAATAATTTTGTACAAATTTATTTGCCCAACACAGTTATGCATGGCAGCTAGGTTCGAAGCAAAGGCGCAGTGAGAATTTTTTTTTTCAGAAATTATGCTCCACATACAGTACCTTCCATAGGCAAATGTAACACATGTTTTTTTTTCAATAAGACTGGCAATGGTAGAAAAACAACCTGTTACAGTCAATATGGAACAACCCATATTATATATATAATGCAGACAAAGGTGATGAATTTCATGTGGAGTGATGAAGTCCATAAATATACAGCAACAAAACACAATCAGCTCGCACATGATCGGACAAATTCGACATTACTGGAGAGGCCCATTCCTGCAAAGGAGCTTGAATAAGCTGAGGATTATCACCATGGCATTCAAGTAAATACTTCCCAGTGTTCGATCCGGTTACATGATGTATTGAATAAAGCTCCTTCGTTATTGAAAAAGATAACTTGATCCATACGGTCAAAATTCAAGAGACACTTAACTGTAATGACCTTAAGTGCTGTTACCACATGTGCAGAATATTCAACGTTCCAGCAGTAGTCAACCGCAACCAGCCTCACTCAAGTCAATGCTTGGAGTAAGCTGCTTTCCACAGAGAGGAGGCAGGTAATTTTAAGATGGGACGATCTGCAAGGAAATAAATGTAAACTGAGAAAACATACAACTTCATATCCACACATGCTTAGTAGTTCTCTATGTGTTCTTTACAAATTAGCAAAAAGATATATTTAATATGACTGCACCATATTACAGGCAGGTCGGCCAGTGTTTTCATCTGGGAGCGTATGCAAATATACAGTCAAAGACCGACTTCCTGGATCTGGCAGGGACCGTAAATAAAAAAAAATGTAAAAAATGTAAAAATTTGTACAGCCAAGAAAACAAAAAACAAACAAATTTTTTAGTATTAGGGCGGCTTAAACATGTCTACCACTGCTCTGCCTCATTCCAGGTTTGGAGGAAATCAGATTAGCTTCTTTTTCGGCTAGTGTGAGGTCTCTTTCTGCACTCAACAGCGTCACCATGTTGGCAATCTAAGCCACCGATGGTTGCCACAGTCATCATTACATGCCATTCACACAAGTCAGATTGCGCATAAGGGCCTCCGCTCATTTGCCTGAGGATGTATGCGCTACGGAGTGAGTCAATGTAGGAATACTCAATGCATTACACTTGACGCTGGTTTTCAACTATGATGCTTTGCACTTCTCACTATTTTGCCAGTGTCCTTGGTTTTCACATATCGCTGGGGGGCAGTTAACATAGCTTGGCCCTTCACGCTGCACCTTTGGCGCTCCTTTACTCTTGTCACTACTGCGAGATCCAGGCGCGTCACCAGTGGGTGTACAATTCTCTTGCAAGTGAAAATGATGGACCTTCGGAGCTGTAACAGTAGTTTTCATAGCTGTAATGCTAGTCGTAATGCAATAGCTAGAAAGGAAAACAAGAGAAAAAGAAAGCGTATTTCTGACTTGCATCTGTCAATCTTTGCACAACAAGATGCTTAACCCACTGCACCATAGAGCCTCATTGGAAGAATAGTGAAATTGCAATGGATTCATCTTCGTAATTCATGGTGTATATAACCTTTTCCAGTGTCGTCGCACTCCACAGTTCATATAACATTATTATTGCCTGATTGGAGCCATCAACCGTGCTGCTAAGGTAATCTGCCATGAGTTATTCCAAACCTCAGAAACATGTCCAATTGAAGCACCATGAAAACGATTATCATCTTTACTGTATACTGTGTATCAGCCAGAAAGTGCGCACAAACGCATGCAATATTCCAAAGACATACTCAATATTGACACGCCACTCGCGGTATGGAGACTTAAACGACTCCGAAGCAAATACAAAAAAAAATAGAGAGGAGAAACTCTACCTCATACCAAGCGATAACCGTAGCGCTGACAACCAAAAACGAAACGGTGAATTTTCACTTTCAGTTTCAGACCTATAAAGCTACAACAGTAAGGCGCACACTTTTGAATCTAAGAGGCTACAGAAACGGCCATCAGCAGTAAAGCCCGGCCAAGCTCGTAAGAAATACAACATTGTGGCTTTTATAATGGAGCAGCATGGCCCGAAATGAGCAATATAGACAGGCTACAAAATTTGCAATGTGGCTTCCTGCGCAGCAAAAGTGGGCAGAACTCATGCACTATGACGGCGCTGCAGATCCTCGCTGAATCTCTTACGTGCAGTGTAGCGTTTCGCTTGCATGTTTAGCTAGAGTGGGTGTTTCAGCCTCCGCAAAACCCTGTGCTGCAAGTAGGCCAAATGCAGGTACCTTGGATGGCCAAGAACATGCGTGCCAGAACACCCCATATGCTGTACGTAACTAATGCAGTCCCAGTGGGTCTGACTACCATTGTGCACGAACCTTTGGCATGCTAAAAGCCGCCTCCCGGGTTTGCAGCCCATCTATAGTCAGAGCATTGAACTTTAGGGCACAAATTCGTCCGTAAATTTATTTGCAATAATGCATTAGCTCTGTGGGAACCATGACGGTGAGTTTGCGAAGTCTGAAACACCCGCAAAATCTGATTTTTTTATATTTTGGAACTTTTAAAAATCTAGGTGAGCTGCTAGTCAACCTACGACTCTGAAATCTAGAATGTTATCAAGAAAATCACTTGTGATCTGCACAAATGTCCAGAACAAGAAATGAAATTGAAGATCAAATTGAAAACATGCCTGGGAGTGGAATGTGTATTAGTCTTCATCGAAATACATTCTTCACAGTTCTGTTACAGTCTGGTCATGAAAACAGGTTTACTGGGGCAAATGTTGTACTCATAATGTATGAATGCTTATTTTTACAACGTACAAGAGAACCAGTTTGCTTTTAGGTCTATATTTTCCTATAGGCCTGCACGTGTGTGCTGGCAGTACAAAAGAATTTAGAAGTTCAAATAAAGTTCTCCATCCATTCATCCTAGCACCTCATGATCATAATATGCCTGACGCATTTTAGAAAGCTCCTTTCTTAAGATTCCATCCTATGAGTCCACTAACACAATGTTTGACCTGGGAACTCCACTGCTATGACAGCAAAAATGCATGAAACAACAGTGCTTCCAGCTTGTGGGACAAGTTGCAGTGTAATGTCAAAATGATGAAACACTTAATGCAGTAGTGTGGCAGAGATGCGTAGCAATTATTACTGACTTGAAGATTACATTAAAGCAAGGTAGTGGCAACACATCTCGTTGTAAACTGAAGGCACGGCCACATACAAGTGCAGGACTCTGGACAGCATAGTTTCAGCATAAGTGCAAGAAATATGCTCAAAACTAAGAGCACTTAGAGCAAGTACTGAGCATAGCAAGTTGTTTAATATTTATATGGAGCAAAACTACACGACTGGTAGCTTAAGCCTAAGAAAAGGCAAATCAGTTCTGCCGTCCAGTGCTGCTCATTGAAGCAACAATAAGAACAAATAAGTTATGCTAATTGTTCACAATCATGAGCGAGAATGAGCCCAGTACGTCAACTGCCCTCATGGGGGAAAATATTACGCCAAAAACAGGACAAGCAAAGATAGTGCGCATTTTCTCTCTCCTGGTTTACATTTGCAAGCAAAATATATAAACAGTGAGAAGGTAAGCCGAATGTGTATTTACAAATCTTAATGTCATCAATGCTACCCATTCAGCTTTCCACGGCATTCCTCTTTAAGCGTCGACCATCCTCTCAACTGCAAGTTTCTTGACTACCTTGTCAGTTTTCATATCTCCACAATCTTCGTCACTTTATGTTATGTTGTGGTTTGTTGTTTTTCTTATTTTTTCCCACTCCCTCATGTAATACCTAATCTTGAGGCCTTTGAGGAAATAAAATGAATGAATGAATGAATGAATGAATGAATGAATGAATGAATGAATGAATGAAATACAAGCGGCACGTATGTAGCTGCTTTTTTTTGAGAGTTCAGTTAAACCCCCCACGTGAGAAGAGAGATATACAAATAAAACAGCCCTGAAATGGTCTTCTGATTGGAGTAATCGTGCAAGGACTGCATGGGAGATTGGAGTAAAAATAAGACGTCTAGCCAAATCTAGCACTTTGCTGCAAAAGGAGGTCCATACTGGTTGCTCGAATGTGAAAGTTTGCATTTGAGGAAAACATTGTTGTCATGTGGGACTCAATCGCACAGAGCTTTTATAGCTATGTACAGGGAATGTTACACGATATCATTATTATTACTGACTGCACAGGTGTATCTAGAACTGATCAGGGGGTGGGGGTGCATATATATGCATGCACACAAGAACACACACATGCAAGAGACAGAAATTGGGCTTGGACCCTCCCAAAATAAAATTCCGGCTATGCCCCTGATTGAATGCATCGATTCTTAAACGTAATAACACCTGGTGGCGCTTTCTGGCTGCCTTTTGCTCTTGCATCATGAAACACTACATATATTCTACTCATTGAAGTGATCATGCAAGGACTGCATGGGAGATTGGAGTAAAAATAAGACGTCTAGTCAAATCACAGCACTTTGCTGCAGAAGGAGCTCCACACTGCTGGCGTCTCATCTGCTGCAGAAAGGACTCTTTGGCATCATTGTAAATTTTAACTAATCTTATAACCCCTCAGTGTGATGGTTCTTTACATTTATTAATCTGCATTCATTACTATTATTAGTCTCATTGATTTATTGCTACCCTGTGTGCAAATACTGGCTTTAAAAAGGCAAGAAAAAATTCATATTTAAAGCAGACATTTCTGCGCTTTACGTTGAGATTTTTTTCATCGGCCAGATTATTTCGGCATAGGTATCAGTTTTCACTCCCTCTTTTGAGCAATGACAAACAATAAGCAGTAATAGGGTCATAGCAGTGCTTCCTAGCATTTTAGGAAACAAGGATCATGTTCAAGTACACATTCACTCAGCTCCACGAGGCTTGTACACACTCCACTACTATGAAAGAACGAAAGGGAAAGGGTCAAGGGCTCGTTCTTTATTTGTTAGAAACTTAATGAGCAAACAGACAATGAAGCCTAGGAAAACATAGGGGAAGTTACTTGTGGCATTGTAATTGTGGAGAAAGTAGAAAGGAATTAAAATGGACGAAAAGACAAACCTGCCTTCGGTGGGACCCGAACCCACGACCTTCGGATGTCGCGTCCGATGCTCTACCAACTGAGCTACAAAGGCGGTCGTCCCCCCGTCCACTTTATTGTGTATTTATGTACGTATTATCCTGGGAGCGTTGGGCAGCGCCACTGGTGGCCAAGGCGGCGTGTGTAGAACACACTTTCGTGCCAGGAGGCGTCACGTAGAACGTGAACTTAGATCAGATGGCTGCTGCCCAATAAGCCCTCGCATGCTACCTAAGGCACCAAGTCTGCCGCAACGAGGCCCAAGCTATGAAATAACAAAAGGGAAGGGGTCAAGGGCTCGTTCTTTATTGGTTAGAAACAACTTAATGAGCAAACAGACAATGAAGCCTAGGAAAACATAGGGGAAGTTACTTGTGGCATTGTAATTGTGGAGAAAGTAGAAAGGAATTAAAGTGGACGAAAAGACAAACCTGCCTTCGGTGGGACCCGAACCCACGACCTCCGGATGTCGCGTCCGATGCTCTACCAACTGAGCTACAAAGGCGGTCGTCCCCCCGTCCACTTTATTGTGTATTTATGTACGTATTATCCTGGGAGTGTTGGGCAGCGCCACTCGTGGCCAAGGCGGCGTGTGTAGAACACACTTTCGTGCCAGGAGGCGTCAAGTAGAACGTGAACTTAGATCGGATGGCTGCTGCCCAATAAGCCCTCGCATGCTACCTAAGGCACCAAGTCTGCCGCAACGAGGCCCAAGATATGAAATAACGAAAGGGAAAGGGGTCAAGGGCTCGGTCTTTATTTGTTAGAAACAACTTAATGAGCAAACAGACAATGAAGCCTAGGAAAACATAGGGGAAGTTACTTGTGGCATTGTAATTGTGGAGAAAGTAGAAAGGAATAAAGTGGACGAAAAGACAAACCTGCCTTCGGTGGGACCCGAACCCACGACCTTCGGATGTCGCGTCCGATGCTCTACCAACTGAGCTACAAAGGCGGTCGTCCCCCCGTCCACTTTATTGTGTATTTATGTACGTATTATCCTGGAGTGTTGGGCAGCGCCACTGGTGGCCAAGGCGGCGTGTGTAGAACACACTTTCGTGCCAGGAGGCGTCACGTAGAACGTGAACTTAGATCAGATGGCTGCTGCCCAATAAGCCCTCGCATGCTACCTAAGGCACCAAGTCTGCCGCAACGAGGCCCAAGCTATGAAATAACAAAAGGGAAGGGGTCAAGACAAAGACAACTGCCTTCGTGGGACCCGAACCCCACCTCCGGATGTCGCGTCCGATGCTCTACCAACTGAGCTACAAAGGCGGTCGTCCCCCCGTCCACTTTATTGTGTATTTATGTACGTATTATCCTGGGAGTGTTGGGCAGCGCCACTCGTGGCCAAGGCGGCGTGTGTAGAACACACTTTCGTGCCAGGAGGCGTCAAGTAGAACGTGAACTTAGATCGGATGGCTGCTGCCCAATAAGCCCTCGCATGCTACCTAAGGCACCAAGTCTGCCCGCAACGAGGCCCAAGATATGAAATAACGAAAGGGAAAAGGGGTCAAGGGCTCGGTCTTTATTTGTTAGAAACAACTTAATGAGCAAACAGACAATGAAGCCTAGGAAAACATAGAGGAAGTTACTTGTGGCATTGTAATTGTGGAGAAAGTAGAAAGGAATTAAAGTGGACGAAAAGACAAACCTGCCTTCGCTGGGACCCGAACCCACGACCTTCGACCCACGACCGAACCTACGACCTAACTACTATGAAAGGGAACACCTAAAGTGTAATTATGGTTAATAGATGCTGTATTAGTGAATACATGAGTTTATATCACAATACGGGTAAAAGCACAGGGTACACGTCACCTTTCTCAGCTGTCAGAGGACACCTTAGGCTATTTAGGTAAAGTCTAGCGTGAAGTTTACTATCACGCCCAACGCTGCACATTTGACCTATTAACTTAGTCACTGGAGTACAAAATTAATCACTGCAGTCACTGCAGTACAGAATTAATCTGCAGGGATGTCCACTCCTGCCCACCCACGCCCCGTAAAACGACTTGATATCGACGTGTGCTGTTTACAGCCTACTCCTCGTGGAACACATAGTAATACATATTCATTCATGCAGTGCGTGTCCACACACAGTCCGACCAACATTAAACATAGCTGACTAACCGCGCCGCACTTGTAAGGCGCCTGCTAAAGAATTACGCTAGTGACATTTGTAATTACAATCAAGATTTCCATTCCGAGGCGGCATCCACAGTGCTCCGAATGGCGTTATCGACAGCTCTAAAACAATCTACTATTTTTCAAGGAAGGTACTCGCAATCTCGCAACACTTTTGAAAGCTCGACGACAGGAGCAGCGGGAATCAATATTTGGTACACACGCATTACGGACAGTGTGCACGACTATACGTTTAAATGAGCAATAAAAGGGCATTTTAACAACAACATAGCACTTAATAATAGCATAGTAACCGCAGTCACACGCTGCACTTTGTATATGAGCGACAAACGAAAGGGGCATGGGCACGCCGTCAACACCAATAGAAATTCATGCAACGCGATATGCACGTTGTGAATCACCACCACAACAGTCAGTGAATTACGAAAATAGACTCTGCGTGCATATACACGAAGCGGCAGGGACGTACCGCCATTTTGCAAGCGAACTGGCACATAATTAAAATGTGCTGCAGCAACGGCTGAACAACAGCGCAAGCGCACGGGCATGCGGTACCTCGGCTACTTGTACTTGCGCATATATAAGATTGAAACAACACAGAATTCAAGCTCATTCGAACTTACCGTGCAGTCCTGTCACGAGTCCCGTCTAGTCCGCTGCGCTGCATGGCTGGATTTGGAATCAAAAGGTCCCGGGAAGTGAGAAAAAAAAAGACACACACACACGCCGCCAACCACCATTACCGCGACTCTGGCGAGCCGTGCACACCTGACATGGACGTCGTCTTGAGCGCGGCCGTGGCGCGCAGCCCCGCAAGTAGTTCCGAGACAAAGGTACTGCACTTATAATTTTAATGCTACAGGGTTAAAAAGGGGTGGTGTGGCTCTTTTATCAATATCAGAAAATAACTACACTCACTAAACATCGAACATGGTAGACGAAACTGGGTTTTGCAACAAAGTCCCGATTCCGTAGCGAAATGTGCTCGCAACCGTTCGGCTTTCTTACTCCATTGGCTGAGAACGGCATCCTTACGGCTGCGCTCCTGTCACGTGGTGCTGTAATTTTACGGTTTTTTACAGTGTACGCTAGACGGTGAATTTCGAAGGCGGAAGCGAATTACTCCACCGCGGAAAAGGAATGCTTTGTCATCATCTACGCTACATCAGAGTTCCGCCCCTACCTGCACGGCATCCATCAGGACGCCTCTACCTGTACGGCGTCCATCAGGACGCCTCGCACGATGGAGTCTTAGACTGCAAGAATTTGACATCACCGTCGTCTACAAGAGCGGACAAAAGCACTCCGACGCGACTGCTTGTCTCGCGCCCCCGTCGATCCGCCGCCCCAGGGTGACAAGGACGGTGACTCTTTCTTGGGACCCATAAGTACCGACGGCTTCGTGGACCGCCAACAAGCTGACCCAGAGCTCAAGAGCCTCATAGACTACCTCGACGACAAGACCGCCGCTGTGCCGAAAGCATTCCGCCGATAACTGGCTTCGTTTTTCTGCGGAACAACTTCTGAAGAACTTCTGGCAGCTCTGCACCCGCCGCCTCCTCGTGGTGCCTTAAGCGTTACGCCCAGAGGTTCTGGAAGCTTTGCACGACGACCCGACAGCCGGACACCTCGGTTTTTCCCGAATACTATCAAGAATTCAAGAGAAGCACTATTGGCCTCGCCTCACTCGCGACATCGCCCATTATGTAAAGACATGCAGAGACTGTCAGCGATGCAAGACGCCAACAGCTAGGCCAGCCCGACTTCTGCAACCCATGGAACCACCTCGATAGCCGTTACAGGAAATCGGCATGGACTTAGTAGGGGCGTTCCCGACGTCGACTTCCGGTAAATGGATCGTCGTAGCGGCCGACTACCTCACCCGCTATGCCGAAACAAGGGCGTTGCCTAAGGGCACCGCTCCCGAGGTCGCCAAGTTCTTCATTGAGAACATCGTCCTGCGTCACGGAGCCCCGGAGGTTCTCATCACCGACAGAGGTACGGCATTTACGGCTGACCTAAAGCTGGCGATCTTGTGGTAGAGTCACACGAACCACAGCGGTTCCACCGCCTACCACCCGCAGACGAATGGCCTCACCGAGCGTCTAAATAAGACCATCGCCAACATGCTGGCCATGTACGTCGACGTCGAACAAAAGACATGGGACGCCATACTTCCGTATGTGACCTTTGCGTACAACATAGCCGTGAAAGAAACGACGCAGCTTGCTCCATACAGGCTTGTCTACGGACGGAGCCCAACAACGACGCTCGACGCCATGCTACCGGTGGGCAGCGACGAAGAAGACCTCGACGTTGCCAGCTACCTGGAGCGCGCCGAAGAAGCTCGAGAGCTAGCCCGTCTGCGTATCAAGAGCCAACAGACGGTCGACAGGCGCCACTACAACCTTGGACGACGCCACTCCTAATACAAACCCGGCGACCTCGTCTGGGTCTGGACGCCAATACGATGACGCGGACTGTGTGAGGAGCTCTTGCGCCGCTACCTTAGATCCTACAAGGGAGTACGACGTTGTGGTGAACTAGACTATGATTTCATGCCCGATGGCTTAACGTCATCCCAGCGGCGCCGTGCACGACCCGAAGTTGTACACGTGGTGCGACTGAAACCTTATCACGCGCGCTGATTAACTGTTACGTATTGTTAATTTATTGCATGTACTCTAACTTGCATGTTTTGTTTTTAGCATAGGGACGATGCTATTGAGAGGGGAGAAGTGACACGTGCGGTTGTTTTCGTTTGTTTTAAGGAGAACACGTTATCACCTTCCCATGAATCGCGCGCATGCTGTGGTTGCGGGAAGCGCCGTTACCACTTTCTATTACGCCCAATGCAGGCCCCGTTTGCCTTGCATGTCACTTCGGGAACCGTATCGATCATTCTTGAAACGTGGCATGCGTTACACGTACATTTCAGTGACTTCTGGAATTCCAGCCATAATGCGAGAACGCGTTATGACGCGACAGTATAATATTTTCCTGCCTTTAACACGGGCCCCTAAAGAACGGTTGTAGATTTTCGCTGTTCGCATTAGAGTGAAAAAAGACTTGATGGTTCAAGAATGCCGAAGTGGCGGTGCATACAACCCTCGCCAGTTGCAGTTCAGCAGTACCGCTATGCAGTACGGTCTCGGGGATACTTGCGAGGTGTTTGAGTGCTTATAGTATCTGAATACGAGAACCGCTCTTGTAATTGTATACAGCTGTACGCCGAGCACGAGAAAGCAAATACAGCCCATGCGAACCGAACACTTGTGCTTTCGACGGCGCTCAAGTGAGAACAGATGGCCTCTCGCAGATGCCGCACGTGCCGTTTCGGGCAACGGCATTTTCTTGAACGTTCTTTTTTTTTCACGGCGTGCGTCAGGAATGTCAGCGACAATATATGTCAGCAAACCCTTCGCGAGTTATCTTTCTCCAAAGAGCAGCAGAACATCTGCCTATGCATGAGGCCGATAGAAGGGTGCGGGTAAAAGCTCCTTTTTCGCAGGAGCGAGACATTTTGACGCGCGGTAGAGCGCATCTCAGCTGTAACTTCCAACTTTGAATAAGTATCGCAGGAACGTAGTGAAGACACGCTAGTGATGAAAAATATTAACCCAAGTACAGGGACTTAGCGCACAGTGTGATCCTTAACTTACAGACGGTAGGGAACATTTTTATTTGAATAAAATTCGTAGGACGCACTTTCGCGAGGTGCCATTTTGCAACGTTTGTAACTGTCTGTAATGCGAGTCGGCACTGTATGGCTACCACGCACCTGCAGTTCTTTCGGTGACGCGGTATGAGTAACGGCGATAGCGATAAGCCATTGCATTCTCTGATAACTTAGTATCGTGCCCGTTATTATTTGGTAACTGTAACGGGTAACAGATTTACGTTGACATTTTTCGGTAGCCCTTTTTACTGTATTCGCCACAAGTGTGCCGCTGGAAGGGTTACCCAGAACTTCAAGAGAGTCGCTAAGAAAATCGAGAACTCGCGTCTTGTTCACTTGCTGTATAGCAAATTTGACATGTAGATGGGAACTAATGTATTACTAATATGACTCATGGATTAGGAAATCAATAGCCTGAATAGCCTGGCATGCGCGTCACTTTTAAACCTTAACGCTAAGAAGATCAAGATGTGTGTGTGTGTGTGTGTGTGTGTGTGTGTGTGTGTGTGTGTGTGTGTGTGTGTGTGTGTGTGTGTGTGTGTGTGTGTGTGTGTTGTACAGCACCCGCATTCCTCGGCCAAACATAAAGGACTAGAAACAGGAGCACCCTTCTAAGATAATCGACATTGCTTTAGTCGATGGTCCGTCATATTCGAAGCCTTCAACTTTGTCCTAAACGGTTTATGACTACGTGTAATAAGGAACAATAATTAAGATGCTATTCACACGATGGCGAGGCATAAAAGCAGCTTTATCTACAGAATATAGAACACAAGGTGGAAGTTGGAGAGCAGTTAGACAGTACGCCAAGACGCCTGTTTTCATAACTGGTTGGACTCGAATTGATGACCTGAAATGGGAAATCTGGTCGGTGATGCGTGTTCGCGTTTGAGTGGCCATAGCTGCGCTGGAAAAAGCGATGCGAAAAGTACGTTTTACGACTCAATAATATCCTAGATTTAAACGTGACAGCACTGACCCTTCACATAAGTGAACATTTGCAGTTATTTTTTTCAGTGACCTCCACCGCATTCTTTTTTCGAAAAAAAAAATGCGCGGAGCATCTGAAGCGATGTTGCATTCAGCAAAATGTACGAGTGCTGTTTACGACCGTTTTATTTATATTTTTTTTTCTGGTCGCGTCCATACCAGAAAAGGTCCATTCGACGAAACTGTCGCCTGCGGACAGCCGCACGTTACTTACGCCCATGTGTTTATGCACAACATTTATCGAAGCATACATAAACAGCTGTAGAGCAATTAAAATAGCGGTGACGCCCCTGTGTCCGTAAAGAGCTCGCACGTACAAAGTACTACGCGCGGATTAACTAGAAAATCTCATCCCAAAATCTCATTTTGTACAGACTGCCTTCGACCTATACCACGGAACTGGAAGCTGTCAAATGTCACACTAGGTAGCATTAAGTCATTACAGCCTTGGTGAGGCTAGACACACTTACCGAAGTCGTCATGCTAAATCATTAATTTCGACAGAGCAGCTGTACGGGCTAGAAGTGTGAACAAGAAGCATGTGAAACTTAACTAGAAGATTTCTAAAACTGTTGTTATCGGTTCCACTTTCTTGTGGCTAATATCGTGCTTCACCTTTGGATTTCTAGTGTAACGAGAATCGTATTTAGTTGGCATTCTTAGCTAACATTTGTAAAACTGCGCACCAGCTCCTACGAAAGGCACACACGACATTGTGAAGGAGGGTCACGGCCAACACCCTACGATAAAGCTGATTCCCATGTGAGCCCCACGTGATAATCAGCTAAGATGTGAAAGGCAAGGTACTAACTACGACTAAGCCAGAAATATGAAACTTTCAGGGAACAAAGCGCGAAAGAATGCAGAATACGTTAACAGAGGTTTGTGGACTGTGACGCGCACGATTAGCACTTCTTTTTCTTTGTGCGATTCATGGCAAGACAGCATTATAAAAAGGAGAGGCGTAAAATTTGGTACTGTCATCTACTAACATGACGACTACGTACAGGTCGGTGTTTGTTATCATCGTGCTCATCACATTGAGTTACGGTAAGTTGTGGTACCATGATTGCGGACCTTGTAGCGCGTTCTTTTTATTTTCGTTTCCACCAGGGCTAAACACTTGAGACTAGGGCGTCGGACAGCCGAAGAAAAAAAAAAAAGAACGAGAATTTCGGCCGGAACTCAAACTGAACCAGAGCAAATATTCTCGGAGTGTGTATGAGTTTGAATGGAACGTTAAAGACTAGTACAGTATGCTCGTTATCGTGACGGTATAACGCGCTTGAACGTATTCGCGATTTCACCTATAGGCTCGCCACCTTGCGCTCGCGATTCGAATACAGGCTATCGAGGGTTGGCCTCGATAGCCGTTCAAAAAAGAGCTGTATGGTTCTTTAAACGTCAGAACGCGGGTGTGCACCATGCCGAAATTGATCGTGCCATCGGCGTGGAAAGGCAGCAGCGCATCGTTTCCCATAGATGCAGACGATGGTTTACAATAGGCGACGAGGATCAGAAATTCGCGCATCGGCAAGAAATTTACATATCTATCATTATTTATATGTGTGTGCTACTTTATTATCATGGGTGATACTCAAATGCAGTCCAGTCCAAATTTTCAATAGCGTATGGGGCTGAGGGCAACTATAATCTGGACCTGCGGGTAATGGTCCCAACGTATCAAGATCGGCACGCCGGCATCCAAGAGTCTGACTGTATGATTGCCTGACTGTCTAACTACATAATGGTTTAACAGTCTGACTGTAATTTCCTGGCTTGGTGAAGCATGCGCGTGTTCCACAGCTACAACCATCCATTCATAGCGATGCATATCACTGTAAAACTCCTTATAGCAGTTTAGATATAGTGACTATCGAAAGTTCAAGAAATTTTGTTAATGAGCATCTGTGCACAAATGTAAGGAATGTTCATACCAGATTGCAAAAATTTTAGGAGTCTCGTGTGCCAAAACAAAGATATGATTGTGAGGCATACTTCAGTGACAGGGTAACTTTGAGTAATTGGGGCACAATAATATCAATCTAAAGCTATTTACATGAATGCTCGTACACTTGGTCTCATTGAAATGTGACCACCGTGGCCAGAAATCACAATGATACCCTCGAGCTTAGCCCCATGACGCCCTCGAGCTTAGCACCATGGGAGTACGTAAGGTTGTGAGCAAATTTTTGAGTGGTTCACTGATGATGTCACTTTTGGTGAATCACTGATAAATATTAATGACATTTACGAAAGACATCATGTCGCAGACTATTGCAAATACTCTACGAACACTCTACGACATGAAATCTAAATCTACATCCAATTCTCTTTGATATGTCATGTCCCACGTATAAAGACCAGAATACATCAAAAAAAAAACAATAATACCCATTGCCAGTGCTTAAAGTTGAAATAAAGAAGTGAAAAAAGAAATATGCGATGTACTTAATCGTGGGATCGGCTTAACTGCTTAAATGACCATTACACTAGTTTATGTTGTGATCATATCTGTATATATGAAGCTTATGGTGCAGTTTTTACGCATAAGGAAGCATAATTGCAGTGATCAATATCTCAAGCATGATATAACGCAATCTCCTTTTAAATAACTATGTTCTCCACAAGAAATCAGAGTTTTCTTGGTGTTCCCATTTTACAACAATTTTCTTGAAATAGCTGTGTCGCCCAACCTCTGCTCCATATGCGACACTCTTGTTTCTCAGCAGCGTTCGCTGTGTTGCATGCCCGACGCATATGTGCAACACACCTGCAAGTAGAATATGCATACATAACGGTAACTTTAAATTGCGCAGTAAGATGTGCAGACAACACATATAAATTTATAATGAAGTAAAACGCTGCCGTCATTTCAAGGAAAACGAAAGAGTCAGCAACCGCAAAGCACATCTAGCTTTTCTCTTAATTTGCATCCGGCCATCCCAGTTCAATAAAAATGAAACAGGTACATTGCACACGGTTACAGTTTGATCAGATTACATGAAGGAACCAATTTGATCGTCTGACATCGTCACCCTTATGGCCAAGAACCAGGGCTCCGGAATTCAGTCGATTTATTAATATGTATGAGAAATTCATGCATACTTTTGGTCTTGAGCCTCAATTTCTTGTTGCTTGTCAAGAATTTTATTTGATAAATTCACAATAAGCAACTCATATTCACGGGACACAAACGAACCGGGCTAAACAGAGATTTTACGCGCGTTAACCAGTTCCGGACGAATTAATATCCTTGATGAATATACTCCCGCGGTGGTCACTATGTTCTCTTCTCGTTCAAATAATCAAGGTATTTCGTTAAAAATTGTCATGTTTCTCCCGGCATGTCACGGATATGCGCCACATGCACAGTGGCAGGCAGCATTTGACAAATATTCGCGCGGCGATGGCCGAAAAGCAGTAGCAGCAACCGATGCAGGTTGACAGACCACAAGTTTCGGTATCCGGCGCCCTCTAGAACAAGGCAGGTAGTACTTGCGTCGGTATCCCCTATTGAAATAAACAAATACCGAATTACATTTACTTCTTCCTACAACAGACATGAGGGGTAACCACCGTGCGTAAGAAAAAAAATTAAGTAGCCACTCCAGTGCCCTTTACACGCTGAAGATGGTATGCCTCTCATTGATCCCATAAATGTTTCCTTTTTTTTAAAAATATGCTAACCATGCTAGCCATTTTTGAAAAAGAACTGACAGGTTTCAAATCATGTTGTATTTAAAATCAACTATTCATAATTAAAACAATGTTTGTTCCTCGAACACTAGAAAGAACATATAGCCAGCGAAGACTAGCTCGGCTCGTCCAGAAAAGTTTGGAGCCGCTTTCTCCGGGACCTGTTCGGTGTGTCAAAGCCACTTAAGAGTTTAAACAACAGTTAGGTCACAAGACATGTACACAGAAAGAAAGCGATTTCTACACCTTTGAAATTCTACTAAGGAGGGGTGCTGGACGGCAAGCACACCACCTGCCCCAACCCCCCCCCCCCCCCCAAACGCAGATTTTTTTCATCTTCTTTCTTCGGCCTTTCTCTCTTCTCTGTCGCTTAATACATCTTTTTTTGTCTTTATCCCTTTCGACATTGCGCTCTCCTCCATCACTTTCTATATTACACCCTCACTTCTCTTTCCCAACTTGCTACACTGTGCTGTTAATGGATACGCTATAGTTTGGCCTCTAACTTGCTCCATTCCCTCATCACCATCACTTCTCTTTACCACCTCCTTGCTATACTGCACTTGCATGGCTCCGCCATGCTAGAAGCTGGTTCCCACATACCCACTTTCATGTGTATAAACAATAGCATAGAAGGCGATGCCGTGATTCCCCCTTCTCCCTCACCTCCCTTTCCTGCCTACGCTTTACACTGCATAAAGTTTGCCATGCACGGCTGTTCTATATTAAGAGCCGCATCTCACATAAGTGTCTATTATAAAAGTAATGCCCATGATTTTGTTCATATGCGACTACCCATGGCAGCGCGCTAAAACTGGTCGGGCAACGTTATGAAGGGTCCACCTTTCCCCCGCGATCGGTCGCCAGTTTATTCCTCGCAGTGTGAGTGGGAATAGGTCCATCCGCGTGAAACGTCTTTTTCTCTCGAATTTGTAACACGGAGCCATGCGGCACTCAATTGAACAGTGATAAGCTATCAAATCTTGCGAGAAGCTTAGGCAGAAGGCAACCAAAGTATTTCATGCGATTGAAGAGGCGTTGAAGGAGGGCTGCATTTCAAGATCACAGTGCCACAGTGTCAGTTCAAAATCACAGGTGGCACAATGCGTTCAAGACGTTGAAGGAGGGCAAGAACGGGGTAGCTCAAGAAACACATTGTGAAAGCAGAGCAACGATTATGCTTTGTAACCGTCGATTGAGCATCTGGCAAATTGCTTGCAACGTAAGCATCGTGCGGGGGGAAACAGTCAACTCAGCCTTTACCTGGACGTACTCAAGAGATTGAAATCACGGGTCGCGCGCGTGAGGACCGACATGAAAGACATCGTCAAGCACCACCATGACAATGTCGAATGCCACAAGTCCTTCGTCGATGCCAACTACTTCGCCTAGAGCAGCACCCCGGTGGTCCCCATTCCTCCTGACAGTCCCGATTAGACTGTTTTTCCAGGCTCACGAGAGAGATCTGAAAGGAAAGCGCTGGAAGACCGTAGAAAGAGCATCGAAAGGTATGTGACAGCGTTCCTGAGATAAATTCCCGTCGAAGACTTTGAGGGCTCGTTCCGGGCATGGCAGACACTCCTCCACGGGTGTATTGATGCAGTTGGAGAGCATCTTGAAGAATTGTAGTTATTTGTAAATATCCGATAAATAAATGTATTTTTTCTAAAAACGCTAATTACATTTATAACGGGCCCTCCGCCCGCTAATGTGCGTACCCGCGAAGTCTCCACAATCTTCAGTGGTCGCCCACAGGATTTTTTCAAGCTTTAACACCGCCACTCCTAGCACACGCTAAACAGAACTCACTAGTTATATTAAGCCATGAAGCAAGATGGAGTCAACCGACTGATTCCTCTTGCCTCTTAGTAAACGATATATGCGTGGCGCATTTAACGGGATGACTGACTAGACCCAAGAAAACTAGCCGTGGCTACGCACTTCTTGTGTTTTGACATGTACCAACAAAGCCAGCACCCACTCTACGTTGCGACGTAACCGCAAAAACGCCGACAGAGATTTCAACATGGTCAAGCCTTTCCCGCTATATTCATCGCCCAGTGCATCAAAAAGACTGGATATGTCAACAAAAGTGGAAGCCATGGATACTTAAGTTAAAATTCGGCTGCCCAAGGCTTGTTCGGGTCTGGCGTATGCTTGGGAGCATAGACAATTATTGGGAGTGTGACTGACTGCACTAATATTGCTGCTCGCAAGCGCGCAGTCTCAAGGCACGTTTTTCTCACTGCGCACACGCCTTTGCACAAAAAACACGGCTTTGCACACGTACATGCACTGCACTAGTTATCACCGCTGACGTGGAAATAAATTTACATTTTATTTAAGGGCTTGTTAGTGTTCATCGTCGTAACTCGAAGAGTGCTGATATAAACGGCTTTTTTATTTGCGACACTTATTCTTTTAAGGTATTTCGGTTTACGTACATTGAGTTCCAGTGCTGCTGAACATTTACGTTATCTACTTATGCTCATTAAGGGAGACCTACTTGGCCAACAGGACAGCTAAATTTTCGGAGCCGCAATCAAGTAATGCAATATGCAATTTGCTTTCAGTGCACTGGGCTACGGTCGAGTTCGCGGTTTCTTAAAACAAGCATATTCGCAGATAGAGTGGGCACAAATCAGGAGGTTGAAAGAAGGCTCATGAAAAAGCAAGATTAACATCTACCTGTCTGTAGCACGAGGTGATTAAAATATGTACAGTGGGATTCATAGGTAAGATGTGAATTTATTTATTTATTTATTTATTTGTTTATTTATTTGTTTATTTATTTTTATATACTGCATTGCTGCTGGAGCTGGTGTATGAAGGAGCGGAAATATGCAGTTTTCGCTGACAAGTAACAGAAGGTCAAAGCACGAAAAGCACCTTGCGAATAATTCTGTAGCTCGAAGTCAGTTATCGAGAAAAATGAACTTAGACTGTACATGTCTTTTCCGGTTAGAAAAGTGATGTATTTTGGTCTGTGGAAACAGGGAGCAAACGAAGGAGCAGCGCACTCAAGAGACGCGTTTGAATAAACCATCAGGAGATAATTAGGAAGCGAAAAACCTAATGACTTTACACTGTGGCGAAGTGCCGGTAAAGGGGAAAGGGGTAAAGGTAGGAGAGGTTGGGGGAAAGTGACTAATAGTGCCGTATCAGAGGTGTATGATATGAAATGCTTCATTTTGCGCTGCCGCAATATTATAAATATGACTGTCTGCGATAAGCGGTGCATACTGCAAACACATGTTCTAGACTAGGGTATTTCGCACATCGAGAGTCCGCTGTAGAGATTCTAGCCCAGAGCCTAATCAGTGTGTGTGAATAGTTGCTTCAGCGGCCTAAGTCAAAGGTGACAGAACAAGGTCTGAAAGCCGGCGGAGACTGCAGAAATACCTCGTGTTGTACCTCACACACACACACACACACACACACACACACACACACACACACACACACACACACACACACACACACACACACACACACACACACACACACACACACACACACACACACACACACACACACACACGCACACAGTTTCTCTCAACGTGAAAACAATGAGCGGATGCGACGCGTTGCGGGAATTGGTGTCATGCGAAGCAGTTAGCGAGAATATTGCTAATTGTGTACCATGCAACTAAATGTTACGAGGAGGACGAACGTCTTTGTGCGAACTGCATGAGCATAAGCACATGTCGAGTTTCCTAGTTAGCTCCAGTTAAGTTGGGGGGTAACTAGGAAACTCCACAGCACTGTGGCGGCTAAACCGCAGCTCATGTTAGGACGTAACATGGGTACACGGACATAACATTGGCACAGCACAGACAACTGTTTCATTGACGAGAAATGCAGGCTACAGTGTGCTTATGTATCGCGAGCGTCGTTCTCTGGGGTATTCCGGAAGAACCGAGCAAAGTTGGACAAAGGCATGCTTATTTAGTTAAGGCATTTTCGTGATAAAAGTAAGGCGGGTCCTGTCTTTGTGGAGATTGCAATAAAGCAATGGCATGGAAGGGTTGTATAGCGTGGCAGATATTAAGCAGGAGTAGAACGAAAATATCCGCAAATTGTGCTTACTAAGAAAATATGGTTTCGTACGTATGTAATCGACAAACTCCTACATTATTACCATATATTGCGAGTGTAGACCGCACGCAGTCGCAGCGCTTGCGATGGCGACAACCTGCGACACCGGCAGTTGTACGCGCACGCCCACAATGCACTGCCAGCGCTGCTTTGCGTATGATAATCTTCCAGACATTACATAATAGCGATAACCTGCGGTTTCGCAGTGCTAGCGCTGCTTTGTGCGCGTACGTGTACTACAGCCGGTCTCGTGGATTATCGCAGTTGCGAGTACCTGTAATTGCGTGTTGCATTTTTCCGCGCGGTGTAGGTTGAATGATTTTTTGTTTAACTGGACCTTTAACTGGACCTTGTAAAATTCGCTGAGATTTAGCGTAGAAAGGCAGCATCTTATTTTCACGTCTGGGGAGGGGGGTGATCGCTGCTTAAGGAACAGGAAAAAGTGCGTAAAAAAACTGTCCCGTTACATCCCTCTCCTCGGAAGAGGGTTCTATGCAGTGGCGCCAGGCGTTGTTCTTCATCGACGCTCGCGTGATAACCTTCAAACTGCGCTGGAATGTAAAGGCGTTCTTCCCTCTTTCGAAGTCAGGATCAGGACAAATTTTTCGGACACTAAGCTTTAATTTCTAAAAAGTCGGTATGGATGCGATGGTAGCCTTGTGCTAGTAACGGGCTGACGCTAATTTTCCCTATCATAAGCGTTACTTTAAATTGCGAGTTTCCGCATATCTCGTTCGCGAACCGTTAGAACATAGCAACCCAAGATAATCATTGAAATACCAAAACAACCTAGCATTGGTAGTACTCTGTGCAACTGCCAGATCCCGGCCAAAGGTGCCTGTTTAAATCTCATTAGGCACAGGTGCAACCTTGGACCCTAGGCAGACTCCCGACCTCTTGTGCCCCTTCCAGCTACAATAGTTGAGGATAAACACACTGGCCGCAACTCAAAAACCGCTGCCACAGATACACAACAGTGGTCCTGGATCTTGAGCTCGTTATTGTGTGACCTGATGCAGCCCTACACGCTTTTCAAGCAGAGGTCATGAGACAAAGAGTATAAACGTTTCTCAATGTCCACACTCGGCCCAGTTGCATCGATTCACAGACCTCGACTTTATGTCTGTGATTCGAACGTCGCTAGCAATGCTGTCGCGGATTTATGCCTCAAGGCTGTTTTGAAGAAACCATATCTTCCATTATCTATATTTCCGGATGTCCACTTGGCAAGGCTTGGCGAATGAGTTCGCCGGGGCACGAAGCCTGTATGACAGGCAACAAGCCTCATACAGACACGATGAAATTGCCAGTTGATGGCATTCCGTACCTAAACTGTACTTCCCATCGTTTGGAGAAAGTCGGTGCGAGTTATAGGTTCAATGATTTCTTTTCTACGGTTATTAGGTTGAGCTCTATTTGTCAGGCAGTAGATAGAACGCTAAACGGCGAGAAACAGGAAAGGGTTGCAAGGTCAAGCCCATGGAGAACGTTGTTTCTTGCGCAACTCATTTGTCATATCGCACTCCGCTTTATTCAGGAAAAAGTTACCTAGTCGAAACTCAACAGTGTGTTAATAGCAGGATTTTCTGACATCATCATCACCCTGTCTACGCCCACTCCAGGGGAAAGACCTCTCCCATAGATCTCCAATTACTGCTGTCCATTGATAACTGTGGCCAACTCATCCCCGCAAACTTCCTGATCTGATCTGCCCATCTAACTTTCTGCTTCCCCTGCGACGCTTGCCTTCTCTAGGAATCCACTCTTTTACCATTAATGACCAACGGTTGTCTTGTCTTCGTATTACATGGCCCGCCCCCGTCCATTTCCTCTTCATTTCTGTTAACATGTCTTTAAAACGCTTCTTTACCTAAGCCACTCCGCTCTCATGTTTACGGAGCATTTCTCACTTGGGCCGGGTTGGGGATTTTTCTACATCTTTTTCTCTTCCGTGTGGCATTAAAAAGCGCGTGGAAATAATTCACGGTGTAAAACGGCCAGAAAATTTTTCGGTACAACCTTTATAGTTCGCTTTAAATTCGGCAGTGAAATCGCATAATAGAACAGCTAGCAATAATAGAATCCCCTGGCCTTTGCCTCAACGATTCCTCTGCCGCGCTGGGATTGCTTTTCTTTAATAAACGTACCGGCTTCAGGCGGCCAGAACGGATAGCTAATAAAAAACCAAAAAGTAACAAATATGTCACAGTCGCATTCATCTTGATCTCTCGTTCAATCGCCTAGCTGAACAGCACCTTCACACTGATTTAGTTTATGATTGAAGACGCACTAAGATAGATCATCGAAGCCTCGGAAATGGAATGCTGCCTTATAGGTCGTTTCCTTCTCATATAACCTTGTGGAAAATACAAGTGGCTTCGGTAATTCTTGAACACGAGGTTTTCAATGTCTAAAAAAATTTATATAATTGACGCCTTGGTAATGACCGACAGCGACACTTGGCTTTCGCCGCCTACATTATTTAAATATGTTAAATTAACATGTCCGCTCTTGGCAGCCTGAGAAGCGGAGATCAAAAGGTTGCAAAAGGTCGAGGCAAAAAGCGAATGGACTGAATCAAAATGAATAGGTAAGATGGATGAAAACAGTCGGGCAACCAAAATACGAAAAACCATCGCAGAAATCACCTGACTTTTGCTTAAGAGGGTCCTCTATCACTCCTCGTTCTCATTTTAACGATGACAGCAAGGCAGACTAGATATTACGTTAAATGAGTCCTCCGCCAATAGCACTCTCATCTGCCGAAAACATGACTGCCTTCGGGTGTTCTTTCGTAGCCGTGCAGCTTGTTGTGCTCCTTTGCAGTACGTGGACTCTGAAAACACAGCGCCTATATTCCTTACAGTTTTCACTGGATGCTGCCCTAAAGTTGTGTTCAGGTCAGGCCTCTGCCAATAGCTCATGCAAGGCACGCGAAGCATGTGGCTTGCTATATATATATATATATATATATATATATATATATATATATATATATATATATATACAGGGTGTCGCAGCTATCATTAGCCAGGGTTTAAAAATATACCAATGCACCCTGAGATAACGCGACCAAGTGCATTTTTCTTACTATCGTATGGAGTGAGTCAGACTATTTTTTGTGTTCCACTTAATTGGTTAATTAGGCGACAATACTTAATTAACTTCGGAAGCAACAAAGTTAGGTAAATAATTCCCATGGAAAATTTGTAGAGTGGTCTGTCAAATGACCAGTACAATTGTTTCCAACTTTCTATCTATTCATAATTAGTGTTTTCTAGCTTGCTGCAGATGCCCGCGAAATGCAAAAAATACCACGTGACATAGCGGCTTGCGCACCGCGATTGCAGTGCTCTCAAACTTTCTGCGTACGAACTAACACCGTATTTAGCCGGGCGTACCGCCGATCAAAAGTGATAGGGCTGTGAAAAAGGCGGTGGTCGTCCGATCTAAATCAGGAACCGTCATCGCTAGCGTTGCTTAACGCGATTGACGGGACGCGTGCAGCGCTAGCGATGTTGGTTGCTGTTTTAGATCGGTTGCTGATTTAGATCGTAGTGGAAGGGATGGAGTCAGGTGATGGCAGCGCGAGTGTCTTCAAACGAGGGCGCACAATCTCGGCCCACCCATTGTTTATTATGGAGGCGCCGTGCGGACGCAGACGTCATCTTGGACTGGCCTTTGCTTCTTGGACACACATCTGTATCCCCCCCCCCTTTTTTTTTGTGAGCTCTCCCTTTTCCACCCCCATTATGCATGTTCGTGAAGTGTACTTAAAGACCATGCGCCCATGAGAAACTTTCATCTTTGAAAAGGGCTGGCCTCCATGCGAAACGTCAGAATAAATCCTATGTTTGTCACTGTGACTTTCTGATGGTATACTTATCCCGATAGCCAGGAAGAACTTCTTTTGAGATTATATATATATATATATATATATATATATATATATATATATATATATATATATATAAACGAAAGAGAAGGGGGTCGAGAGCTGGCTTTGTTAGAAACAAGTTAATGAAACAACAAACATTGAAGCCTAGGAAATTATAGGGGAATTTATTCCAATTCGTAATGATCATATTGTAATTTCTGGGGTAAATAGAAAGGAATTAAAGTTGACGAAAAGACAAACCTTGCCTTCGGTGGGAACCGAACCCACGACCTTCGGATATCGCGTCCGATGCTCTACCACTGAGCTCCGAAGGCGGTGGTCCTCCCATCCACTTTATTGGGTATTTATGTAGATGGAATCCTGGGACTGTTAGGCAGTGCCACTCGTAGCCATGGCGGCGAGTGTAGCGCACTCTTGTTGCCAGGAGGCGTCACGTAGCACGTGATCTTATGTCGAGGTGGCTGCTGCCCAAGAAATCCTGATATGCTACCTAAGGCACCAAGTGTGCCGCAACGAGACCCAAGCTACGAAATAACGAAAGGGAAGGGACTCATGGGCTCACTTCATTTGTTACAAACAACTTAATGAAACAAGAAATACTGAAGCCTAGGAAAGCATAGGGGATGTTATTCCGTTATTCCAATTCATAATTATGATATTTTATTTTGGGGTAAGTAGAAAGGAACTAAAGTGGACGAAAAGACAGACCTGCCTTCGGTGGGAACCGAACCGACGACCTTCGTATATCGCAATGGTAGAGCATCGGACGCACATCGGAGTATCGTTTCGGCCGGTGGGCGAATCATTGTTACGAAGGCCGGCCCACCGGCCGAAACGTTAATAAAACAAGAATTTCGAACCTGTGTCCCTCTTTTCAACCCTACACCGCACCGGACCCATCGAAGTTCAAACCCGTAAACCAAAACGGCTATATATATATATATATATATATATATATATATATATATATATATATATATATCGATGTATATAACGAAAGGGAATGGGTCAAGGGCTCGTTCTTTATTTGTTAGAAACAACTTAATGAGTAAACAGACAATGAAGCCTAGGAAAGCATAGGGGAAGTTACTTGTGGTATTGTAATTGTGAAGAAAGTAGAAAGGAAATAAAGTGGACGAAAAGACAAACCTGCCTTTGGTGGGAACCGAACCCACGACCTTCGGATGTCGCGTACGATGCTCTACCAACTGAGCTACGAAGGCGGTCGTCCCCCCGTCCACTTTATTGTGTATTTATGTACGTATTATCCTGGGAGTGTTAGGCAGCGCCACTCACGATATATATATATATATATATATATATATATATATATATATATATATATATATATATGACTGTATATGCAAAAATAGCTTAGCTTGCTGCCAGTTTATAACAGAATGGACGATGCACCTCTTAGAGCACGACGGTATATTACATCGTTTCGGTCGGAGCCCGACCTTTTTCAAGACGTGGTCGGGCTGTGACCGAAACGTTGATGTAATAAACCGTCGTTCTCTAAGAGGCGCATCGTCACTTCTGTTATATATATATATGTCCTACATGTCCCTCTATCTATAAACGGAAGCAGCATTTCCTCTTTCGCAGTAACCGACCTATTATTCTCAAACACGCAGTTTCAACTTCACCGCTAAGAGAGGGTATTTTGTCGCGAAATTGCTCAATTTCCGGCGCATAAGAACACCAGCGCTTTCAAGCAGGAAATATTCCGAAAACTGTCTTGTATTAAATTAGGGGTGCGCGGCCTTTATTTAGACCGGGAGACCAGACTTAAAGCAACAAAAAGAAAGAATGTCAGATGCAAATTTAAATGGCGGGCACACCACTCAGTCCCTCTGGAAAATCTGTTGTGCGCACCCATTTCAGCATTTCGAAAGGGAATGATCAATTACGTGCCATTTGTTAAACCTCGCCTAAGGTGCTTTACGAAATGCCTGAGTCCCGATGCGCAGAAATCACACGAGGAATATCCGCACAAACTGGGCCCCCACTTGTAATGATAAATACGGCCCAAGCTTCCCGTTTTGTCTTTTATGTAAAGTCCAGGGCGAGCTTAACTCTAATTTAACGACTTTTTTACGAACTCTACTCTGAAATGCGGGAAAGTGACCATATTCTGTAATCAAAGTCGTCTTCTCCCTGCACTTCAGTAAAAGCAGCTTGTATATCACAGGCCTCCCCAATTTTATTTACAGATAATGCCAGCTCTTACGCAGGGCCTAGAGAGGGAGTGCAAAAAGAATAACAGAACAAACAGTTTTACACTGCGAAGTAACGCAAGACGACGCTCTGAAAAACAAAAACTAGTGACACAAAGATGATTAAACAGCAAATAACAACATTAAGTGTTGGAGTTCGCATATATATATATATATATATATATATATATATATATATATATATATATATATATTGTGAGACAACGTTCAGGCCGCAAGACTCTCCCTTTTTATTGTACCGAGACCGAGCCCGGCTGCCCCAGCCTAAACGGTGAATAGGAATATTTACAGGTGAGCAGATGAAGCAGACGAACAATGCTCACACAATTTTGCGCGCGCCAAAGCAGTCAGCCTGGCCATGGCTTAGACTGGGGAGATACGTCGAACGAAGGGCTTGAGACGCGAAACATGGAAAATCTCTGAGCCATGGCAGCGACGGTCGGGAGCACGCTCAAGGGGAGTGATAAAATAGTAAACATGGGATGTTTGCTGAATAATTATGTAGGGTCCGAGGAATCGCGACAGGAACTTTTCACACAATCCGGGAACACGAGCGGGCGTCCATAGGAGCACTTGGTCGCCGGGACGGAAAGAGATGCCATGGTGAGTGCTGTCATAGCGCTCCTTGCGATCGTGTTGACTGGCTTCTGTCCTGAGTCGAGCAAGTTGCCGACATTTTTGAAGGCGGGAGAAAAATTGTTCAGGTATAGTTGCCTAAGTGCCAGTTGGAGTGTTGAGGAAGGAAGCGCCGATCGTAAAAGTCGGCGAACAGCCGTAAACCAGGTAAAAAGGCGAACACCCTGTAGTGCGTTGAGAAGCGGTATTATGGGCAAACGTCACAAATGGTAAGATTGTGTCCCAGTTGTCGTGGTTTCGTCCGATGTACATTGAGATCATATCGCTTAGGGTGCGATGGAATCGCTCTGTTATACCATTGGTTTGAGGGTGGTATGGCGATGTCGTCTTCTGAACTGTGGCGCAAGTTTTAAGAACTTCTTCGGTTACTGTGGACAGAAAAGCCTTGCCAAGATTGCTTAGGAGGACGCGTGGCGCACCATGACGCAACACAATGGCCTGGAGAAAGAAGGTGGCCACGTCAGAGGCCGAGCTGGAGCGGTCTCTGCATACCGCCGCAGGTGATCAACCGCTGTTACGATCCATCGATATCCTGCGGGAGTTACGGGAAGAGGACCAACTAGGTGTATACCAACAATGGCAAAAGGTGCAGCGGGACATGGGGTGGGTTGCAACAAGCCTCCAGGAGGCAAAGTTGGCTGCTTGCGTCGTTGACACAGTGCACAAGAGGAGACGTACTCGGAAATAGAACTGGATAGGCCAGGCAGAAGAAACGACTCCTAATGCGGTTGTACGTTTTGTAGAATCCCAATTGACCAGCAGACCGTGGAAGGCGTCAAGGATCTGCACACGAAGAGAGCGTGGGATAACGGGTACCCGCTGGTGTCCATCATTCGGATTATAAACATATCGATGCAGGATGTTGTCGAGCATAAATTGCCTGAGTTGCCGGCGTGTTCTGGCATTTGGTGGTGGATACTCTCCGCAAAGGCGTTGAATAATGCTGTGGCAATATGGACCATCCCGTTCAGAGGAGATCAAGTGAGTGTAGTGATTGGAGGACAGCGTGCCAACAACAGCTAGTTCTGGCGACGTTAGGGGACTCGTACCCTCCACATCGCGGGACGAGCGATGGAGAGGGTTGCTCTGAGTAGGTGGGAGTGGCAGGGGGCAACGAGGGAGAGCGTCGGCATCTTGATGTCTTTTCCCAGATTTATAAACAACGTCAAATGTGTACTCCTGCAGCCGCAGCACCCACCTGCCGAGGCGTCCGTACATATTCTTTAGGGATGACAGCCAGCATAAGGCGTGGTGGCCTGTAATCACGGTAAAATAGCGTCCGTAAAGATATGGGCGGAATTTTTGTACGGCCCAAATTACACCCAAGCATTCTTGTTCTGTTATTGAGTAGTTCTGTTCAGCAGTCGTGATAGCTCGGCTGGCATAAGCGACGAACCTCTCCCGACCACTGCTATTATGCTGTAGAAGGACGGCACCGATGCCATGGCCGCTTGCGTCGGTGTGCAGACTAGTAGGAGAATTCTTGTCGAAGTGACACAGGACAGGGTTGGATGTCACCGCTTTCCTGAGCGTTTCAAAATCAATGTTGCAGTCGTTCGTCCAAGCGAAGGCAGTGCCCGATGTAAGTAGCTTGTGCAGCGGCGACGTAATGAAGGCGAAATCGCAGGTGAAGCGGCGAAAATAAGATGCGAGGCCCAGAAAACTTCGTAATTGCTTTTGTTTTTCCGGGCGAGGGAAGCGTGTCACAGCAGCCAGCTTCTCAGGATCCGGTCGAACACCATCTTTACTAACAGGGTCGCCGAGCACGATGATATTCTTTCTGTCGAAGTGGCATTTTTTTGTTTTCAGTTGAAGGCCGGCATTAGAAATGCATGTCAAGACTTCGTCCAGCACTCTAGATGCTGACGAAAAGTAGAAGAAAATATAACTATGTCATCGAGATAACATAGGCAAGTCTTCCACTTGAGGCCACACAGAACTGTATGTATCATATGCTCAAACGTTGCGGGAGCGTTACATAACCCAAACGGCATCACATTGAACTCATAGAGGCCATCGGGTGTTGCAAAGGCCGGCTTGTGCTTGTCCGCTTCGTGCATGGGTATTTGCCAATACCCTGATAGGAGATTGAGACTATTCCGCGCACTCAAGAGAGTGAAGGCCGTCGTCAATTTGCGGCATCGGATATACGTCTTTTCGCGTGATCTTATTGAGTGCTCGATAATCAACGCAAAACCGTACCGAGCCGTCCTTCTTCCGGACCAAGACAACAGGCGACGACCAAGAACTGGGCGATGGCCTAATGATGTCGCGTTTGAGCATGTCACTGACGTTGTCCTCGTTGATTTTACGCTCTGAAGAAGACACGCGGTAAGGGCGTCGGCGGACAATCGAACCGCCCTCGGTTTCGATGCGATGCACAGCGACGGAAGTGCGCCCCAGAAGCTTCGAGTGGGCGTAAAATGAAGTGCGGTGTTTTCGAAGTATAGCTAACAGATTTTGCTGTTGCTCCGCAGTGAGGTCAGGGTTTATGGTGGCAGTTAACGCTATTGTCGTCGCGTGGTCATCAGTAGGAGTAGGCAGCGGGGGTGTACCTGTGTTAAGTGGCATCATGGCAAGAGGTTTGGTGTCAGCAAAGCAGTTCACAACGGTACCTTGGGGCGGAACAAGGGGCCAAGAAGTGGGGTTGCATGCAGTGACCAACCCTCTGCTGTCGTGAAACCGGAGGAGGCTAGGTTCAATTACAAGCCCACCAGAATCCAGCGATCACACGGAGCAAGGAACACGTCACCGTTAACTATGGTATCGGACGTCAGCGTTAGAACATTCTCTTCGCCCGGAAGTACAGAACAATCGGCCACCGTGAGAAAACGCAGACTGTGTGCATTACCAGCAAATGAAAATTACGTGCCTTTCATGTGAACGACTCGTTTACGAGATATCACTGCTGACGCTGAAGAGAGGAAGTCCCATCCTAAAATAAGTGTGTAAGCACATGAAGCCAGCACAATAGATTGGATGTGGTGAAGTATGTAAGCGATGAAAACTGGCGCTGTGCACACACCAACGGGCCGAATAAGACTTCATTAGCAGACCGAAGAGGAGGTCCAGTATACGGCATCTTCACTTTTCTCCAACGCGAACATAGTTCAATACTAATGACGGAAAGCGCTGCACCTGTGTCTACCAATGCTTCAGCCCATACACCTTCAACACACACCAACAGTACATTTGAGGGACGCTGCGGAGGAGTTTGACTGAGTCCGAAAGATGCATCTTTCCCTCCCGAAGCCTCACTGCTTAGTTTTCCGGTCGGTGGTCCGAGGACGAAGTAGCTGGTCGAAGGGGAGATGAGGAGCGCCGCATCGGTGATGGAGAGCGACGACGCGAAAAATGGGAAGAGCCGGCTCCATTGAAGCCCGGTGGAGATGTGAGCGACACTAGTAACGTTGGTAGGGGCGACTATGTTGCGGAGCAGGAGCAGAAAACTCGTCCCTTTCATAATAGTCGTAACCCCGTCTTTCTTCCTGTTGACGGCGCCGGCAAAACCTCGACATATGGCCACGGATCCCGCAGTAATAGCATACGGGTCGAGGAAGTGGTTTTCGTGGTGAGAGAACATTCACCGAACCGTGCAATGTGGGCGCGTGGACGAGTGGCTGTGGAGGAGACGCGAGGGCTGCAACATGAGCGTAAATTGGCGTCGGTAGGGGGTCGGTAGGGCGTTGGTAGGGGGGTGGGGTAGGAATTTGTGCGCACGTCATGGCAACAAGTTCTTCCCTGAAAACGTCGCGGAGGCTGCTGCCAGGATGCGTCGTACGGAGCTCATGTGCACAAGACGTAGCCTATGTCTGGAGTTCCTCGCGGATGATGGAACGGATTAGCGCCCGTACTTCGCTGTCATTGGTGGCCCTCAGCTCAGTGTCAGGCTGCAAGCGAAGCAGATGAAGCTCGTCAAGGTGCTGACACGTGGCTGCGATATCGGAGACCGTAGTCGTGTTTCTTCAGTACAAGGGCGTTAAACGCCGCAGCTCCAATGCCTTTGAGCAGGTGGCGTACCCTGTCGGTCTCCGTCATAGCGGTATTCACGCGGTGACAAAGGGCCAGGACATCTTCAATGTACGAAGTGTATGACTCGCCAGTTTGCTGGACACGCTCCGCTAGGTTCTTCTTTGCGATGTCTGATCGGATTGAAGGGTTCGCGAAAATCTGCTGTAGCTGTTGCTTAAAGGAGGCCCAACTCACGAAGTCAAGATCGTGGTTAAAATACCATGTCTTGGCTACTCCTGTGAGGTAGAAGGCTACGTGGGTGAGCTCCGCAGGGTCGTCCCAGTGGTTGATAGCACTCAGGCTGTCACACTGCTCCAACCACTCTTCAACGTCGTCACCACGAAGGCCAGCGAACGTTGGTGGATCTTTCTGAGGGGTGGTGACCATGCAAGAAGGGGTTCCCATCGGGCCAGGCACCGTGGACGGTCCCGCGTTCGCGCGCTCGTCGTGCGACATGGACGAGGGCTGCTGGTGGAAGTGGCGACCTGAACGGAGCTCCAGGGGTGTATTGTAGCGGTAGTCGTGGGGAACCGGTAGAGCGAGATGACTGAGGAACGGGACAGCACCTCCACCACTTGTGACACAACGTTCAGGCCGCAAGACACTCCCTTCTTATTGTACCAAGACCGAGCCCCACTGCCCCAGCCTAAACGGTGATGATGAATATTTGCAGGTGAGAAGACGAAGCAGACGAACAATGCTCATACAATTGCCCCGCGCGCCAAAGCAGCCAGCCTGGCCTTGCCTGAGACTGGGGAGATACGCCGAACGAATGGCTTGAGACGCGAAACATGGACAATCTCTGAGCCACGCAGGGACGGTCGGGAGAACCCTCAAGGGGAGTGATAAGATAGTTAACGTGGGATGTTTGCTGAATAATTATGTAGGGTCCGAGGGTCTGAGAAGATGAAGCAGACCAACAATGCTCACTATATATATATATATATATATATATATATATATATATATATATATATATATATATATATATATGTGTGTGTGTGTGTGTGTTAGGCGTAACGAAGCATATGTACAGCATTTTGAAAAAAAAGCAGCAGAAGAGGAAACGGGTTCCTCAGACAGAGAATTTACATTGAAAAATTACGCCAGAATTGACATGGAAGAATAAAGCGCTATGAAAATCATCACGTGGCAATCTGAAATAGCAGTCCCAAAGTTCAAGGGGAAAAATAATGTGAAATAAGCCTTGGTCAGATGATAGGCAGCTCTAGATGGATGTATGGTCAAGCAGGAATAAAAAGCATCTGCGCGTCTTCTTTATGGTGGTGTGTCTTTTTTGCGCTGCTCATCAATGTTAGATTGCATAATGCCAGCTCGTACCACTGGCTTCTTCACAGGGACAGCTCCGCTATCCCATAGTAGAGCACAATATACTGTGAATCGTTTACCTTTTGTTCTAAGCACGTAAACACGATTAATTCTACCACGGGACCGTCTTGTTTAGCCTGCAGGCGTGCTGCATGGATGGCCTGGATTTGGCCTTGGAAGACAGGAATTCGCAGGAGCATGCCCCTCTCTACCTTAGTAGACTAACCGGCTAAACGACCTGCATTTACAGATAATCTGAGACGAAGTAGCAGGCCAGAATTATTCGGTAATTTGGCTTGTATGCTGTTAAGAGACACTGGGTATGTGTAGCAATTAGTTTGAAGGGGTCTGATAATCTGCGACCTGATTAGCTTGTAATCAGGCGGCGCAAGACCCTTCTCCCAGTACTGACAGGCACGCTATAGACAACGGCCGGTCTTATACCGAACGCACGTCTACTCTCCCGCCATGAGGATAAGGAATTGTTTTACGAGCAATATAGTCCAGATGTCCACTAGTGTATTTACTTTATCATAGAACGCTGTTTGTTTCAGAGCATTGTTATTGTTTATTTCCCACTTCTGCTAATTTTAATGCTCTACTCTAAGTGCCTTTTTGTAAGTTACGTTCGTTATATTTGAGAAGAGGTTTGCGGGCGGCTCGTTGATACAGCGACCGCCAGCAGCGAGGCAGCCCTCAGCATCGCCTCGGACAAGCGCCAACAGGCAGGAGCGTGCGCCGAGCTAACCGATCGTCGGCAATGCAGCTGGGGATAGGGGCTCTTCTACTGCGCAGTTTCTTTAGGGGCGCAGCTCCTTAGGGTGTGGGTCGTTCCCTCCTGTGTAGTAGTAGTAGTGTAGTAGTAGTAGTAGTAGTAGTAGTAGTAGTAGTAGTAGTAGTAGTATGTATGTAGCCACCTCGCGCCGCCGTGAGGCTCGCGCTCGCCCTCGGCCCGTGCCTCCCGGCACGCGAGCTCTGTCACTCTTCGATCTGCTGTCTTGTGTGTGTGTGAGAGAGAGAGAGAGAGACAGCGAAAGGCGCGCATTGTCTATGGAAACGCTCTTTCTCGATCCCGGCCGCGGCGGTCGCATTTTCGATGGAGGCGAAAATGCCAGAGGCCCGTGTACTGTGCGTTGTCAGTGCACGTTAAAGAACCCCAGGTGGTCAAAATTTCCGGAGCCCTCCACTACGGCCTTTCCTCTCTATCTCTTTTACTCCCTTTCCCCTACCCCCACGGACGCTTAGCCGTGCTCCCTACGTGGGTAGCAGAAATTAGCGTCCTTTCCTAACCGAACCACAAGCAAGCAAGCAAGCAAACGCTATTCGATGAACGCTGTATCAACTCGCAAAGGAGAACACGCCCTCACCCGCGAGAGACAACGTTGGAGCAGGCAGCGTCTTCTAGGGAGTTTCTTGATTGAAAAAATTGACGGCAGATCCACGAGGTGAATGATGATGAGATTGGGCGAAGCTCCTGGAAGTAATCATCGGTTAAACCGTGAAATTTATTCCGTTAATTCGCCCGATAAAAATGACGTGAGACGATTGATTAAATGTTTTATCAAACTTTTATTGCTGGTTTCCGTTGTCCTTTCATTATGACCGCTTTGTGGTCGGTTAAATGTAAGCTATGTGGTTCTTGCACTGGTTGCAGATGAAAACCATTGCTTTACCTGGCGTCTTTCGTTAAGCAGCTGGCGTCTTTTCGTTTTGCTTTAGAAACATCTGGCGTCTTTTCGTTTTGCTTTTAGAAAACATCTGGCGTCTTTCGTTGGTTTATTTCATCAATCAACGGCGTTTTGAACAAAATTTTTACTGTTTAATCACGCACAGGAGAAATCTCACCAGGCACTACCTTGGAGGTAAACAATGGCTGCTACTGGGAATGAGAGACATCAGAAGTCGGCTTTTAACACTTCTACTTCTACTAACGTTTCCTACTGGAACATGCCAATGGCTGCTAATGGGGAATGAGAGACAGAAGAAATCGACTTTTAGTTAACGCGCACGCTGCGAATTTTTTTTATTGTTCAACAACGCACAGGAGAAATCTCCCACCGGCACCACCTTGGAGGTCAAAGCGTAAGACTGGTTACGCACTACGACTACGACTACGACTACGAGGGACGAACGGGTGCCGCTTTAAGGAGCTTCGCCCCTAAAATACCGACTGCTCGCGCTGGAGAACCGTTCACCGGCCACCCGTATATATATTTAGGCGCTGGATCTTGACTTGCGCTGAAGTTCCGGGTGGAGATTTCACTTGCGCGTAGTTGAACCATACGGATTCGTAGCGTGCGCGTTAACTAAATTAAATCGGAACTCGGCACATTCTACGATGAACTTCCGGAGCTTCGCCCACTCATCATCATTCACTCCGTGGATATGCTGTGAATTTTTGTTCTCTGGCTAAGCGAGCAACAGGTTTCCTCGTTGCTTTTCATTCGCGCGACCGATACATCGTTTTAAAGACGATAGTCTTTCTTGTGATAATTCAACAGAGAAATGTGGTCTGTCTGTCTGTGTGTGTGTGTGTCCTGCTTTTTTGTCTAATGGCGAAAGTTTAACCCCTTCCTCAACGACCACCCATCTTGAACTGGTAGCTGCGTTCATACTTGTGAACACAGTCGACCAAAACGCAAATATTACGCATATCTGAGGCGCAACATCCATACGTCAGTATTAGATGGTGTGTTCCTTTAGTAGAAAATGCATAGATGCGTAATTATAAAGACCATAGTGCTTGTTAGGATGCGCTAAAAGTGTGATGCTATGAACGAACAAGCGGACGTTTCCTACGCTTCGGTAAAACGACACGGTGCTGCCACCTACCAGTAGCACTGCGTACTACGCGAGCTTCTTGCGTTTCCCGATATCATGGCCAGATGGCGTCCATATCTCACGTAGCGCTGCCTCCATTTCATCAATTCCAGCCACATGCAGCCGATTCAAGCGCTGTCTGAGGCAAGGCAAAACATAAATGGCCGTTTGATGATGTAGAACACACTGTACAAGACGTGCCTAGACAACCCAGGGAAAAGACCGACGAGCAGATTGCAGAGGAGAAGCGCCAGCGTGCCGATGCCCGTCGTCTCAAGCGTGCCCAGGAAACGTCATAGCAACGAGCCCAGCGGCTAGCGAAAGATCCTGAATCGAGGCGCGCCCGGAGGCAACAGGAAACAGGCGAGGTGCGCGATGTGCGAATTGTCACTGACTGAGAGGCTAAGCGAGCGTGCCCGGCAGCTGAACAGATGCCCGAAGCTCGTGCCGAACCGCCGATGAACAGGGACTCATGTAGTACGGCCGGTAGAAGACTATCGTCTTTCGACGACACTTGCAGCGAAGCACGCAGATACGCGGGCAATTTTTATACCTGTTTTTTTTTGTTCTACTATGCATTTATGGCTTGTCGTGTTCTCTACTGTTGTAAGTATTGCTTTCTAGTTTCATATGTAACTCCGTTTTCAGAGCACGTGTTCATTTTATAATTTTCGACCTATCATATGTGCTTCCTTTTTTTTGTTCTACGATGCCCCCTACCAATATTTTCCGTGAGAACTGTAAAGTACTGTGAAATGAAGACATAAATACATGAGTGAATATTAACGCAGGTAAGCAAACATTTTGACGTTTCTTCTTTTATTTGTCGTGGCGCGACAGGTACCGACTCCAAACGAAGGGAACTGTCATTATCGTTCTTCTCAAGAGTACGTCGTAAGTATCCATATGTCCACTGTATATCTATGTATAGTAGATGTCCGTAAAGGGTGTAACGAGCACTATTCTTGCACATGAAGAAAGCTCAGTAGTTCATGCAAGAATATCTCATTGCAGGCTATCGGATGGAATGACTTTGCATGTTTTTACAAATTACTAGTAACAAATACATAGTACTTTACGCAGTGGTATGATAACCCTGCAGACCGATACGTTGTACTTTATGACTTGATGTGATAACACTGCAGACCGTAGAACAAGTAAACTATGCTGAAACGGGACAGCAGTATGGTATGGTGGCCTCAGACAGCGGCTCTGAGCCCTTGTACTCGTGTTGCAGCGTCGCTCTGCATCCGCCCGTTTTACATGGATCAGCCGAGTAACAAGGCAAGGTAGCAATGGCGTAAGACGGCAAGGCTATGGGATGTGCGTGTTTCCAGTAAGCGTAGGGTTACGACCTCGTTCCTGTTTGTTCTTAAAGTGCCGTGACTGATAATTACGACTTTCGAGATGGATGAGACTTCTGGATTTGACCAGACGGTCACCGCCCGGTCATTGTGATTCCTGCTATCGCTGCTACTCCGTCGTTTCACGATCCAGCAGAATGCAACATTCCCGCTCTTGACGGCGAAGGCGGCAACGACGTCATTTGCCGCACCTCGGCGAGTGAGACCTGGAGCCGTGGCGTGAGTCACCTTGGCGCTCGTGAGGCATTTTCCCGTGCGTTCAACAACCGCGATCGCGATTTCGTTCGAACTTGCCTAGCACATTTGTTGAGTCGCGTAACGTAGTGCCTCGAGTGCATGTCCTTCGGAAGCGGCGGGTGATCAGTTGATGTGCGAATGGAACGCGCATTTGGAGAATTCTCTTCATCCTCTCAGAGCGTTTTGCGATCCTCACTCGTTGGTTTTCATATTAACAGTTTGCATTTTCGTTGCCGAGCAACCGAGATCCGTTCCTCGCAGCTACTTCTTGAGGACCTCTCCCGCCTGTAGCTTTCGTTCGACCTGACCGTAGCAACCTCCATCAGGTTCTCAGCGCGCTATGTCATGCGCGTAGAAACTCTGATTCAGTCCTTCTACGGCTGTTAATTTGTGAGGTAATCTGAGGACAGCAAAGCAAAATAGCAATGGTGATGTAACCGAGCCTTGTGGCGTTGCCAACGTGTGCGTCTCAAATTTCTTAGATTCCTCGTCGCCCTTGACGAAGTGTGCGCGCTGGCCAACAAGCAAATCTGGATCGTAATTAATGCTGTGTTCTTTGATCTAGTTCTATAGTTCTAAGTCGTTTAAAACTGTCTTGAGTTTAAAGCTCTGAAAGACGTTTTCGTATTCGAGGCCTTGTTGCAGCTGCTAGTGTCGTCGACGATGCAGCACGTAGGGAATTTGTTGCTTAAACACTTCTAGCTGGGGAGGCTTGATTTCCTAAGCTTTCTTCTTAAGTACACCAAGTGCACCGTCCATTCCAGTTGAGTGCGTCTGTATCGTGCAATCAGCAGAAACAACAAAGCAAGTTTTGCATACGCTGAGCAATTGAGGTACATCGTACGCAAAGGGTGACACGACCACTTACTGCTATGTTGTGGCTTAGAATTTAAAAGCCTTCCATTTAAGTGTGATTATCCTAAGCACCAATTAACACGGGAATTCCAGCATTCGGATATTCTTGGCAAAACTTGTTCATAACTCACCTCGCTGTGCGAGTTCTAAATAGGTAGTGATTATAAATGGCGCATTCATTCAGAAATTCAGTTCCACCTTGGAAATTGCTGCTACTATTTATTTAGATCCTCTGAACTGGCTCGGCGTAGAAAGAAGCATACTAGTCTTTTCTTTAGGTAGTATATACTGCATATACTTCTTTTAACAATTGTGGTGTTTTGTTAGATCACAGTTCATGATTGGTGACCTGATTCATGAGCAAATTAAATTGGAATAAACCTGGGTCTGTCCCCTTGATGGCATCTTTCTTTCTGTGTACATAAAAGGTTACAAGTTCACCAGCCGTGTGAAAATTTTTATATAATAGATGTTTTACAGCAAAGCTATACAAGTCTACCCTCTGGAGTTTCGTGGTTTCTTGGCGACAAAGGCTATTTTGCTTTGCTCCCCGAGATGGCGGTAACCGCTCACTCTCCGCACGAACACTGGCGCAACTGTGCAACTGCAAGGAATTTCCCAGATGATTTTGTAACGGCAGTATAAGACAATGTTGCATAGCAAAGAGACTCAGTAAATCTACTGAATCCAGATGCCACTGACTTAGGCCCTTTTTCTGGACAACGGAGCTCGTGCTTGGAACTCGTGCGCTGGTTTACACTTTCGTTGCTAATGCATTGGCTTGAAGACTGATCAACGAGCTGCAAATTTGCCGTTTAGTACAAAAATGACGTTCCCCATGTCACCTCTATGTCGTGTGCTGAAATGGCCCAAAAGTACTCTTCAATGGATATAGTTCTATTACATTGCTTAACTGGCGCACAATCATAGGAACGCTAGATTGTGGATGATTGCCTGCGTTCGTGACAGTGACGCGTGGTTCTCAAGCAGTGTCACGGACAGCTGCTATAGTAAGCAAACAGCGATTCTATGTTACATAGCCTCGTAATGACATACCTTTCCCATCTGTTTTTGTTTTCAGAAAAAGACCTTCTCAATGTGGGTCGGAATTTGGTACCGATTTCTCAAAATATAACATGTCCTAAGGTAAGTGCCTCATTTTCGTTGACAAGAACTCATGCGGTTATATGTAATGCTCAATCATGTGAATATATGGCCCGTCTTGTACATAATGCACTAGGATAACTGCCGATGTGTTTGCCGCCTTTAAAACATCGGCAAATGTCCGAACAGCACCAGCTTAGCTGTCGTTTCAGTGCTCTGGTGGAGCACTACGTATGCGATTACTAACTTTGCCTTTAATTGTACCCCTCGCGGTCACACTGTGTGGCGACCTTAGAATGTCAGATTTTTCCGTTCAGTTGCTGTGCGGGGGCTAGGTTTCCAGTCATGGCTGCTGTATCTCAAAGGGGATGAAAAACATCAACACCCGCGCGCCTAGGAAAAACTGAAGATTAAAGAGCTCCGGGTAGTCGACATGGATCTGGACAGCGCCACAATGGTGAGGCTCACGACCGTGTGCCAATTTCGGCACTTACGACTCTAACATTAGGGAGTTTGAGAATTGAGGCCCCAAGGAGCTTGGGTCCCCAAGCTCCTTGGGGCCCCAATTCTCAAACTCCCTATTATTTTATACATTCGTGGTAATTTGCACGTAATCATCTACAAAGCCATTGTTGAGCCTAACTCAACAAAATCGTTGTATAGGTGTGCTTCTACGATCACCAGACCATTGCGGCAGAACCGTCACTTTAAGAACCCAATGGCTATTTCATAACAACCCGACAAAAACACGTAAGACAGGCTGGATCAATTGAGCCAACTAAGATTCGCTCATACGTGATAATTTCCCTCTCGTTCAAGAGTGTATGGAGACAGAACCAACAAAATATATGCTAAATGTGGGAATACCCGAGGTAAAATTGTTTGCGACTAGTTAAAGAGCGTGTACACCATTGAAAAAAATTAGTGTCACCATCGACGTAAAAAAAGAATACTAACAAACCACTCCTTTACGAGAAGGGGGTGTGCACGAAGCTCGTATGCTGTTTCCTGTGAAGTAAAGGGCATGGCGCACGTGGGTCTCGTGGCGCAGAATGCGCCAAACTTAATGCAGAGCACCCAAAGAGCTGTTCATGCTTAGCGGTGACCTCCAGATATGCCATTACTCGAGCTGCATTCGTTTCTTGCACTGATGATTGCTTTCGAGGATTGTAGTCCACTCGGAGTTATTTCTATGGTGACTCGCAATGCTCGGCGAAGGCGCATCGCTCTCTCTCTCTCTCTTGCTTCCGGACGTCGCCTTTTGTTGCCTAATTCGTTGCAGTACGTTTCCTGGCGGACGAAATTTTTACACGACACCCGACGTCTTCTTCTTCGTCCGGTCGGGGAAGGAAGTAGGTTAGTGTGCACAGATGCACGTGCGCGACATGCACTTCTTCCCTGGAAATCCAGGTCAGTGCTTCGCCGGCTCCTTCGACGTATGGCACCGGAACATGTCTTGGAGAGCTGTTCACTGGTGTACCCTGTGCGTCTTCAGCCTTCTTTCGCTCTGCACTACGGGCGATGGACTTGATGTTTTTTTCATAGCGATTTAATGAAAAGTAATGCAATGTAGATCAGTATAAGCTGGAAATATCAAGTGGCAGTTCGAATGCAGTACTTTCAAACAGCTATCTTAGGGACTGAATCTCAGCTGAGGCAACGTCCTCCACAGCGCTTTCATTGAGAACTTTACTGGGCGGCGTCTTTTTCGGTTTTAAGTGAGGGGACAAAGGATTAGCACGGTTCAACGGGCACCGGCTTGCGTTTTTCCTTGGGCAATTCCTGAATGTGTTTGCAAGGGATTGGCTATTTTAGTACTCACTACATGAGCTATGCATTCAGATACTCTAGCTTCTAGCCGTTCAGCTGCTTTAGTCGTTCCTTTTTCGATGGCTGCGTCAATAGCCTGTGAAATGGCCCATCCGTGAACGCCTAACGTCCTGCGACTCCAGCATAACTGACCCGTCCCGCGGCTTGTCTTCTACAGCATGGCTTTGTCATTTTTCGAGCATCTGAATTTCTTGTTGCTGAATGTAAGATTCCGCCCAGTCAGCAGGACGATGTCCACCGAACAGGCAACATTTTTCCGCTTGAGGCATGCATTTATAATTCATACGACTCCGACCACATTTAAAAACAGTGCCAATCTGTTTCGCATCCCCCAGCACTTTGAAGGAATTGTCAGCAGTTCCGGCATTGTAGGGGGTGTGACGGCAGTGGAGCAGATAGGGAAACTACGGGTGACTCTCATTTCAGAGGCACGAGACCTACCGCCAAAAGTCGCAGTCAAATACTCTGGCGACGCACTTATTCTAAACAACGCGATTGCATGGGTACAGAGCCAATGCTTCAACTGTAGAGAGCAAGATGCTGTGGTTGGTATGTCGCACTCGCGTGGCTCGATGCAAAAGCGGAGCATTTCATTTTGAAAGATCGGTTACAAAACTGTGTCTGGGCGCCTGCACCCTATCCCTCCCAAGCAAAACTACCGCACGCCCGTAATACTGTGGTAGTTTGGAGATACTGCATTCAGCTGCTCTTCAATTTTCGTGCGGTTGTTCAGCGAGACAAAGTTCTGTACAACGTCCCTTAAAAAACTCGAATAGCCCTTGGCGCAACATTTAGGTACTTGTGAAAAAAATTACAGCATATCCACGGAGTGAATGATGGTGAGTGGGCGAAGCTCGGGAGGTTCATCGTAGATCGTGCCGAGTTCTGGATTAACTTAATTAACGCGCACGCTACGAATCCTCATTGTTCAACTATGCACAAGTGAAATCTCAAACCGGCATTTCATTGCAAGTCAAGATCCAGTTCCTATATATATACATATATATGGGTTGCCGGTAAACGCTTCTCCAACGCGAACAGTCGGTATTTTTCAATCAAGAAACTCGCTAGGAGACGCTGCCTGCGCCAACGTTGTCTCTCGCGGGTGAAGGCGCGTTCTCCTTCTTTGCGAGCTGGTACAGCGTTCCTCTAAGAAAGAGCGTTTCCATAGCCAACACGCGCCTTTCGCTCTCTCTCTGTCTCTCTCTCTCTCACACACACAAGACAGGATAGGCACGCGCCGGGAGGCAGCGCCGGGAGAGAGAGAGAGAGGCACGCGCAGGGAGGCACGCGCCGAGGCGAATGCCGGCACGCGGGTTACGCCTGACGACTGACGCCTGACGCGTGACAAGGTTAGACTAAGAGGAGCTTCGCCCGTAAAGCTGTGCGCAGCACTCGCGGTTATGGCAGGGACAGCCACATGTTCCTTCCAACCACACATGCCACTCGGATAAAACTCCGACGCGCGCTCTCCCGAGAACAGCAGTTTAGTCTACAACACCAATGCGCTCTCGTTGGAGAATGGCAGCGTCTCCTGTCAGGAAACTCGATAGTTCAAGGAGATTCCCCTGCCGACAATCGAATCGGACGCTTAACTTCGACGAGCACACCCTTGTAGTTGTGCCCAAGGAACCCAAATGTTTCCTTTGAGCGTGGGAAGTTCAAAACAAAAGATGTGGTGGCGGCGCCGCTGGGATTACGAAAGACAGAGGGGGTGCTATATGGGAAGGGGTGAAATAAATGCGTCATAAAGCTGTTCTCTGCACATCCCTTCCGGTCTATATATAAGGTAATCACAGACACCCGCAAAAAATCACGCAAGAGAGAAAGGAAGACCGCAGGTTCACTCCTTCTACAGATTCCACATTGAGTGGCACTGGGGTTACTTTCCTTGTTCTTTTTTCTGTTAGAGCTCTCTCTATTCCCATAATGTTATAGTATCCGTCGTGGTCACATTGGTGAGTACGATGAACTGTGCCGCGCTTTGTGACGGCTGTGAAGAGCTTCGAATTTGGGGTATCGGTTCAAGGAAGTTGCGTTGTGAGGGGCGTGCTTGTCGCCTCGCTATTTTTGTCACTTTCGCTCGCATTGCCATGGGCCATGTGGTGATGGCGCATCTTGCGCTGTGGTATCTGTACGTATTTCTCGGGATATCTATGTACTTGTTTAAGAAGTTACAACATGTATGTTTCTCGACTGAATAACTGAAAGGACCGAGCCGCACCGCTTAATTGTAGCAGGCTCCTTTCGACATGCTTATGATTTAGCCTTAAATGTAATTTTTCAATCCTCGATACGTATGGTTCGTTATCTAGTGGAATATGACATATTGAGTCTACTTTTCTTGCAGAAGCCGCGAATGAGCTTGACATGCACATATTGGATATATCGTAGCAACCGTACGCACAGAGTTGCAAGGAAGTTGTGCATGAGGCCTAATAATTCTACATGTACCGTAAGTATGACCAGTATACGTGACTAGAACAATTAACCATTGTCCGAGCATCCCAATAGTGTCTGAAAAAACACCAACGAGTAACTTAATTTTTGTGTAACAGTTCGGGCTCGCCATTCTAGAATGGTGAACTCACCTAGTATAGGCTGACATGGGAAAGATCAAGTGCATAAATGTTGTTTGTTGAAACCGTATCGCAGGTCTAGCCCGTGGTTTGGCAGTATGTGAGAGGTCCCCTCATTCCAGGAACCTGCTGCCCTTCGCCGATTTCTTAGAACTGGCTACGAGCTGTCGTCGTTTTTGCTCAAGGTTCTCAGAGGCAGACTTTTTCCCATGTTTTGAAAAGATCCCCACTTTTCTGGAATAGCATTACGTTTCCGTGAAACGGCTACGTATATGAGCAATGCCAGGAACACTCGAGGATGCACAAACGTGGCAGCTACGTCGCAAGCTTGCGGAGATATTCGAGTAGCGTCAGTTATGTGTGTGTGCTCGTGCTCTCCGCGGGTGCGAATGCTTCTCTGCAGTTGTCGGAACATAATGCTCTCCTATTAGCTTGGTTCCGGGTGTCTTGGCGGTCACTCTGTGCGTTTGAGCCTGTTGATCTATCACCGCTAATTAGATTAGCGGTGCGTGCTTCTCGAGAGCTGGGGAATATGGCCGGCAGTATCGCGGCCCACGGCGTGTGCCACTGTTTTCCTGCAGCTCGTTACGAGAACTTGCGTTCCTTGTGCACGTGTTTATCATGTGAGGGAGCCCCGCCGCGGTGGTCTAGTGGCTAAGGTACTCGGCTGCTGATCCGAGGGTCGCGGGATCGAATCCCGGCCGCGGCGGCTGCATTTCGATGGAGGCGAAATGTTGAGGCCCGTGTGCTGTGCGATGTCAGTGCACGTTAAAGAACCCCAGGTGGTCGAAATTTCCGGAGCCCTCCACTACGGCGTCTCTCATAATCAGAACTGGTTTTGGGACGTTAAACCCCACAAATCAAATCAATCAATCAATCATGTGAGGGAGAAAGATTCCCGAATTTTGGAGGATTTATTTCTTTTTGGACCCTGTACGTGTCGGCTATAGAGATGTGGCCGTAGTTGAGCCATCGAAGCAGAGATTTTCGAGTGGGTGAGAAGTTTAGCCGTTCTGCTTCAGGAGGTTTGCGCGCTTCGGCTAGTTCATGCTAAGTGCCGGGTGCATCTTATGTGGTCCCGGGTCTCGAACTCACGAGCACCGTACAAAGGACGCAGTAAAGCTTTCCTGACAACGGGACGAGACTACTAGACTAATCCACAGGTGATAACACATATACCACAATGGTAGTTCGCCGTTCACACACTCATGCACGGTGTCGCATTTCTCACGTCGGGACACGTGATGGCCTCGCGCACTCACGGCAGGATGCTCCGCGTCAATGACTCAGCAGCCGCTGAAGGCGCAGAAGAAAGCGAAACCGAGGGCCACACTCAGCGGCCTTGCGCGTGGCGGTTGGTGCGGGACGTCTGCCCACGGCAAGGTAGACGACTCGGAGAGTGCGTCTCCAACGGGACACCCTAGTGTCTCGCCCGACAAAGTACGCGGCACTACGTTCGCCCAGCACAGGAATCTGCCGGTAGCCGTAAAACTCCGGGCGTTCGGAACGGAAGTCGAGGCGACTCTCCCAGGCCACCAAAGGGCACCGGCCCCAATTACGTGAACTGCTCGATTCATTTGGGATGGCAAGCCCACACCAAATAGTTCAGGCCGATGAAAATGGCGGCCCCTGCTCGTGGAGAGCCTGCTCGTCCCCTTCTTCCTAAGTTACTGCACCACCACAACGCGTGCACCCGAAAGCGCAATCGAAAATTCTCAGTTCCTGTCACATCACCTTTGGATGTTTTGTAGCTTGTTGTTGTTGTTGTTTCGTGGGGTTTTACGTCCCAAAACCAGTTCTGATTATGAGAGACGCCGTAGTGGAGATCTCCGGAAATTTAGACCACCTGGGGTTCTTTAACGTGCACTGACATCGCACAGCACACGGGCCTCAACATTTCGCCTCCATCGAAATGCAGCCGCCGCGGCCGGGATGGATGTTTTGTAGCTAAAACCGTGGATCGAACACCATAAGTAGTTGGCTTTGCACATTGCGAAATAAATTCATTGTGTTTATTTGATGCTATATATGGTGGCTGCCCATGTTCGGTCATAGGGTACGGGACACAATGGCCAGGAATGACAAGCAGTGTGTTCCTGTCTAAATGACACTTGTCCGGAGCAGTCGAACGGCCTGCTGAGGGCTGCACAAGCGCCGCGTACCCGTAGCCGCTCGGTTTGAGGCACGTTGAATACGAGGGCCAAAAACCTGCGTGCGATATGGCTGCTCGCGGATATTTGCGCTTTCGGCCTGCATTTTTGTTGATAGCGTTGGTGAGTGCACTCTGCGCTTTTTTTCTCGTCTTCTGCGCAACCAGCAACTGCTGCTGCTTCTAAGGAACGAACATGAAATACGGTTCCCCTAATACATTCACATCTGATTGAAGTCGGGATTGAGAAATCAATTATCGCTATCGCATATGATGAATGACTTGAGGCTGTCATAATTAGCGCAGACACACCGGTGCACATCTACGCTCTTCACGAACGGCTACCGTTGCACAAGCGTCACAGTGGGCAAAGAAACAAAAATACGGGAAAAAACAAATATACCTTAGACCATCTGTTCAACAAAATTTACCGCCCGATATATCTGTTCGGCAGCGAGTATCGCATTCTGCCCTCCGGCGCTTAAACCCAACATATCTGGAACCCAGCAGCTGCTGATATGCGACTGCTCCAAAGAAGTGTGATTCATACTACACGCACACTGTCATTCCACGACACAACATGTCATTCCACGATTTCCCAGAACTAGTCGAGAACAAAATAACAATTACTCAGAAAACGTCGACAGTAGGACTACAGGGAAGAAATACACAGCACAATTACACTAATACTAGCTATGCAACAAGAAAAAAATCACCCGCCGTTGTGGCTTAGCGACCATGTGTTGGCTTGCGAAGCTCGAGGTAGCGGGATCAAATCCAGCCCTCAGCAGCTGCAATTCGAGAGATAATAAATTGAAAAGAAATCGTCTGGGTCTCATGCATTATGTGAATCGGTGCCATTCAAAGCATTCGGCGCGGAAATTGTGTACGACGAATTGTTTCGCATTCAGACAAATGTTACGAGAAGCATCAAGGTCTTTGTACAAAACGGAATAGTAGGGATGAATGATAATGCCTTGGGTGGGCTAAGCAATAAGAGAACCATGGCGACCGAGAGGTACCTCATGATTCGGCGTAGCGTTGAAAATGACATGAGTCCAAAGCACAGACGTCTCTCTTGTCCAAGAAAAATGCAATGTGTGGTTCTTTGATGTGATACCATAAGCGTTGCTAGTTAAAGTATTCCTTTGCAATCGAACAAAGTTTACATAAAATCGTATCCAATGGCAGGAAAACATCCCTATTGCTATAATAGTGCTTATTACACGTCGCAATTGCAGTTCGAGCTGCGCAAGCACCATCGTTCGAGGCGCTAGTAGAATATCTTTATTTAATCTATATACCATACGGGAGGACCGCTACAGTCTTGTGGTAGCGTGCTTGCACGGCACCTCGAGAGCCCGTGTTCGACACCCCCCTGCTATACAGTAATTTTGTGCCTGCGTGATTTTTGTGCCCATATATTGTGCGCTCTGGACCCTGGCTTCGTAGCCTGTAGCCCCCAGAGTCTACATCGGGAAGGAGATCTCAGGAGCAATCTGTACTGGTCCGAAGCCGAACACTGTCTTCCATCTCTCTGCCGCTCCACGCGCTTGCGGCTGGTGGCACGTAGCATGAGCGAATGAGCCTGATGATGGTGACAATTATAATTGCTGTGACAGCCGTTTCCCTATAATTCAGACTGCATGTTAAACGGTGTTCCTTTCTTGCTTGAAGAACATAGCTTTCCAGCACGCCCATGCGTTGGTGACCGCAAATAGAAAAATGTGGGCCTATTCTCGAGGCAGTGGCTCATCACCGCCTACTACAGAGCAGAAAACTCCAGAGCAAGAGCAGAAAACTTCAGAGCAGAAAACTTCAGAGGCCACTCGATGTTGCGGGTTCAATCCCCGCAGCAGCAGAGTTCATATGCAATTTTAGTTGGTCCTTGATTGAAGCAGACTGTATCGAACTCAAGTACCTGTGGTGCATACTCACATACCGAGCACAACGGGTATGAGGTACACGTGAATGCCGTATCGTTAGTCGTAACTTTTATCACTAGTGTATCATGCAAATGATGTAAAGAGCAGCCACTCATGTTCGTGATCCATTTATACCATCCGTGCCAAATGACGGGGCACGACAGGTTAGTGAGGTTTCCCGGGGTGGACCGAGACGTAGGCGGCTACATAGAGACGGTCAAAATGACTGAATTTCGCGAAGAGATGTTTCTCATTTAAACATCCGTAATCTTAGATTTAGGTGCATGTTAACACCTGCGATTATCCCAAAACCCTGAAGTACAGGGCCTGCCTCATAACCGTAGCTCGTTGGCACGCAAAACAGTAACGAATATATTAAATACATTCTAACGTCATCTATACAACTTAGCGTGAAACTTAAAATGCTCGTTCTTCACTGAAGGAAATTGGTGGGACACAGTATCGTATTAAAGGTTCATGAAGCAGAGTAATAACTAAGAGGTACATATCAAGTGATGATTGCATAACGCAGTTCTGCTCTCACTGAAAATATAGAGATTTTCAGTGACAATGGAACTGCGTTGAAAATATAGAGATTTTCAGTGACAACGGAACTGCGTTATGCAATGATCGCTACCGACCAATTACATTGCGATTGATGTGTGTAGTGTGTTATGCAGGTGACCATGTCCCAGGGTTCCTTGTTTTGCTTTTGATGAGATGACGCTGTAAGCATGCGATTTATTACATACAGTGATATTCGTAGGTATATCGGGCAGCATTTAATTAACGGCGACGGGGACAATTACAAAGTCGACCAATGTTTTACTTAGGGAGCGCTTCTCTTATGCCTCAATAGCCATCTGCAGTTCATGCATAGCGAGGAATCGTCTTCTATAAGACAGGGAATGTACGTACGTTAGTTTTAGCAGCTGTGGGGATTAATACAGTGGAATATTATGAATCAGGTAAGGACGACTTAAATAAAACATGGTTAATCCGCACTTTAGTTCTCGTACGGAGTATATTGGACATTGTGACATGCCAGTCAAGGAAGAATGCTTGTTTCAAGTGTAAATTTTGCGAGTGTCAACCCTATCTATTTTGTCTCCATGACAACCGATAACATTATTTTCTGGGATCAATTTATTCTAGGTGCAAATGAATAATTACTGTAGCTTCCCTCGCGTTACAACAGAAATTTGATTTGGCAGATTCCAGGTTCATAGCCGTGTAAGGAAACGCGAAGAGCCCGGAGCAGGACGTCGGGTGTATTCGGAGGAATGGTGGAAATGAACTCAACGAGCCAGAGCCCATGGCCATTGCTCGTGCTCCTCGCCCCTTTGTCCTCTTCCCGAAGTGCTTATGATCAGGCGAGTTGTTGCCAATAATTGTGGTTTGTAGGCGCGACGAATATTGGCAAAGGACCAAGTCAAGTGAGGAAAATGAGTGAGAAACGCTCCCGTTTCTTTCTTGTTTCATGTGTGCCCACTGTCCTGGGCCTCTTCATATATGCGTCGCGCCTTTACAAAACCTAGGTGTCTGTATTTGCATCACGCTCCCGTGGCGGACAAGTTTTGTAGCCGCTGCTTGCTTCAAGGACTCGAACTTCCTCTACCGGACGCTTGATTATGGAAAGAGACGCCAGGCTCAGACAACGCGCTCGAGAGATGCCGTCGCTTCCGGGAAGCAGTTCCGCGATCCTATTTCCGCAGTGTTGGAGCTAACCCGTCGTCATGCACAACAACGACCTCATGGACCTAAAGCAGTCGCGACAATGTGGTGCCGCTTCGTGTACAGAGCGCAGAAAGCATGCATTCCTTGCGAAAGCGCTTTCACAAGTGAGCTGTCAGACCTAGTTGATGTGTAGTATTGTTCGTCACATATCCGCGGCTGTTTGCGAATGCGTACCTCCGAAATGTTGGGGTAAGAGCAATGTACGTTGGAGAAAAAGGAAACGTGATAGCGTGAGTGGCCATATACCTTGGAAGCAGCAAATATGTCAACGAGCGGCACAAAGGCGTTGCTGCCGGGTTCATCTAATATATACATGTGCTATAGGGGTGCAAACAATCCTAGACGTGGCTTTTGCCAGTGCGTCAATTTATTTGGCCCTCTTATCCCACCGAAACAATCTTCGATGGCTACCAGTATGTCCGGTAGTTTTCCGCACATGTATTGATGGTGATTATTGCCATTGTGTAGGCACAGTTACTTGCCTCTTATACACTTGCTTGACAGAGAAGCATTCTTATTGTACCTGTCGTTCTTCATCTTTGAAGCCCTAGTAAAGGTGCGTAAAGCACCGACAAACAGGCGTACAGTCATTCCGGACGCGTCAGCCACATGCGAACAACGCAAGAACGCGCACGGTAGATCACTTCCGCCTTCAATGGCCTTGTCGGCTTTCCTTGTATGCTTCATAAAACCGCACCTGATGAAGACTGTGCTGAGCATTCCTCTGGACGTTAAAATTTTTCAATGTTTCTTCGTTTGCACTGAACGATTTTCAGAAAAGTATTTATGACCGTCAAACATACGGGCATTGCATAAACGGAAGCTGCAACGTGTGAACAAGACCAACTGTAGGCCAGCAGCAGGACTGGAAAAAGAGAGGGCCAAAACAAAACAACTTTTGGTAAAGATTCATCGACAGAAGAACATGTGCACCAAAAATAAAAACATATTTCCCTATCTCTCTGTTCCATAGTGTTATGGCCCAACTGCTTCGGAAATATAGTAACGACGAGAACCTTTAGAGCATAGCATATCCGTGCTTGTAATAATATTGTCTGTGGCTGATGCTTTGCCTTCATCCAGAACGCAATAAACACGCACGCGCGGAAGCCAGAACAGGCCCCGGCCCGGTTCCCGCTCAAGTGAAGTGCGACAGCAATCCAAGTGACGTCACTCTGAACCAGCCCAATCGCTGGTTTCCGGAGTGCCACGGCTCCACTAACTGGTTATGACTCACGATGCTGTCGCACTCCTTCAGTGGGCAGGCTGACAGTGGCGCGGCTACATTGCTGAAATCTTGCCTGTTCTTCGCGCAGGGTACGGTGTTTGACACTTACTGCTTTCGGTCTAACGACCGCTTCTTGCTGCTGTTTCCCTGCCCTCAGTGTTGCATTATGTCACTCTCGTCGGTGTCCGCACAACTTATGCATGCATTACCACTCTTTTATTGAGCGGCGATATTGAGCTTCATCCTGGGCGCCGTCAGACAACCTCGTCTGCTCCTGCTACTAGAGCAACTACTGATAACGACCGTTCTATACCTGACATGCTTGTCCAACTAACTGATGGCCAAAATTTAATAACCAAAGACATCGCAGACCTGAGACTGTGTACATTCTCGTTTTGCTGCCTTTTAATCACGTCTCTCTGGCCTTGAACTGTCATCGTCCGTTTCCGCAAACGCGGAACTTGCTAGTGATCGGCACAAACAAATTGAATCACTTTCGGATACCGTCAGAAAGCTTGCCCTTGCATCCACAAACGCCGACCCACAAAGGATTCTGACCGGAAACTGCGTGCACCATGTCTCGACGAGCTCGAAGACACGTCTAGGCGCAACAATTTAATCGTGTATAATATTCCCGATTCTTGGGAAACATGGGACCAAACTGAGCAAAATGTTTCAGCGGCTTTATCGTCTGCCCTTGGCAATGAGCTTTCTTGCGGGGCAATAGAACGTGCGCATCGTGCAGGTGCCTACTCTGCACCTAAGTGTCGGCCTATCATCATTATGTTTTCCTCGTAAAAAACGAGAGACAACACTTTATCCTCGATATCACAACTGCGGTCTGCCAACGTATCTGTATCCGAAGACCTCTCCCCCAGTACGCGACTAGCAAGGAAATATTTGCGAGAATTTGCTAGAAGTCTGCCTCAGTCTCCCCCTTTTCGACTGCGATATATTAAGTTGTTTATAGGGAAGACATGCTATGTGTACGATGCCTATATGAAGTGTGTTAAAGTTTTCAACCAGCGTGCTAACAGCGGTCCCTTACGTGATGCATCAGCTGCTACATCCTCAAGCCTTGCTCGAGCTACAAATCCTGCTTCATCATAGGGCTCTGCGAGGGGGCGTGATGTATTGTCACCTGATCACAGTGCCTCCGTTTTGCTGTCAAACGCTAGAAGCATAATTAACAAGCGCGATTCATTACACTCCCTAATAGACACTGCTGGCTCTGACATCATCGCTCTAATAGAACCTGGCTCAGTACTGCTGTGCGCGGCGATGAGATATTTCATGACTGTGTTTTCTATGTGCCGCCGGGATATCATTGGACCTTCACGGGGGCGGTGTTCCTCTCGCCATGTCTAATACCTTCAAATAATTCCAAATCAATATCGTGGCAGAAATAGAAACTCTGGCCATGCGTTGTACTCGGGCACCGGAAAATAATGGGAAGCGTTTGCTATCGAACGCCCAATAACCCCTCTACCTTTTTTTCAGACTTACACGACGTACTCATTTGCATTCAGGCAAAGTATCCCTCGTCACCGATGGCACTGCTGGGTGACTTTAATTACCCTAACATATCATGGGCTCTTGATCCGCCTGCCATGTCGCCATATTCTTCACAAAGTCAAGAATTTCTTGACTTTTGTTCTCTTTTTTTCTCCTCGCAACTTGCCCTTCAGCCCACTCGCATAACAAAAGAGAGTGCCAATCTACTAGACCTAATTTTTTCTATTTAACCTCATCTTGTTTCTGATTTAGCTTACTCACCTGGACTAAGTGATCATTTGCCTATTTGATTTGGACTTTCTATTCCCACCAAGGAGAAAATAAAGCTGATAAAGAGCATTACGAATTATAACAGAGCTAATTTTGATGCGATTAACAGAGAGATGACTCGTTATTTCGTCTCTTTCATAACTGGCTTCGAAAACTGAACCCTAATGTCCAACTGGAACCTGTTACTGTGCAAAATTCATGAACTAAACGACAAGTGTATTCCACTGCATAATATTTCATGTCGTTCTGGCTCGCAGTGGTACACTAACCACCTGAAAAGATTGTCTAATGGAAAAAAGCGGCTTTATCGCCTTGCGAAGAATATGTCTTCCAGCACTCGGTGGAACAACTATGAAGCCGCAAATATGGCCTGTGTAGCTGCCCTCAAACAAGCCAAAGCTAACTTTCAGCAACACATTGTTACGGTTGAAAGGTCGAGCGAAGGTTTATTTATAGGAGAGCGCGGAGCGCTAGGTAGCTCGTACAGCAGAGGCTAGATGGCGTCCAACCGCTAGACAAGATATCGTCCTCGTCGTCTTCCACCCTTGCCTGGCTCATACCTTAATTGCCCGTCTGATGCCATAGCACTCCCCGGGTCTGCGACTGCAGGCATTTAGGCTGTGCCGACAGCAGGGACCCGAGCCAACGAGGGGCGGGGGGTTTCGACTCCCTCCCACGTGTCACATTGCGTGGCTTAGTCGTGTGCGGGGAAAAGGGGAACCTAGCTAAGTTCCTTTAGGGGTTGAGCTAATGCAGGGTGTTCGGATTTCAAAGCCCCCCAGCGGCGGCAACACGCCCCTTTGGCCCGTGCTTCCTACAGATGGCACCCCCGGACTGACCCTCCCAGGGGAAATCGGTAGTCACCTTTTCCTATCTCTCTCTTTTCATATCTTCGTCTGTTTCTCCTACATTACATCTTTCCTATCTCCTACTCTCTTCCATTTACTTCCAATCTTCCTGGCGGCAAGGGTTAACCTTGTTTGTCCTAGCCAACCCTGGGAGTATCACATTCGGGAGCAGCGATGTACTGCTGGCACGAGCAAGCAATATTCCCGTCTTGCAGCATCCCCTTGTTGGGCTCGGTGGTGAGTGGCTGCCATCGCTGCCAAACACATTCCATATAATATGGCCAAAATCTTTCCTCCTCTCCTTAAGGATCGTTCCCTCAAAATTGCGCGCACCGAGGTAAATGTTCAACCTTCTTTAACGAGCAAGCAGAACTTTCCATGCTACAATGTGATTCACAGTACCCGAAAAGCCAGTTAGGAAACTCTCCCCTTTCTTAGTAGCCAGACGCTTAGTAGATACACTTGACCCAGGTTGCAAAGCCACGACAATGTAAGATGGAGATCTTCTCACTGAACCCCGTAACAGCGACCAATTTGAAAAACTCTCAAGCCTGAAGACCTTTAGCGATATCCCAGTAACTGTGTCGCCACATCAATCAACGAACACAGTCCTAGGAGTAGTTTCAGAAATTTAAATGCTTGACCTGGGCGATGCTGAGCTGCTTGAAGGAAGAGAATGTAGTCAACGTGCAGAGAATCCGAATCAAACGAGAAAACAAGGATATCACGACGAAGCACATCATAGTAACCTTCGGATGCAGCATCCGCCCTGACACACTTCTCGCAAGCTGCACAAAGCTCCGTGCTCGCCCCTACATACCGAATCCGCGACGATGCTTCCAGTGCCAGAGGTTCGGTCACGGGTCGCAAACATGCCGCGGCCGCCCCGCGTGGGCCAAGTGTGGAGGGATTGATCACACTTCAGAAACCTGCGGAAATCGCTACACCGTGTCCATTGCGATGGCGAGCATGCTGCCCACTCGCGTTCGTGCCCGGCGTGGAAAAAGGAAAAGGACATCATCACACTAAAATACAGAAAACATCTCTTTCAGGGAGGCTCATCAGAGGTGCTCACCCTTCCATAGCACACATTATGCTGATGCGGCGCTCCTGGGGGGCAGCGTCGCAGCGGCCAATGCCACCTCCTCAGCCCGCGCGCAGCGAGCTGTCGAGGGCGCCTCCTGCCCCAAGGATGGACGTAGCTAAGCCTACTCCACTCACAGAGCAAACACAGCCGGCTGTCTCCTAGGCTTACCGGCCCCATAGCAGTTCCCGGCGAAAGCTCGCGCTTCACGAAGGGAACCCATGGAAACGCCAGCTGCCTGCATGGTGGGCGCAGTCGCGAATGCCTCAACGCCCCGGGGGCGTATTTCCTTAACATATCCGGAGCAATGCACAGGACCCGTTCTGCGCCGCTATTCGCCGCACGCGAGGCCACGTGAGCCGCCTGCGCATTTCCGGTAAATGCTTGTTTACAATCGCACATGTCCAACATGGCTGCGCCCATGGTAGCGCTAGACACGCAGTGCCGTCTCGTCAGTAAAATTACTCTGTGTATGAGCCAATCCCAGTTATTTACATATTTTACATTGGGACATGCCTTTTCTTGGTTTTACATATTTTACATTATGACATGCCTTTTCTCGGTTTTACATATTTTACATTGTGACATGCCTTTTCTTGGTTTTATATTTTATATTTCGACTGTGACACCTTCAACTGCATATATCTGCTTCAGTGTTCCACTTGCAAATTTCAGTACATTAGACAAACTGAAACGGCATTTTGTTTTCGTTTCAATAATCACAAGGCGCATGTCACTGCTCTGCCCGATCTACCCCTATCTAAGCACGTCACCGTTCAAGGGCATTCACTCGACAAACTAACAACAACCATATTAGAATCCGGCTTCAGATCCCACCACGAACGAGAAGTGCGCGAATCATTTCTCATCTACAAATTTAAGGCGGTATATCTGGCATAAATGAGAGCGCAGGAAAACTGACATTCCTGCCCGTATAGTGGACTGCCACATCACTGACAGTTCGTCAGTAAAATTACTCTGTGTATGAGCCAATCCCAGTTATTTACATATTTTACATTGGGACATGCCTTTTCTTGGTTTTACATATTTTACATTGTGACATGCCTTTTCTCGATTTTACATATTTTACATTGTGACATGCCTTTTCTTGGTTTTATATTTTTTTAATTTACACTTGTTTTCTGTTAGACATCGTTTTTCGTTGTTTGACACCATTTTCTGAATGACGAGTTTTATTGTTTTACGTCTGTTCTTTTAGCTCTTTTAGCGCATTCTTGTTTTCAACATAAAATTCATCGTTGCTGATTTCTTTCATACTTTACACTGGTTCTCGTTGTTTTATTCCTGCCTTTCTGTTAATCGGCGATATTCACTGTTATACTGGTTTCGTTCAATTCTTCTGCCATACATGTATAATCTTTCCATATGTACTCGTCGTGTGCCCACCTGTAAAATCGGTATGTCATTGCGCACGGTTCATTTTTTTGTCTGTTGGTTTGCTTTCATGCAGTCATCCTACAATCACGATGCACGAGTTTTCAGTCGTCAATGCGATAGCAATGATGCTATAGTTGCATGTTTGGGGGCCCCCTCTTATGGTGTCATGTACATATATAAACAGCAAGTTTTCATATGCATTGTATTTCCTGATGAAGGCCGGACCACCGGCCGAAACGTTGGAAAGTAAAAAGTTCTTGCACGTTCGTCCGTTTCTTCACTGCTTATATATATATATATACATATATATATATATATATATATATATATACAGGGTGTCCCACGTAACTTGAGCCAAGAATTTGAAAATGAAAGGCACTTCAGAGGAGAACTGAACCAAATGTATACTATTCGTACTGGTCTATAGATACTCAGGTTATTTTTTATTTCCCCCTAAAGTAATTAGTTAATTATTTTTAATTAGCTAACTCCTTAATTATGGGCTGAAAACCCAAAATATGAACACTGAGCTGTAGAGCACCTTCATAAACCACCGACTGAATTGTTTCCTGTACGATATGTCTTACGGTGTTAATTTTTCCGCATTCTAAAGAAAGCCCGCAAAATTTGAAAATGAGCCACGTGACGGACCGCGAGCGCACTGCTATAGTGCTGGTCTCAAGCGTGCAACCGGTGAACAAGGTCGCCTGCGGCTGCCACGGGGAAGCGACATGATGCTTTGAAGGTGGTCGATGTTTGGGCGTCCGTCTTTGGTTCAATGACGGTGCACATTCACGCTGCTGGCCGAGCGCTGCCGAGATAAGCGTCCAAGACGGATAAATAAAACAAGAAAATAGCTTTATTTTCTTGTTTTCTTGATC